>CM059812.1:6832500-8037500 GCA_030435695.1 Brachymystax lenok tsinlingensis | reverse complement strand
TGCATGCGTACTCCTGTAAGACCTCTTGAATGAAATGGTATTTGTATGGAGAATACTGTATGGGGTGGACACACTAACCTCTCTTCCTCCACTTTCGGGTCGCTGCGCCCCATAGCACTCTGGGTAATGGTGTGTGTGCGAGCAAGACCTCTTAAAGTGGTACTGTAACTAGAATGACCCTCTCCAGTGTTTCTGTGTGGTCACAGCTGGACTACTGGGCTCAGGTCCTTGTGTTGTTTGAAAGACTCCTCAATAACAGCTGGATCACAAATAGAAAAGGCCTGAGTGTGTGTGTGTGTGTGTGTGTTTGTGTGTGTGTGTACAGTAAGTGCATAACAAACTCAGCAAAAAAAGAAATGTCCTCTCACTGTCAACTGCGTTTATTTTCAGCTAACGTAACATGTGTAAATATTTGTATGAACATAACAAGATTCAACAACTGAGACATAAACTGAACAAGTTCCACAGACATGTAACTAACAGAAATGGAATAATGTGTCCCTGAACAAAGGGGGGGTCAAAATCAAAAGTAACAGTCAGTATCTGGTGTGGCCACCAGCTGCATTAAGTACTGTGTGCATCTCCTCCTCATGGACTGCACCAGACTTGCCCGTTCTTGCTGTGAGATGTTACCCCACTCTTCCACCAAGGCACCTGCAAGTTCCCAGACATTTCTGGGGATGGCCCTAGCCCTCACCCTCTGATCCAACAGGTCCCAGACGTGCTCAATGGGATTGAGATCCGGGCTCTTCGCTGGCCATGGCAGAACACTGACATTCCTGTCTTGCAGGAAATCACGCACAGAACGAGCAGTATGGCTGGTGGCATTGTCATGTCAGGATGAGCCTGCAGGAAGGGTAACACATGAGGGAGGAGGATGTCTTCCCTGTAACGCAGTGTTGACTGCAATGACAACAAGCTTAGTCCGATGATGCTGTGACACACCGCCCCAGACCATGACGAACCCTCCACCTCCAAATCGATCCCGCTCCAGAGTACAGGCCTCGATGTAACGCTCATTCCTTTGACGATAAACACGAATCCGACCCTCACCCCTGGTGAGACAAAACCGCTGCTCGTCAGTGAAGAGCACTTTTTGCCAGTCCTGTCTGGTCCAGTGACAGTGGGTTTGTGCCCATAGGCAACGTTGTTGCCGGTGATGTCTGGTGAGGACCTGCCTTACAACAGGTCTACAAGCCCTCAGTCCAGCCTCTCTCAGCCAATTGCGGACAGTCTGAGCACTGATGGAGGGATTGTGCGTTACTGGTGTAACTTGGCAGTTGTTGTTTCCATCCTGTACCTGTCCTGCAGGTGTGATGTTCGGATGTACCGATCCTGCGCAGGTGTTGTTACACGTGGTCTGCCACTGCGAGGACGATCAGCTGTCCGTCCTGTCTCCCAGTAGCTCTGTCTTTGGCGTCTCACAGTACGGACATTGCAATTTATTGCCCTGGCCACATCTGCAGTCCTCATGCATCCTTGCAGCATGCCTAAGGCACGTTCACGCAGATGAGCAGGGACCCTGGGCATCTTTCTTTTGTGTGTTTTTTAGAGTCAGTAGAAAGGCCTCTATAGTGTCCTATGTTTTCATAACTGTGACCTTAATTGCCTACCGTCTGTAAGCTGTTAGTGTCTTAACGACCGTTCCACAGGTGCATGTTAATTAATTGTTTATGGTTCACTGAACAAGCATGGGAAACAGTGTTTAAACCCTTTACAATGAAGATCTGTGAAGTTATTTGGATTTTTACAAATTATCTCTGAAAGACAGGGTCCTGAAAAAGGGAAGTTTCTTTTTTTTGCTGACTTTACGTGTGAATCCTGGAGATTACCACACTAAGCTTTACCAGGGTGGCTCAGAGTTGATTCCCCTGGCAGAGTAGGCCTATACTGAACAGAGGGCACACACACCACTACCCAGTGTGCTGTGAGGCGCAGTGACCCGGCCGGGGAGGAAGAGAGAGGACGAGGTTAGTTTCCAGCAGAGTGGCCGGCTGCAACACGGTGCTGCTGACCCGTTACTACCAGCCAACTGAGAAGACCTACTGCCTGTCTGCCTGCCTGTCTGTCTGCCTGTCTGCCTGCCTGGGAGCCCACACTGTGCCAGAGGATAGCAGAGATCTCTCACAGGGGAGAATACAAGTGTGTGTGTGTGTGTTAGAGCTGTGTGTGTGTGAGTGTGTGTAGAGCTGGGCAATATGGACAAAAAGTCATATCGCGATAAATGTAACTATTTTGTTCGACAACAACAAATCCAACAATACATTTTTCTTTAACGGACAGTTACTTTTCATTAGAGGCATGGCTCTAGAAGTGTGGCGGAATAATCAGAATTAGTTGAGTAACATAGATAATTAAGATGTCTTATCTGCATAATATGCTTATGTGATATACTTGTTATTAGATTGTATCCCTTCAGACTCTGGTGTTGGCAGTTGCACTTCTTTCCTCAGCTGGGGCTCAGTCACCTGGGGCCCAGAGAGGGGAGAGGTCAGGCTTGTCTTTCACATGTCCCTGGTGCTATGCAGAATATCAGAAAGAGAAGAGGACAGGAGGGAACATTGTCTTCATATGTGAATGTGTCTTTACCTATTCTTAAACCATGTGAAGGGATGGCGTGATTAATGGGGAACCAATTACTTGTCTCCACAATGTCTGTGCGCCAGTCACTCAGTCCTTTGACTTTGGGGGATGTGTGTGGTAGTGTCTGGAACCATTGTATGTCATCTTTGATGTTGCACTTATCTTGGGATAGTGTATGACCTAGAGGCTCACACCCCTCAGTGAGCTTGTCCAGGTGTGTGGTCAAGAAGGGGTTTTACTTGAGATGGGAGTATCTGGAGTTGACAATTGATTTATGCCATTGGATGAGTTGATGTTTCTGTGCTATGAAGTACCAGGAACGAGATCTGAACCTCGTCTTAGGGGCCAAACTGAACATAATTCATAGAGAATGCTATCTGGCTGGGGGATGCTCCTTTCTCATTTAACACCTCTCACCTTGTGACCTGTTCCAAACATCTGTGGTTTGTTATGTAGACTAGGGGGTGGATCTTTGCTATAAAAGATCTCAGTAGCCTTTGTGTCGCCGCTCTCAACGGATCATCAGAAAACGGTGAATTGTTGACAAGCCATTGCTATTGCAAAGCTCTTACTATTAAATATGTATTTTAAGTATAACTCTGACTTGTGTGATAAGTTTGTCTCTCCTCATTTGATAGTAAAGAAATTAACCACCACACAAGTAAGACAACTGGGATGGTAGCCTATGATTCAAAAAGTCAGCTATTTCATCTCAAATATCCAGGAAATGTATGATATATTTTGATGTGCAACCTGTCAAAATAGGATCCAGAATTCTCAGATTTATTTTTGGCTCTTCAGAGAATTTTCCAACATCTTTGTGCATATTAGCCTAGAGGAGAGTGGGGTAAGTTGAGCCATTTTTTACATTTATCATCAATCCGTCAAGGGAAATACAGTATTCCTTCTAACAAAGATATCTACATATTAGAGCACAACCGATTTATCGGTTGACCGATATTGTCGGCCGATATTAGCCTTTTACGGATGTTTTTGTATTGGCGTTTAATCCACCAAAAAGGACCGATATAAGATGCAGATAAAATGAACACAAAAAAAACATTCATAGAATTATATATTTTTTTTGCATTCACTATTAGTCCTGAAGAGGGTCCTCTTTACATGGCAAAAAGCCAATATTTCCTTGTAGCGCTACAGCAAGACTGGACACTATCACCCAATACAACACCACCAGTCGGAGAGGAGTGTGAACTACTGTGAACTTACTGTTACTGCTTCTAAGGTGAGTGCTGAGTAGATAGAAGCTTGCCAGCTCAATAAAGTGCCAAAATGCGCAATGGCCATATAATGTTACGTGAAGTGTAACATGCTGTGCTAAGAACGTTCAACTCTGTGCTAACGTTAAATCCCTCTAGTGAAGCCCTGGAAATCTGGTGAGTTATATTTGCTCTTTGTGAAGAGTATTCCTCAAGCTCTGTCATTTAGAAAGACACGAAAAACATAGCAGGTTACAAAGTGGTTTTGATGTATGGGTTGTCACTTGCCAGGGACTCGTCCAAATTCACGTTACGCCGCCGCCATGTAGCAAGCTAACTAGCTGTGTGAGAGTAGGGCTGTTGCGGTGACTGTATTACCGCCACACCGGCAGTCATGACCGCAGTAAAATTCAACGTGACCGTTGAGTCACAGTAATCTCCTCTTATGCACTCTGGACATGCTTTGGTAGTACCCAACTTGTAATAAAATGTCTTAATGTAGGGCTAATAAAATGTCTTAATGTAGGGCTAATAAAATGTCTTAATGTAGGGCTAATAAAATGTCTTAATGTAGGGCTAATAAAATGTCTTAATGTAGGGCTAATAAAATGTCTTAATGTAGGGCTAATAAAATGTCTTAATGTAGGGCTAATAAAATGTCTTAATGTAGGGCTAATAAAATGTCTTAATGTAGGGCTAATAAAATGTCTTAATGTAGGGCTAATAAAATGTCTTAATGTAGGGCTAATAAAATGTCTTAATGTAGGACTAATAAAATGTCTTAATGTAGGGCTAATAAAATGTCTTAATGTAGGGCTAATAAAATGTCTTAATGTAGGGCTAATAAAATGTCTTAATGTAGGGCTAATAAAATGTCTTAATGTAGGGCTAATAAAATGTCTTAATGTAGGGCTAATAAAATGTCTTAATGTAGGACTAATAAAATGTCTTAATGTAGGGCTAATAAAATGTCTAATGTAGGGCTAATAAAATGTCTAATGTAGGGCTAATAAAATGTCTAATGTAAGGCTAATAAAATTACTTTAACATGTTAACGGGATCGATTTTGACAACATCCAGTGAAATGCAGAGCGCCAAATTCAAATTACAAAAATACTAATTTCAATTTGTAAAATTACAAATACAAATTTAAAAAATCTTTCCGACACCTGACTACCCATGCTTTTCATTTTAAACAGTTTTACTTACACATTTCTGAAACATTAACTTTTTAGGTTGAACATTTTAATAAAAAAAAAAGCAGTTATAAAATCAGCATAGATTCATATATAACTTTATTTAAAATTTAGAGATAGCTATTTCAACACTAAGAACCTCTACTTTGATGCAGACAAGAAACAGGGTTTACGTGAAAAGTTACATACACAGCTGGACAAGATGGAAACGGACACAGTGACAGTGCGCACCGAGGAAGAGAGGCCACGGACAGACAGACAGCTGTCTGATGATGAAATCCTGGTTGAGAATGAAACGACTGAACAAATGAACAACGAAAGAAATAGGATTTGATTATGTTTTACTGGTAATGGGGACATACGTAAATGCCAACAAAATAACTTTGTGGTCAGTGTGTGGTGTGTAACCTTTATTTAACTTGGCAAGTCAGTTAATAACAAATTCTTATTTACAATGACGGCCTACCCTGACTAAACCCCGATAACGCTGGGCCAATTGTGCGCCACCCTATGGGACTCCCAATCACAGCTGGATGTGATACAGCCTGGATTCGAACCAGGGACTGTAGTGACGCCTCTTGCACTGAGATGCCGTGTGTGTGTGTGTGTGTGTTAACTAATTAACTGTACTAGAATGCTTAAAGCATTTTCTTTTTGCTAGACAAATATTGGATATCGGTATTGACCAAAAATGTCATATCAGTGGATCCCTACATCAAACCCATACTAACTACAGCCTACTCCGGTTGTAAAGTGGTGCCATGAACTCAATATTAAAGGTGGTGAGACATACATTATATACTCACAGAAAGCTGTGTCTCTCCTCTCTGTAATAGAACAACAGCAGTGGCTTTCCAGCAATAGCATTTTGTGCAACGTTCATGTGCTTCTCAGAATGCATCTCTCCCTCCTTCGTGTGCACAGTGGAGAGCGGGAGTGAGAGTCAGCAGACGACAGTGAAACAGGGACAGGATATAGCAGGATTCAACATAATGCATGGGCTATTACTGTTGACCAAATTATGGTTTTAGAACAATTAGGTCTGACCCCAATTAGTCAAATGGTCGATTGTTTGGTCGATAGGCTGTTGGTCAGCCAAGATTGTTTTTTGTCGATCAGTAGCAAACATATATATATATTTTATGGCACAAGAGACACCTGTCTAATTCGCGCCCATCTCAGTGAACTAATACATTGCGGAGGCTGAGACTAATCCATTGTCTAGGCTGGGGGATGGCACAGTCCAAGAAGAAGGGGAGTGTGGCCAAGATGCACAATGCACATCTCTCTCCAGAATGGGCTCTCTTCCACCAGTTTGTGCACATTCATAGTCTCATTACTTCATTATGTGAATTGTTTGCATTTTATTGTTAGTGTCAATCAATTCTCCATTACATATACACAAAAGTATGTGGACACCCCTTCAAATTAGTGGATTCGGCTTTTTCAGCTACACCCGTGCCTGACGGGTGTATAAGCACACAGCCATGCAATCTACATATACAAACATTGGGAGTAGAATAGCCTTACTGAAGAGGTCAGTGACTTTCAACGTGGCACCATCATAGGACGCCACCTTTCAACAAGTCAGTTTGTCAAATATCTGCCCTGCTAGAGCTGCACCGGTTAATTGTCAGTGCTGTTACTGTGAAGTGGAAACGTCAAGGAGCAACACCGGCTCAGCGGCAAAGTGGTAGGCCACACAAGCTCACAGAACGGAACCGGCGAGTGCTGAAGCACGTAGTGCATAAAAATCAACTGTCCTCGGTTGAAACACTCACTACCAAGTTCCAAACTGCCTCCGGAAGCAACATCAGCACAATAACTGTGCGTCAGAGTTAACACTGTACACCTGGCAACCGGCGCGCCACAGGAGGCGCTAGAGCACGATGGGACAAGGACATCTCTGCCAGCCAAACCCTAACGATGCTGGGCCAATTGTGCGCTGCCCCAAGGGTCTTCCGGCCGTGGCCGGCTGCGACAGAACCTGGACTAGCAACTGCGATGCAGTGCCTTAGACCACTGCGCCATTCAGGAGGCCAGTGAAGGGAAATCTTAACGCTACAGCATACAATTACATTCTAGACAATTCTGTGCTTCCAACTTTGTGGAAAGAGTCTTGGGAAGGTCCGTTCCTGTTTCAGCATGACAACGCCCCTGTGCACAAAGTGAGATCCATACAGAAATTGTTTGTCGAGATCGGTGTGGAAAAACTTGACTGGAAGAACTTGACTGGCCTGCAAAGAGTCCTGACCTCAACCCCAGTGAACACCTTTGGGATGAATTGGAACGCCGACTGCGAGCCAGGCCTCATCGCCCAACATCAGTGCCCGACCTAACTAATACTCTTGTGGCTGAATGGAAGCAAGTCCCCGCAGCAATGTTCCAACATCTAGTGGAAAGCCTTGCCAGAAGACAGGAGGCTGTTCTGGCAGAAAACGGGGGACCAATTCCATATTAATGCCCATTATTTTGAAATGAGATGTTCGACAATCAGGTGATATGAGAACTTATAGTTGCCCATCTTTTGATTATAGCTAGCTTAATTTCAGTCAACTGCTCCTGCAGAGGTCCGGCTCCGTTCAACTTTAGCTTCTAAATTCCTCCTTCTAGCCAGCTAGTTATAGCTAGCTACCTGGCTAATAGCAAGAGCCTTTGAGCTACCTAGACATCTGACTGAAATATCAGCAACTATTTACCAGTTTTACACTCATTCTCCAAGAGTCAGTGGTTCTGTTGACACGGCAGGAGTCGAGGGATGCTAAAAAAACGTCCCTGTCAGCGGCATCTCTGCTACTTGCCAGTGTAGGTCTGGGTTAAGGTAGTTTGTTTCACCGCTCGGGTGGGTGGAGTTTCCCGTTGGACAAAGTGGTGACTTATAGCTACCCATCTTATAGTTGCCTATCTTTTGACCCTGCTGGTCATCTATGAACATTTGAACATCTTGGCCATGTTCTGTTATAATCTCCACCCGGCACAGCCAGAAGAGGACTGGCCACCCCTCATAGCCGGGTTCCTCTTTAGGTTTCTTCCTAGGTTCTGGCCTTTCTAGGGAGTTTTTCCTAGCCACCATGCTTCTACACCTGCATTGCTTGCTGTTTGGGGTTTCAGGCTGGGTTTCTGTACAGCACATTGTGACATCAGCTGATGTCAGAAGGGCTTTATAAATACATGGGTAAATACGTGGGTAAATGATAATTAACAAAATGTGAGTCAACGCTATTTCACAAATAAAAAGGTGCGTAAACAGTTTACCTTCCACTACATCCCCGTTTGGGTCTGGCAAAACCCATTCATGAACATTAATATCCTGCAATACCCTGGATCTACATTTGCCCGGCAATTTAGCGATCGATGTGACGTTTGGCGGCGGCTAATCAGTCAGTTCTGTACCTGCCTGGCTGAGTGGCAGTGTGGGTGGAATGAGCAAGCTCGCCTGGAAACCAGTGAGGAAATTAAACTCTGTAGTCTGCCTGGAAATTACATTGCAAGACCAATAGATTTTTCAAATATTTTTCATATTAATGTATTTGATCATTTTCTGTTCTCCTCTCATTTCACTGTACCGTTTACACCTTCTGTATCCTGTGAATGTGACAAATGTGTTTACCAGATACCAATGTGAAGAACAACATGACCTGCATCAAAGTCAGATTAGGATATTTTCCAAGGACTGGATAGTGTATTTTTCCCTGGAGTTTTCCTTATTGGAGGCTACTACTTTCACCCCTTTCAGTCTTGAAACCTTTGGTTGTTTACTACACTACTCACTCTGTTTAGCACATGGCCTCACATGTGAATCCTTAAAGAGATGGGTGGGGCTTAAGAGGGTGTGAACGATGCTGAATGTGGTGTAGACAAAGAAGAGCTCTCCAGTAGGTGTACAAAAATATTTAAGGGACATTTTCTCAAAAGTGGGATTACAAGTTTATCAACTTTCAAAGCAGAATTATTTTTCCCATTGTTCCTAAACTGCAGTGTATGATGTACCATTTCGTAGCTCTGAGTCTCTACTTTTATCCAATGTAAAAAATAAAATAAAAAAGTTTGGAAAAAACAAATCCCATCTGGAATAAAACTAATCCTCCTCTGGAATAATGGACATTCTGGGGTAATAATTACATAACCACTGTTCTCTAGTAATACACACACACACACAGTCATGCCTTGTTGTTTAAAAGCCAGTGGCCATGATCCATCACTAAACCTTGATGCTGTATTGAATAAGTATCCTGCAGGAAATTGAAGCAGAGAACCAGTGTCCTCATCCTATTAACAAGCATTGGTTTTTAACCCATCTCTTCCACGCCCGCTTACATGTCCCAGAAATGGTTAGAATTTGCATGTGTTGATGTTGGGGTGGTGCTGGAGATGATGAAGTTGAACAATTTAAATGTTCCTTTACTGAACTGATGCACGTTTCGCCCCCCAGGCCACACAGTGCATTTTGAGTCATAGGCCTAATTGATCTTGAGTTCATAGGCTCTGCTCTACTAGGAGCTAAAGGATACTTATTCAATACAGCATCCAGGTTTAGTGATGGATCATGGCCACTGGCTTTTAAACAACAAGGCATGACTGTGTGTGTGTGTGTGTGTGTGTGTCAGCTGAGACTCATCCTGTCCATAGATTGAGAGGTAGAGAGGTGGGCATGTGCATTATGGCAAGCAAAACCAATTACACACATAACGTCATGGGAAAATAACATTATGGTTGAAGGGAATGAGAACAAGAAGTCGAGAACAGATCGACATGTTTCAGGGTGGTTAAATGTAGTTTGGGTTGGTGGTAGTGGGGAGGATTTCTCTTCTAATCAAAAATAGATGGCAGGGTGTATGAAGTGATGGTGGGATTGCTACGGGATGGGATGTTATCAAATCATTACGTTGGGTGGATTACAGTTAGGGAAGGTTACTGCTGGATGGACACTTCCATGTTATTTCCAATGATTTGAGCCACAACTGACAACCCTTTAGAACTATGTGGTAAAGTAATAAAATGCTTAAAAACATGACATCATGGTATTTGTATGGAGAATACAGTATGGGGTGACCCTCTCCAGAATGACCCTCTCCAGTGTTTCTGTGTGGTCACAGCTGGACTACTGGTTCTTGTGTTGTTTTAAAGACTTCTCAATAACAGCTGGATCACAAGTAGAAAAGGCCTGAGTCCTTGTGTGGCGGGTATATTCATGTGTGTGTGGCGTGCATGGATGTGTGTACAGTAAGTGATATGAGGTTAGTTTCTAGGAGAGTGGTGGGCTGCAATGTGGTGCTGCTGAACCGTGACTAACAGCCAACTGTGAAGAACTGCTGCCTGTCAGCCTGGGAGCTCCAACTGTGAAGAACTACTGCCTGTCAGCCTGGGAGCTCCAACTGTGAAGAACTACTGCCTGTCAGCCTGGGAGCTCCAACTGTGAAGAACTACTGCCTGTCAGCCTGGGAGCTCCAACTGTGAAGAACAACTGCCTGTCAGCCTGGGAGCTCCAACTGTGAAGAACTACTGCCTGTCAGCCTGGGAGCTCCAACTGTGAAGAACTACTGCCTGTCAGCCTGGGAGCTCCAACTGTGAAGAACTACTGCCTGTCTGCCTGGGAGCTCCAACTGTGCCAGAGAATAGCAGAGCTCTCTCACAGGGGGAATACAAGTGTGTGTGTGTGTGTGTCAAAGCGTGAGAGTGAAACAGCAGGGCCAGAAGGCATGAGCCCCTTGCAGGAGACACAGCTCTTCAAAATGAACAGCACAGCACAGTGACAGCAGCACTACATCAGCTACATTATAGGCTGTTATAGCACAATGACCTGAACGCCGGAGAGAGTCAAGAGATACATTTCATCAGAGTTAACATGGAACATACCTCTGCAAAAGAGAGCCATCAAATACTAGGCAGATAGAGAAAATAGCCTACATATGGCTCAACTTAGTTGACTTATTCCTTTTAGCTCCTAGTAGAGCAAAGAGCCTATGAACTAAAGATCAATTAAGATTATGGCTCAGAATGCACTGTGGGCTGGGGGCCGATACTTTACATTGCATCACATCAGTGACCGTTAAAGTTAGGCTACAGGTTCCATGACAAGTTCAGCAGGTCTGTGGCTAACTGAATCCAGGACTTGCAGAGACAAGTCAACACCACAGCAGGAATGGACCCTGAGGTTCGAGTGACACATTGATTAATAATAGTAGTTGGACAAACAAAGGCTTCATCTGAAATAGCACCCTAGCAGTGCACTATAGGGAAAAGGCCACAGGGTGCCATTTCAGACGCATCCAGAATGAAACAATTTGTGGAACATGTAAGAGGACGTGGAAGAGATTGGTTCAATGTTTGGTCTATTTTAGGGTCTGAGACCAAAGCTTGTTAACGGGATGAGGACACTGGTTCTCTGATTCAATTTCCTGTTGAATCCTTATTCAGTAAATACAGCATCAATGTTTAGTTCTGGGTCATGGCCACTAACTTTAAACCAAGGCATGTGTGTATGACGGTTTGTGTGTTCGTGTATCTTTGTGATTGTGTGTGTGTGTGTGTGTTGCATGACAGCCGAGACTCATCCTGTCTATAGATTGAGTAGTAGAGAGATGTGCATGTGTATGATGGCAGGCAAAACCAAATTACACACATAATCACATGGGAAAATAAGATTATGGTTGAAGGGAATGAGAACAAGAAGTCGAGAACAGATCAACATGTTTTCGGGCGGTTAAATGTGGTTTGGGTTGGGAGTGGGGAGGATTTCTCTACTAATCAAAAATGGATGACAGGGTGTATGAAGTGATGGTGGGATTGCTACGGGATGGGATGTTATCAAATCATTACGTTGGGTGGATTACAGTTAGGGAAGGTTACTGCTGGATGGACACTTCCATGTTATTTCCAATGATTTGAGCCACAACTGACAACCCTTTAGAACTATGTGGTAAAGTAATAAAATGCTTAAAAACATGACATCATGATTCATTACATAAGCAACTTATCCTTTTAAGGTCCTCCCATCTCATTCTATCCTCTTCTCCCACCTCATTCTATCCTCGTCTCCCACCTCATTCTATCCTCGTCTCCCACCTCATTCTATCCTCGTCTCCCACCTCATTCTATCCTCGTCTCCCACCTCATTCTATCCTCGTCTCCCACCTCATTCTATCCTCGTCTCCCACATCATTCTATCCTCGTCTCCCACATCATTCTATCCTCGTCTCCCATCTCATTCTATCTTCGTCTCCCACATCATTCTATCCTCGTCTCCCACCTCATTCTATCCTCGTCTCCCATCTCTGAGTGTTTAAGTCTCTGTAGCTTCACATCCCGCCTTAACCACTAACCCCCGCCATTGACTCTGAATGGGAAGAAATCCCAAAGGGGCCTCTAATCTGCTGTAAATGAGCCAGGTCGTGGTGTGTGTGTGTGTGTGTGTGTGTCAGACACCAGAGTAGACTAGGCATAAAACTATAAGCTCATCCTCCCCCAACAGCCATTGCCATGGCAGCACAGCTCCAGGTAACACACTTGATATACCTGTCTCCTGTCCTCCGAGTGTTCCGACTGTCCACCCAACTGACTCAAGCCACGTCCATTTCAGAGGCAGGTGGATACACTCGCATTAACATCTGCTAACCATGTGTATGTGACAAATAAAATTTGATTTGATATTAAAGTTTTTTGTGTGTGTGTGTGTGTGTGTGTGTGTGTGTGTGTGTGTGTGTGTGTGTGTGTGTGTGATACTGTGAGAGAATTCTTCAAAATAGTTGTACAGAATACTGATACTCTTACAGGGAATGAATCAGAATAGTTATAGAGAATAGTGATAATCTTACAGAAAATGAATCCAATTATTTTGTTATCTTTCTACAATGTTTATCATCATATATTATTTTTTCATTCGACCACAGAACAAACACTGGGCTCTTTTACACTGAGTGAACCAGCCTCTCTCTCTCTAAATGTCATCTGTGTAACCGGATCTGTAGTAGATTCAAATAAGAGGATTGTTTTAAGAGAGAGAGGCTTTATTCCCTAGTCACTTATACCTTCATCGCCAAAGAGTAGACACACTCAGTAGACAGGGGACTGAGAGTGGTTGACACACACACACACACACTCAAAATCATATTTACAGTCCTGACTGAACAACCCAAACACAATTTCAATGTTTACTTCCTTCAATAAATAATACTCCTCCTACCATGCAGTGTACACAATCCACAGCAGTTATGAAAAAGCCCATCTGGGATATAGGTGTCTGATGTTATCTTTACTCTGCTGAAATAGTGTAACTAACGTCCAGCACCTTTGAAGATGAAATCGGACACACAGTCACACTATCTGCCCTGAAGCGAACAAATAGGCTAACAGTGGGAAAACCAACACTGAACATGTCTAACGACACAGTGACAAACTGCTGTAAAAGTGCTTCAATTTATAGTTTGGGATTTATCTACTTTCCCAGAGTCAGATGAACTTGTGGATATGAAGAAAGTTAGAGGTACAGTTGAAGTCGGAAGTTTACATACACCTTAGCCAAATACATTTCAACTCAGTTCTTCACAATTCCTCACATTTAATCCTAGTAAAAATGATCTGTCTTAGGTCAGTTAGGATCATCACTTTATTTTAAGAATGTGAAATGTCAGAATAATAGTAGAGAGTGATTTATTTCAGCTTTTATTTCTTTCATCACATTCCCAGTGGGTCAAAAGTTTACATACACTCAATTAGTATTTGGTAGCATTGCCTTTAAATTGTTTAACTTGGGTCCAACGTTTCGGATAGCCTTCCACAAGCTTCCCACAATAAGTTGGGTGAATTTTGGCCCATTCCTCCTGACAGAGCCGGTGTAACTGAGTCAGGTTTGTTGGCCTCCTTGCTCGCCCACGCTTTTTCAGTTGTACCCACAAATGTTCTATAGGATTGAGGTCAGGGCTTTGTGATGGCCACTCCAATACCTTGACTTTGTTGTCCTTAAGCCATTTTGCCACAACTTTGGAAGTATGCTTGGGGTCATTGTCCATTTGGAAGACCCATTTGCGACCAAGCTTTAACTTCCTGACTGATGTAATGAGATGTTGCTTCAATATATCCACATAATTTTCCTCCCTCATGATGCCATCTATTTTGTGAAGTGCACCAGTCCCTCCTGCAGCAAAGCACCCCCACAACATGATGCTGCCACCCCCGTGCTTCACGGTTGGGATGGTGTTCTTCGGCTTGCAAGCCTCCCCCTTTTTCCTCCAAACATAACAATGGGCAATATGGCCAAACAGTTCTATTTTTGTTTCATCGGACCAGAGGACATTTCTCGAAAAAGTACGATCTTTGTCCCAGTTGGACACCGTAGTCTGGCTTTTTTTATGGCGGTTTTGGAGTAGTGGCTTCTTCCTTGCTGAGCGGCCTTTCAGGTTATGTCGATATAGGACTCGTTTTACTGTGGATATAGATTATTTTGTACCTGTTTCCTCCAGCATCTTAACATGGTCCTTTGCTGTGGTTCTGGGATTGATTTACACTTTTCGCACCAAAGTACGTTCATCTCCAGGAGCCAGACCGCGTCTCCTTCCTGAGCGGTATCACGGCTGCGTGGTCCCATGGTGTTTATACTTCCATACTATTGTTTGTACAGATGAACGTGGTACCTTCAGGCGTTTGGAAATTGCTCCCAAGGATGAACCAGACTTGTGGAGGTCTACAATTGTTTTCCTGAGGTCTTGGCAGATTTTGTCACGATTATCTTCCCTCGGGAATGACCAAAGCGCAGCGACGTTACCAGAATACATGTTTTATTCACAAAACGGGACGAGACGGAACAAAACAATAAACGGAGAACAAGACGTGAACCCTAACGCTAAATCCTAAACTGGACACAGAGAACTAAACCTAAACATGACTAGCGAAACCTAACTAAACACGAATGGCTGAACCTAACTAAACACGAAGGGCAGAACCTAACTAAACACGAAAGACAAGAACCTGACTGAACACGATAAGCATAACATAATCAATAACCCACGAAACTAAAGTGCAACCCCCAAACATATATATGGTTCCCAATTAGAGGTAACGAGACTCAGCTGCCTCTAATTGGGAACCATTATCCCAACATAGAAATAGACACCATAGAACACAAGAAACCCCTACACCAAAACAAAGCCAAACCGCTCCAGCCTGTCATCTCGGGCCTGGGCGTTACAGTACCCCCCCCCCAAAGGCGCGGACTCCGGACGCGCCCAAAAGTCTGTGGGGGGGTCTTCGGGTGGGTCCCTTTGTCCCAGGTGGGGGCCCTGGTGCTGGACGTGCTGGTCTGAAGTCACGGCCCTGGACCATTTCCTGGAACTCTGGTGCGTGGAGCAGAAGCTGGGCGTACTGGACTCATGATGCTCACGGGAACTCTGGTGCGTGGAGCTGGAACTGGCCGTACTGGACTCGTGATGCTCACTGGAACTCTGGTGCGTGGAGCAGGAACTGGTCGTACCGGACTCGTGATGCTCACTGGAACTCTGGTGCGTGGAGCAGGAACTGGTCGTACTGGACTCGTGATGCTCACTGGAACTCTGGTGCGTGGAGCGTGGAGCAGGAACTGGTCGTACTGGACTCGTGATGCTCACTGGAACTCTGGTGCGTGGAGCAGGAACTGGCAGTACCGGACTCGTGACGCGCACTCTGGTGCGGGGAGTGGGAACAGGCCGAACTGAGCTCGGGACGCGCACACTGGTGCGGGGAGTGGGAACAGGCCGAACTGGGCTCGTGACGCGCACTCTGGTGCGGGGAGCGGGAACCGCCGCACTGGGCTCGGGACGCGCACTCTGGTGCGGGAGCGGAACAGGCCGAACTGGGCTCGGACGCGCACTCTGGTGCGGGGAGCGGGAACAGGCCGAACTGGGCTCGGACGCCGCACTCTGGTGCGCGGGAGCGGGAACAGGCCGAACTGGGCTCGTGACGCGCACTCTGGTGCGGGAGCGGAACAGGCCGAACTGGGCTCGGACGCGCACTCTGGTGCGGGAGCGGGAACAGGCCGAACTGGGCTCTCTAAGAGCACGGGGGGCCTGGTGCGCGGAGCCGGAACAGGACGTACTGGACTCCCTAAGCGCACGGGGAGCCTGGTGCGTGGAGCCGGAACAGGACGTGCTGGACTCTCTAAGCGCACAGGGGGCCTGGCGCGCCGGAACCGAACAGGACGTGCTGGACTCTCTAAGCGCACAGGGGCCTGGTGCGCCGGAGTCGGAACAGGGCGTGCTAGACTCTCTAAGCGCACGGGAGCCTGGTGCGCGGAGCCGAACAGGACGTGCTGGACTCTCTAAGCGCACGGGAAGCCTGGTGCGCCGGAGCCGAACAGGACGTGCTGGACTCTCTAAGAGCACGGGAGCCTGGTGCGCCGGAGCCGAACAGGACGCGTGCTGGACTCTCTAAGCGCCACGGGGGCCTGGTGCGCGGAGCCGAACAGGGGCGTGGCGGGCTCTGAAGGCGCACAGGGGGCCTGATGCGTGGAGCAGGGACAGGACATGCCGGGCTCTGGAGGCGCACAAGGGGCCTGATGCGTGGAGCAGGGACAGGACGTGTTGAATCCACAACACGGACATGGATCGTGGAACTCGGAACAGGGACTGGACGTGTTGACTCCACAACACGAACTGGGATCTTGGGACTCGGAACAGGGACTGGACGTGTTGACTCCACAACACGGACTGGGATCTTAGAACTCGGAACAGGGACTGGACGTGTTGACTCCACAACACGGACTGGGATCTTAGAACTCGGAACAGGGACAGGACGTGTTGACTCCACAACACGGACTGGGATCTTGCAACTCGGGACAGGGACTGGACGGGTTGACTCCACAACACGAACTGGGATCTTGGAGCGTGGAACAGGGACTGGACGGGTTGACTCCACAACCCGAACTGGGGACCTGATGCGGAGAGCAGGCACCACTCTACCAGGTAGCACACTGACCTTGACCTGACCGATGAGTGGCGCTGGGATCTCTCGCACTGGGCTGTGAACACGTACCGGAGACGCTGCACGCAGAACCGGTGCAGGATATCCAGATCCCAGGAGACGCACTGGAGATCTGGCGTGCAGAGCTGGCACCACTCTTCCTGGCTGCACGCTCAGTCTAGCCCGACTGATAATTGGAGCTGGAATCTTTCGCACCGGCCTCTGAATACGCACAGGAGAAACCGCGGCGCAAGACTGCATAGCAGGGTAACCTCTCCGTGCGACGCTCTCCCCAACGCTCTCTCCACAAAGCACGAGGAGTTGGCTCAGGAGTCCCTCCTGAACCGGCCAACCTCCTCGTGTGCCCCCAAAAGTTTTTGGGGCTGTCTTTCGGACCTCCGTGCCAGGCGAGTCCCAATGAGCTGTTCCCTGGTCCAGTACTCCCGGGTCTCTCGCTGCTTGGTCTTCGGTTGGTGGGTTATTCTGTCACAATTATC
Source organism: Brachymystax lenok tsinlingensis (assembly GCA_030435695.1). NCBI lineage: Eukaryota > Metazoa > Chordata > Actinopteri > Salmoniformes > Salmonidae > Brachymystax > Brachymystax lenok. The sequence continues at coordinate 8,020,079 of CM059812.1, read as the reverse complement.
TTCCCTCGGGAATGACCAAAGCGCAGCGACGTTACCAGAATACATGTTTTATTCACAAAACGAGACGAGACGGAACAAAACAATAAACGGAGAACAAGACGTGAACCCTAACGCTAAATCCTAAACTGGACACAGAGAACTAAACCTAAACATGACTAGCGAAACCTAACTAAACACGAATGGCTGAACCTAACTAAACACGAAGGGCAGAACCTAACTAAACACGAAGGGCAGAACCTAACTAAACACGAAGGGCAGAACCTAACTAAACACGAAGGGCAGAACCTGACTGAACACGATAAGCATAACATAATCAATAACCCACGAAACTAAAGTGCAACCCCCAAACATATATATGGTTCCCAATTAGAGGTAACGAGACTCAGCTGCCTCTAATTGGGAACCATTATCCCAACATAGAAATAGACACCATAGAACACAAGAAACCCCTACACCAAAACAAAGCCAAACCGCTCCAGCCTGTCATCTCGGGCCTGGGCGTTACAGATTTCTTTTGATTTTCCCATGATGTCAAGCAAAGAGGCACTGAGTTTGAAGGTAGGCATTGAAATACATCCACAGGTACACCTCCAATTAACTCAAATTATGTCAATTAGCCTATCAGAAGCTTCTAAAGCCATTACATCATTTTCTGGAATTTTCCACTCTGTTTAAAGGCACAGTCAACTTAGTGTATGTAAACTTCTGACACACTGGAATTGTGATGCAGTGAATTATAAGTGAAATAATCAGTGTGTAAACAATTGTTGGAAAAATGACTTGTGTCATGCACAAAGTAGATGTCCTAATCGACTTGCCAAAACTATAGTTTGTTAACAAGAAATTTGTGGAGTGGTTGAAAAATGAGTTTTAATGACTCCAACCTAAGTGTATGTAAACTTCCGACTTCAACTGTAGTTTCGCGGGCCAATGCTAACTAGCATTAGCGCAATGACTCGAAGTCTATGGGAACAGCTTAGCGCAATGACGAAGTCTACAGTCTTCTAGTCATTGCGCTAAAGCTAGTTAGCAACTTCCTTCAAACTGCCCGCAGAGAAAATGGTATCCACAAGTTCATCTGACTCTGGGGGAGTGGATAAAGGGCCTTAATTGACAGAATCCTGAACTATCCCAATAAAAAAAGACTTATCTTATCTAATTATCCCCATTGGATAAGATCCTGAGGCCCCATCCCTCCATACTCAGCATGGAAAAAACAGGAGTCAGCGAAAGAAAGGAGACGGGGGAGAGCAGCTGGTGCATGACCACGTTCCATCAGAGGCTCCATTGCCTGTGAGTGGACACACACACACAGGCAGGGCCAGGCAAGGCCACCGGGGCAGAGGCAAAGTCTGGCTACGGTGTATGGCATAAGAGAAAGAGGAAAGGAGAGAGGAAAGAGGAGAGGAAAGTGGAGAGGTGATGTCATGGCAGGGTGTGAACTGTGGATGAGGTGGGGACTGGGGATGGAGGGGCTGCAACTGAGGGGCGAGGTCATGAGAACGGCAGGATGTTTGCGCAGGGGATGGCAGGGAGCGACATAGGACAAAATACGCAGGGGCACATGTATGGACATTGGACACACATGCACACACGCACACAAAACTAGGGCTTCCCTATGCAAACCAGCTGGCCCAAATAGGAAAACACATCTACACAAACAACACACACTCATAGCACACTCACACATCTACCCAAACACACACTCACTTGTGAAAGCATGTCAACACCTCGACCTGGGTGTCATTGACAAACACAACAGACACAGCCATGATGCCACACCGTGGGGCCTTGCTTTAACCTATTAGTGGGGGTGTGGCCACCCAGGATAGGATGGGGAAACACAGTGCATTGGTGAATGTCATCTGGGGCTGCAGTCAGGACAATGGGGGCCATTGTGCTGCTATGGAACCTCATCAGCATAATGCCCTTTACAGCCCTCCCACCACCATCACACTCACACGGTCACACCATGCTACTGGGAGTGGGACACAGACAGCCAGCATGGACACCGCATGGAGACACTGTCTGACAGTGGCCAGTAAGAAAACAGCGCATGGACTGTGTCGACCAGCAAGAGCCAAGATCAAAGATAGTGGCGGCCAATAGGGACATCAAATGAGGGCAGTCAGTGACAGCCAGTAAGGACACAGTCCTGTGCGCGGGACTGTCTCAGTTAACAAGAAATGTTCTGCTGATAAGAGTCAATAAGGAAATACCATTATCTTATAAATATTGAGAGCATTAGGCCTATTCCTCTTAAATACAAAAGAAAAATAGTCAAAGAGGTAGCTTAAGCAACTCAGTTGTGAACAGTATGGCTCTCATTGTCTCTGGTACGTGTTGTTTATTTATTTAGATTTTATTTAACTAGGCAAGTCAAGTAAAGAACAAATGCTTATGTTACAATGACGGCCTAATGCATTAGCTAGTGTGAGTCTGCCTACATGGCCACAGGGCCTTGGCTTGCTGAGAAAGCCTGAGACATGTGCATAGCAGTCTCATTACGTCATGCAGCTGTTTAGATGAACGATCCGTATGCATTACCCTGAGTGTCTGTCTTTAGTGTGTGTGTGTGTGTGTGTGTGTGAACATGCAAAACTGAAAAAAAAGTATAGATGAATGTATGTTCAGGGATATTTAATCCAACGTTCTTTTCTAAAACTTCTGCTATCACAAACTAACATCCCACTAGTTACAATACGTTTACATTCCTGTGCCCCCCCCCTCTCTCTATTATCGTTGTCATCTATTACAGTGTAGGTAGAAACATCCCTGTGCCCCATTCTGGTTCCCCCCTGACCTTTAGGAGGAAGTGTGACGCTGTTTTGGTTCAGATTCCTATTCGGCTTGTTTTGTATCCGTCTTCCTGTATGTGTGGGGAACAAAAGGCGTTCTGTGAAGAAGCTAAACCTCCCCACCACTGAAGACATTGGAGTCTGATTATGACAGACTTTATCAACTGCCAGGCCAGCGGAGGCCTTCAGTTCGAGTTACCAGACCAGTGTACGTGTTGGCTGAGGGGATAATGGCTCCCTGTCTGTGCCTCCAAACCAGAGTTCCCACTTCGTCACTGTGGCTTGAGTCAGTCCCCCAAGCTTGCCCTCTCTCAGCTGTGCCCTCCTCCATTGTGTGTGAACCTGCCGAGGGTATGGGGAGGGCAAAACAGACCTGAGAGAGAGAGGTGACTCCCTCCTGCCTGGTACTGCTTTCTAGTATTATCTTGTACTGTAGCTATACAAATAATTGGCTACAATGTCAAGTATGGAATCGTAAGCCAGTTAGGCCTATTTGGGGGAAGACATTTTAAGTTACACCAAACGAGAGAAATTGGAATAGGTTAGAAAACGCGAATGAATAAATCAGCCCTGATAAAGAGTCTGATAAAAGATGAATGTTAAATAGTACAGCAAACCCATGTGGCAAGCAGTGTGACTGGATGACATCATCAAGACTAGTTAGTAAAGACGGGTGAAGTAACTTACTAACCCAGTACAGAGCTTTATCATTAGTCAGAGGAGAAAGCAGCACTTCAACACACTTCTTGCCTTACTTTACTACAAACAGAGTTGGGTTCATGACTTGCTGACACACACAAGGTAAATGCTGAGGTAAAAAGATGGCTGACTGCTTACTTGTCACTAAACTAGAGCAGAGGCAAGAGGAACTTACGTAGCCTACAGGACCCACTGTTAGGATATTTCAGAGTGTCTTTGTGAGTGGTGGTGACACCTGTGCCGAGTTGTTCATAACCCCCACTGTAAAGAACATCAGTCTTGATGTTCAAATACATAGGCCATTGCACCAACTCTGTCAAATACTGTATCAGGATACAGTCAAGTAAAGTAGTCTAAATGACAAAATTACTTCAGCTCAATGTGCATCACTTAAGTTGTGTGAATTTCTATTTTAGCGGTGTGAATTTCGTTTTCGTATTTCACATTCTCCTTAATATTCTTCAAAATCCTTGTTATAGTCGAAACGCATTACTCAAGCTGTCAGAAATGAGTTAGCAATAATGACTGTCGCCACAAACATGCTTTTTTCCTCTCTTGAAAAGGGTCCATTCCAAAAAGGTTGGGGGCCTTGTGACTGCTATTGGTTCTTCTGAGACTCGAGATGGTTCTGAGAACTGGTGAGGTCCACTGGGATGTGTGTCTATTTATGTGTTTGTGTGTGTTTATGTGTGTGTCAAACACCCGGCCAGCATTGTGCCCGCCCGGCCAGGAGCTCTTCGCATATGCATTTGGCTGCAATGAGGAACCAATGAGATAACATGGTGACAATGCAGGACACCACAAGTGTCTTGACAAAATACAGAGAATAAAGAGCGTACTGCATCGTCGTAAATCCAGACAAATTATTATTTGGCAATAGAAAATAGAACACCGCATTGGGGTTTCCATTGATGTCGAATGGTAGATACCCCCAGCTATTGATTACGTACATTCTAGCACCGTTGTTATTACACTGTAACAGCAATGTAACAACTTACTTGTATCGAGTCATTCGCCATCGTTTTTCTTTGTGTGGTCGTGTTCCAGTGACGATGCCGTTCTAGACCAGACCAACTGGACACATGCGATTGTCCGGAGAGTACTCACAATGGTCTTCTACACGAATGTAGGCAGCTAGATTATCAATTCATCCAATTGTCGCTCAAATATGTGCTCTGTCCGAAAACCTTACCACTATATTCTCTGAGATAAAGGAACTTTTAAAAACAATTCTCAACCAAAGGTCAAAGATAATCCCCTTGTTGTGTCGCCTCAACGCTCCACTGCCCAAGGAAGCTGGTGTTCCCAAAATGTTTGTCTAGTTGTTCGACTAATGGTTCGTTCAACAAATACAAAATGTTCCCGGTGAGTGTCTTTAAAATATCAGTACGATAAAAGCTTAAAACAAAACTGTTTGATTCAGTTCATTGTTTATTTTCTTTGGAGGCTAGCTATCAACAGCTAGAGCACAAGGGGAACAGACGGCACGACTCCCTCCCTATCCGCGTAACAGACTCCGAAGAGGGATACAGATCCATTGCTCACATAAAACGCTACAGAGGCAGAAAAACTGTCGAGACCCGTCTTCGTAATAACATCCATGAAACACGAACACGCTTCAGTCTCACATGCCACAAAAGCCTTCTTTAAAACGGGACTACCGTATGCTTCCCTCGAGCAAAGTACCGAATGACCGAAGGGTGTCACCGGTAAACGCGTTGTTGTTTGCTCTTCCTTTGGTTTTGGGGGGCAGAGGAATATCGCCTTGTATGTCCGCGCATTGCCGATGATGGCTTGAGCGGGAGGCTACACTTTGTTTTCTGATGGAGCTGCGCGCGGTTGCGTTGGCACAACGTGTACGGTAGGTAGCAGGAGCGCGCCCAATGTATCATGTGACCATGTCGAGACAATGAATTTGTAATTTCCAACTTCTCCTAATGAACACTGTTGCTTATCTTCCCCCTATCCCAGATTTGCAATTTAGTCAGACACAAAACTGTTATTGGTATTACTCTGCTTACAAGTAATAATGTGCCCATGTAATCACAACCAGAAGATACATGGAGTACAGTTACAGTAGAATCAAAAGTATATGACTGTAAAGCATTTAATATCACAAATCTACAAGTTAAACTCATTATCTAATATTGAAAACAAGCCCAAATATATAGTGGATACATACTAGCCTACATTAAGCAAATGCCATAATGGGGCACCAACAAGCCATTAGGTCAATACATAACAATAATACAAAAGACGAACTGAAGTACAGTGTTGTGTAGCAGACGTGTGTGTGTGAGTGTGTGTGAGAGAAAGAGAGAGAGATGCACTCTTTTGGGCGGCAGGTAGCCTAGCAGTTAAGAGTGTTGGGCCAGTAACTGAAAGGTTGCTGGTTCGACTTCCAAAGCCGGCAAGGTGGAAAAATATGGCGTTCTGCCCCTGAGCAAGGCATTTAACCCCCAGGGGTTGGGTTAAATGCGGAAGTCACATTTCGGTTGAATGCATTCCGCTGTGCAACTGACTAGGTATCCCCTTTCCCTATTGGCCTCCTTATCCCTACATGAGCAGAAACTCAAACTATAGCTGAATAAAACTAAAACAAATCACATGGCATGCAAATGGGAGATTTGCTTACCATAGAATTTGATACTGCCAGAGGGAGACTGAGACGGAAGAGCAAAGGAGCACCTGGTCATAGGTGAAAAACATCACACAAAGGCTATGAAAATGCACACCATAAACAGCCTGCTTACATCTGATAGCGGTAATGAGCAGGCTAAATAAACATAGCCTACATACACATCATCAAGTCTTTCATCCTATTTCCTTGTGGGCAGTTTATTTTATTTTACCTTGGTCAGTTTCCAGGCTATTGCTTGCTGGAGTAAATTATGGGGAATACATCTGCAATATACTGCTAATAATGTTAATCAAAAATAGAAAAATATTCTGGAAATGTACAAACTAGTTTAGATCATGTTCTTGCCTTTGACCATTAATCAAATCAGAGTTTTTCCTGGTTAGGTCCTGCATGACAGTCTTAGGCTGTGTTTGCACAGGCAGTCCAATTCTGATCTTTTGCCCAATTCTTGGCAAAAGAGCTGATCTGATTGGTCAAAATACCAATTAGGGGAAAATATCAGAATTGGACTGCCTGTGTAAATGCAGCCATAGACCTTGTTTTGACCTCCAATAATCTCTGCAACCCAGAACAAAATCTCTCATGAGCACCGGGCCAGCTACTCGATTAGGTTCCGGTAGGGAGAGGTTAAAATATTGGACTAGTGGTGGAAGCAGGATAGACTTTGGTAGCCGTCATAAAAGACTGACCTCCACAACCCTGAAGTTATTACATTTGAATGATCTAAACTGACAAGAACATGATCTATTCTACTTCGTAAATTTCCAGAAGTATTTTTTATTTTTGATTAACATTAATAGCACTATATTGCAGAGGTACTCCCTCAGAAAGACCAAATTAGAAAATACTCAAATGTAACGCTTATTGTGTCAATGCCAATACAGCTAAGAGTGTTAAATCCTAGATTGACTATAATGACTGGCACAGTGAACTCATAATGACTGGCACAGTTAACTCATAATATTGATGCAGTACACACATCAATTTACACTTAAGAACTTGTAGTCTACAGTAGGCCTATTAAAAACAAACAAAAAATTGGTTCAAAATAGATGCAAGTACATGTTTATTTAATTAAATAAGTCCGGGCCGGGCTATGGAGAGAATCATCATGGTTTGAAATGGTTTGTTATTGGGTGAGTGGGTGGAGGGGGTTGTCATGCCAGTTTCGTCATCTGCCACGTCGTCTTGGTCTGCCCTTTCAGCCAAGAGCTCCTTGGTGAGGGTGATGTCACTCCTTGAGGAGTGGTAACTCCCACGACCACGGCTCCTCCTGGCTCCAAAATGGCCGTCAGAGCTCCATTCCTCAGCATGGTCATCCATGACGTGTGTGATGGTGTCCGCCATGCAACAGATGGCTCCCTCACCACTATAGCGTTGGGGTATGGTTGGAATCATCAAATGGGTTGTGAGTAGGGGGGTTTGTCTTCCTCCTCTGTTGACTGTGGGTTTGTAGAGGAGGCAGGTGCACAGAAGTGCCTACTAAGTGGGTATACCCACACAACTACTTTTTGCCACTTCTCTTTTTGCAGGGCAAGCAAAATAATTTTGCCAGGGCAGCTGTAATCCGCAGGAGGAGAGACTGTTTTTTTCCCGGCTCATCAGCCACGGTATCTGAACAGGTGACAGACAACAGGGGATGACATCATTAGGGCAAACCGTAAAATAAACTTTTGCCAACGAAAAACAAAAACACAATTATTTTAGTTCAAGGATATTCCTCCCTGTTACTACCGTTTAAGGAATAAGACCCTGATAACTTCGTCATAGTCTCTTCCCCTAACATTACAATGTGGGGAAATAATATAATTTTGTTGAAGACAAACAGACATGTGGACTGACAGAAAGGAGGACTTACCATCAGTGCCAAGGGGAGCCACCTTGTTCTTCTTCAGGGTCTTCTTGCGACCACGCTTCCCCTCTCCTGACTTCCTCACCTTCACTCCCTCGTCCTTCCCTGTCTTCTTAGTAGAGAGAGAAACAGATATGGAGTTGGTGCCTCACAATCAAACAGCCCCAATAACTTAACAACCTACTGGTTAATGGTAGTCTGCTTACCTGTGTGGAGGTGCTGTCCACAAGGTCTGTGGAGAGGGAGCTGCTGCTGGCCTTCTCCAAGCTAGCAGAGTCACATTTCTTGTTGTCGCCAATCGCAGCCACATCCTCTTGGTCCTCTTCCAGGGTTTGCCCCTGTGCCAAGAGTTCCTCTGTGAGGGTGATGTCACTCTTTGAGGAGTTTGAGGAGGAGCTTGACCTCCCACTACCACAGCTCCTACTCACTCCAAAATGGCCGTCAGAACTCCAGTCCTGGGCGTGGTCGTCTATGACGTGCGCGATGGTGTCTGCCATGCAATAGATGGCTCCCTCGCCACCATAGCGTGCGGCACGCAGTTGAGCCCGGTTGGAGTCCGAGCGCAGAGACAACCTTTTAGCCACAGCCTTCACAATGGCCTTCACTGCATCTTCCCCCCTGAATTGGATGCTCTCCTCCAGGCTGAAGAGGACAGAGATGTCAGCATACTTAAGCGCATGCTGGACCTCCAAAAAGAGATTCTTCATCAGCCTGAAGGGGTCATTGGCCCTCCTGGCCTGGGGGGATTCGGAGGCCTCCAGTCGGCGCATGATGCGCTGGAGGATGAGCTTCAGGGTCTGGGGGCTCATAACAATGTCCCTGGGAGTGCTGCGATGGGGGATGTCCTCTTCGATGAGGATCTCACCTGGCAGGAGAGAGGGAATCTTCTCCAGGAGGTCCTGCCTGGCCTCGGTGGGGGTCAGGGAGCCGATACTCACCTTAGAGACATCAGCTCCCCCAACTTCTTCTTCCAAGGTCTGTGCAGAAGCTGCCCATGCTGCCTGAGTGGTCGTCAGGGAGCCCTCAATCATGGAGGTGCTGGGGACTACCTCATCTTCATCCAGACAGAGGTTGACCTCCAGGGTCATTGCAGGAGCAGCCTGTGCTGCCTTGGTTGAGGTGGAGGGCTCCGAGTTTACGACAGTCATGACACTCGCGACCACCTCATCTTCTTCCTCTGATGAAGAAGGGTCCGGAGTGTCAGGGAAACTGTCCCTGGCACCAGAATCCAATCCTAATAAAACACACTCAAATTTTGAACTGGTTCGAAGCCACATCCATGTATAGCACTATGAGGTATCTAATACATTTACTAAAATGGTAATACACTGGTTAATACACAGGTTATTATATGGTTATTACAGGGTTAATACAGGTCATAATGGTAAAACAGGTTATAAATGGACCTTTATGGATGATGACACCGGCCCTGTAATCGTCGTTGCAAGTCCTGTTCAGCATCTGTTCCATCCAGGCAGTCAGGACCTGGCAGACGGCCTCTAGTCAAATCAAAATGTATTTAAAGTGTTGCTTCACACACACACACAACATGTCACAAAACACTTTACAGAAAAGTAGAAAAAACAGGAGAGAAAAAAGGAGATGGGAAAACAGCCCAGTCATAGCTGCAGGAAGTAGGGGTGTTGATATATATATATATATATATATAGTACCAGTCAAAAGTTTGGACACACCTACTCATTCAAGGATTTTTCTTTATTTTTACTATTTTCTACATTGTAGAATAATACTGAAGACATCAAAACTATGAAATAACACATATGGAATCATACAGTAACCTAAAAAGTATTAAACAAATCAAAACATGTTTTATACTTTACATTGTTCAAAGTAGCCACCCTTTGCCTTGATGACAGCTTTGCACACTCTTGGCATTCTCTCAGCCAGCTTCATGAGGTAGTCACCAAACCATCTCAATTGGGTTGAGGTCAGGTGATTGTGGAGACCAGGTCATCTGATGCTGCGCTCCATCACTCTCCTTCTTGGTCAAATAGCCCATACGCAGCCTGGAGGTGTGTTTTGGGTCATTGTCCTTATGAAAAAACAAATGATAGTCCCACTAAGCGCAAACCAGATGAGATGGCGTATCGCTGCAGAATGCTGTGGTAGCAATGCTGGTTAAGAGTACCTTGAATTGTAAATAAATCACTAACAGTGTCACCAGCAAAGCACCATCACACCTCCATGCTTCACGGTGGAAAACCGACTCTGTGTCTCACAAAGACACGGCGGTTGGAACCAAAAATCTTAAATTTGGACTCATCAGACCAAAGGACAGTTTCTTGGCCCAAGCAAGTCTCTTTTCTTATTGGTGTCATTTAGTAGTGGTTTCTTTGCAGCAATTCAACCATGAAGGCATGATTCACGCAGTCTCCTCTGAACAGTTGATGTTGAGATGTGTCTGTTACTTGAACTCTATGAAGCATTTATTTGGGCTGCAATCGGAGCTGTTCTTGCCATAATATGGACTTGGTATTTTACCAAATAGGGCTATCTTCTGTGTACCACCCCTACCTTGTCACAACACAACTGATTGGCTCAAGGAAAGACATTCCAAAAATGAACTTTTAACAAGGCACACCTGTTAATTGAAATGCATTCCAGGTGACTACCTCATGAAGCTAGATGAGAGAATGCCAAGAGTTTGCAAAGCTGTAATCAAAGCAAAGGGTGGTTACTTTGAAGAATCTCAAATATAAAATATTCTTCATTTGTTTAACGCTTTTCTTGGTTACTACATGACTCCATATGTGTTATTTCATAATTTTGATGTCTTCACTATTATTCTACAATGTAGAAAATAGTAAAAAATAAAGAAAAACAGTGGAATTAGTAGGTGTGTCCAAACTTTTGACTGGTACTGTATGTATATTTATGATTATTCTTTTTCTCACAAAATTAGTGAACTAGGCCTTTATTACTCCTGTATGAGCGGAGAAAAATACTTCCTCCCCCCCATCGACAGCACCCTCACCCCAAAACATATTGGTCACAGTGTAAATGGCAATAATAAAACAATAATAACAATGGGGTAAAAGGAGACAAGACTACATAATAACTAACCTAGTGCCCTCGTGTCGTGATCGGAGAGTGAGGTGGAGGCCTGGGGAGTCAGGATCAGGGAGCTTCCCCTCTCCGACATAGCTGCCAACCTCCCACGAGGCTCTGCCACCTCCTCCTCCCCAACTCCATGAGACCAGGTGGAGTCGCTGTCCCACAAATCCTCGTCGCTGGATGTGAGAGCCCTGGGAGGCTGGTTCTGCTCCATGTCCCAAGTGCTGGTCGGCCAAATTTCCCCTGGCCTCTCCCCGAGCAAGGCAAAGACAGGTAGGGACCCCTCGCTGAGGGCTTTATGGACATCCCTTCGCTTGGCCCTCCTCACTGACCCCAGTTCTCCCACACTGACGCTGGAGTGGAGTGTGTCTCTCTGGAGATAAACCCTCTCCATCTCCTCTGCCTGATGACAGAGGTTGAACCGTCTTGATCTCTGTGATGACCCAGAGCGACTCCAGCTGTTGTCCTCCCCCTCCTGGAGGGTTTCCAGGGCCATAATGGTGTAGTGGGCCCTTCCCTCTGAGGTCACATCTGGAGAAGACAGGCAGGTGGATGGATATGAGGCAGTGGATGACCCTGACAACCTGTTGGATGAGCTGTCGTTTCCATTTTCCAGTGGCCTGGTGAAGTTTTCTAACTCAATGGTGGACAACTGACCTAGGGCTGAGACAATATGCTCCTCCATCCAGCCCTGCTCTGGAAGGGGGTGCAGGCCACTTCTGTTGGAGCAGGACACACTTGGATGTTCCAGAGATAGTGGCTGAGCATCCACACACTCTGCCAGCTGATAGAGGTTTAACGCCAACTCTGGCATGTTGGACCTGCTCGATCCCTGTGATGACCCAGGCCGACTCTCATTCCGGCTGTTGTTGCCTCCTCCGGACCTCATGTGGTGGATCCGTCTGGCAGCCTCCTGGGCACTCTCACAGGCGTCCCTGAACAGATCTGAGACGATGCTGGAGAGCCTCTCTTTGGTCAGAGTGATGCGTGGATTGGTGGTCTCCAGGTCAGTCACACCAGAGGAGAAGAGGTCCTCCTGGGCATTCCTCAGGATGTTACTCACAGCCATATCTGCTATACCCTGAAGCTTCTTGTCTGTCTCAGAATTGGGCGTGGGGGGCTGCCCGCCCCAGAGCCTCCCCTTCGGCTCAGAGCTCCGCTGGTGGAACGTCTCCGAGACAATCTTCAGCACCCCTGACCCCCGGCAAGAGGAGTGGGATGACTCTCGACTGGAGAGCCTGAGCAGAGCTATCGCTGGCACGAGGACCACATAGGATATGTCCTCCAGGTTCTCTATGGTCACATTCTTAGAAAGAAATACAGAAAACAACAACTTTAAGTGATAGCATTTCCTCTTAGTTTTTAAGTTACACGTTTTTTGTTGTTGTTGGCATGACTGGAATCGGTAAAGAAGTAAAATGGGGGACTTACCTTTTGTTTGAGGAACTTCCTGATGAGCTTTCTCTGACTGGAAAAGAAAAAACAAACAGCAAGAATCCTTGGTGAGTAGACTGGCTCCTAGATTATATTGTTTCTACTGCACATAACACGGTTCAGAGCAGGACTCACGGGTGAGACTTCAGGAAGTCCTCTAGAGAGGACGCGTCCTCTACATTCTGAGGTGTCATCTCACGGGGTGGGTCCGCCAGAGAAGTGGCATCGGAGGTGACATCACTCTCTGGGGTTTCTGGGGTCAGGGGGTCATCAACAGATGGAGAGGAGTTCATTCTCACCCCATCCTCAGGTGTCAGGGGGCCTGGTGGCTCTGAAACAGAAGACAATCAGAATTACCCCGAACAAGCTAGTAACCACAGCAACGATTCTATTGAATAACCCCTGTGTCACTAAAACCCACCTGTTGTCTCCACCTTCGTCACTTTAGTGCCCTTCTTGATAGCTGGCAGGATACCTACAGAAAGAGGAGAGTCGAGTCATTAGTTGATCCTTCCATCATACTGTATGTCCTTTAATCATTTCAATAAATCCAAGTGGTGATCACTTGGAAGTGGGGATCAATACTCACTGTAACTGGTTGTCGGAGATAGAAGAGGTGGAGGCAGCGCCAACACACCAAGGACTTGGAGGCTTGTTTTTTTTGGCTCTGCATTGGCCTCCCTAGCCTTTCTGGGCTCAATGGCCTCTCTGGCGTTCTTTTCGGCCTTGGCCATCTTGGCCTGATGGCTCAGCCTGGGGCCTTGTGGGGGCTTCGGCATGAAGTTCTGTGAGAAACAACAGTAACAAATTAATATTACCATAGAAACCACCTCTTTCACCATAGACACGATGGTATTGAATGACATGTCACATAAGGGTTAACCTTAGAATTAGAATCAGAAATCCAATGCTATTGGTTCTAACTAGTAAGTGACCCATGCATCATTATCTCGTTTTAAACAGATTTCTGGTTGAGAACATGTCATATTATTAGATTACAACCAACTGGTCACTCAGTAACAACCATGTAAAGATTTCAAAACAAAGCGTCCTCATACAACCAGGGGCGTGTTCAGCAAGACAGAATGCTTAGCAACATTCAGTGACCAAAAATGGACAAGCTGTCTTAGCCCTATACATCATTAGCATATGAATGACAGCATTATCCACTTGAGCAACGAACCAATCAAAATAGATTTCCAATTAAGGCAAATAATTTCTGAGTGGGTGTGGCCTCCCGTGTGGCGCAGTGGTCTAAGGCTTTCAGTGTCACTAGATATTCTGGGTTCAAGTCCAGGCTCCAAGGCCAGCCAGCCGCAACCGGGAGACCCATGGGGCAGCGCACAATTGTCCCAGCGTCGTCCGCGTTAGGGGAAGGTTTGGCCGCCAGGGGTGTCCTTGTTCCATCGCGCATTAGCGATTCCTGTGGCGGGCCGGGAGCAGTGCTCGCTGACACAGTCGCCAGGTGTACGATGTTTCCTTCGACACATTGGTGCGGCTGGCTTCCATGTTAAGTGGGCATTGTGTCAAGAAGCAGTGCGGCTTGGTTGGGTTGTGTTTCGGAGGACGCACGGATCTCGACCTACGCATCTCCCGAGTCCGTAGGGAGATGCAGCGATGAGACAAGAGTAACTACCAATTGAATACCACAACTGTGGAGAAAAAGGGGGACATTTTTTTTTTAAACAAAACAATTGAAGTGGGTGTTTCTTAGAGTCCGCTCTGAGAGGTTTGCCTTGAGTGTATTCAGCATGCCTAACATTGCAAAATGATTTGAACGTTTTCCAATTAAACAGATACGTGTTTCACTCTGAACTGTTCAAAACGTTTTGCAACAGAACTCAAAGCAATTTCTAACCTTTAGGGGGCTCTTCTTGGTGCAGTCCACCAGTGCTGGCAGCCTTGGTCCGTCATGGTCGTCTGTCTGGAGCACCTGTTCTCCAACACTAGCTTGGAGGGTCCTAGCCTGGGGTATAGGTACAAAATGAATTAAATTACACTTGAGTCCTCCATTTTAAGTCCTCCATTCCAACCATAAAGCATATCAGTCTGTTTTTGCATAGGCCAATGGTTTTCAACCCTCTCAATGGGGAACCCCGGATGTTTCACAATTCTTGTTGTAGCCCTAAACAAGCAAACCTCATTAAAACCTATTCAAGGGCTTGATGATTAGTTGACAAGTTGAATCAGATGTGCTAGATGTGGAATACAGTGGAACGTCTGGGGGTCCTCTACGAGAGGTTTTAAAACCCCTGGCATATGGTTGTACTACTAAAAATATTTCACCATTACGGAGACACACAGATAAACACGTTTTCTTCATATATGAGACTTACCTTTAGACGAACTCTCTTCAACCGTTTATGACTTTTACCCATTTTATTCTAAGACATCCTTCAGGTTGGACCTGTACAATGATAGAAAAATAATAAACAAATACTTTTTTTATAAAATGTTTGAACATTTTAAATACAATACTTACAGTTTTACTTTACAGAATTACTTGTCCAGGCAAAGTAATGTCTTTGAACATGAGGATGACTGTCCTATCTATGCAAACTATTAACTCAACTGAGCCAATCAATTTAATAATTTCTTGACTGCGTTTACGTCATAGGCTCATATATTACGTCATGACACCATACACTATTACGTCAACTACAACAGTGCACAGTGACCACGCCGGGAGATTAATACATTTTCTGATCACATACGAAATCTCTAAAAAGTTTAAAATGTAATGTAACCCACATCACGTTGATTCAGTGGGATTTTATAAATCAATGTTTCCCTCTGGTGGCAAGAACCGAAAGAGCCATCAATCGATGTCGAGCCGGTTGTCATCACTGCACTCCGCACACTCCTGAACTTTTGATGAAGTTAGAATAATAAAGTTAGAATAACAGAATTAGTATAATAGAGTTAGAATAACTTTATTCATGTAGCTAGAATGGATACTAATATTGACAAATCAAAGCATTTTTTTTTCATACCAGTGTTGTCAAACAAACGATAATATTTGGCTTGACAATGACAGTGGTGTAAGATATATGGTAATTTTTCATTTTGCAATAATTTATTTATGAGTCTCCATAGGCAGAAGGGTTGTCTCTCTCCAATGATGTATTTAAATAAGCCCACATAACTGTCAAGCGGTTTTGTGCATGTTTCGGCCAGCAGAGGGCTAAGGGTTGCTTCACGCGCTCACAGTAGTAGTTATCGCGCTAGGCTGACCTGCAGACGGACACATCCAGTGGACACGGGGCCGAGCGTCACAAGCCACCGGGAAGAGACGAGGCTGGAGACGGAGACCGGTTGAGAACCGTACTTGTCAAGTTCTGGACCGACGGTGGGACGGGAACGTCCAAGGCGCCGCACATGAGCTCTACAACGATTCAGAGGAGTGGGGAAAGTGGCGTAGGTGTAACTTAGTTAGCTAATAGCTAACTATCCTCGATTCATGAAAGTGCTGGCTAAGTACCCTCAGAAAGGTGTAACAACGTGTGAAGTGTTCAATTAGTACAACACACAAGAAACCCGTTTCTTATATTGCAGTTGCTAACCAGCTAAAGCTAGCTAGCTAATGAAGGATGGATTTCGAGGTGTCAACCGAAAGCGAATATGGGTTATTATACATTTTTATTTTTATGAACAATACAAATGCAGAAATATACAAACAAGAGTACATAAACCTAACAGACAGGGTATTACATATCGAGATACATTTTCCACTTGTCAAAAAGTTTGATGGTACGTATTGGTTTTTACACTTACTGATAATTTCTAAATAATATTTCAATTCTATCTTAAACAATGTGAGGAGGGGTTTGTTCTCTGCCCACTTCATTTTATGGATAAAGAATCTGACATGAAAAATAAACAAATTAACAATGAAAGTTAAATCAGGGTCCATATCATTTGGATCAAAAAATAACATATCGTCTCAAATTAATATTAATTGTCGTTTCTTTTAAAAATAAAATATTCTAACTCACTCCAAAATCTTCTGACATGAGCACAGTCCCAAAATAAATGGTCTAGTTCCTGGGTCGCAACCACAAAATAAACATTTGTTATCAATAACTATTTTGAATCTGTGTATAATAAAGGTCTTTCCAGGGTAGATTCTATGAATGAGTTTGTATGATACTTCTTTCACCTTATTAGATGCACAATATTTGCCAGACAACAGCGATACTTTGTTCCAGTTCACTCGTCCTAGGGCTGCATTCCAGTATATTTTAGCAGAGGGAATAGTTACATATTGACATAGTTTCCTTATACATGTTATTACATTTGTTTAAAATGTCAATTCCTTCTAGCTATATTGAGGGTACAAAGAAAGCATGGAACAGGGGGAGACGAAAAATTATCATGAATCATCACCAGACACAGGTGAGTTACTGTCCAAATGCATAGGTAGCTTAATAATTATGTGCACAACTTGCTACACTCCCAATAACATCTGCTAACCATGTGTATGTGACCAATACAATTTGACTCTTCTAATCAAACTCGAGTCAACAAATAATTTCCCAAAATTTCTCAGACAATGTGGAGTATGTACAAGATAGTGCTTTGGCGCCCTCATGTGGCAACAAAATGGACAGCACAGGTGATGCGAATTTGGAGTCCACGTTGTCATGCCAGGATATCAACATGATGGATCAGAAGCTCAGACCCATTGAACAGCAACTCCAGTACCTGCTAAATAAGGCGGATGAGTTTCAGGCAAACCTTTTATACAGGTAATGTTAGAGTCAGTTAGGAAAGTTGTTAATGTAGTCTTAAGATAATGATAGGTAGAGGTTTGGTGAGTCAATGAATAGTGCGGCTTAACTATACAATTACATCTAGTAGGATTTCAAGTTATTGTTTATTATTTATCAAAAGGATTAAAGTCCTGCATAATGAAGCTCTGTCCTGTGACATAACCGTGTGTTGTCTGCAGGCGTGACATTCTGCAGAAGGAAAACTTTGCTCGTGTGGTGCCTACTTTCCTGCGGACCTGTCAGCCCTACTTCACTTACCTGGAGTCGACCGCTCGCAGCTCCCTGCCCCAGCGCACGCCTCTACCCATGTACATCCGCTCACGAGTAAGAGCCTCGAAACTCAACCCTACTCATCTGAATCGGGGTAGGACAAAACTGTCTCTCTTTATTGAGTGACGGTGTCCGCTCTATCCTCAATTCATGCACCTTGGTTGGAAAGTGAGGTAGCGGCAGTGATCCCTTCCCTTTGCACTCTTTATTGATATGAAATGTATTCTACACTTCAAACCAACATGAATGTCTCTGTGAATCAACTCTGGCCAAGAATATAGGCTTATGAGAGGATGGAGGACTAATTGAGAAGGATCAAGAGAGACGCTGTAAACTGAGAGTGGTGTGTATTTGTCTGTCTGTATTTATGTGTTTGTCCATCTGTCCAGTTGTTAGACTTCTCCCAGCAGCTGTGTGCGAGGCTGGAGCAGCTGGTCTTGACCTATGCCTCCTTTGACTTTCTCTCTCTGGAGGAGGCTGAGCCGGCCAGGTACTGTACTTACCAGAAGAGGCTGGTTGGAGGAACTATTGGAGGATGGGCTCATTGTAATGTCTGGAATGGAGTAGATGGAATGGAGTCAAACATGGGGTTTCCATACGTTTGATACCGTTTCATTTATACCATTCCAGCCATTACAATGAGCCATTCGTCATAGCTCCTCCCACCAGCCTCCTCTGGTACTTACAACATAACATCTGAAGGTTGTGAGCCACCACAAACACACAGATGCACATACAACTCATATCGCCGCTGCCGGGTAAAAACCTAATCATATTAGACTGTTTTTAACAAACATACAAGAAGCTGTTTTTAATATATTTTCTTGGACCTAGAGTCATGAAATGTTCAGATGACATTGAGGAGAGTTAGTTCTTTCAACACCATTTTAGTTGCAAGGTTTTCATCAGACAGCGACGATATGTACCAACACCTACTTGAATACCTGTATTTAGATACACAAATGAAACATTGTGGAGTATGACCCAAATATATTAGAGGACAGATGCTTGGACTTGTCAACCCTTATTCTCATTCGTCTGACATTCATTCCACTATCCTTCATCCAGCCATTTATGCATCTATCATTCTCCCCCTCTCTCCATTCCAGTATCTCCCATTTCTACATTGGCAAGTGTCAGATAGACCGTGTGGGACTGTCCATATACAGGTACTGTCGTCTAGCCCCGTACCTGGCTGGGGTCCACACTGGCCTGTACAAACGCATGCGCTGGAATGTGGAGAGACCCAGAGAGAGCCTACAGCAGGAAACGGATGGCGAGATGGAGGGACATCTAGAGGAGGACAAGCCAGTAGCAGGGAAAGAGCGAGCCACCAAGACAGAGTAGTGAGTGAGAGAGAGAGAGAGAGAGAGAGAGAGAGAGAGAGAGAGAGGGGGGCAGTAGAGAAAGGGTTAAAGTAAGGCATAACATGCCAATAAACAATAAATTGTAATATTAGTGCCAAGAAAACTTTGGGAGTCCTTTGAACTGAGATGTTCGATGACAATGTACATTTTGGAATTCAGGCCTAAGAACAGTCGATCAGATGGAATCTCTCACTGCCTGTGTGACTGTGTGTGTTTCTCGAGCAGCTACTTCCTGTGCTACGAGGAAGTCCCTGAGGAGCCTGCTGAGGGGGGCGATGGAGAGGGTAAAGGGGAGACGGTTGCTATAGGCAACGTGGTCAGGTTGTGGTCAATCGGTCAGTGGGTCCAAACGCAGCCTGAACCCGTAACAGATGACATCTACGAATGGTACAAAGTCACACTCAGATCGCAACGCAACACTCTTTCATCTTTGAATGTAATACTTAAGAGTAAGTACCATGTTACTATAGCTCACACAGTGTGTGCGCGTGTTCGTTCCAGGGTGCTGTGCTGGGTTCCACAGGCTGGATACCACAGGCTGTTGTGTCTGGGAGCGGAGGAGCCCTCTGCCTGCAGCGCTACTGACTGCCTGCTGGAAGAGTTGTTTTCTCAACAGAGCCCAGTGGAAGGCCCCAGTCGTGAAACAACATAAGAGACACGCCACTGTTCTAGTACTGCCTTTGGCCATAGCATGTTCTCGTTGATTAAAGGATTTAACATGACTTATTGTTAGTTTTACATTGTGTTCTGTTCGGCTAATGTTTTCAAATCTAAGTAACTATTGGGAAGGACTTTAAGGATTGAACACTGACATAGCTCTGGTTCCTACTAGCCAATGTTTTCCTTATGGTTCCTTACGTATTGAATAAAAGCTAATATAATTTATAAAGACAGCAAGTTTTATTACCAATTCCCTACCAGCTAGTGATACATTTGAACTGTATCTGATGTTGTCTGTTCATATTCAAGGTTTTATTGAGCACTAATGTGTGTTACTGTATTGTGTGGTTGTTGGAAATCGTTTTGTATGATAAGAATTAAAGTATTGACCTGTCATTCATTTGCATAGGAGCGTTATTTTATGAAATAAAACAATTTATTGAAAATAATTGATTGTGTTTCATTAAACAAAAATAATTTAATATTATAAAAACATGGGGTCTCAGTACTGTACTTATATTGTAAATGATTTGTTTGTAAACAATGGAGTAAACAGCCAACTGTGACAACTAGGCAGTTCAGAATGAAGACCATTCTGTTTCAGAATGCTTTCTAGCACTGTCCTTGCCGCAGTTGTTTTTAGCTCACTTGAACCATCTAGTGGTGACATCACAATGTCTTATGTTTGCCAAAGATTCTAAAGTTCTATATTTGAGCATTCTATACTTCTATATTCATAAACATGTATTCTGAATTCAGACTGCTATAATACACCACTTGTGTTGGTTGCATTGCTTGATTGTATAGTTCTTATTTAGGATTTAGTTCTAGCACAGTTTTGAAGTTTTTAGTTGAGCTTACTGGTCTCCTGGAGATAACTTGGAGAAAATATGGATGACTCTACATCCATCCAAGGGTCTTCTTGGGTTGATTGTTACCTTGATGAGCAGGTAAGTTTGCCATTAATTATACAATAGCTCTCGTGTATATGCATCTATTTTGATGTTCTCCTTTAGTATTTAATACATTTTGGGCTGACCACATTCATGATAAATCTGATATCCTGAACAAAATGACATTGTCATGTCCATAAAATATAATGTCATGTGTGATTCCACTGCTAATATTAAACTCCTACTGTGTGTACAGATGCTGAAGGTGAAGGGTCGCCAGAGACTCCATGAGATCGAGGAAGTTCATAGAGAGCTGAGCGTGACACCAAGCCAATGTCACCAGTCTCTAGGAGGGGTATACTCATACTTATCCATTCCCTAAACTCAAGTACACCATTGCTAAATAGTACACCATTGCTAAATAGTACACCATTGCTACCACCCACAGACTGTTTATTTACTTGTTATTGCACCTTTAGTTCACAAAGGAAAAGTATGAACTAATGTCTTCTTCTTCTCGTCCATCTGAAGGTAACCATGGAGGGGCAGCAGCTCCTGACTGACAAGGCCAAGCCATCGATTCCTTCCCATGAGCCTCTTGGTTCTGCAGCTCTGATGAGTGGCGACACAGCAGATATGCTCTCAGAGAAACAGGCCCAACCTGAGATCAGGTCAGATGAGATGCTCCAGGTGGAGTTCCTCAGCCAGACCCAGTTAGAGATTCCACAAGAGGTCAGGGAGGTCATGGACAGCCTGCTGGCAGATGGAGAAGCCCAGGAGAAGAAGGCTGAGGTCCTTGTGGAAAACCTGATCCCCTATCCTCCCTCATCCTCAGAAGTTATTGTCATGAAGGTCCTTGAGAGCCAGGTAGACAAGGTAAGACTGGATTTTTTATTTGTACATTTTTGTTGTATACTACACTCTTTAAAAAAAAAAAAGGGATCCAAAAGGTTTCTTTGGCTGTCCCCATAAGAGACCCCTTTTTGGTTCCAGGTAGAACCTTTTTTTGTTCCATATAGAATCCTCTGTAGAAAGGGTTCTACCTGCAACCAAAAAGGGTTCTTCAAAGGGTTCTCTATGGGGACAGCAGAAGAACCCTTTAAGGTTCTAGATAGAAAAAAAGGTGCTAAGTGTAGTACTATACCTGTACTTCTATTAAGAAATACACTACAAGACGTGATAGGTAGTAAAGACATTACATGCCTCTCTTTCTCTTCTATGTGAAGGAGAAGAAGGTTGAGGCCCTTGACCTCAGCACATGTCCCATACTCCAAACCGCCCTCACAGACACTGAGACCACGATGAAGACTGCATACAAGATCATGCCAAAGCAGATTGTGGTACTTGGTTCCACCGTCAAGCATATCATCACCCAGGTGCTTCTTCAAGTAGATCCCCAAGCCTTTCAGGGGGGAGTCTATTTGGAGACACTTGTTATCATCAACGACACCCAAGCTCTTCTGCAGTCTATTCCCTGGGTCAAGGTCACTGAGGAGAAGCTGTCTAATGGTCAGCAGTCCATTGATGCTTATGAGGTGGCTAAGGCTGTCATCAACAACCTGGAGCAGGTGCTAGGCCCAAAACCTGTGCTGGCGAGAGCACTGGGAATCGGGTCACACATCTTGACAAGGTACATTGTTCATCTCGTAGGTCTATGCATTGCTAAGACAGTGCCTGTTGTTTATTCTGCCAACGAAGAGGAGAGACCTATTAGTCACGATATGGTGAACATCTGTCCTCTACCTGCTAGATTTATCATTAGCGGAGAACTATTCAGTGACTTCGTAGTGAAGTTTATTCTAAAACTTCATCCAATGAACGGACGCGGCACTAAACAGCTTGACCAACAGGCTCTGCTCTTACTGGTCGTTAAAATGGCCTCAGTTGCTTTTAACATCTTGAGAAAGATTCCAGGTATTTCTGTGGATGAAAAGCTGTGCCCCCCCTTCTGCAACCTGAGACAGACAGTGTTGCACATGCAGAGTGCCCTGATACATCAGTTCGGCACGACAATCAAAATAAAGAAACTGGTTGCCATGAAGGACAAGGTGATCATCTCCACCATCCCCAGCGCTATCTGTGAGGGGATCCTGATGGTGTACAAGGGCATCAGTGACACCTATCCGCTTCAAGTCCTCGGCCCACAGTGTCCAATAGCTAGGAGCTGCGAAGAGGCTATGGAGAGCAAGCTCTTTGCAGTAGCCCTACCCGAGGACCTTAGGAAGACCATCTACAATCACTACGGGTCCCGGGTCAGGAAACTGGCACTGTTCCAGAAGGCTTTCCCCCTGAATGACCACATCAAGTTGGAATACATCCGTCGTGTTTCTCTGCCTCGTTCCTCCAACAGAGATGTAGTCTGGATCGACCCCAAATACTTTGTTGGGGACGACGATGAAGAGGTTGTAACATCAAGCAACACAATGCCTGATAATCCTCTTGCTCTCGACATCAGTCAGGCTGCCTTTTTGAAGCAGTTCCCACAGACTGATGTTTTCGAGTCAACCACAAAGGACTGTGGAAAGCCTGTGCAAGACCAGGCTCAGAAGGAGACAGAGATGAACAAACAAAAGGTGACAAACCTTGATATTGTTCCTGTTATTCTTGTCAGGAAAGTATTTGACTCTGTCTTCCCAGATTCATGTACAATCAAGCAGCAATACGGTTCATGGGAAGACGTCCCACTTTGCAATGATATGGTAGAGCACATACATATCCAGGTTCAGAAAGAGGCATTGAAATACCAAAACCAAAGACTGTTCTTACGCACTCTGAGGAAGCTCAACGATGAGCCAGACAAGATGGACAAATTCTTAGAAGACGTCTCACTCTCTATCAGGAGCAAGTACTTCAGGACTTTCCATGAGTGGCCATTGGTTAAAGCCCAGCTATGCCGAGACATACTGTCTCTGCTGGTCTGCGATATCATGGTCCGAGAGGTCATGGCTCACCTGAGGCCTACCTTGACCTTCGCCAAGGACACCAAGAAGGGTGATGACCGGCTATACTGCATCAACATCCCAGTCAAGAGAGAGGCCAGCACCCCGGATGATACAGGTAGAACACTGCTACTGTTGGTGTGGTACATTCAGAATCAGGCCTAGTCTCTTGTAAATTACTTGTATTCCACAATGTTCTTTCATTCACAATTTCACAACAATATCCGATGTAGAGTAAACAGCTACATGTAACAGTCAGCTAACCAGTTGGACAATAACAACTTAAACTCTTCACTTCCATTCAAATGTCCTATCTTGTCACATTTCCATTTCCCCTAGACAAGACCAAGCTGGAGCTTTGCATTGAGAAAGCCAGCGCTGACAGAATGAAGGAACTCCTCACCCCACTTGAGAAGGTAAGCTACACTGTATTCTGTGTTGTCTCGTTGATAATATCAGTTAATTTGAATGTTGTCTATCCTGTACTGAGCTGCAGGTTCAGCATTGAAAGATTGCAGATGGTGATGGCTTCCTGAGGTTTATTTCCACCACAGGAGGCTTCTGAGGGGAGGTGGGCTAATAATAATGTCTGGATTGAAGTACCTGGAATGGCATCAAACACATGGAAACCCGTGTGTTTGATGTGTTCGATACCATTCCATTGATGCCATTCCAGCCATTACTATAATCCCGTCCTCCCCAATTAAGGTGCCTGTAGTTTCGACTCACCAACTCTCTTTGTTCACAGGAACCCAAACCCTTCTGGATGAAGGGATGGATGACAATGATGGAGGAGGAAAACATTAAGAAGGATAAGAAGAAGAAGGGTTGCGGCTGGTTCTGGGGTTTGTTTTGCCGTAAGAAAAAAACAGCGAAAGAATTGTGGATGGAGGATTGTCGCAGGCGCGGATACTAGAAATCACATCCACACAAACCAAACGTATGGAGGCACACACATTTACATGGAGACAGATATAACAACAAAGCCTACCTCAGATCCCAAACAGACAACATGTATGGCCTGTCTAATAGCATGTCTTATTTTCCATTTTGGGATACATGGTGTATTTATAGCTTACCAGAGGCTATGTTTTGGCACCAAACAATGTTCTTTGTAAACTTTTATTTGAAAAATAAACATAGTTTATTTTATGTATTTTGCATGACTTTTTATTCTAAAAGACATGTCTTTTGTGACTTATTTCTGATATATATTTCTTTAAATATAGGGTAGCCTGATGCCCAATGTAACCAACAACCATCCATTTTATTGTTTTATGGTGTAGCCTGAAAATCTTTTTTTTAATTTTTTTAGATAAACATTTACTTTGCTGAAAATACAGTATGTTTAGAATTTGGGGCTTTTGCGATAATTTAGACAGTAGACTATTCAAATGAATTGGTTAATTAACATTTGTTGAATAAAGACGCTTTAAATAAAAAACGCATCCATGAATAGTCTAGTTATCTGAAACTGATCATTTACAAGAATAAATGGCACAAAGAGTAGAATATGAAATGCTGTAGCTGCTTCTGAGGATTGTTTGGCCGTAAGTGAAAGAAATCTAGTCGGACCCCTGGACATTTCTAACATTTCTTGGTCAATTTTACTCAGAAACGCACCAAGACCATAGCTATAACGTAAGGCAGGTGGTTGGAAAGGAGAGCTCACCTCTACATACAGTAGTCTACATGATATGACCAAGTAGTACCATAGTGGGGCAGCATGGGATAACTTTGCGACCTCGGTGCGTAAGTGATGATGACGGAACTCTCAATCATAACCATGCTAAGATATTTTTCCTTATTCTTTATTTCAAAACAATATAACACTTTGTACAAACATATTACTTGTAAATTAGAATGCATATCTGTTATGTAGTCTATAAAACGTATCAGGTCTGAGGTTTTTAGGAGTACATTCATGATGTGATTCCAAGGAATGAAGGGAATTATTAACCTGGACTAGGTCTTTGTAAGTCCGGGCACCAGTCTTGCTAACATTCCACTCCTGTCAAAGACATGGTGCCCAGGCTAGGTCTCTGTACCTTCTTACATATAAATACAATTCAAATGACATACAGTATTACATATAAGACTTCTGTAACATTCTTGCACTTTGCACATTGACATTCTTAAGACTCCAAATAGGGAACAAACTAAAACAACACAGGTACAAGAGGGTTGTAATCATGGTATGGTTCATACAATGTGTGGAAGTAAAAATGGGGGATCGTGTTTCATTAGGAGATAAAAACGCAAATGAATTGCATATTCTTTTTTTGTATCATTGAAGGAGATTTATTTGCCTACTGTGACCTACGGTTTGTACATAGTCAGCATATGTCCTCTCTAGAGAATCTAGATGTACTGTATCCTGTACAGCCAGTCAATGCAATTTCCAGCTTCCAGCTTTTATGCAATCGCACACTCCTCTGTGTAGAAAGCTGGTACCCACAAAAGAGGAACTCAGGTCTGATGTTTTTACATAGCTAATTGAAATCCCCTTATTCTAAAGAGCTTGCTATCCAGGTCTGTACCCAAACAATTCGAGCTTCTACTCCTAAAAATCTACCTTTCCAGAAACAAGTCTCTCACCGTTGACGCTTGCTATAGACCACCCTCAGCCTCCAGCTGTGCCCTGGACCCCATATGTGAACTGATCGCCCCCCATCTATCTTCAGAGCTCGTGCTGCTAGGTGACCTAAACTGGGACATGCTTAACACCCCGGCCACCCTACAATCTAAGCTTGATGCCCTCAATCTCACACAAATTAGCAATGAACCCACCAGGTACAACCACAAATCAGTAAACACAGGCACCCTCATAGATATCATCCTAACCAACTTGCCCTCTAAATACACCTCTGCTGTTTTCAACCAAGATCTTAGTGATCACTGCCTCATTGCCTGCATCTGTAATGGGTCTGCTGTCAAACGACCACCGCTCATCACTGTCAAACGCTCCCTAAAACACTTCAGCGAGCAGGCCTTTCTAAACGACCTGAAGGATATTGACCTCATCCCGTCAGTAGAGGATGCCTGGTTATTCTTTAAAAGTGCCTTCCTCACCATCTTGAATAAGCATGCCCCTTTCAAAAAATGTAGAATCAGGAACAGATATAGCCCTTGGTTCACTCCAGACTTGACTGCCCTTGACCAGCACAAAAACATCCTGTGGCGTTCTGCATCAGCATCGAATAGCCCACGCGATATGCAACTTTTCAGGGAAGTCAGGAACCAATATACACAGGCAGTTAGGATAGCTAGGGCTAGTTTTTTCAAACAGAAATTTGCATCCTGTAGCACAAACTCAAAAAAGTTCTGGGACACTAAAGTCTATGGAGAATAAGAGCACCTCCTCCCAACTGCCCACTGCATTGAGGCTAGGAAAAACTGTCACCACTGACAAATCCACTATAATTGAGAACTTCAATAAGCATTTTTCTACGGCTGGCCATGCTTTCCACCTGGCTACACCTACCCCGGTCAACACCCCCGCACTCCCCACAGCATCTCGCCCAAGCCTCCCCCATTTCTCATTCACCCAAATCCAGATAGCTGATGTTCTGAAAGACCTGCAAAATCTGGACCCCTACAAATCAGCCGGGCTAGACAATCTGGCCCCTCGCTTTCTAAAATTATCTGCCGAAATTGTTGCAACCCCTATTACTAGCCTGTTTAACCTCTCTTTCTTATCGTCTGAGATTCCCAAAGATTGGAAAGTTGCAGCGGTCATCCCCCTCTTCAAAGGGGGTGACACTCTAGACCCAAACTGCTACAGACCAATATCTATCCTACCCTGCCTTTCAAAGGTCTTCGAAAGCCAAGTTAACAAAGAGATTACCGACCATTTCGAATCCCACCGTACCTTCTCCGCTATGCAATCTGGTTTCAGAGCTGGTCATGGGTGCACCTCAGCCACACTCAAGGTTCTAAACGATATCATAACCTCTATCGATAAGAGACATTACTGTGCAGCCGTATTCATTGACCTGGCAAAGGCTTTCGACTCTGTCAATCACCACATTCTTATTGGCAGACTCAACAGCCTTGGTTTCTCAAATGATTGCCTCGCCTGGTTCACCAACTACTTCTCTGATAGAGTTCAGTGTGTCTAATCGAAGGGCCTGTTGTCCGGACCTCTGGCAGTCTCTATGGGGGTGTCACAGGGTTCAAATCTTGGGCCGACTCTCTTCTCTGTATACATCAATGATGTCGCTCTTGCTGACGGTGATTCTCTGATTCACCTCTACGCAGACGACACCATTCTGTATACTTCTGGCCTTCTTTGGACACTGTGTTAACTAACCTCCAGACGAGCTTCAATGCCATACAACTAAATGCATGCTTTTCAACCGATCACTGCCCGCACCTGCCCGCCTGTACAGCATCCCTACTCTGGACGGCTCTGACTTAGAATATGTGGACAACTACAAATACCTAGGTGTCTGGCTAGACTGTAAACTCTCCTTCCAGACTCACATTAAATATCTCCAATCCAAAATTAAATCCAGAATCGGCTTCCTATTTCGCAACAAAGCATCCTTCACTCATGCTGCCAAACATACCCTCGTAAAACTGACCATCCTACCAATCCTCGACTTCGGCAATGTCATTTATAAAATAGCCTTCAACACTCTACTCAACAAATTGGATGCAGTCTATCACAGTGCCATCCGTTTTGTCACCAAATCCCCATATACTACCCACCACTGCGACCTGTACGCTCTCGTTGGCTGGCCCTCGCTTCATACTCGTCGCCAATCCCACTGGCTCCAGGTCATCTACAAGTCTCTGATAGGTAAAGCCCCGCCTTATCTCAGCTCACTGGTCACCATAGCAGCACCCACCCGCAGCACGCGCTCCAGCCAGTATCTCTCACTGGTCACCCCAAAAGCCAATTCCTCCTTTGGCTGCCTTTCCTTCCAGTTCTCTGCTGCCAATGACTGGAACGAACTACAAAAATCACTGAAGCTGGAGACTCATATCTCCCTCACTAGCTTTAAGCACCAGCTGTCAGTGTGGCTCACAGATCTCTGCACCTGCACATCTGTAAACAGCCCATCCAACTACCTCATCCCTATACTGTATTTATTTATCTTGCTCCTTTGCACCCCAGTAACTTGCACATTTATCTTCTGCACATCTACCATCCCAGTGTTTAATTGCTATATTGTAATTACCTCGCCACCATGGCCTATTTATTGCCCTACCTCCCTTATCTTACCTCATTTGCACTCACTGAATATAGACTTATTTTTTTCATTTTCTTACTGTATTATTGGCTGTATGTCTGTGTATTCCATGTGTAACTCTTTGTTGTTGTATGTATCAAACTGCTGTGCTTTATCTTGGCCAGGTCGCAGTTGTAAATGAGAACTTGTTCTCAACTAGCCTACCTGGTTAAATAAAGGTAAATAAAAATAAAATAATTATGGAGTCCCTTCAAAAGCAATCTCTTAGTTCTAGTCCAAAATGATACCATATACCCTACATAGTGCACTACTTTTAACCAGAGCCCTATGTGGGCTATATAGGGAATAGGGTGCCATTTGAGAGACACTACGTGTTCCCCAGTCACACGTAGCGTCCACTGGACTTGATCTCAGGACACAGCCGGGCCTCCAGGTCCTCTATCTTCATGGAATCTTTCCGGCTGGTCAGACTGGCGGCGCGTGTGATCTTGGTCAGTGTCTGCTCGTAGGGCGGCGGCAGGTAGACCATGACGAACACACTGTCCGACATGTCAGAGCTGGTGCTGGTGTGGCGTTCGCTGTGGCCGGTGAGCAAGGAGAGGAACTCTGTGCTGGTCTCGGGGTCCTGGAGGTCCAGGGCGATGATTTGGGCCAGACTGAGCTTTGGAGAGGAGCACCTCCAGTATGCCAGGAGTACCAGGATGCCCAGCATGAGGAGGGAGGCGACGGGGAGGACCACGTAGAGGAGCAGCTCTGACCTCCCTTCCTGGTTGAGGTTGAGCTCATTCCAGTTGTAGCCCTGGTGGTTTTGGAGGGGAAAGGGTTAATAAATCACGTAATTGAAAAGACAGAAAAAATATTCCCATAAAATACATTCAGGATGATGTTGAAGATATGAAATCAGAAAATCAGTAATGGGTTTTGCCTCAAAACGGCAATGTTCCACTGGATCAGTGTTGATCTTCTCAAAACTTAACATACATGTTTGTGAAATCCAGATATCCTACAGAGGATCAATAGAGCTTATGCCATTTGATATTGCCTGAGTGTTATATTCCCCTGTTGACACAATCAGTGTCCCAAATTCACCCGACCAATCGGTTTCAGTGCTCAGATAACGCTGATCCTCATCTGGATGACTGACTAAAGACCGATCAACATCACTCCACTCTGCTGAAAGTCCCGAAAAGCTTTCCTTTGCCATTGGCCTGACATGAACTGCACTCACAAACACTCATCATAGTCATGACATCCAATACTATTTTAAGGCACTCAACTAACAACAGCAAGAGTGTGTAGACTGCAAAAGTCTGTATAGCCCACGGTATGTGGAGGCTGGATGAAGTACCTTGGACAGTTCTCCTCCAGTGAGGAAAAATAGAAGATAATATAAAATAAAAACAATACACCTAAAAATGCATTTTCCAGAATGATTTTCAGTCTGCTCTTTAGATTGTTAAACCAGTGTGCCACCTATCTACTCCTAGGTGTCAAGCAAAAAAGTAAACTCAAAATCTGCTCTCCAGGACTCGGGTTGCCTACCAAAAATCTCTGGGTCTCACAGCAGTCTATATGTAAAGACTACTACTGAATCAGACTCACTCAGTAACAACAAGCTGATGATCCCTTACTTGTAACTGTCTTTCCACCATGGGGGGGGAGAAGGTGACCCAGTCACCCAATCGATGGACCCTCTGCCGGCTGGCCCAAACTTTGTCCAGCTGCTGTCCAGTAGCGTTCTCATGCTGCCGTGGTGTTGTGGTAGGCAAACAAGGGCCAAACTGAGTAGCAGAACTCAAGACAAACGTCCGACTACTAAGCGAGCACACGAGAGAGAGGGAGATTCGGTCTGCAGCGATCCAGCTGTGTGTCCCTTGGTGCCCGAACAGAGTTAGACAGAGAAAGCAGTGCAGCCACGGGTTAGGGTGAGGGGGGCGAGGGGAGGGGCAGGGGTGTGGTGGGAGGTGTCGTGTCCTTTAAGCAGCTGCTCACATGGCTGCACATGCAGGGCTCAACAGGATCCAGACCAGGGAACAGCCCAATGATGGTGGAGCTAAAAGTCCAAGGGCAATCTCCTCTTGGGGGGGATTTGAGGTAGCTAGTGTTGACTTTATTGGAGAGAATAGAGGCAGGGAGGGAGGGGACAATGGTTGTCCCCATTTGTCAGTCAACATCGGTGTGATGATGGTGGCTCAAGAGTATAGACTAGTAGCTACGTGGAAATTACTTGGGCAGGATAATTGAGTATCTTACAATACAGACGGTAAGATTAAATGTAGATCACACAGCTGCTTCTGGACCACTGAGTTTGGTCCAGAAGCAGCTGATAGGTTCAGTGAAATGTGTTGTTTTACCGAAATATCGCTGGTTCGAATATCCGAGCTGACAAGGTGTAAAATATTTTGATGTTTTGATGGGTAGGGTAAGAGTTGACCTTTTGGGGTAAGAGTTGAATACCCCTGTGTTAGGCTATCTGCCGCATGTGTGTGTATGTGTGTGTCTGTGTGTGTGTAAAGTCTTCTCACATGTATTGTCAATCTTCGTCAGCACTGCATTGTAATGAAGAGACGGACTCCACCAGGTTATTAATTAGAGGTCGTTAAGTTTTCATGAGTGGAATCGAGTTCAATCATCTCAAACAAACAGTTTTTTAGGTGTAGATCTATGAACAACATGTTATTAACCAGTGATCATCTCAATTATAGTAGTTTAAACAGCAAGAATAAATGGATTACCAGAGGAGTGGGGAGGAGGTTGTCTATCTCTGTATCTGCGTAACCAAGAGCAAACATTTGATGCCTAATGACACAGATGATAAATGAGGCCCTGCCCAGTCCTACCACTGATCTACACTCTAGCCTTGATTGACCTGTCTGGGTTGTAGAGGGTTTTATTTAATTGAGTCGCATCTGACTCATCGCCTGTGTCATTGAGCCATTGGGACCTTGCTTTCGCTTTGGGAACGCTTCTCACACACACACACACACAAACACACGCATGCGCAGGGCCTGCAAGCTATTACGGACTACAAAGGGAAGCACAGCCACGTGCTGCCCAGTGACACAAGCCTACCAGACGAGCTAAATAACTTCTATGCTTGCTTCGAGGCAAGCAACGCTGAAGCATGCATGAGAGCATCAGCTGTTCCAGACGACTGTGTGATCACTCTCTCCACAGCCGATGTGAGTAAGACCTTTAAACAGGTCAACATTCAAAAGGCCGAAGGGCCAGACGGACTAAACACCTCCCTCTGCAACTGGATCTTGGACATCCTAATGGGCCACCACCAGGTGGTAAGGGTAGGTAACAACACAACTGCAACACTGATCCTCAACACAGGGGCCCCTCAGGGGTGCGTGCTCAGTCTCCTCTTGTACTCCCTGTTCACCCATGACTGCATGGCCAAGCATGACTCCAACACCTTCATTAAGTTTGCCGACGACACAACAGTGGTAGGCTTGATCACTGATAACGATGAGCGCCTACAGGGAGGAGATCAGAGACTTGGCAGTGTGGTGTCAGGATAACAACCTCTCCCTCAACGTGATCAAGACTAAGGAGATGATAGTGGACTACAGAAAAAGGAGGACCCAGCACGTGCCCATTCTCATCAACGGGGCTGCAGTGGAGCAGGTTGAGAGCTTCAAGTGCCTTGGTGTCCACATCACCAACAAACTAACATGGTCCAAGCACACCAAGACAGTTGTGAAGAGGGCACAACAAAACCTATTCCCCCTCAGGAGACTGAAAGGATTTGGCATGGGTCCTCAGATCCTTTAAAAGTTCTACAGCTGCACCATCGAGAGCATCCTGACTGGTTGCATCACCGCCTGGTATGGCAACTGCACGGCCTCCGACTGCAAAGCACTACAGAGGGTAGTGCGTACGGCCCAGGGGCCAAGTTTCCTGCCATCCAGGACCTCTATACCAGGCGGTGTCAGAGGAAGGCCTCAAAGAATTGCCAAAGACTCCAGCCACCCTAGTCATAGACTGCCCTGCGGTAGCAGAGAGAACAAGAGGTACCGGAGCACCAAGTCTAGGTCAAAAAGGCTTCTTAACAGCTTCTACCCCCAAGCTATAAGACTCTTGAACAGTTAATCAAATGGCCACCTGGACTATTTGCATTGTCCCCTCCCCACCCCACCCCACCCCACCCCCCATTTTTACACTGCTGCTACTCTCTGTTTATTATCCATGCATAGTCACTTTACCTCTACCTACATGTACATATTACCTCAATTACCTCGACTAACTGGTGCCCCCGCACATTGACTCTGTACCGGTATCCCCTGTATATAGCCTCGCTACTGTTATTTTATTGTTGCTCCTTAATTATTTGTTATATTTCTATTTTATTTTATTCATATTTTCTTAGAACGGCATTGTTGGTTAAGGGATTGTAAGTAAGCATTTCACTGTAAGGTCTACACCTGTTGTATTCGGCGCATGTGACAAATAAAATTTCATTTTGATTTGATTTGATGCGCACACACCCTTGATAGGAACCTAAAATCATGACTCAAACAGTCTGTTTGCTCTTTTGTTTCAGGCGTAGGACGGACAGAGCTAAAGAGGTCACACTGACAGATCAGAGATTGAGGTTGTGACGAAGTGCCAAACATCCCACAGACAGCAGCCAAACACGACATGTCCAGTTGTGAAGTGATCCATTAGAACAGTGGGACAGAGAATAAGGTCAGGATTTAGGACAAGGAAACAGGTTTACAGGAATAAATCCCTTATAAAGGGTATTAATGGTGTTAAAAGCTGACCTGTCATTTAGGTTGGACACCATCAGCTGTCAACCGTCATCTAGCGTCAATAAGAAATGCATTGGATGAAACATTTGGCATGGAAATGTACGTCTCTGTGTACTGTCTGTGTGGCCTCAATATGTACGTCCCTGTGTACTGTCTGTGTGGCCTCAATATGTACGTCCCTGTGTACTGTCTGTGTGGCCTCAATATGTACGTCCCTGTGTACTGTCTGTGTGGCCTCAATATGTGTGATTTTTTTTACTGTGTCATCAGAGAACACAATGTGATAACATTCAAGTCAAGTTTCAACAATAATCATATCTCTTTCTTATAAGCGTTTACCTCCAAACATTGTCAACTCGTTGCTGTCTCTTACTGCTCTGTGTGTAAAATCATTTACACACAGAATGTCTTGTCACAGAGCCATGTCACTATTTGCCAGTGAAATGTTTCAACTAGTTATGCAGTTAAAGTCGGAAGTTTACACTTATGTTGGAGTCATTAAAACGTGTTTATCAACCACTCCACATATTTCTTGTTACATCGTTTGAGTCACTTGGATGTGTACCTGTGGATGTATTTCAAGGCCTACCTTCAAACTGAGTGCCTCTTTGCTTGACATCATGGGGAAATCAAAAGAAATCAGCCAAGACCTCAGAATTTATTTTTGTAGTCTGGTTCATTCTTGGGAGCAATTTCCAAACGCCTGAAGGTACCACGTTCATCTGTACAAACAATAGTACGGAAGTATAAACACCATGACGCAGCCGTCATACCACTCAGGAAGGAGACGCGTTCTGTATCCTAGAGATGAACGTACTTTGGTGCGAAAAGTGCATATCAATCCCAGAACCGTGTGAAGATGCTCGAGGAAACAGGTACAAAAATATCTATATCCACAGTAAAACGAGTCCTATATCGACATTCCCTGAAAAGCCACTGCTCCACAACCGCCATAAAAAAGCCAGACTACGGTTTGCAACTGCACATGGGGACAAATATGGTACTTTTTGGAGAAATGTCCTCTGGTCTGATGGAACAAAAATAGAATTGTTTGGCCTTAATTACCATCGTTATGTTTGGAGGAAAAAAAGGGGGAGGCTTGCAAGCCGAAGAACACCATCCCAACCGTGAAGCACGGGGGTGGCAGCATCATGTTGTAGAGGTGCTTTGCTGCAGGAGGGACTGGTGCACTTCACAAAATAGATGCCATCATGAGGAAGGAAAATTATGTGGATATATTGAAGCAACATCTCAAGACATCAGTCAGGAAGTTAAAGCTTGGTCGCAAATGAGTCTTCCAAGTGGACAATGACCCCAAGCATACTTCCAAAGCTGTGGCAGGACAACAAAGTCAAATTATTGAAGTGGCCATCACAAAGCCCTGACCTCAATCCTATAGAAAATGTGTGGGCAGAACTGAAAAAGCGTGTGCGAGCAAGGAGGAAATGGCCAAAATGTATTGTGGGAAGCTTGTGGAAGGCTACCCGAAACGTTTGACCCAAGTTAAACAATTTAAAGGCAATGCTACCAAATACTAATTGAGTGTATGTAAACATCTGACCCACTGGGAATGTGATGAAAGAAATAAAAGCTGAAATAAATCCTTCTCTCTACTATTATTCTGACATTTCGCATTATTAAAATAAACTGGTGATCCTAATTGAACTTTTTTGAAATTTTTACTAGGATTAAATGTCAGGAATTGTGGAAAAACTGAGTTTAAATGTTTTTGGCTAAAGTGTATGTAAACTTCCGACTTCAACTGTATGAAAGCATTTGAGACGACAGAAAAACGAAGTACTAACACCATTGTAATTTATGCTTTGTTTGACCAAATCCTGACATGTATTGTTAGCCACTGTTAGTGGTCTTTATCTTTGGCTCAGACACCAGCCGCTTTACCCCGGATAACACCTTCCAGTCTGCACAGCGCGATATCAGCCCTGAGCATATCGGACTGCGGATTCCCGCCGCAAGCTCTGGACCATTACACCGGATCATCGCAGCTAGCTAGCTGCTACCGAGTGGCTATTGTGGCTAACGCCCTTGTCCAGAAGCAAGCACCAGTTAACCTCGAGCTAGACCCATCTCCCGGCAAGCAAACGAAGTACACCAACCAGTGTTAATTTGCTAAATTGTAATTACTTCGCTACTATGGCCTATTTATTGCCTTACCTCCCTTATCCTACCTCATTTGCACACACTGTATATAGATTTTTCTATTGTGTTAATGTCTGTATGTTTGTTTATCCCATGTGTAACTCTGTGTTGTTTTTGTCGCACTGCTTTGCTTTATCTTGGCCAGGTCGCAGTTGTAAATGAGAACTTGGCCTACCTGGGCAAATAAGGGTGAAATATATATATTTAAATTCACTTGCTCAGAAATTTTATTTAACTGTAAAACCACCCACATGTTTGAGACATTACGCAACACCTTTTATTGGAGATTTGCTTGCGGTGCCCTTAATTCTAGAATCATGTATTTATTTTTTCCCCAACAGCCTTTTGATACTAAATTGTGTGTTGTCTGACTGTCTGTCTATGTCTGAGGCTGAGTGTCCTCTTCTTGGAAAAGGGGGGCTCTTACAAACAGAGCAATCTTCCTCTTTTATGTCCCCTTATTTAACCCAGAGACTGAAAATTTCAGTTTGGATTATATTGGGAATTATTTGAACAGGGGATTTCAGTGTGCCTGAACTCTTATTTTGCGTCCTGCTCTCCATGGATTTATCTCCATACTCTAAAGCTGTGCAGCAGAAACTGAGATAATTATATCCCTTTCTCTTAATTAAAGATGGCTGCCCACTGTTCAGCTATTTAGTTATTCCCTGCATCCATCTCCATCCACTCTCCCTGTGTCCAGATTGAGCCATGTATGATGTCCGCCAACTGCAGTGGGTCCAGCTGTCAGGCCCAACATCTGTCTCCAATCGGCCTGTGGATGTCAAACAGGAGGGAGATTGGGATTTGTCCGAGCCAGGAGGGATTTGGGAGGCGTGCGGGGGACTGTAATTACAGCTCACGTGGCGTCCAGAGTGGGCCGATCAGTCTGTCTAGTGCACAACTAGGGCCCTGGTCAAAAGTAATGCACTATATAAGGAATAGGGTGACATTAAAGTCTGCCTGGTGCAGTGGTTCCCCTGCTATAAAGAGAAAATAGAGCATAGAGGGAGGCATAGTTCAGACATATTAACCCATTCTAAGGTAATCCTGGCATCCTAGTTAACACTACAGCTGGATTATAGGCCAATGGGCTTGGTGTGACCGACTGGGTCCGAACCTGGGTCTCATGGGCTAAACAAGACTGTGTTAGGCCGGTGAGCTTTAAGCCTAGGCATTAATGGCAGTTTCAGGTCTCAGGCAAGGTTACTCATTAATGTGAGCGTGACTCACTGAACGACAGGGTAGGTGGAAAGGAGTGGAAGGACAGGTGACAGAAGAAGCAGACTTGTATGGATTTATATGTGATAATAAACAAGCATTTCCATCATGGCTGGCTGTTGTGAGAAAATCCCACAGAGCATGTAAAAGACAGGTCTATTTCGTAACATAGTATGTACTGTATATCATCATCAGAGGCTACACAACATGCAATCAGGTACACGTGTGCCAAAGAGCTTATGGAAAGCACATTAAACTGTGTGGATTTGGATACACTCACACAGATCCAAGTGTTATCGAGGACAATTCCCAAGACTCCATAAACAGAGAATGTTGTTATTTTTTACTCAGCTCTTTTTTTCTATGTCTGCTTCTATAAAAGACTGCAGCTGTAATCTCATAAGAGCCTTAGTTTTTGGTTGTCATGAAGTCACACGGTGTTGATGGTGCAGTCATAGCTTTGCCGTAAAAACACCAACAGTACCTTGTCATCCAGTGTAAAATCATACCACAGATTTAACAATTGTTCTCATCAAGATGCCATATAAAGGGTCACTGAGTATTGCTGTAAATGTAAATTCAACCTATTTTGCATGTCATGCTTGTTCCTATGCAAAGTGTGCCAACAAGGAACTACAGTTGAAGTCGGAAGTTTACATACACCTTAGCCAAATACATTTAAACTCAGTTTTTCACAATTCCTGACATTTAATCCTAATAAAACTTCCCTGTCTTAGGTCAGTTAGGATCACCACTTTATTTTAAGAATGTGAAATGTCAGAATAATACTAGAGAGAATTATTTCTTTCAGCTTTTATTTCTTTCATCACATTCCCAGTGGGTCAGATGTTTACATACACTCAATTAGTATTGGTAGCATTGCCTTTAAATTGTTTAACTTGGATCAAACATTTCGGGTAGCCTTCCACAAGCTTCCCACAATAAGTTGGGTGAATTTTGGCCCATTCCTCCTGACTGAGCTGGTGTAACTGAGTCAGGTTTGTAGGCCTCCTTGCTCGCACACGCTTTTTCAGTTCTGTCCACAAATTTTCTATAGGATTGAGGTCAGGGCTTTGTGATGGCCACTTCAATACCTTGACTTTGTTGTCCTTAAGCCATTTTGTGAAGTGCAGTTCTATTTTTGTTTCATCAGACCAGAGGACATTTCTCCAAAAAGTACGATCTTTGTCCCCATGTGCAGATGCAAACCGTAGTCTGGCTTTTTATGGCGGTTTTGGAGCAGTGGCTTCTTCCTTGCTGAGCAGCCTTTCAGGTTATGTCGATATAGGACTTGTTTTACTGTGGATATAGATACTTTTGTACCTGTTTCCTCCAGAATCTTCACACGGTTCTGGGATTGATATGCACTTTTTGCACCAAAGTACGTTCATCTCTAGGATACAGAACGCGTCTCCTTCCTGAGTGGTATGACGGCTGCGTGGTCCGATGGTGTTTATACTTGCGTACTATTGTTTGTACAGATGAAAGTGGTACCTTCAGGCGTTTGGAAATTGCTCCCAAGGATAAACCAATTTTTTTTCTGAGGTCTTGGCTGATTTCTTTTGATTTTCCCATGATGTCAAGCAAAGAGGCACTCAGTTTGAAGGTAGGCCTTGAAATACATCCACAGGTACACCTCCAATTGACTCAAATTATGTCAATTAACCTATCAAACGCTTCTAAAGCCATGACATCTTTTTCTGGAATTTTCCAAGCTGTTTAAAGGCACTGTCAACTTGGTGTATGTAAACTTCAGACACACTGGAATTGTGATACAGTGAATTATAAGTGAAATAATCTGTCTGTAAACAAGTGTTGTAAAAATTACTTGTGTCATGCACAATGTAGATGTCCTAACCGACTTGCCAAACTATAGTTTGTTAACAAGACATTTGTGGAGTGGTTGAAAAACTAGTTTTAATGACTCATACCTTAGTGTATGTAAACTTCCGACTTGTGGCGTACAGCAGGTCAGCCACCAGGGGGAGACTCGTCGAGGCCTGGTGACAGACGGAGTCTACATCACGAGGCGTTGGCTCCCTCTGCTGGACGTGCCAGGTCTCGACGGGCTCTCCGGTCAGGACTCGTTGGGGGTGATTGTGGTTGGTGAGTAAATCAAAGGCTAATTTCTATGCAAACAGCTGGAGGCAGGGCTTTCTCCTATAGAGCTCCATTTTTATGGAATGGTCTGCCTATCCATGTGAGAGACGCAGACTCGGTCTCAACCTTTAAGTCTTTACTGAAGACTCATCTCTTCAGTAGGTCCTATGATTGAGTGTAGTCTGGCCCAGGAGTGTGAAGGTGAACGGAAAGGCACTGGAGCAACGAAGCGCCCTTG
Organism: Brachymystax lenok tsinlingensis; assembly: GCA_030435695.1. NCBI lineage: Eukaryota > Metazoa > Chordata > Actinopteri > Salmoniformes > Salmonidae > Brachymystax > Brachymystax lenok. The sequence continues at coordinate 7,981,002 of CM059812.1, read as the reverse complement.
CTGTCTCTGCCTGGCCCGTTCCCCTCTCTCCACTGGGATTCTCTGCCTCTAACCCTATTAGAGGGGCTGAGTCACTGGCTTACTGGTGCTCTTCCATGCCGTCCCTAGGTGGGTGTGTCGCTTGAGTGGGTTGAGTCACTGACGTGATCTTTCTGTCCGGGTTGGCGCCCCCCCTTGGGTTGTGCCGTGGCAGAGATCTTTGTGGGCTATACTCGGCCTTGTCTCAGGGTAGTAAGTTGGTTGTTGAAGATATCCCTCTAGTGGTCTGGGGGCTGTGCTTTGGCAGAGTGGGTGGGGTTATATCCTGCCTGTTTGGCCCTGTCCGGGGGTATCGTCGGACGGGGCCACAGTGTCTCCCGACCCCTCCTGTCTCAGCCTCCAGTATTTATGCTGCAGTAGTTTATGTGTCGGGGGGCTAGGGTCAGTCTGTTATATCTGTAGTATTTCTCCTGTCTTATCCGGTGTCCTGTGTGAATTTAAGTATGCTCTCTCTAATTCTCACTCTCTTTCTCTCATTTTCGCTCTTTCTTTCTCTCTTCCTCTCTTCCTTTCTTTCTTTCTCTCTCTCAGAGGACCTGAGCCCTAGGACCATTCCTCAGGACTACCTGGCCTGATGACTCCTTGCTGTCCCCAGTCCACCTGGCCGTGCTGCTGCTCCAGTTTCAACTGTTCTGCCTGCGGCTATGGAACCCTGACCTGTTCACCAGACGTGCTACCTGTCCCAGACCTGCTGTTTTCAACTCTCTAGAGACAGCAGGAGCGGTAGAGATACTCTGAATGATTGGCTATGAAAAGCCAACTGACATTTACTCCTGAGGTGCTGACCTGTTGCACCCTCGACAACCACTGTGATTATTATTATTTGACCCTGCTATCATCTATGAACATTTTAACATCTTGGCCATGTTCTGTTATTATCTCCACCCCGGCACAGCCAGAAGAGAACTGGCCACCCCTCATAGCCTGGTTCCTCTCTAGGTTTCTTCCTAGGTTCTGGCCTTTCTAGAGAGTTTTTCCTAGCCACTGTGCTTCTACACCTGCATTGCTTGCTGTTTGGGGTTTTAGGCTGGGTTTCTGTACAGCACTCTGTGACATCAACTGCTGTAAGAAGGGCTTCATAAATACATTTGATTGATTTATTGATAGTCAGTGGTAGAATTGAGTTGGCACTTTATTGTGCCGAACACCCACAGACCCACAAGGTTGAGGTTACTCATGGACAGTAATTAGTATATATATATTTTTTTTTTGCATTGACGCATTGTGTCTTCTAACTGTACAAGAATAGGATCCAAAGTGTTAGGAAATATTTGTTCCCATAAATACAAAGGAGGATGTCTCTCTTCATACCTCTGGCAAACAGTTTGGCAGTCAAACTTTATGATGGGGCCAGCAACGGAGTTTCCATTGACTAAGCACCACGGAGACCAATCAGGAGAGAATACATACAGGTCAAGGGTGCCAATTGAAAGTCAAGGGGTGTGTATGTGCCTTTTGGATTACTCTCTCTTTACAGAGAACCCCTGTGGTTCAAGTCAAGAGCTACCCTTCCCCTTTCAGTCTGCTCTGCGCATGTCTGAAAGTGACAGAGCCAGCAGCCAAGAGTTTTTCACAGTATGTCGTGACAAATAATTACACTTATGAATGTATGTAAAATGCTAATATGAATTAGATCCAGTACAATGTTATAACTATAGTCCACTGACTATATAAGGGTAGTCAGTGGACATTCTGAACCTTGTTTGACGTCAGTAGGTCACATGACCAAGGAGCTATTGAAATTAGAATGTTTGAAAAATTCATGTAAAAAACGTGAGATGAAAATGGACAAACTAAAGGGTGTGCGATGTGTAGGCCCACTGAGTGTACATTCTGAACCTTGTTTGAAGTCAGTAGGTCATATGACCAAAGAGCTATTGAAATAAAAAACTTTAAATAAATATTTTAAAATAGTGCGAGATGGAAATCTACAAAAAAAAAGTGTGTGCAATGTGTGTCTATGCCATCGGGTTAGCTACAACCAGTTGTGAAAGTTTTAGGAGTAATGGTTAAAGAGCTATTGAAATGTGAAAATGTTGATTTGTCACTATGTTGACGGTCCCTAACTGCTGTTGGTGGACGGAAGGAAAACTACAGGCGAATATCCATCGAATATCCAACCTGAAACTGTCTTTACCTCAGTACCAGAAATCCAGCTATGTATCATTTTTCCTTGATTGACAAAGGCCTTAAAAGTATATGTAGTTCTTACTGGTGGCAGGTAGCCTAGTGGTTAGAGCATTGGGCCAGTATCTGAAAGGTTGCTGAATCGAATCCCTGAGCTGACAAGGTAAAAATCTGTCATTCTGCCCCTGAACAAGGCAGTTAACCCACTGTTCCCGGGTAGGCATTGTAAATAATAATTTGTTCTTAACTGACTTGCCTAGTTAAATTTTTAAAAAATGGACCATGTGCTACAATGTCATCACTATAGCCTGTACAACAATCCTAGCAGTTTCAAACGTTTTCCAAGGTGGGCATTTGATGTCACCTTCACAAGGGTGCAATGAACAACATTCATTGTGAATTGCTTGTGTCAATTTTTTGTTGTTATGTTAAGTTTTACCATAAATCAGCAGTAAGAGGTGGCATTGATCAAGGTAGGCTGACATGTTTTTACCTGTCCTTTGATGTCCTGCGACTGGAGAGAGATTGGGTTGAGGTCAAGCACCCGATTAGCCATCAATCGCCCCATTAAAAGATGGCAAAATCTTACCAATCACACCATTCATATGGTGAATATGGTATCCCACACGTGGCTAGTCGGGTGCGCCAAGGTGTGAACTCCGCATGTTTCTGGTACTCAACTCAGATGGGACTGACATATAGTCCATTTAGGATATATTTAGTTTAGTTAACTGCCTAATAATTGCTAGGATTTCACATAGGGTAGGCATATATTCTACAGAAGTCTTTAGAATTAATTAGAATGAAATGAGGAAACGGAGGTGTGTCAATTCCAAGAAACTGAAGAAATATACCTTTGTGTCATTTCCTGCCGGAGAAACTGCGTCCAGTTATGTCAACGACCGATACTAGTCTGATAACACATTTTAGCTTTGCGGTTATGTCTTATAATTTAGGTTAAAGGTAGATTGCTGGTTTTTTTTTTTATCTAATAATAAGTATCTAATTGTTATTTCGGTTCCTTAAAATTCGTGGATTTGTATTTGAAAAGGCATGATGTTGCCTTTTTGTGGTTCACTGACATTCCTGATGGTTTTGGTCACAGCGGTTTCCACACTGGGTAAGTTGGTTAACCTGAATGAAAGCTTAAAAAACGACTTTGCTTTGATTGAAGAACAATGTGAGTTGTTATTATTCTGATTTCAAATAGGAAGGGATGATTTGCGGTAATAGGCTTAGTTGTGTAATAATACTGTAATAACAGTAATGTCTGTAGGTTATCTTTTGAAGTCATGGTGTTTTGCCCACTTGTAATAATTCGACACACTATGTACTAAATCAGCTCACATCATCCTAACCTCGAAATGTCCCCAAATGATGTTAGAAAAATACAAATGGGAAGTATTTCTGAGAAGTCTGCATGTGTTTGAACATGTCCTTAGAATAAACCGACTCTACAGTCAACTCCCCATAATGTCTCATCCGCTCTTCAAACCTAACTATTAAAACCACAGGTTGTCAAATGAGTCTTGTATTGAATTCTAACATACAGTAGATATGCAAAAATCTGCTTAGTGCATAGCTGTTAGGCCTAAATAAATGTTCTTTGATCTTACATTAGCTTACCTAAACTATTATAAAATGTTAACATAAGATTCCATGGTATCATAATAAACCAAATCAAATTGTATTAGTCACATGCGACGAATACAACAGAGCCCCTAACCAACAATGCAGTTTCAAAAAAATATGGAAAAGAATCAGAGATTAAAGTAACAAGTAATTAAAGAGAAGCAGCAAAATAGCAATAGCGAGACGACATACAGGGGGGTACCTGTTAGTTGAGGTAGTATGTACATGTAGGTAGAGTTTTTAAAGTGACTATGCATAGATGATGGCAACAGAGAGTAACAGCTGTGAAAAGAGAGGGGGCAACGCAAATGGTCTGGGCAGCCCTTCGATTAGATGTTCAGGAGTCTTATGGCTTGTGGGTAGAAGCTGTTTAGAAGCCGCTTGGTTTAACACGGGTGGTTTAACACGGGTGTGCTGTGTGGTAAGTCCCTGGACTGGTTATCTCCTTGAGTGCTTGCTTAGACTGTTAAAATACTCTTGACCTGACGAAGAAACGTTGTCAATAAAAGTGGTAATTCAGTGTGCAGACCTTTCTGTTCTTTTCAAGTAGGCTCATAAAACAAACATCAGTACTTTACTGTGATAAGCATGAGCAGGACAATGCTTAGGTTCTTTCTGAAATTAATTGTGGGTAAGGCAGTGTTCCAAAATGGGTTTAATAGTTTATGAGAAGTAATTTTGAATGAATGCAGACGGGCAACAATGTAGCCCAACTCACCTGGACAAAGCAACACTCTTATTTTCTTCCTCATTGCTGCTAATATTTACCTGACATTTTCAAGGAGGGCAAAAGCAGTCTCTTATACATTATAAGTCAATGGAGATCTCTGGTTGAGATGAGAGTTGTGACGTGTCGTTTGGTTGAACATATACAGTTGAAGTCGGAAGTTTACATACACTTAGGTTGGAGTCATTAAAACTTGTTTTTCAACCACTCCACATATTTCTTGTTAACAAACTATAGTTCTGGCAAGTCGGTTAAGACATCTACTTTGTGCATGACACAAGTCATTTTTCCAACAATTGTTTACAGACAGATTATTTCACTTATAACTCACTGTATCACAATTCCAGTGGGTCAGAAGTTTACATACACTAAGTTGACTGCCTTTAAACAGCTTGGAAAATTCCAGAAAAAGATGTCATGGCTTTAGAAGCTTCTGATAGGCTAATTGACATAATTTGAGTCATTTGGAGGTGTACCTGTGGATGTATTTCAAGGCCTACCTTCAAACTCAGTGCCTCTTTGCTTGACATCATGGGAAAATCAAAAGAAATCAGCCAAGACCTCCACAAGTCTGGTTCATCCTTGGGAGCAATTTCCAAACGCCTGAACATACCACGTTCATCTGTACAAACAATAGTATGGAAGTATAACACCATCGGACCACGCAGCCGTCATACCGCGCAGGAAGGAGACGCGTTCTGTCTCCTAGAGATGAACGTACTTTGGTGCGAAAAGTTCAACTCAAATCCCAGAACAACAGCAAAGGACCTTGTGAAGATGCTGGAGGAAACAGGTAGAAAAGTATCTATTTCCACAGTAAAACGAGTCCTATATTGACATAACCTGAAAGGCCGCTCAGCAAGGAACAAGCCACTGCTCTAAAACCATCATAATAAAGCCAGACTATGGTTTGCAACTGCACATGGGGACAAAGATCGTACTTTTTGGAGAAATGTCCTCTGGTCTGATGAAACAAATATAGAACTGTTTGGCCATAATGACCATCAGTATGTTTGGATGAAAAGGGCGGACGTTTACACGCCGAAGAACACCATCCCAACCGTGAAGCACGTGGGTGGCAGCATCATGTTGTGCGGGTGCTTTGCTGCAGGAGGGACTGGTGCATTTCACAAAATAGATGGCATCATGAGCAAGGGAAATTATGTGGATATATTGAAGCAACATCTCAAGACATCAGTCAGGAAGTTAAAGCTTGGTTGCAAATGGGTCTTCCAAATGGACAATGACCCCAAGCAAATGGCTTAAGGACAACAAAGTCAAGGTATTGGAGTGGCCATCACAAAGCCCTGACCTCAATCCTATAGAAAATGTGTGGGCAGAACTGAAAAAGCGTGTGCGAGCAAGGAGGCCTACAAATCTTACTCAGTTACACCGGCTCTGTCAGGAGGAATGGGCCAAAATTCACCCAACTTATTGTGGGAAGCTTGTGGGAAGGCTACCTGAAAGGTTTGACCCAAAATTACTGCAGCAAAAAAACAGTGTTTTTTTGGAAGTAGTGTTTGCAGCATACTGCATTTATACGGCACTCTAACTCCAATTATAAACTGGGTGGTTCGAGCCCTGAATGCTGATTGGCTGACAGCCGTGGTATATCAGAACGCATACCACAGGTATTACAAAACATGTATTTTTACTGCTCTAATTACATTGGTAACCAGTTTATAATAGCAATAAGGCACCTTGGGGGTTTGTGACGTATTGCCAATATACCACGGCTAAGGACTGTGTTCAGGAACTCAGCGTTGCGTCGTGCATAAGAACAGCCCTTATACCACAGTGTACTGCAGTTAAAGTTATAGTGCACTCTGACTGCAAACTTTTTTCCTAAGGGATGTTTATCGGCAGACTCAATAGCCTTGGCCTCTCAAATGACTGCCTCGCCTTGTTCACCAACTACTTCTCAGATAGAGTTCAGTGTGTCAAATCAGAGGACCTCTGGCAGTCTCTATGGGGGTGCGACAGAGTTAAATTCTCGGGCCGACTCTTTTCTCTGTATATATCAATGATGTCGCTCTTGCTGCTGGTGATTCTCTGATCCACCATCCTGTATACTTCTGGCCCTTCTGTGGACACTGTGCTAACAAACCTCCAAACGAGCTTCAACGCCATACAACACTCCTTCCTTGGTCTCCAACTGCTTTTAAATGCTAGTAAAACTAGCATCACTACTCTGGACAGTTCTGACCTAGAATTTGTGGACAACTACAAATACTCAGATGTCTGGTTAGACTGTAAACTCTCCTTCCAGACTCACATTACGCATCTCCAATCCAAAATTAGCCCCCAACACTCTACTCAGCAAAATGGATGTAGTCTATCACAGTGCCATCCGTTTTGTCACCAAAGCCCCATATACTACCCACCACTGCGACCTGTATGCTCTCGTTGGCTGGCCCTCACTACATATCTGTCGCCAAACCCACTGGCTCCAGGTCATCTATAAGTCTTTGCTAGGTAAAGCCCCGCCTTATCTCAGCTCACTGGTCACCATAGCAACACCCACCCGTAGCACGCGCTCCAGCAGGTATATTGCACTGGTCATCCCCAAAGCCAACACTTCCTTTGGCCGCCTTTCCTTCCAGTTCTCTGCTGCCAATGACTGGAACGAATTGCAAAAATCTCTGAAGCTGGAGTCTTATCTCCCTCTCTAACTTTAAGCATCAGCTGTCTGAGTAGCTTACGATCACTGTACCTGTACACAGCCAATCTATAAATAGCACACCCAACTACCTCATCCCCATATTATTACTTACCCTCTTGCTCTTTTGCACCCCAGTATCTCAACTTGCACATCATCATCTGCACATCTATCACTCCAGTATTAATGCTAAATTGTAATTATTTTCGCCTTCATGGCCTATTTATTGCCTACCTCCCTACTCTTCTACATTTGCACACACTGTACATCGATTTTTCTATTTTTCTTTTCTTTTGTGTTATTGACTGTACGTTTGTTTATGTGTAACTCTGTGTTGTTTTTGTCGCACTGCTTTGCTTTATCTTGGCCAGGTCGCAGTTGTAAATGAGAACTTGTTCTCAACTAGCCTACCTGGTTAAATAAAGGTGTTTTGACTGTCATGTCATATGCTAATATTTGCTAGCTAGTTAATCATCAACTGTAATTATGTATTTGAGAGACAAGTGCTCATTGTGCAAATGTATTTATATTTTCAATAATTCTGGAATCTAGATGACACAAATGGAGGATTGCCTTATTTAGCTTATCCATGGGGTGGTTACTGAGGAAACTGGTTGCATCATCTCAGGGGATCAACAAGGAGCTACTGCATACATTCAATCTTGAACGTTTAGATCACATATTGTTTATAAATTATACCTATAATTGAATACATTAATTTACCAAGACAGGTGGAACTGTTTAGCCTTTGCTCCAAAGCTGTTGCCATGAACAACCCGTCTAGTCAATGTACTCTGGTGAAGGTTCCCTCATGAGCAAAGCCTCAAGATGTAAACACGGAGACTACCTGCATGGCAGGTTCTTCACCTTGCCTGTATAAGCCTACTAACTAAATGTAATGTATTCTTTTCCTGGACAGTTCCACCTCCAGAAAATGTGACAGTGAGCTGCAACAACCTTCAGACAACCGTTTATTGGAACTACAGCGAACTGCTTCGTCAACCTCTTTTCAAATTGAAAATAACTGGTGATCTCAAGTGAGCTCTGCTGGTATTCTAATGAGTAGTAGCTACTACAGGCTACTGCTGACTTGGTTTTGGATGACTTCATAATGGCTTACATATGACATATACACCATGGTAAGAGGCTGGTGGGAGGAACTATAGGAAGATGGGCACATTGTAATGGCTTGAATGGAATGGTACCAAACACACGTTTGACTCCGTTCCAGAATTCCATTCCAGCTATTACGATGAGCCGTCCTCCTATAGCTCCTCCCAATAACTTCCTCTGATATACACTATGAATGAACAATGAGGGACAGTGTCCCGGACACAGATTAAACCTAGTCATGAACTAAGAAGCATGTTACAATGGAGATTCAAATATATTTTTAGTCCAGGACTAGGCTTAGTCTGTGTCTGGGAAACCGGCCCTGAATGTTTATTCATGTTTGTCAAATTATGCTTTAATTGTTGATGAAATATGAGTTTGTCTAACTATACTGAACAAAAATATAAACCCAACCTGTAAAGTGTTGGTTCCATGTTTCATGAGCTGAAATAAAAGATCCCAGAAATGTTCCATACGCACTAAAGAACGCTTATTTCTCTAAAATTTTGTGCACAAATTTGTTAACGTCGCTGTTAGTGAGCATATCTCCTTTGCCAAGATAATCCATCCACCTGACAGTTGTATCATATAAAGAAGCTGATTAAACAGGATGATCATTACACAGGTGCACCTTGTGCTGTGGACAATAAAAGGCCACTCTAGAATGAGCCGTTTTGTCACACAACACAATTCCACAGATGTCTCAAGTTCTGAAGGAGCATGCAATTGGAATGATGACTGCAGGAATGCCCAACAGAGCTGTTGCCAGATCATTTAATGTTAATTTCTCTACCATAAGCCGCCTCCAACGTAGTTTTAGAGAATTTGGCAGTACTTCCAACCGGCCTCACAACCCCAAACCACGTGTATCCATGCCAGCCCAGGACCTTCACATCGGACTTCTTCACCTGCGGGATCGTCTGAGATCAGACACCTGGACAGCTGATGAAACAGTGGGTTTGCACAACTGAAGAATTTCGGCACAAACTGTCAGAAAACGTCTCAAAGAAGATCATCTGCGTGCTCGTCGTCTTCACCAGGGTCTTGACATTTTATCGACAGATACTATTACGAGATCCTGAGGCCCATTGTCGTGTCATTCATCCGCTGCAATCACCTCATGTTTCAGCATGATAATGCACAGCCCCATGTCACAAGGATCTGTACACAATTCCTGGAAGCTGAAAATGTGTCAGTTCTTCCATGGCCTGCATACCCACCAGACATGTCAGTCATTGAGCATGTTTGGGATGCTCTGGATCAACGTGTATGACAGCATGTTCCAGTTCCCGCCAATATCCAGCAACTCCGCACAGCCATTGAAGAGGAGTGGGACAACATTCCATAGGCCACAATCAACAGCCTGATCAGTTCTGTACAAAGGAGATGTGTCGAGCTGCATAAGGCAAATGGTGGTCACACCAGATACTGACTGGTTTTATAATTTGATTGAAAAGAATAACATGCGTATGTTATGGGCATCAGATACCTTAACTACAGGGATTAGCCTGTTACCTGAAACGATATCCTAACAGAGCTATCTGCTTATTCAACTATGACACATGATCTATTAACAGTTTTTAACTCTGTTTGTTGGTTGAGTGCCGTCTTTCTGTTAAATGTATCTAATGCTACCTGTTTTTTTGTAGTAGTTCATGGAAGAATTCTACTGAACATCATTATGACCTCTCCACCTTGATGTGGAATGCTAAAGAACTGGATCGCTACTTTGTGAATATAACGGCCATTGATGAAACGGAGGAATCGACACCTCAGGAGTCCTCGATATTCACATTTAATAATGACCTTACAGCTGACATCCACTGTAAGTACAATGTTTTCAAAAGTGGGTTTTCAAAGTGGACACTGAAAAGGGTGGCTACTTTGAAGAATCTCACATATAAAATATATTTCGATTTTTAATTTTTTTTAATTGGTGTTATTTCATAGTTTTGATGTCTTCACTATTATTCTACAACGTAGAAAATAGTACAAATAAAGAAAAACCCTTTCATGAGTAGGTGTGTCCAAACTTTTGACTGGTAATGTGTATATATGACAAAGTCCTCCTTCAGGTCAGTATATTGAGGGAGTCCTCCTCCAGGTCAGTATATTGAGGTAGTCCTCCTCCAGGTCAGTATATTGAGGGAGTCCTCCTCCAGGTCAGTATATTGAGGGAGTCCTCCTCCAGGTCAGTATATTGAGGGAGTCCTCCTCCAGGTCAGTATATTGAGGGAGTCCTCCTCCAGGTCAGTATATTGAGGGAGTCTTCCTCCAGGTCAGTATATTGAGGGAGTCCTCCTCCAGGTCAGTATATTGAGGGAGTCCTCCTCCAGGTCAGTATATTGAGGGAGTCCTCCTCTAGGTCAGTATATTGAGGGAGTCCTCTTCCAGGTCAGTATATTGAGGTAGTCCTCCTCCAGGTCAGTATATTGAGGGAGTCCTCCTCCAGGTCAGTATATTGAGGGAGTCCTCCTCCAGGTCAGTATATTGAGGTAGTCCTCCTCCAGGTCAGTATATTGAGGTAGTCCTCCTCCAGGTCAGTATATTGAGGGAGTCCTCCTCCAGGTCAGTATATTGAGGGAGTCCTCCTCCAGGTCAGTATATTGAGGGAGTCCTCCTCCAGGTCAGTATATTGAGGGAGTCCTCCTCCAGGTCAGTATATTGAGGTAGTCCTCCTCCAGGTCAGTATATTGAGGGAGTCCTCCTCTAGGTCAGTATATTGAGGGAGTCCTCCTCCAGGTCAGTATATTGAGGGAGTCCTCCTCTAGGTCAGTATATTGAGGGAGTCCTCCTCTAGGTCAGTATATTGAGGGAGTCCTCCTCTAGGTCAGTATATTGAGGGAGTCCTCCTCCAGGTCAGTATATTGAGGGAGTCCTCCTCCAGGTCAGTATATTGAGGGAGTCCTCCTCCAGGTCAGTATATTCATTACTGCAGGCTTTTGCTCTAACTCTACTCTTATAGCCTTTTCATTTTATCTCAGGCAAGTTGGATTTCCCTGCTGTAAAAGTGTCAATGAGGGATATGAATGTCACAGTGAGCTTCGACAACCCTTACCACCTGTACACAGAACTGAAAGAGTATTGCATGGGTGAAGGTGACAAATGCTTCCTTTACCATGTAACCTATGAAAACGTAAGTATGATGAAAATTGCACATAATTGGATACAATCTACAGTATACATGTAGAGGGTACACACTGGTCATATCCATTTAATTACTTTGCTCAGTGCATTAGTAATGATGACTAATGGATACTTAACGATGATGTTGACATTAGCTGATTTACTAATTGCATATTCTTTCTTCTGTCTGCAGAATGACACTTTTAAGTGCCCGATAGAAGACAAAGTCTGTCGTCATCACTTCCCAGTCTGGGAGAACAAGGAGCAGTACTGTGTTAGTCTGGAGGGGAATGCAATGGGCAACAGAGTTATGTTCAACAGAATAGGACCCATCTGTGGCTATGAAGACAGTAAGTACACTACCTTTGTTGACATTACATTTTTTTGTTATATCTGGTCCAAGTAGGCGTTATTTAATTCTAGCGTTTTGTTTTTATGAATTATTGCAGTTTTGATGAATTATTATAGTCAAAATGAATAGTGGCTATGGAAAGTTAACTTACAAAGACATGGTATGCTAGCTAAGTGATTCAGTGACTGATATGTTTATCTGTCTGCAGAAACAATTTCACTGGAATCATCTTTGCTCATGCTTTTGCCATTGATCATCATTGGCATTGTGGTCTTTGTAGTCTTTGTGACAATAAGGCTCTGCAAGAGAAGCATGCGGAAAAAAAACTTGTCCAATTTTCCCAAAACTTTGGTAAGCGCATAATGTGTATGGTGGGTAACGTGCAATGTATGCATTATGTAGAATGTGTAAAATATAGTGTATATTATGTATACAGCAGTACTGTGTGTCGTATACCATTTTCCCCTCTAGGAGTTCATCCTATCCGATGCTTTTGCTTGTTGCTAGAACAGTATATGTTATCGGTTTCTTTTCTGGTCCACAACAGTAACCATTCACCCTCTGAGCTGACTAATCTCAAATTGACTATGTATTATTGTTTCAGACTTCAATCTTATCAAACCCACATGACAAGAATATAATGGACCTGCAATGTGACATCATAGCGCACATCAGTGGCATAGAACCACCTACCACCAGATCACAGAGCATGTTGGAAACTTCAGAAGAGGAGGAGGAACCGACCACTAGCGTTGGATTTTCGGCTTACCTTCAACACCACATTAGTTCTGGGCAGGTGGGAGGGAGTTTATTGGACAGTAGAAGCCAATTACGGTCTGAGCTTCAGGAGGTGACACAGCCATGCTCTGTGCTTCTGTGTGGAGATGACTCAGAGGAATCAGACTCAAGGACATTGGACGTGAAGGACATAGATTTCACAGCCTCTGGCTATAACAGACAACACAACCCTCTACAGGAGGTGGAGATGAGTGCAGAAGATGTAGTGGTGGGCTATGGCCCCACCTGAGCACCTCTGAACTCTGTAAAACACACCTTTCACTGGATAGATGAAAGAACGACTTTACAGAACTGGTTTACCTAGATACACTGTCGTGCCTCACTGATTTTCAATCATGTCTTCATTCAAAGACTCAATCATGGACACGCTTACTGACAGTTGTGGCTGCTTTGCGTGATGTATTGTTGTCTCTACCTTCTTTCCCTTTGTGCTGTTGTCTGTACCATGTTTTGCTGCTGCCATGTTGTGTTGCTACCATGTTGTGTTTTCATGTGTTGCTGCCATGCTGTTTTCATCTTAGGTCTTTATGTAGTGTTGAGGTCTCTCTTGTTGTGAAGTTTGTCTTATATTTTAGTTTGTATTTTTAGATAATGATTGACACTTTGTAAGTTATTTTCTGTTGTTGTATTTCTGTTTTTATGGTCCCTGTGAGATTTCTGGAAATCTAATCGCCAGTCCAAGTCTGTGGGCTGAACTGATCTTCAGTAAACTTTACTCAGGCTGTAAAAATCTTCTGGGTTGTTGGGCATTGAAATATTATTGAATAACCAAATGAATGACACACACTACTCCAAACCAAACAGACTCAGTATTTACTAAAGATATCCAAGGACTTTTATTTTCTGTAATTTTTCCTTAACAAAAAAACCCAAGTAAGAATCTTTAGCTTTATTGTATAAGGTAGAATGGTTTGTGAACTGCACTCTGACATGCTACCTTCAGAACAGTTGATCTATAAAAACCATCTGAATTACCCTGGTCCTAAATCTGTTTGTGCAGTCTTGCAGACTCTTACTGTCACGACCATAGGAGTTGGGGAGAGCACAAACAGATCTGGGACCAGGCTACATCAATCTCTGAACACTTCACAAAAAAATGTCACACGGCCCATAGTCCTCATGTGTTGGGGTCCTCTGCAAAATGGTGGTTGCAGGGTTGTTGTCCATCAGTAATCCAGTTAAGAGGATGAGCACAAAGTCAGTCCCAATCAATCTTCCATCTTCCATCTGAGCTGCTAAGACAGCTTTAGACCCTGGACGTTGGAACGCAGGTTCAACATTTGTTTCTCTTGATAGACCTTTTCCTGTTTGAACGCCTCTTTGTTGGCCTTCTTTTCTGTTCTTCGCTCCTGTAGAAACATTCAGGCAATATGGTGTCAATGGTGAAGGACACAAAGCTTTCTACTTGAACCGTATTCATAGATGACACGTTATTTAAAAGGAGCACAGTATTCCAACCTATGACCATTGTTCCAGGAGCTTTTGCAAGAATTTTGTTACCAAGACAATAACAAATTAATTCTCTACATGAACAGCCAGTAGGGAGGGCCAGACAGAACTATTAGAAGTGAGTATAGTAACCCACCTTGAGTATAGCAACCTACCTTGCGCTCCTCTTTGATGGCCTGTTTCCTGGCTTTCCGCTCCTCCTTGCTCTCCTCGCGAGGTCGGGGGCTGTGTGGCGACGCGGGGCAGGTCTGAGTCGTTGATACGCTCCATGCGCTCCGCCTGCTTGGCCGTCAGGCCCCTCCCGGGGAAGGACGTCCAGAGGAATGCCTGTCCTGGTGGACACTCGGATGGGCTTTGCCTGAGAAGAGAACACAGAAAAACACCACTATCGGTCAGTACTGTGTAGCATCTCATATCAACAGCAACAATGGCCCTGAACTGATGCCTTGAATTCACAACTTAGTAGCTAATGTTGGGTAGGAAGACGAGCTAAAAGCCTCTCAAAATGTTGAACATTAGACATGAAACTTAATACGTAACAACGTATTTCTTTGTTATCTTCGCTCAAACAACCGACAGAGGAAAACATTTCATACCTTTGGTGGATCTTTGATGATTTTTGGATGGTTATACAAATTCGAATAGGTACCTTGGATAGTAAAGAAAAACAGAAAGGATTTCAATATTCATAAAAAAAGAAAATGTAGTAATTATGGTAATAAACATTAGCCAATCCATATGTCATTAGAACAGAATTATGTCATCAGGCATGTACTATGTAATAGTAATCTTAAAGTGTTAGTTACTGAACAGAGAGAGGTAATAGCAACACGGTTAGTAGACTCACTTACTGATGATGGTTTCACAGTCCCACTTCTCTGCTGGTGCCATCAGGACAATGGTCTCCATCTCCTGTTCCTCTTCATCCTCATCTTCCTCGTCCTCTCTCACCACTGGAAGCTCTTTAGGACCCAGGGCATCAGGCCTCTGGTAGCTGAAAGAATACAGTTGATTCAATTACTTACTGTCATTATCTATAGTTAAACACACAGGTACAAAGACTTATGGTAATCCATTGTGTCCAATGAGGACTTCCACTTCTGTCTTTATCTAAGAGTATTACTATGGCTATAGAGTCACACACTCACTCTAACTCCTTCTGTTTGAAGTAGTCTTTGATGACCTCCTCCAGGCGAGCACTGTCTGGCTCGATATGCCCTTCCAGCTCAGCGTTGTCCAGGGCCCCAATCTCATCCTCGTCAAACTGCTCAAAAAACTATGGGAGACAGAAAGAAACGAGTTTTGAAAACGATACACTGATATTAATTGAAATAATTGTTTGAATTAAATGAATATCATTAGTTGAAATCAGCACCTGTGTGTAGGGCTGTTGCGGGTGACCGTATTACCGAAACAACGGCGGTCACGAGTCATGAAGGCAGTCAAATTCCACATGACCGTTTAGTCACGGTAATTAGGCTTCTCCAAGCTCTGATGCTGCTGATTATCATTAGTAGCCTACCAAACTGCCTGGTACTCAGCACTCGATTTTCCCTCTAATCACTCTTACATCAACGCAAAATGTATACGAAAATGTAATCAAATACTTCATGAGAGCCCATGAGCTAATGTTGCGGCACATTTCTATAGGCTATGCAATTGGGGGAGAAAACAGCGTGATGGCCACTAATAAAAAGAGGAGGATCCCATCAGCTTTCTATAGGCTAGGCTTACTATATTTATTTCTCAACTTTTCTAATATTAGGCACATTGCTTCTCTTTACAACAGGAGTATAGCCTACCTGGCTGGCATGAAAATAAACCACAGGGGGGGGCATTCACTATTTAAGTGCATAGATGACATGCATTTCTTCCCACTGCCCGTGTTGACACAGGTGCATGATAATGGTCAAATCTAAATACAAATTCACATGTTATTTAGTATATGTAAAGACAAGATTAAATCATGAATAGTTTGATGGGTGACAATATTAGCCCATCACTTGTGAATCTTTTTTTGTGTGACTTGTTCGAATCATAGTCGCACACCTCATGTAGCCTAGCCCATCGGCCTATATGTTTTAATAAGGTTTGTATCGCAACCTAAGTGGCCAAATAACACATAAAATAGCACATAAATCTGCTTTACAAGGGGTGTAGAGCCTAAATGGCATACATAAGCAGCGCAAGAGTTTCAAGTTTGGGGAAGATCATTTTGTTGCTTCAGCCACATTGCATAAAAGTTTTTTTGATGCTAGTGGTTGTATTAATTTGGGATCCATTGAATCCCATAACTGTCCCAGACTATGTTTGGAATATTTATTTTTCGCACAGAATAGGTCGACTTTTGTACTATGGGGGATAGTAGATTGACATAGGCTAGTGATTTTGCTGTTCGTTAGGCCTACTCATCTTGTTGGCTGATGAAAAGTAAATGTGGACAGTTCTTCCAATATCTTCGATATGCATCTTGGAATTGGATATGGACACCTGCAGTTGCGTCTGTCTTAACTTGTAGCCTGTGAACAAGACCCGGTCATGTGAAGGAGAGCCGTGTGAGTGAGAGACGCTTTCGGATTGCACAGCGCACTCAGGGAGAAGGGCACAACACAGCACTCCGGGCCACAAGAGGAATGGATTTTTTTTTAGGGTGCATTACGGCCACAAAGGGGATGCCGCCGTGTAAAAATCAAGGCATTATCAAGTGCTTGTCGAATTGTCAATGAGAGGCTATTGAAGTGTGTACAGCTTGCGGGAAAAAAAACAAAGCAGAGCTCATGCATTTTCAAGCAACTTATTTAAAATCATCATTAGTCTCTCATCATGCAACCGTACAATGTAAATATCAAAACATATAGCCCAACGTTTATTAGCCTTCTTAAAATGTGAAAGCCAGGAGAGGCTAAATGTGTTTATGTCAATTACTGTGAGACCAACAGTTATTTGCTTGACAATCAACAACTGACTTAATTGTGACCACCACAGCCCTACCAGAGTGTTGATGTTGTTAGATCAGCCAGTCACTCACAGTTGACCTTTTGCCAAAGGTCACCAAATGCAACCCAGGTCCAAACCCCAAAAGGATGTCCAGGGCTCACTGACCTTCTCAAAGCGGTCGTCCAACAGCGTGAGCTGTTCGTTCCTCCTCATGACTGACGAGGTCATGGAGTATTCTGTGAAGCGAGTTTTCGTCTCCTCGTCCATGAACATGAACTCCCGGGGGCGCCCCTCGCCGTCATCACCGGAGACACCACCCTCAGAGTCAACGTCCCCCTCAGAGTCACTCTCATCTTCATCTGTATCCTCCCACTCTTCATCATCATCACTGCAATGAGAGAGAGAGAGAGAGAGAGAGAGGTTTCCAACAGCACAAAGATACTTGGGAGAGCACAGCCTTATTGTGACAGGACTTCAATTTGCAGATGTTAACCAGCTCTCAGTAAGAAACTGAAACCACAAAAAGCAATCCTCTCTCAACAATTCTAATTTGATTGGTATAGCCCAAATGAATGGGACTAAGGGTTGGTAATAACAAATGAAACTGATATAAAGTATATATACCCCACGCCAACAGCTCCTTTGAAATCGTTGGCCTTCAAAATGAAGTCGTCATCCAGCATGTTATCTGGGTCGTCAAAGTCAAAGTCCTCATCGAGAGCAGCTACGATGTCTGGGTCCATGTCCAGCCTGGGTCCTTTGAGACAAAACATGAGAGGGACAAGAGTTAACTTGAAGAATTCACTGATTTAGAAAAATGACCTGGCCATAAAAGAAAGAACCCAAAATGGCATCTTTCTGGAGTTTGGTTTTGTTACTGACAGAAGCCTCTTACCTGAGATGGGGGCCGCTTTGTTCAACATTCCCACCTCTTCCTCAAACTCTGACGCAAACACAGAGGAGGGCAAGTTGAAGGATACGGTCTGCTGAAGTCACAAAAGCATATGTTTAATACTTTCTTTTATCACTATTACCTATTAAAAAAAGATGGCTACCCTACTCACTGTGGCTATAAAATGCAAAGTGGTTATTCAGAGAAATGTAGTCATGATAGCTAATGTTGCCCCCACACCCCATCCTACAGTCACTCCTAAAACCTAAAATACAATATGATTTTTGTTTTTAATTTAACCTTTATTTAACTAGGCAAGTCAGTTAAGAACAAATTCTTATTTACAATGAGGACCTACCGGGGAAGAGTGGGCTGATTGCCTTGTTCAGGGGCAGAACGACAGATTTTTACTTTGTCAAATCCCGGGATTTGATCCAGCAACCTTTCGGTTACTGGCCCAACGCTCTAACCACAAGGTTACCTGCCGCCCCATCATGAAAGCCACTGTTATGTGTTCCGACATGTCACAACTGGGGAAATTTGATCTCACAAATGCCAGCCTCTAAACACTACTCCAGCTAGCTACATTGTTAACAAAGGACCAGATCATTTCACCTTGTATTTACACCATAAGCGGTTTGGTCCAATATATAGCCCAAACATTTACACAACCGTTCCACTCAGAAACAACCCCTGGACCTCCTGCTAAACTTACAGGAGTAACCTTTTCCACCTCATCTTCCTCGTCTTCATCATCCCCATCCTGGAGGTCATGGGTACGTTTGCCTCTCTGTGATTTTCCAGATGAAGCCCACTCTACGGGCCGAGCCGTTTCTCTCAGGTGCTGCAGATAGTTGTAGTCATCGTCGAAAAACACCCCAAACTCCCTCTGCTCCTCTTGCCGCTTCTCCACCTCCACCTGAACACACAGCAGAGTAAGTGGTTACAGACCTTGACACAAAACAAACAATTGTGCACATAAAGCAGGATTATATGCACCAAATATCTTGGTTGTCCTTGGCCAATGAATATCTTCAACAAATATGTTTCTGACTTGAAGTTTAACTCTTCCACTAGGATAAGTAGCCTAAATATTGTAACCAATGGATGTCTTTTGATAAACTGGAACCATTTCTTCCATTGCAACACTAAATGCCTTAGTAAAGTCTGGTACATGTACTAACACAGTGGTTCCCAAACAGGGGTACTTGGTCTATCCACAGGGGGTACTTGACAAGACTCTCAATCAAATGTATTTATAAAGCCCGTCCCTACATTAGCAGATGTCACAAAGTGCTATATACACTGCTCAAAAAAATAAAGGGAACACTTAAACAACACAATGTAACTCCAAGTCAATCACACTTCTGTGAAATCAAACTGTCCACTTAGGAAGCAACACTGATTGACAATAAATTTCACATGCTGTTGTGCAAATGGAATAGACAACAGGTGGAAATTATAGGCAATTAGCAAGACACCCCCAATAAAGGAGTGGTTCTGAAGGTGGTGACCACAGACCACTTCTCAGTTCCTATGCTTCCTGGCTGATGTTTTGGTCACTTTTGAATGCTGGCGGTGCTTTCACTCTAGTGGTAGCATGAGACGGAGTCTACAACCCACACAAGTGGCTCAGGTAGTGCAGCTCATCCAGGATGGCACATCAATGCGAGCTGTGGCAAGAAGGTTTGCTGTGTCTGTCAGCGTAGTGTCCAGAGCATGGAGGCGCTACCAGGAGACAGGCCAGTACATCAGGAGACGTGGAGGAGGCCGTAGGAGGGCAACAACCCAGCAGCAGGACCACTACCTCCGCCTTTGTGCAAGGAGGAGCACTGCCAGAGCCCTGCAAAATGACCTCCAGCAGGCCACAAATGTGCATGTGTCTGCTCAAACGGTCAGAAACAGACTCCATGAGGGTGGTATGAGGGCCCAACGCCCACAGGTGGGGTTGTGCTTACAGCCCAACACCGTGCAGGGCGCTTGGCATTTGCCAGAGAACACCAAGATTGGCAAATTCGCCACTGGCGCCCTGTGCTCTTCACAGATGAAAGCAGGTTCACACTGAGCACGTGACAGACGTGACAGAGTCTGGAGACGCCGTGGAGAACGTTCTGCTGCCTGCAACATCCTCCAGCATGACCGGTTTAGCGGTGGGTCAGTCATGGTGTGGGGTGGCATTTCTTTGGGGGGCCGCACAGCCCTCCATGTGCTCGCCAGAGGTAGCCTGACTGCCATTAGGTACCGAGATGAGATCCTCAGACCCCTTGTGAGACCATATGCTGGTGCGGTTGTCCCTGGGTTCCTCCTAATGCAAGACAATGCTAGACCTCATGTGGCTGGAGTGTGTCAGCAGTTCCTGCAAGAGGAAGGCATTGATGCTAAGGACTGGCCCGCCCGTTCCCCAGACCTGAATCCAATTGAGCACATCTGGGACATCATGTCTCGCTCCATCCACCAACGCCACGTTGCACCACAGACTGTCCAGGAGTTGGCGGATGCTTTAGTTCAGGTCTGGGAGGAGATCCCTCAGGAGACCATCCGCCACCTTATCAGGAGCATGCCCAGGCGTTGTAGGGAGGTCATTCAGGCACGTGGAGGCCACACACACTACTGAGCCTCATTTTGACTTGTTTTAAGGACATTACATCAAAGTTGGATCAGGCTGTAGTGTGGTTTTCCACTTTAATTTTGAGTGTGACTCCAAATCCAGACCTCCATGGGTTGATAAATTTGATTTCCATTGATAATTTTTGTGTGATTTTGTTGTCAGCACATTCAACTATGTAAAGAAAAAAGTATTTAATAAGATTATTTCATTCATTCAGATCTATGATGTGTTATTTTAGTGTTCCCTTTATTTTTTTGAGCAGTGTAGAAACCCAGCCTAACACCCCAAACAGCAAGCAATGCAGATGTTGAAGCACGAGACTCAAGACTCATGAGACCATAGGCCTACTGGTAAAATGCACAGGAGTGGGTACTTCAGCAGTACTCAGGGCAGAGCAAAATTCAGTTGATGGTACAGTGAGTACGTTTTCTATGCAATACTCATGTAAACACCGTACTCTATCTTAATCGACATAAGGTCATAATCGATGTAAACACACGCCGATTAAAACACTTGCTTTTCTGAGCAATCTTTCAAATTATCCAGCGGTGTCTCTCATCTGCGCATGTGCTAGCAGCAGCGGAGCGAGCCTCCTTTAGCACGAATGGAGTGAGTTAGGTACAACTGAACATATGCGTCTTAGAAGTAGTTTTCACATGCAAACTTTACATGTCCGACTTCAGAATTAAATATACTCCCCGAAAATAACATGTTCACTGTGGTAGAACGTTTATTTTGATTCGCGACTTTCGGCATTTATCAGAGCGTGTCCATATGTAAACGGGATTATTAGGAGAATTGTTCTACTTGCAAAACATGTATATGTTTTAATCAAACATTAATTTGACTATCCACAATCTCGTTATTTTGTGCATGTAACCATACTCAGTACAGTGGTTCCCAACCTTTTCCGATTACTAACACGTTACCTTTTGTGCTGGTAGGAGGACATGCTGCGGTGCTTTCTCGTCAGCAGCGAGGGGGTCCCTCTGACTTCTGTGGACCAGGTGGAAGGTCACCGCTTTCTTCTTGTCAATAAATGCCTTCTTCCTTTTATTAGGCTAGAAAAGAAAGGAATGTAGATCATGTAACTTGTTACATAGTCTTAGGGTCAACTGTATCAGTGAGCTGTGTTGAGTGGTCACTGTTCATCACAAGCCCTTTGTACATGAGGGTTAGGCAGTACACAAAGAACTGTTTTGAAATGTAAATTGTTGTTGATGGACTAGCTAGTTAGCTAACTTAGCCTAGCTAACAACAAACACCAACACACAAGCTAGTTGGTTGGCTATTGCTAAAACTATCAATCTCACCCACATTTGAAAAAACAGATATTAGCTAGCTAACATATTTGGTTTAATAGTCATTGACAATCACAACAGTTGGTATTATGTATGTAATGTTAGTAAGTTAGCTACCTATCCGTCGACATATACATATAGCATGCTAAGCTAGCAAAGCTAAAACAACGTTGGCAGCTGAAAGTGTGCTTACCATTGTTCAATTGGACCGCTGTGAACACACTTTAAAGTGTTTTTTAACAAAAAACGTTTGTTACAGTTTATCTCCCACTAAAAGTGTAATTTACGGGTATTTAAATAGAATAAATTGTCAAAGTTGTTTATCCACGCCGACTCCTTCCTCACACGCTGCTCTACCATTTTTGGAACAAACCATTTCCCAGGACAAAAGGGGTGTTGTTTGTTCACTTCATACACTATATCAGATTGCTATACGTTATTGAATTTGTATTAATATATTATGTTGTCAAAGTATGTATTCTCTGTATGAAAACCAAGCAACTGGAATGTAAGTAGCCTGGCGGGTAGGAGCGTTGGGCCAGTAACCGAAAGGTTGCTGGATCGAATCCCCGAGTTGACAAGGTAAAAATCTGTCGTTCTGCACTTAGGCCGTCATTTGTGTATATATATATATATATATATATATATATTATTTATTTTTATTAACTAATCAATACAGAAAGTACATGGGGAAACAACTATATATAAATAATATACAAAGGACAATTGGGCTAGGGGGTACAATATCACATTACAGGACCTTAAGGGACAGACATACACTTATAATTCTAACAGCTTTTTTGTTAATAGAGTATTTAATTGTCTTAAAAAATGTGTTTTGTTCATAAATTTACATTTGTGAATATGCAATTTGGCCAAAAGAATAATGAAATGAATTACATAAAATTGTTTAAACTTATTTCTATCTTAGGTAAAGAATCCAAGCAGTACATCTCTCAACAATAGTGTAAAATCTTCATAAATGTGTTCAATTCTAAATACACTGATGTCTTGCCACAGTTTCCTTACATGAATACAATGCCAAATGCAACACGGTTTCTGGGTGGTCATTACAAAAGGTACAATTTAAGTTTTTCTTAAACTTCTTCATATAGTGTTTGGCAGGATAAAATGTATTTATAATTTTAAAGGAAACTTCAATAATTTAGTTAACAAGTAGGTATGTGTGTGGCAACATACACACTTTTTTCCCGACAGATATGATCAATAAAACCGTTCCAATAAGGCATGGCATAAGGTACATCCTGCTGAAACAAGGTTCAAATCGCTCTGTTGTTGAATGGACCAAATGAGAAACAAATCTTTCCTACAGATGAGTCAACAGGGTTAATGGAAGGTAGGTTCTGAGGGTCAGGTCTTGACACGTTCCTAAATAATAAAGCAACACCTGAGCAAGGCAGCCCGCCGCACCTCTCTGATTCAGAGGGCTTGGGTTAAATGTGGAAGACACATTTCAGTGGAATGCATTCAGTTGTACAACTGACTAGATATCCCCCTTTCCCTATTACATGTGTTCCCCATCTTCCGTTGGTATAGCCCAGACGACCAAACTAATCGTTAATGAACAACAGGAATCGATGCAAGCCGGTTAAGAACACATTCTTATTTACAATGACGGCCTACACCGGCCAAACCCGGACGACGCTGGGCCAATTGTACGCCGCCCTATGCGACTCCCAATCACGGCCGGTTGTGATACAGCCCGTTTTATTTTATTGGCACAACATCTACAAAGCTTTTGTAGTGTGAGATGAGCAATAGACAATGAGGGCTCGCCAGAGAAGATTCCAGTGACATGACTTTATTTCGCATCACCCATAACGTGTAGACTCTAGAGAAGGAGCGATGACTAATGTTAGTATACGTTTGTACTTGCCTTTAATCAAAGCCACATTGTCAAATCGCTACATCTCTGAAGTTCACAAGCAATGTTATTCAATTCTAAATGTTGGATAGATATTTCAACTCTGGCAAGCGTGAATGTCTGACTGAAAATATTTGAGGCAGCTTTTAGCCACAGCTCCTAGCTACATTAAATCACATTGTTTTCTCGAGACAGCGTGGTATCGACAATCCTCAACACCAAGTGAAGAATCTTGCAGCGTGTGATATCAGAGCCCAAAAATCAATATCGACTCATTGGGAGATCTACCATAAATATTTTATTATTTAAGTAGGGCAATTTGTTTAATTTCCTCTTACGCATGCTGAGATACAGTATTCTACATTTTAATATTTACAGACAAATCTAAAGCTCAGACACAAACAGCAGATATTACATTTTCATAATATATTTTAATTTCGTTTCATCCCAAACTGAGAAATCAACTGATACAAGGTGTCAACATGATGAAACTTTTAAAACTTGATCAGTGCATTATTTATTTTTGGAGCATCTCTGTAAATGGAATTTAACCCAAATTCTCCTGATTGTCAAATACAAGGGGCATAAGATCCAAATTGTGGCACAAGTATGTTGGTTTCGTTTTAAAACAAAAGAGGGAATTCAAGAGAGACAAAGGCATACAACATTAAAACATCGCTATAACTATATGGATTATAACTAGTGTATTCGCTAACCGTGTTCCCAGCGGGAACGACTCCAGATTAGTGTATTTGCAAGCAACACATATTGCATCCCAAGCCTGTTATTTTACTTTGTTCTTCTGCTGGATCCTCTTCAGACGTTCATGGAAAGAAGGAGGAACTGAAAAGACAAAAGTAATTTCATAATCAAAAGCAAATCATGTCTTGGTGGGCACATCACACCGGATGGACTTTACAGTGGAAACATATACACATATTATGCAAAATGTAATGTTCATATTATACAATGTTTATTATACCTGCAGTATGTTCATGTTGACCTGGCCTGTCTTGCTTTTGTCCAATGCTTGGAACACTCCTGGGGGAGGACAAATATATATATTTTGTCAACAACCAATATAACATTGGGTATGTCCAACAACTCCAAAGAATTAAACATCTCTGAGTGTTTACTTGTTCCACGAAAAACAAGTTATTTGAGCAGCTACATCCCATAAGGTGGTACAGTCCCTTGGTACTCACTGAACATATTTTCCAGGCGGACGATGCAGGTGAGGTAGTCATCAAAGTCAATGTCGTAGTTCTCATCAGCGAACCTCAAGCCAAGCAGCTGGAGGAGCTTGGTGTTCAGATGCATTCCTTGGATGGTGGAGACAGAATGTTATTAGTTAGGCTCTGATTCACACCTGATGTTACACCTTTGATTTTGTCTTTCTGGCCCCCTGAAATGTCTTCTTGAGAAAGCGTGGGAGTACTCACAGAGAAAGAGACCTTCAAGATCAAAGACAGGATTCAACACTAGCATTCTACCATTGAGATATGACCTTCTATGCAGGCATTCTGTTCTAACCCTATGTACCACGCGGTAGTCTCTCACCTGCTGCTTTGAGAGCTATGCGGAGCTCATAGGATGACATCTTCCCTGACCGGTCCGTGTCATAAGAAATGAAGAGCATCTGCAACCAACACCATAGACATCGTTATCCCCTCCACTCCACACACATGTTCAATATTAAATTGCCGTCATAGGCTATTGTATAACAATGTATATGATATTGTAACTGACAGCAACATGTAGTCATGCTATACTTACAATCCATTTCTTCATCTTTTCCCAGAATACCTTGAACTCCTGAAACTCAAGCTGCCCTGAATTGTCAACCTGGATTGATCTGTCAAGGCAAATAACCTTCATGACCAAAAGTATGTGGACACATGCTTGTCAAACATCTAATTCCAAAATCATGGGCATTAATATTGAGTTGGTCCCCACTTTGCTGCTATAACAGCCTCCATTCTTCTGGGAAGGCTTTCCACTAGATGTTGGAACATTGCTGCGGGGACTTGCTTCCATTCAGCTACAAGAGCATTAGTGAGGATGGACACTGATGTAGGGCGATAAGGCCTGGCTCGCAGTCAGCGTCCCAGTTCTTCGCAAAGGTGTTTGATGGGGTTGAGGTCAGGGTTCTGTGCAAGCCAGTCAAGTTCTTCCACACCGATCTTGACAAAACATTTCTGTATGGACCTCGCTTTGTGCACGGGGGCATTGTCATGCTGAAATAGGAAAGGTCCTTCCCCAAACTGTTGCCACAAAGTTGGAAACACATAATTGTCTAAAATGTAATTGTAGACTGTAGTGTTAAGATTTCCCTTCACTGGAACTAAGAGGCCTAGCCCAAACCATGAAAAACAGCCCCAGACCATTATTCCTCTTTCACCAAACTTTACAGTTGGCACTATGCATTCTGTCAGGTAGCATTCTCCTGGCATCCGCCAAGCCCAGATTCATCCATCAGACTGCCAGATGGTGAAGCATGATTCATAATTCTAGAAAACGCCTTTCCACTGCTCCAGAGTCCAATGGCAGCGATCTTTACATCACTCCAGCCGACACTTGGCATTGCGCATGGTGATCTTTGGCTTGTGTGCTGCTGCTCGACCATGGAAATTAATTTAATGAAACTCTCAATGAACAGTTATTGTGCTGACGTTGCTTCCAGAGGCAGTTTGGAACTCGGTAGTGAGTGTTGCAACCGAGGACAGACTATTTTTACACGCTTCAGCACTCTGTGATCCTGTTCTGTGAGCTTGTGTGGCCTACCACTTCACGGCTGAGCCGTTGTTACTCCTAGACTTTTCCACTTCACAATAACAGCACTTACAGTTGACCAAGACAGCTCTAGCAGGGCAGAAATTTGACGAACTGACTTGCTGGAAAGGTGGCATCCTATGACAGTGAAAGTCACTGAGCTCTTCAGTAAGGCCATTCTACTTCCAATGTTTGTCTATGGAGATTGCATGACGGTGTGATTGATTTTATATACCTGTCAGCAACTGTGTGGCTGAAATAGCCAAATCCCCTAATTTGGAGTGTCCACATACTTTTGTATATATAGTGTATATTGTAAAAGCATAAATCCAATATTGATCACAGTAATGCATTTTCCAAAGCCTCATTATATGCGTTTAGAACAGGTGAGGATACATCCATCAGGTTGATGATGCTGTGGCAGGTGTTGAGACTCAGACCGTTAAACTTGATTTCTCTCCCTGAAGGAAAAGAAAGAGAGGAACATCATAACAAATCCCTAAAAGAATCATGATAATATTATAAAATCTGTAATCCATGAAAGTATAACCTCACAGACCCAGAGTGTGCAAGTTTTGTTTTGCTTTAAAGAGTCAAGAGTCAACCTATGTGCGTGTGGATGTGTATTCAAATGACATTCGTTGAATTGCTCTTTAAGCTAACATCTGAGTTGTAATAAAACACAATGGACGGGACTTTTAAGAGGAGGGCTGCTTACTCCTGCTAAGTACTCCATTCAACACCTGCTGAAGCTCTTTGGCAGAAATGGCCTGATCCTAGGGAGAAGACACAATATTACATTCTGGTTATGACCAATAGGGGGTGCACACGTTTCAAAGTTTATTCGCCACAGGACACAACAGGTGTAAAACAGTACAGTGAAATTCTTACATTGAGAGCTCTTTCAGGTCAGTGCCAGTACCTTATTCAATGCAGGGGTACTGGAGTGGTTGAGGTGGGTTTATACATAAAATGTGACTGGTAGTAGGATATACATGTAAACAGGGCTGAAAAGTGACTGGTAGCAGGAATATATAAATACATTGTGGTAATATACAGTACTAATGGTAATATATACATGTATAGAGGAGTAACAGTGACCAGTAGCAGAAATAGATAGATAGATAATTAACCACAGCGTAAATGGTAGTAATACATCTAATCAATAATAATTTTAGCAGCAGCGTAGGTGTGAGGGGGTGTGGCGTCAATAATGAGTGTGTGAGTAAGGCTGTACGCGAGTGTGTGCGCGTGTGAGTAAGAGTGACAGTGAAGGTGTGTGTCTCAGAGTGGATAGATAGTGTGGATAGTCTGTGGGAGAGGGATATTATAAGAGGGACAGCAGTAGTTGTTAGCCATTTAACAGTCTTATGGCCAGGGGATACCACATTACTGTATTCCTTCGACATGCTCATAGTATCTGAGTCAGTGACATTGCCAGTTTAGCAGAAACAGCTCTCCTCATTTCTTATACTATTTTTACTTTCTTACCGAACCAGCAATCTTTTCAAACATTCTCCTCAGTCCTTTCTCCTCATCTGTCTCCTCCTCTGGTAGACTGGGCATTGGGGGCTGAGAGATAATACAATACATCATCAACAGGAAGTAAAGAGCATTGCAGTTTTGTGGTATTCAATAGCAGAGTACTTACATCGGGCAAATCAGCATCTACTGTGTTTCCCATCTCCCTGTTGATGACAACATCCTGTGATTAGCTTTCTATCACAAACATTAACTTGGCCAGCAAATCTTACATTGAATGACAATTTAGGCTACATGCAATATTAAAAGTCAAAACAAATCTTAGTGCAGATTTGCTACAGCCATCAAGGGCTTTCATTCAACCCATCTGCTTGAAACTAATACTGATTGACAGACAATACTCCCAAACGTAAATATCATACATGGTTCCAGCTGCCTTCTCAGAGAAGATGCGTATGATGAAGTCGGCCTCGTCGTGGGGCTGGAAGGTGGTGGGCACCAGCAGGTAGTTCCCTGGGGGCAAGGTGAAGCGCTCAGAGATCTCCCTCACGTTGATGTAGGTCTTACTGCGAGCCTTGGACCCATTGTACCGGAAGAAGTCTTTCCCCAGGTGGTCCTCGTCTGCAGGGGCCTGCGGGAGAAGAGAGAGGGAGGGACGTGTTTTTAGAGACCCTTCAAATTCCAATGAGGAACTTTGTGATTAACCACAATAACTGTAACTATAGGTAGCATGTACTGGGGAATTGAAAACCAATGTATTCCTATTGTTTGTGCATATGGTCTCTTTGCCTGTTGTCTCTCTAACCTCGTAAAGAGCAAAGCCGATGGTTTGCATGTCCAGTCCCTCTTTCCTCAGCGCGTGGCGGTTCTTCTGCATCAGAGCGATGACCACGCTGCACTTATCATTATTATCGTCAGCATGCAGCAGGGTCAGCTTGAACTGAGGGTTGGTCCAAAATGTATCTGGGGGGAAAACAGGTTTAAATGGTTGTATTGTTGCTGGGCTGGAACAAAAGCCTACATTCACTATCTGGCATTCCAGAATCAGGGTTGGTCACTTCTGGCACAGTAGATTCATCATAAAGATACATTTGGCATTCCTTTTATCTGGGTCATCAAACTTTGTATGAACCAAGCTGACTGTCACATTACAAAGCTCAGATAGAAATGTACTGTGTAGAACATATATGTTCATCTCTCATGTAGAATAGGGAATCAAGTCTATTTATTACATTTCTGTCTGCAACCTTGTCCTCTCACCTATGAAGTTCCTGCAGCCGCCTGCAGTGGAGCCACGGATCCAGTTGCCCTCAAACATGTTCACCTCCCACTTCCGCTTGGTGTCGTCCGTCAGAGAGTCCGGCGTCAGGTTGCAGATCTCGATCTTGTCGTAGTTGGCCTTGAAGTCCTCAAACTCCATCCTGAAACAAGCAACCATTTTGATTCAGAAAAGTCTTCACTGTATACAGGAGTGGTCCCCAGACCTTGTCCGGTAACTGTTCAGGGCTACTGGAAAGCGTATTGCTGTTGAACATGCGGGAAACTTTGATGTAGTGCCAGATGTAAAACTATTACAATCGCTGTTGTTACTAACCAGAATTCACCATCATCCATGGAGTTCTGAAGAATGCGTTGTTTCTCAGAACTGTCGATCACATTCCACTCCCTGGACCTGTAAGAGAGAAAACAGACGACAAAATAACCACTCTCCCAAAATGCAGTGTATGCTGGTTTTTATTCCTACTCATCTCAGCAACACTTGATGGAAATTAACTGGACTCACTCATCACTCCAGGCACCGTTCCATTCCACCTGTCCCCAAGGGTTCCTGATCCGGATCAGCTTGACCTTTTTTCCTCTGTAGTTAACCTCCTCAAGGCCTGTGATGGAGTAGGCGTGTCCCTTCACCAGTCCTGAAGCTGTCTGGGCCTCTGACTCAGCAGAGCTGGTGATCTGGAGAGAGGAAAAACCATAAACTATATCAGCCACCAAAGACCAAGACTATGTCTCTCAAACCTGGACCCGTATTCACAAAATGTCTCATAGTAGTAGGAGTGCAGATCTAGGATCAGGTCCATCCTGTCTATATTATCTTATTCATTGTAATCTAAAAGACAAAAACTGATCCTATATCTGCCCGCACTCCTATTCTGAGATGCTTTGGAAATACGGGACCTGGTGTCTAAGGACCCCATGTATAATGGTCTTCCATTGAAATTGGTTTGGAGGCCCTTACGTCGATAGAGCAGCCCATCATTGAGCCTCTGTCGTAGGCCTTCTTCATAATGTTGAAGAGGTCAGTTGGAGCGCTTTTGGTCTCGTACGTCTCCCCCACACCACCGGTGAAGTCCTCCATGGCCTCCAGGGTAGAGCCTCCCTTCAGGGACTCATAGCTCCCGTTCAACCTGACAGGACAAGGAATGGAATGGGTTAACTAGGGATATAATGGGCATCAAATAGCAGGCATTTGAAAATTAACCCAAGCTTTGCAGAGTGTCTGCATGCATTTGGTGAAAAACTGGTTACAATCATCCAATACTCATGTTTTACATGAACTACACACTATCAAGCAAACGTGGCGATAAGAACCGACAAAAGATTTACAAAAACCCCTATTTTAGTTTGCGTAAATGTTATACCTGTACTTTTCAAAGTTTACAAGCTACACATACTTGGCATAGGCCTTCTCCAGCAGTGCGCTCCAAAACTCGTTGTTGGAGGCAGAGTGGAGCAGCACCAGGCGGTTCCTCACAGCAGGTAGTCGGTCATCCACTACCACATCCAGCCATCTGTTGTGCTGCCAGAACTGGAGGAAAGAGACTATCCTTAAGCAATAAGGCCCAAGGCGGTGTGGTATAAGGCCAATATACCACGGCTAAGGGCTGTTCTTATGCACGACGCAACGTGGAGTGCCTGGATACAGCCCTTAGCCGTGGTATATTGGCCATATACCACAAACCCTGAGGTGCCTTATTGCTATTATAAACTGGTTACCAACGTAGTTAGAGCAGTAAAAATAAATATTTTGTCATATCCATGGTATATGGTCTAATATACCACGGCTGTCAGAAAAATCAGAATTCAGGGCTCAAACCACCTAGTTTATAACTACGGATGACTTCCTTTAACTAAAGAATTGTGTAATCACTTATGTCAATACAGTAAGTACTATATACAGTGGGAAGAAAAAGTATGTGAACCCTTTGGAATTACCTGGATTTCTGCATAAATTGGTCATAACATTTTATCTGATCTTCATCTAAGTCACAACAACAGACAAACAGTCTGCTTAAACTAATAACACACAAACAATTAATTGTTCATGTCTATTGAACACACCGTGTAAACAGTCACAGTGCAGGGTGGAAAAAGTATGTGAACCCTTGGATTTAATAACGGGTTGATCCTCCTGTGGCAGCAATAACCTCAACCAAAGTTTTCTGTAGTTGCGGATCAGACCTGCACAACGGCCAGGAGGAATTTTGGACCATTCCTCTTTACAAAACTGTTTCAGTTCCACACTATTCTTGGGATGTCTGGTGTGAACCGCTCTCGAGGTCATGCCACAGCATCTCAATCGGGTTGAGGTCAGGACTGACTGGGCCACTACAGAAGGCGTATTTTCTTCTGTTCAAGCCATTCTGTTGTTGATTTACTTCTGTCTTTTGGGTTGTTGTCCTGTTGCATCACCTAACTTCTGTTGAGCTTTAATTGGCGGACAGATAGACTTACATTATCCTGCAAAATGTCTTACATTTTCCATTGATGATAGCAAGCTGTCCAGGTCCTTTTCTCCATTTATAGACGATTTGTCTTACCGTGGACTGACTTTTAGAGATACTTTTGTAACCCTTTCCAGCTTCATGCAAGGCAACAATTCTTAATCTTAGGTCTGCTGAGATCTCTTTTGTTCGAGGCAATGTTCACATCAGGCAATGCTTCTTGTGAATAGCAAACTCAAATTTTGTGAGTGTTTTTTTATGGGGCAGGGCAGCTCTAACCAACATCTCCAATCTCCTCTCATTGATTGGACTCCAGGTTAGCTGACTCCTGACTCCAATTAGCTTTTGGAGAAGTCATTAGCCTAGGTGTTCACATACTTTTTCCAACCTACACTGTGAATGTTTAAATTATGTATTTTTCTTGTCAATATTGAATACAATAATTTGTGTGTTATTAGTTTAAGCAGACTGTGTCTGTCTATTGTTGTGACTTAGATGAAGATCAGATCAAATTTTATGTCAAATTTATTCAGAAATCCAAGTAATTCCAAAGGGTTCACACTTTTTCTTGCCACTGTAACAATTAACATTTAAGACTCAAACATTCTGTGAATAATGTAATATTGTCATGTAGATAAAAGGCAATGTTCTGTCAATCAATGTGATGGGCAGTTGATAGCTGTGTAGTGGGCGAGTCTACCTGGAAGTGGAAGATGCCAGCGTAGCTGCGGTCAAAGCCTTGATCGTTGGGCACCACTCTGGCCAGGGTCTCCTTATGGAGGGTCAGAGAGGCAATGGCTGCCAGGAGCCAGCAGTCCCCTGGGTGACACAGAGAGTGACAGACAGAGAGAGAGTCAGGACCTACACACTGAAAGCCATGAACATAACCCCCCCATCTTAGCTGTCATATGTAATGCTAGAGTATAAGTCTTAAATTCAAGGCCCGGGGGCCACATCAGGCCCGCAATTTGCTTTCTTGTGGTCCGCAGACAAATATCTCATTGTTATTTCTAGTGTTTGGATATCGATGTATGATATACGATTCGTATCATATAAGAAGCACTATGTATACAAACCTAGTGCTCCTTGACATATGTCTGTCCTGTCAGCCCCACCGACTATGAATTCGGGATTCTCGCAAAGTTCCTGTAAAAAAACAAGAGCAGGTATAAGAGGCTTAGTGACAGTGGAGAAACAGGTTTAAATGGAGATGGGGTTAGGAGTGACTCTGCCGCCTCGGGTAGGTGTGTTCACATTCCTGCCGTCTTAATCAGTCAAGTCACTGGAACGCAGAAACACAGAGAGGCGGCACAGGTATTCATTCCCATTTTAGTCTCTAATGTTACAGAGAGAGATGGTTTTCTTGGAGGTTTGCGGTATGCTAGTTTTAATAGTTGATCACAGGTCTTATTAGTTACACATTGCGGTATCAACTTTGGCAAGGCACTCACTCTCAATGGCAGTGTGTGGTCAGCGGTACGTATTGAAATGCACAGTGTGAATGTTGTTGTGGATATACAATGAGTGAAAACTGGCTAGCGTAAACTCTTAAGATTAGCTAACCTCTCTGAGCACATAACCTGTCAACCTGTCAACCGTCACTCCCAGCAAAGTCAACAGAGAGGAAAACATTCAATGCAACTGAATGCTTCAAGGCTACATTCCAGAAGACTGGGCCCGACACGTTTGACAGGCATGTACAGTATCTCCAGCTTCATTTGTGTACATAGAAGGACATTTTAAAGTTCCAAGTTTCAAGACATGAACACTGCAGAAAGAGAATTAGATATTAGCCAGATAAAAGTACTGGCTAATACATTCCTTTCTTGCAGTACTGGTTTTAAAGGGATGGTTGGATAAAAGCTTGTCATCAACAGAGAGAACTGGCCAGGTCTTGAGGTTTGATAGAATGTGAATAAGGTAAATATAAGGATTATAGTCTTCTATACTTTAACATTGTATAGTGTCTTGCCTTCAGATCAAATTAACACAATTTACCTACTCGATAGAGATGCCATCCAGGCCATTCATTCTCAACGATCAACTACAAATATTCTAATTCCACTGTAATTACCACTGTAATTACTGTATTTCAGTCACATTAGCGCCCTCGGAGTAGACCCTTTGTACTATAGCTTACATACCCTAGGTCTCTTCCATTCAAAGTTGATGGGCACGCTCTGGCTGAAGTAGAGGGATGAGTCGCAGGCAGGGAAGTCTGGGTCCTCAAACAGTTTCTTCTTCTGTAGACACTCCTGCCTCAGCTGCTCAAACGTCTTCCCATCCGCTTGGGTGCTGATCGACTTGGCGGGCATCTTGAGGGCTCAGACTAAAGGGGAAACTAGGGAGAGATGGAGAAGGACGGTGTGTGTGTGTGTGTGTGTGGGAGAGATGTCCCTTGCTTCTGAGCAGTGACAGAGACTGGGAGAGAGAGAGAGTGCCGTTGGTGTTTTGCCAGTCCTGTTTCTTTGATGTGTATGTGGTTTGGACGTAGTGACAAGCCTGTCAAGCAGGTGGGTAGATGGGTACACACCCTCCAGACATAAACTGGTTTGGCCACTCCCATGGCAACACACCTGACCTCGCCCACTTTCCCTGCCCAACTGGCTGTTACTGCTCGCTCTCTGATATGGGAGTTCACTATAGAATGTGTTCTAGAATGTCCGGTTTTAGGTAGTGACAGATTTGTAGTCACTGCTAACATGTTATGCATATTTGAAGTGGAACAGCACAAGATCAAGTTTCAGATCTTAAAGATCAGGATCAATTTGTGGAGAAATAGTTGATCCTATCACGTTATTAAAAGGCCACTTAAAAATAAACGATTGTTTACAAATAAAAGGCTGATATGAACAGGAATTGTATGTCAACTGACGAGAGTATCCATACGTTTTATCTTTACCATTATAGATATGAAGCAATATAAACACTCTATCACAAACACTTTATCAATTCATTTTCTGGGACAGTTTAGCCCCCTTCAGGGAACTTTCAGTGTCCACATACTGCCTCTGCTCCAGGTACTGAGCTACAGTGTACTGGATCTGCTCTGTGCGAAAAACATGGAACAGGGTGCCATCTCTCTTGAAAAAGAAAAACCAGGTACAGCCAGTCAGAGACTACAAAAATATATTTACACTTCTCAGCATATTACAAATAACGCCACTAACAGAACGGTAAGAAACAAAGTACAGCTGTCATGCCTTCCCTGTGACTACTCTCATATTGATCACAGTTCAACATTCTCAATTAGCGGTGATGACGTTTAACAACTGTATGAAGACAAATTCTGGGGAGATGCTGATTTTAAACAAGTCAAGTAATCGAATAGCCAGAGACCCATTTTTTAGATCAATGTGAATTTTGTGCGTGACCGAATAAAACAGGTGTTGACCATCAAGGCACTAGACCCAAAATGCAATCCTCATCCGTAACCATGCCAAGCTCACATTCTACTCTGATTTAAATTCATTGGAAGCATGAAAAGTTGAGGTCTCACTAGTAGGACCCATCGGGTAGTTCTCAGTGAAAATGCCATAAATCAAAAGTCCTTTCCTATGAATCTACCCTCTTCCGTGTCACTTCTCATTTTGGCATTGTGGATACAAGCATCAAAGTCATTTTCTGAAGTATGTTCAGATTAACAGCTCTTATTCTACTCAGAGATCTTGTCAAAAACAACCTTGAGTATGCAATTTTAGCAAGTGATCTTTTGACCTAAAATTAAACCTCTCTGTGATTGGCTTAGGGGAGAAAACATGTATGTCTCCATGGTGACCATGTTTGAGATGGACACAACAGTCTTTTAAACAAAACTAAACAGACAGGCCAGACAAAACAAAATGGCTACTGTCCATGTTTCTCCTGCGCTGTTCCCGTCACCAGGAGCAAGTTACAGGCCATGAACTGGACGTTGAGCATGTTGCTGGTGTTGCCTGTGTAGAGCCCCACCAGCTCGCTGGACGAGCCATCTGCGTGGGTCGTCC
The DNA here is from genome assembly GCA_030435695.1 of Brachymystax lenok tsinlingensis. Lineage (NCBI taxonomy): Eukaryota > Metazoa > Chordata > Actinopteri > Salmoniformes > Salmonidae > Brachymystax > Brachymystax lenok. Next base: position 7,945,395 of record CM059812.1, on the reverse strand, counting down.
CGTGGGAGTTTCGGATGTCCCACACCCTGACTGAGTTGTCCATGGAAGAGGAGGCCACCAGGCTGCTGTCGGGGCTGAACGACAGGCTGGTGACACTGTCCGTGTGGCCCCTCAGGTCCTTGACCAGAGCCCCTGAGGCCAGGTCCCACAGCTTCACCCGCTGGTCCTCGCCCGCCGACGCCAGGTACTTCCCATTGGGCGCGAAGGCTACGGACAACACGGGGCCGCGGTGGCCTGTGAACAGGCGCACTGACGCCCCCTGCTGGGTACTCCAGAGGCGTACGGTTTTATCCGTGGAGCCTGTGGCCAGGTAGTTTGAGTTGGGGTGGAACTTGACACAGTCCACGTCCGCTAGGTGGCCGGCGTAGAGCCTCAGGGGGTAGGTCCTGGAGAAGGTCCAGAGGCGGGCGGTGCGGTCGTGGGAGCCGCTGGCGAAGTAGAGGCTGCAGGGGCTGACGTCCACGTCCCAGACGGGGTAGGCGTGGCCCTGGTAGAGGGCCGTGTTGGTGAAGCTGCCCAGGTCCCAGTAGCGAATGGACGTGTCCTCCGAGCAGGACAGCAGGCCCGAGCTGTCTGTCAGGAAGGCCGTGCGGAACACAGGACCGCTGTGGCCGCGCAGGGTCTTGATCTCGCTGCCCGAGCCGTCCTCTTCATCTGCCTGAAAACAGGGGGAAAAGAGCGCATTGACATTTTCAGAGGAAACACCATTGTACCGTCTAGCTATGTAAAAGTTTCCCATACTTGTCGGCAGAGATACCAACAACCGCCATGCCATTTATCTTACAACTGACTATTTCTGTAAAAATCGTAGCCAAAGAAAAATCCTCTCACCTCCTCTTCCAGCACGTCGCATGCTAAGTGGATGTGTGACACGTCGGCCCGGTGTGGCCTGGCCTTCAGTTTCCTGGCCCTAAGGCTCCATAGCTTGACGGCCGAGCTGTCAAACCCGGCGGCCAGCAGCTTGCTGTCGGCCGACACCTCTGCCGTGTTCAGCAGCTGCTCCGTGTGCTGGAAGGCGTAGAAGCACACAGTGGTGAGTGACGGCGGCCCCTCACGCACCTTCTTAATGCAGTCCTGCAGTGCCTCCAGGGCCGCCTCGCTCTGCGGGATCCCTGTGGGGACCTCCACCCCCGCCACCTCCCCTCGCTCAGGGCCATCCGCGCCCGACCACGAGGAGGTAGAGTTGGGGGCCGTAGTGGCGGCCCCGGTGGCTCCCGCACCCGTCGTCCCGTACAGCTGGTAGTCGGTGCGTGGTGAGGAGGTGACCTCTACCTGGACATGGGTGCTGAGGGCCTTGCAGAGGGTACTGTTGTCTTCGCTCTGCAGGTAGCGTAACAAGTAACTGTAGGCCGGCTCTGTCAGGTTCACCACGTACTTGTGGTCGAGGAAGGCCAGGAGCTTGGGGTTGGAGGTGACATCCTGCTGGTTGAGGACATGGCGAAGCTGCTCCACGGTGGAGCGCTGCTCGGCGTCCCCCAGGAAGAGGCTGTGGAAGCGGCTGTAGAAGCCATCCACCGCCCCCTTCAGGCTGCAGCGCACCATGTCCAGGTGGAGGTAAACGAAGAGCGGGTACAGGACGCAGCTCACTTCCTGGCCCCATGGCAACGCCGCTTCTGGACCGGAGAAAATAAACAAAGAGTAAGGCCACGATCCTATGCCAACAATAACTAGCATAGAATTTACAATACATTGCTTCATACTAAGTGGTAAGCTAGTATGGACACCGGAACATAGCCCAATGTTGCATAGCAGCGTACATATCATCAGTCTCTTGTCTCTACGCAATTGTGAAGTACCTGAGAGAAAATTGCGTAGTCTGGAAAATTGGGTCTCGTACTGTTGAGGGTCAGCTTGGCAAGGGGCAGCAGAGACAATGTTTGCACACCCGGACTCTGTCTGCACTGCTCAAAGAAAGAGAGACAATAAGATTAGGTATATGTCCATGAGTAATCACCTGGTACTACTCATCCTAAACTGAAAGATGCTTGAGCTTCTCAATAAGTGAGATTTGCTGAATCATGTCTGCAAAAATAGTTGGCATCATTACATCTATGATACTAGTTTAACTTGATTTGGTCATAGATCTTTGCAGAAGATACCGGCCAGCTGCCACTTCAAAGCCTCACCTGTGAGGTTGGCAGCCATCTCCTCTGCGGACTGGGACAGTTTAGCCCCCTTCAGGGAACTTTCAGTGTCCACATACTGCCTCCGCTTCAGGTACTGAGCTACAGTGTACTGGATCTGCTCCGTGCGTACCCGCTTCATAACCTGGGGAAATATAAAACAGTAGAACAGCATGGGCAAATGCTTTACCTACACTACGACGTTGTTTAGCTGCTGTAACGTACTGCATTGCATTTTCATAAATTTAACGCATTCCAAACACTGCTAGAAAATAGATAGCTATATTAATAACTTGCTGGAATTACATAGACCCATGAGTAACTAATATGCTATATGGCTAGCTAGCTTGGCTAGCTAACACTTTCCAACACAACAACCATTCAATAAAACTGCTAGCCAGTGTTAGCAAGGGTCACCATGCAAACTTGGGAGAATCACGAATGACATGTCCGTACAAGTGAGTAACAAATGCACTGGTAAAATGATGCACCAAACAGCTTAAACAAAAGACTATTGCAGTGCTGTCATTAGCAAGCTAGCCAGCAGCTAACGTTAGTCGATAGAAGGGCCACCACGGCCCTTTCGGAACTTTAAGCGGGTTTTAGAGAAAAATATCTCATCAACAACAACTTGGCCACTCACTGCATATCACGCGGATATTCTTCGTTGTCAGTTACAGCTATTAAGGAGACTATATTCATGCAATGTGATTGTTTTTTATCACAAATATCCCGTTGCCTGTCGTAGCAACCCCATCACGGTGTTTGTCCACCCCTTCCATCAAACAGCAGCTCTCTCTCCTCTTGCCTGAACGTGGTGCCAAGACATCTGTTGTGTTCCGTTTACCGCCACCCAAAACACTACAACTAGCTACTTGCAAAAGCCAATCAATCCACAATCATTAATAGTGTAATGCTTAATTTAATTGAAGGGATTATTGTTAAATGACAACGTTGTTCGTAAAAATCTGTGCGCAAACATTGTATTCAAGGGCACGATCTAGTGGACCAACTATGTACTGCGAATTCGAATTTGTATTTCATGACGTATATTTCATGCGCCTGAAGATTCATATTGTGCGCGCAAAATAAGAAGAGCTGCCTGAAGTTGAATGAATATTGAGCATTTTGGGGGCATAGCTACGATGTTTAGCCCTCGTCCCACCCCTTGTTCAGGCCGAAGGCAGTCCTCAAGGGTCACCGGTAGAAAGAGTCTCACCGGTACACCTACAGGGCTTCTCTTTTCCCCACGTAGGACGTCGTTAGCTGTGAGGTGAGTGTCCATGCTCCATCATGCCATTGTCAACAGTGTCTCTTGAGGTACAGTCAATCGTGGAGTGTTTTTGAACAACTGCTGGCCCTCATTTCCAGATCAACACCCACGCGTGTGCAGAGCTACTCAACTTCAGAAGCACTCCACTTCGATGTCCAGACGTTTGGCTCTTCTCTACCTGTCAAAGTCATGGAGGCTTTGACAATGGCTGATGGTGGGTCATTGACTCGTTCCTGTCATTATCGCTCTGCGAGTTATACATGCTGTAGAATGCATTGTACAGGTCATCCCGATCAATGCTCTCCTCTCCCACGGGTTTTGTGTCCCTCAGCCGATGACCAGATCTCTGTGAAGGTGGATGAGAGTGGCTGGGCCTGGATGGTGTGTGGAGAGAGACTGATCATCTGGAAGATCTGCCAGACTGCTGTTGCAAAGGTACAGTTTAGTAGGTCACAACGTAGCAAAACGCTTTGAAACGGAACACAAAATGAGCGCTCCTTATTAGGCAAGTCCAGGTAGAACCCTACCTCTTTGTGTCACTCCGTTTCAACACTGGATACACAACCCTGGTTGATAATGATGAGATATGCAACGCATTGATACAGTGTGTCCTATAATAAAACACATGCAGTGTCAATGCGTGAACCTTCTCTGTTGTGTCTCCTAGTTGTCAGTATGTAAGGGCCTCCAGCTACCCACTAGTGAGTTTGTCTACTATGCTGATCTCATCTCGATATCATCTCCCAGCCCTCTGGAAACTGCCACTGTACAGGTAATCAATGACTATATCACTAATCAAGGAAACAAAACTATTCAAACTCCGAATGTGTGACGAGTTCCCACCTGTCTGCCTAATGACTTAACTGTTAGCTGCTGAGCAGCTAGCCCGAGTGTCAGTCTCTTTCTGCTTTAGTCTACTTGTTGTTGTCGTCTTGACAAGGTGTTCCTGACTGAGTAAGATGGCACCCAGGCTAATAATCAGGAACAAATTAACTGAAATTCCAATCAACTCACAATCAGTCATGGTTGTTTACTGTTGTGGGACTTTTTCTTGAATGCTTAGTCTATCTCTGTCATGGCGGTGGCTCCGGAGGGAACCGCCCGGTTCTGGCCCAGTTTGGCCCACGAGGGGAATTACGCTGAGACTGTGCTCGACATGGGCAAAAACCTCTGCAACTTTGTTGTGGCTGTTAGGGTAAGTTGGTATGTTGTGGATGCATTGTTCTTCAAATCAAATTGTATTTGTCACATACACATGGTTAGTAGATGTTAATGCGAGTGTAGCGAAATGCTTTTGCTTCTAGTTCTGACAATGCAGTAATATCTAACAAGTAATCTAACAATTCACAGACAACAACCTAATACACACAAATCTAAAGGGGTGAATGAGAATATGTACATATAAATATATGGCTGAGCGATGGCCGTGCGGCATAGGCAAGGTGCAATTGATGGTATAAAATACAGTATATACATGTGATATGAGTAATGTAAGATATGTAAACATTATAAAAGTGGCATTATTTAGATTGTCATTGTATAAAGTGACTAGTTATCAATTTATTAAATTGGGCAGTGATTTGGGTCTCAATGTAGGCAGCAGCCTCTCTGAGTTAGTGATTGCTGTTTAGCAGTCTGATAGCCTTGAGATAGAAGCTGTTTTTCAGTCTCTCGGCCCCAGATTTAATGCACCTGTACTGACCTCGCCTTCTGGATGATAGCGGTGTGAACAGGCAGTGGCTCGGGTGGTTGATGTCCTTGATCTTTTTGGCCTTCCTGTGACATCGGGTGCTGTAGGTGTCATGGAGGGCAGGTAGTTTGCCCCCGGTGATGCGTTGTGTAGACCGCACCACCCTCTGGTGAGCCTTGCGGTTGAGGGCGGTGCAATTGCCGTACCAGGCTGTGATACAGGATGCCCTCGATTGTGCATCAAAAGAGTTTGTCAGGGTTTTGGGTGACAAGCCACATTTATTCAGTCTCCTGAGGTTGAAGAGGCGCTGTTGCTCCTTCACCACACTGTCTGTGTGGGTGGACCATTTCAGTTTGTCTGTGATGTGTACGCCTAGGAACTTAAAACTTTCCATCTTCTCCACTGCTGTCCCTTCGATGTGGATAGGGGGGTGCTCCCTCTGCTGTTTCCTGAAGTCCACAATCATCTCCTTTTGTTTTGTTGACGTTGAGTGAGAGGTTGTTGACACCACACTCCGATTGCCCTCACCTCCTCCCTGTAAGCAGCTGTCTCATCGTTGTTGGTAATCAAGCCCACTACTGCTGTGTCGTCTGCAAACTTGATGATTGAGTTGGAGGCGTGCATGGTCACGCAGTCGTGGGTGAACAGGGAGTACAGGAGGGGGCTGAGCACGCACCCTTGTGGGGCCTCAGTGTTGAGGGTCAGCGAAGTGGAGATGTTGTTTCCTACCTTCACCACCTGGGGGTGGCCCGTCAGAAAGTCCAGACCCAATTGCACAGGGCAGGGTTGAGACCCAGGGCATCCAGCTTGGTGATGAGCTTGATGATGAGGTACTATGGTGTTGAATGCTGAGCTGTAGTCAGTGAACAGCATTCTTACATACTATTTGTCCAGATGGGATAGGGCAGTGTGATGGCGATTGCGTCGTCTGTGGACCTGTTGGTATGCAAACTGAAGTGGGTCTAGGGTGGCCGGTAAGGTGGAGGTGATATGATCCTTGACTAGTCTCTCAAAGCACTTCATGATGACAGAAGTGAGTGCTACAGGGCGGTAGTCATTTAGTTCAGTTATCTTTGCCTTCTTGGGTACAGGAACAATGGTAGCCATCTTGAAGCATGTGGGGACAGCAGACTGGGATAGGGAGCGATTGACTATGTCTGTAAACACACCAGCCAGCTGGTCTGCGCATGCTCTGAGGACGCAGCTAGGGATGCCGTCTGGGCCAGCAGCCTTGCGAGGGTTAACATGTTTAAATGTTTTACTCACGTCAGCCACAGAGAAGGAGAGGGGGCGCGCAGTCCTTGTTAGCGGGCTGCAACGGTGGCACTGTCTTATCCTTAAAGCGAGCAAAGAAAGTGTTTAGTTTGTCTGGAAGCGTGACGTCGGTGTCCGTGACGTGGCTGGTTTTCTTTTTGTGGTCCGTGATTTCCTGTTGACCCTGCCACATACATCTTGTGTCTGAGCCGTTGAATTGCGACTCCACCATGTCCCTGTACTGGCATTTCGCTTGTTTAATTGCCTTGCGGAGGGAATAACTACACTGTTTATATTCAGTCATATTCCCAGACCTCTTTCCATGGTTAAATGCGGTGGATCGCGCTTTCAGTTTTGCGCGAATGCCGCCATCCATCCACAGTGTCTGGTTAGGGTAGGTATTAATAGTCACAGTGGGTACAACATCTCCAATGCACTTGTTTTGAATACAGAGCTGCTCCGCAATCACAGATAAAGGATGTATAGAGCTGTTCTCATTATTAGTGGATTGAGAATTACCAACAAATTCTGTGTAAAATGGTAGCACACAGATACATGTTGAGCATATTTATCTGATTAAACATTATGTACTGTTGATTTCATCCCCCTTTCCTCTCCTCCCTCATCCCACCATCCCTCTCTTCCCTCAGGGGGGTAGTTTCATCGTGTCATCCTATAAGGGCCAGTTGATGCGTCTCTGGGCGGACCCCTCCGGAAAGCCGCTGCAGAGGGCGCTACAGCAGGGCCAGGGGGTGCTTTCCGGCATCGGACGCCGCGTCTCCAGCCTCTTTGGCATGCTCGCCCCGCTTACCAACAACAATGCACGTTTCTTCTAGTGGAGTCCTATGAATCCCCAAAATATAGTAATAATAGGTAATATGATGATAACAGCTCACATACCCTCTCCTCCCTCTATAGCTCCACAGTGTTCTTTGGGTGGGAGAGACGGGCTGCCTGTATACTCTGACCTCCTGTGGGCTCAGTAAATGGGAGGTGAATGAGGTCACAGAGCACCAAGTCCTCAGCTGGGACTCCAGCCGCGCTCTGACGGAGAGTGTTGCCGATGCCATCTGGGTAAGCAGAACAACACTTTGCATGAATGTTGCGTTACTTTGAAGTGAACTGTCCCCTTAGTTGTACAGGTAACTGCCAAAATAAAGGAAACACTTGAGTAAATGAGGGACACAAAGCATGAATTAATAAATTAACATATCATCATGCTTAGCCATTTTGGCTACCATGGCTAGAAGAGATCTCAGTTACTTTGAAAGAGGGGTGTCAAAAACGCATAGGGGGTTTAAAGCGTGTGTGTGTCTCAGTCACCAGATCTCAAACCAATTGAACACTTATGTAAGATCCTGGAGCGACGCCTGAGACTGTTTTCCACCACCATCAACAAAACACCAAATTATGCAATTTATTGTGGAGAAATTGTATTGCATCCCTCCAATAGAGTTCCAGACATTTGTAGAATCTATGCCAAGGTGCATTGATGCTTTTCAGGCTGCTTGTGGTGACCCAACACCCTATTAAGACACTTGTGTTGGTGTTTCCTTTATTTTGGTAGTTACCAGTAGATTGGATGATTGTCCTGAAGGCATGACCAGTTTTTTTTTTTCTCTCGCCGTCAATCAGGGATCAGAGAGCAACTATGAGGAAATCAAGGAGGGAGTGAACGTTACCTACATGGACATGCAGCTGAGCCAGTAAGTCGAGCTCTCATCTATGTTTCTGGATGTGTATTTATCTCACTACATGATTTGAGGTAACAGTCAGCTGGCGACTGCGACTTTTTATGATTCTACATACTTCTGACTATAATTTTGTGTTCCAGGGATGGCCTGGTAGTGTTGGCAGCAGCCTGGCACCCCTCAGACTCCCCCTGCCTGGCCTACTTCTGCCTGGTCACCCTGCTGGACAACGGCAACAACATCTCTGAGGAGCTCTCTGTGGAGGTCACCAAGTACAACCCCCCCTTCCAGGTCAGTCTTCACTCAACCCTGGTCACTGTTGGGCTTCAACTGAAATGGTGTATTATGGTTCATGAAATTATATATTTTTTAAAATGAGTTTGAAAGTGGCAATAGGTTCCTTAAGCAGACTTGCTCTGAATACGCTCAAGGCTTCATGCATTTGGACAAAATGGAATGCTATTTTTCAGACCGTATTGGTCTTCCTTCAGTTTAAATGGCGATGTTTATTTGTCTGATGGTTGATATGTTGTGTTATTCCCCTCAGAGTGAGGATGCCCTCCAGGCCATGAGGCTGGTGTTACCACGGGCCTCCAGCCCTGCTGCCTTCCTGTACAACGAGGAGCTGGTGTTTGCCTGCTCCACCGGTACCGCCAGAGGAGGTCTACCTGAGGAGAAGATCCCCTTCAACACACCTGGTAAGAGACATGGATAATGGACTCAAGGTCAGAGGACATTGGGTGCCTCTCAATAGTTTAAAATTGACCCCTTTTCTCATCTCCTTTTCTTAATGAAAAAAACATTTGACAAGAAGAGGAAGCCTGTTGCCATGCACCCAATGTTCTAAACTGAATGGTATTGATGAGGGAATGGTGTAGATGGCTACGACAACAGCTCTCAGTAATTCATAGTTATCATAATAATATCATCAACCTTTTGTCTTTTTAAGCTCGTTATCTATTTTCATGAACGGTCAATTTGACCTGACTCGCCTCCCATGTGTCTATTCCCACCGTCCTCCATCATCTCTCCAGGTGACCGTCTGCGTGGTGGGGGCTGCTGTGCCAACCTGCCAGTGTTCTTCTCCCAGAACAGTGGTCTGGTGGCCGTGGTGGCCAGGGAGAGTGCCTCCATGCTGCCTGAGACTATGGAGGACTCCATCTGCTTCTCCTTGGCTGGGGCCGGCCCTGAGGTAGGGAGCAGAGTCAGAATAAAGCTGTGCTAGGTCTCTGATATGGAACTAGGTCACCAATTGGGTCATTTGACTGGTATGAATAATGAGATGACATTAAATTGGAGGACTAGCAATGTTTTTATTTTTTCATTTTCATTATTTTTACATAATTGGTGAGTTCGCATTGTTTTATGATGTACATTATTTATGAATTCACACTTTTTTGTTTCAAGGCAACTTCTATGGAGACTCCGACTAGGATGGAGCCTGTAGCGCAAGAGGACAAAACCAAACTCCTAAAAGCAGCGTTCCTGCAGTTCTGCCGGTAAGTCCGCAGAAAGATTGTGTGACGTTGGCCCCAATTGCTGAAGTTTGAGTTTTATTGACAGTGACACAGACCTCCTTCGTAAAACAAGGGAATTAGTTTGTTCCTCCCCTGAATAAATGTCCCTGTGTTGAGGGCGATGTGGATTTAGGTCTGTGTAATTACTTGCTCTCTGTGATTGCATCTGCCCTGTTGTTGGTAAGCTCGAGCAGCTGTTGCTGCCAAATGAGGACGCAGGGCTCTGTGAGAGTTTTTGACAGAAAGAGCGAGGGAGTGTTTGTGAGTGACTGTTTGAAAGAGTACATGTAGACATCGAGTGAATGGGGTGTGTACACTTTAAATGAGTACCACTAAGTAATTATGTGAAATTATTTTGTGTTTTCATGAATGACCTGATTAAATGATCTAAGCAATAAGCATGGTTACTAGTGAGTTTACCTTATAATGTTGTGAGTAGAACGTAACTGTTGTGTTTGTCAGGAATGACCTGGTGGGGGCCCAGACCATGACAGACGAGCTGTTCCCCCCCCGGAGGGGGACGGAGACGGGGAGGTGGGCGGGGAGCTGGACCTGGTGGTGACCCGGATCAACCTGGACCTGGTGGACGACTACCCAGCCTCAGACCCCCGCTGGGCCGAGTCTGTCCCTGACGGTGGGTGGGAGGGAGGGAGGGAGGGAGGGAAGGGAACAGAAAAAGAGGGAGAGAAATGTAGACAGGCGAAGACATGGAAACCTGTAGTTCTTTTCTATCAAAATGATTGAATATATTGTTCCACATAGAAGTGACCTTGTTTCTGTGTTGTCGTGTCCAGAGAGTGCTGGCTTCCCCCCTGACCTCCCTCATCATCCTCCACCAGCTAGAGGACAAGATGAAGGCCCACGGCTGCTTTATGGACTTCCTGCTACAGGTGGGCCACCTGCATAGAAATATATTTCAATCCCGTTTAATCTGGAATAATTCTAATCCTATGGCTCACCGTGGGATCGGATTTTTGAACAAGATTGATATGTCATGACTGAGTTCAACAACCTTACCTCGTTACTCCACACCCCTATTTCTTACTCTCTTCTACATGCTCTCTCCTTCACTCCACCTCCCCTCCCCCACAGGTGGGTCTCCTGGACCGGCTGGGCCAGACCGCGGTGCGCTCGTCTCCCATGGCGACGCGCCTGTTGCTGTGTGAGCACGCCGAGAAGCTACAGGCGGCCATGACGTTGAAGAACCACCACGCCAAGCATGGGGAGCTGGTCAATCGCGCCATCCTCATTGCCTTGAGGAAGAGCAACGCAACCGTGTCCACCAGCCTCACAGCCGCAGACGTCTTCTTCAGAGAGGTGTCAATGACAGAGATAATATCCCCAGCAGAGTTTGGGTCTGGTGACAATGACAGAGATAATATCCCCAGCAGAGTTGGGGTCTGGTGACAATGACAGAGATAATATCCCCAGCAGAGTTGGGTTCTGGTGACAATGACAGAGATAATATCCCCAGCAGAGTTGGGGTCTGGTGACAATGACAGAGATAATATCCCCAGCAGAGTTGGGTTCTGGTGACAATGACAGAGATAATATCCCCAGCAGAGTTGGGGTCTGGTGACAATGACAGAGATAATATCCCCAGCAGAGTCTGGTGACAATGACAGAGATAATATCCCCAGCAGAGTTTGGGTCTGGTGACAATGACAGAGATAATATCCCCAGCAGAGTTTGGGTCTGGTGACAATGACAGAGATAATATCCCCAGCAGAGTTGGGGTCTGGTGACAATGACAGAGATAATATCCCCAGCAGAGTTGGGGTCTGGTGACAATGACAGAGATAATATCCCCAGCAGAGTTGGGGTCTGGTGACAATGACAGAGATAATATCCCCAGCAGAGTTGGGTTCTGGTGACAATGACAGAGATAATATCCCCAGCAGAGTTGGGGTCTGGTGACAATGACAGAGATAATATCCCCAGCAGAGTTTGGGTCTGGTGACAATGACAGAGATAATATCCCCAGCAGAGTTTGGGTCTGGTGACAATGACAGAGATAATATCCCCAGCAGAGTTGGGGTCTGGTGACAATGACAGATAATATCCCCAGCAGAGTTGGGGTCTGGTGACAATGACAGAGATAATATCCCCAGCAGAGTTTGGGTCTGGTGACAATGACAGAGATAATATCCCCAGCAGAGTTGGGTTCTGGTGACAATGACAGAGATAATATCCCCAGCAGAGTTTGGGTCTGGTGACAATGACAGAGATAATATCCCCAGCAGAGTTGGGGTCTGGTGACAATGACAGATAATATCCCCAGCAGAGTTGGGGTCTGGTGACAATGACAGAGATAATATCCCTAACAGAGTTGGGGTCTGGTGACAATGACAGAGATAATAGTTGAGGTCTTCACACAATTTAGATGATTTTAGATTCCAATTCAAATCATCAAATAATTTTGTCAATGCCAAAACATTAGCTTTGTGTGTGAATGTGTGTGTAGGTGTCTCAGATCTCCTCAGTCTTTGAGTGTCTACTAGAAGAGGAGGAGAGGACTCTGAAGGAGAACCCTGTGGACTCTGTGAAGTGGGCTGAAGTGGTGCTCAGTGTCAACACCATCATCAAGGTACACAACAGTGTCAGTGCAGGCTCTCTGTATCCACATCCATATTGTTAGTCACATATCTCCCATGCATGTGTATGGTTGCATTTTGATCACATGCTGTGCTTATATATACTGTGTATCTACAGTGCATTCGGAAAGTATTCAGACCCCTTGACTTTTTCCACATGTTACGTTACAACGTTATTCTAAAATTGATTAAATAAATGTTTTCCCACTCATCAATCTACACACAATATCCCATAAGGACAAAACAAAAACAGGTTTTTAGACATTTTTGCAAATGTATAAAAAAATAAAAATGAAATATCACATTTACATAAGTATTCAGACCCTTTACTCAGTACTTTGTTGAAGCACCTTTGGCAGCGATTACAGCCACGAGTCTTCTTGGTATGACGCTACAAGCTTGGCACACCTGTATTTGGGGAGTTTCTCCCATTCTTCGCTGCAGATCCTCTCAAGCTCTGTCAGGTTGGATGGGGAGCGTCACTGCACAACTATTTTCAGGTCTCCAGAGATGGTGGATCGGATTCAAGTCTGGGCTCTGGCTGGGCCACTCAAGGACATTCAGAGACTTGTCCAGAAGCCACTCCTGCGTTGTCTTGGCTGTGTGTTAAGGATCTCTCTGTACTTTGCTCCGTTCATCTTTCCGTCGATCCTGACTAGTCTCCCAGTCCCTGCCGCAGAAAACATCCCCGCAGCATGATTCTGCCACCACCATGCTTCACCGTAGGGATGGTGCCAGGTTTCCTCCAGATGTGACGTTTGACATTCAGGCCAAAGAGTTCAATCTTGGTTTCATCAGACCGGAGAATCTTGTTTCTCATGGTTTGAGAGTCCTTTAGGTGCCTTTTGGCAAACTCTAAGTTGGCTGTCATGGAAGCCATTCATCAGTAAAAGTCACATCTGGCCACTCTACCATAAAGGCCTGATTGGTGGAGTGCTGCAGAGATGGTTGTCCTTCTGGAAGATTCTCCCATCTCCACAGAGGAACTCTGGAGCTCTGCCAGAGAGACCATCGGGTTCTTGGTCACCTCCCTGACCAAGGCCCGATTTGCTCAGTTTGACTGGGCGGCCAGCTCTAGGAAGATTCTTGGTGGTTCCAAACGTCTTCCATTTAAGAATGATGGAGGCCACTGTGTTCTTGGGGATCTTCAATGCTGCAGACATTTTTTGGTACCCTTCCCCAGATCTGTGTCTCGACATAATCTTGTCTCGGAGCTCTACGGACAATTCCTTCAACCTCATGGCTTGGTTTTTGCACTGACATGCACTGTTAAATGTGGGACATTATATAGACAGGTGTGTGCTTTTACAAATCATGTCCAATCAATTGAATTTACCACAGGTGGACTCCAATCAGGTTGTAGAAACGTCTCAAGGATGATCAATGGAAACAGGATGTACCTGAGCTCAATTTTTCGAGTCTCATAGCAAAGGGTCTCAATACTTATGTAAATAAGGTATTTTATTTTTCATACATTTGCAAACATTTCTTAACCTGTTTTCGCTTTGTCATTATGGGGTATTGTTTGTAGATTAATGAGGAACAAAAAAGTATTTTATCAATTTTTGATTAAGGCTGTAACCTAACAAAATGTGGAAAAAGTCAAGGGGTCTGAATACTTTCCGAATGCACTGTATATACACTGAGCAAAAATAAAAGCGCAACATTTAAAGTGTTGGTCCATGAGCTGAAATAAAAGATCCCAGAAATGTTCCATGCGCACAAAAACTCTCCTCTAATTTGTTTACATTCCTGTTAGTGAGCATTTCTTCTTTTCCCAGATAATCCATCCACCTGACAGGTGTGGCATATAAAAAAACAGAATAGAAAGAGTGAGAGGCCCCCGGTGCACAACTGAGCAAGAGGACAGTTGTGCACTGGGGCCTCCCAATCCTCTTTCTATTCTGGTTAGAGACAGTTTGCGCTATTCTGTGAAGGGAGTAGAACACAGCGTGGTACGAGATCTTCAGTTTCTTGGCAATTTCTCGCATGGAATAGCTTTCATTTCTCAGAACAAGAATAGACTGACGAGTTTCAGAAGAAAGGTCTTTGTTTCTGGTCATTTTGAGCCTGTAATCGAACCCACAAATGCTGATGCTCCAGATACTCAACTAGTCTAAAGAAGGCCAGTTTTATTGCTTCAGGACAACAGTTTTCAGCTGTGCTAACATAATTGCAAAAGGGTTTTCTAATGATCAATTAGCCTTTTAAAATGATAAACTTGGATTCGCTTACACAACGTGCCATTGGAACACAGGAGTTGATGGTTGCTGATAGTGGGCCTCTGTACGCCTATGCAGATATTCCATAAGAAAATCAGCCGTTTCCAGCTACAATAGTCATTTACAACATTAACAATGTCTACACTGTATTTCTGATCAATTTGATGTTATTGTAATGGACAAAAAAATGTGCTTTTCTTTCAAAAACAAGGACATTTCTAAGTGACCTTTGAACGGTAGTGTACTTATGTCATGTTGCGTGTGAGGTTGTATTTCTTGTGATGGCACAGTCAGTAATTTGTGTACGTTTGTGTGTTGTATTCCAGGACATGCTGCAGGCTGCTGGTCAGTACAGAGACACTAAGGCCTCACTGTACAGAGCCTCGGAGAGCACCCCTGCTGAGCCAGAATACATCCCATGGACCGGTACATTCCCTGTTGAGCACACACACTCATAGTAGTCTAAAGTAACTTCTTATAACGCCTTGTCTCCTTTTGTTAATGTCAACTGATCTGAAAAGACAGGATAGGTGAAAGTGATATGCTAGATCCCTTTCACTGCGATGAAGGAGAAGAATTTAGAGAGTCCCAAACGTAAGACAATTGAGATGCACCCTTAATCCCTAAATTTGTCTTTCTCTCCCCACAGCCTCTAGTGGTCTGGGCGGGGTGCGCACCGTCATCGCCCGCCAGCACGAGGTGATCATGCGTGACGTGTACCCTCACGCCGACTCGGAGTTGCGCAATGGCCTGAACGAGCAGCTGGCGGCGCTGCTGGACGTGCTCCTGGGAGGCTACGTGGCCCAGCTGACCTCACTGAGACCGGGCCGGCCGGGCCAGCAGGACCGCTACAACACCCTGGAGATGGAGTACACGCAGCGCCGCTCTGAGCTGCTCGCACCACTGTGTGAGTGGAGATTGAATGCAAAATACCGGGGGGACATTTTGGCTTGAGTATTTGGTTACTGGGTCAAGCAATTTTGGATACAAAATAATTTTTATCTTAATCCTTTCAGTGTAATTACACATTTTATAGCTACATTTCAGACTTTATAATATTTTTCATAAATTATAAGTCTGACTGCTTATTGCATCCATTATAAAGATATTATGTACACTTAAATAATATTAAGGGTGTTAACTTTTCCTTATGTTCCAGTGGAGCTGGGTCAGTACCAGTGGGTGGCAGCACTGGCAGAGAAGTATTGTGACTTTGACATCCTGGTCCAGATGTGTGAGCAGACTGACAACCAGAATAGACTGCAGCACTACATGGGCAAGTTCGACGACCAGGTTAGACACTAATCCTCTAAAACCAGGGTGGTGTTCATTAGGTGGAGAAATGTTGAAATGGGGAGGTACTACTTGAACTGGTCCAATAAGAACACAGTTTTTTGTTGTTTGCAAAATGTTTTGCTACTGTGTGCCATACTGAACACGACTAAATTGTGTCACTGGTGTTTTATCAAATCTGGCACTAACAAGGGATATGTGCATGTTACATTTTTATTTATTTAGCAGACACGCTTATCCAGAGCGACTTAGAGGAGCAATTAGGGTTAAGTGCCTTGCTCAAGGGCACATCGACAGATTTTCACCTAGTCGACTCAGGGATTCGAACCAACAATCTTTTGGTTACTGGCCCAACGCTCTTAACCGCTAGCCTACCTGCCGTTACTCAGACTGCGCATGTAAATCATGCATTGATACCCATTATGTGATAAAAATGTTTTATTTCTCAAGCTAGGACTAGACTAGGATTCCATAGATTCTGCGTGTTTCATTTAATTTCCATGTCATTTCCTGTAGAACTTTGCGGACTTCCTGTTCCGCTGGTACATGGAGAAGGGAAAGAGGGGCAAGCTGCTCTCCCAGCCCATCGCCCAGCACCAGCAGCTGGCCAGCTTCCTGCAGTCCCACGAACACCTCAGCTGGCTGCACCACATCCACGTCCACGACTTCAGCAGTGTAAGTGGAACACACACACTCTCTCTCTCTCACACACACTCTCTCTCTCACACACACATCAGTTGACCTTAGTAGCTAACTTGTGAACATGCCGCTTCATATGAAAAGACATAGTAGTTTGGCAGCTGCATAGTGTAGTTTCCCATGTTAATATAAACAGTGTTGCATTTGTGATATTTATTTGACCGTCTCTTTCTCTCCCCAGGCCCACAAAACCCTGTATGGCCAGGCCAACATGGAGACACGCTACTTTGTGAAGAAGAAGACCCTGTTGGCTCTCAGTAAACTGACTGCCCTGGCATCAGACATGCCTGAGGCTGTGATGAAGAAACAAGTAGACGGTAAGGTGCTACTGGAGATACTGCTGCTTAATTCTCACTTAAATCATACATTATTGTCAATGGGAGTTATGAACATGTATTTTGAACTGTGTTAGTATTTAGCCCTAAGACAACAGACACTGTTTGATGCAAAAGAAGCAAGGAAACCTCTGTTCACTGTGGGGTGTCTAATTGGTGAGTTCTGCAGGGATATCACCAGTGTTTTCTTTGTCATCCTACAGACATGGTAGAGCAGGAGCGGTTCCTGCTGCACCAGGAGACTCTGCCCAAACAGCTGCTGGAGGAGAAACAACAGAACCCAGACACCATGCCCCTGCTCAGCGCTCACAACCTTATTAATGTAAGACCACACATCAGTGGACCACTCACATTACCACACAACCCAACACAGACAACCTTATCAATGCACCATTATAAACTGGGTGGTTCGAGCCCTGAATGCTGATTGGCTGACAGCCATGGCATATCAGACCGTAAAACACGGGTATGACAACATTTATTTTTACTGCTCTAATTTCGTTGTTAACCAGTTTATAATAGCAAGGATTGTATCCAGGCACTCCGCGTTGTGTCATGCGTAAGAACAGCCGTTAGCCGTGGTATATTGGCCATATACCACACCCCCTCATGCCTTATAGCTTAAGTAGACCACAGTCGCACAACCAGCAACTCTACATGTATCCACGTACCTGCCACCACACAGACACACGATGACAATACAACACACACATCTATCCTCCTGTCACCAACTGAACCCCAAAATACAACTCTCACAAATACCAATGGACTGACCTCATTTTTCTCAACTCACCAGCTGTATATCTGTGATGACAACAGACGAGCCAATGAGTATGACTTCAAGAAGGCTCTGGATCTACTGGAGTACATAGATGAGGTAGACCTACTGCCGCATGAATCATTAGCTCAGGGTTGATTAATCAGGTCTGTCAGGGTTCACTGATATGGGCCGTATTCTTGTTGCAGGAGGACGCTGTGGATATTGAGGGACTCAAGTGTGAGATCTTCTGCAAGGCCCTCAAGAAAGACGAGTAAGTACCCCCAGTGGCCATAGTCGTTCTTATATTTCACTCTTACTCCCTTTCTTGCTAATTTCCTAATTCCAAATCTGAAAGGATTTGATAGGTGTAAATACACTGTTTGACACTTATCTTAAATGTTTAATATTTTTACGTTGTCAATGCGCTTTATATAGTAAATGCAATTAATTAATAAGCATTATTGTTATTACTGTAAGTTTGCATTGAGCTTCCTTTCCGCTGTGTTGCTCACAGCTGGTCATCTGCTGATGGGAACGATGACCCTCTGGAGGCAGCCAAGGACAGCATCTTTGTCAAGATCCTCCTCAAGCTCATACAAGAAGGTAAGCACTGCAGTAGCCATTTTGTCTCGGTGACCAAAGGATTTCACTGTATTCTCATCAGTTAATTTGTTTGTAAACAACACATTTCAAGAGTTACATAAGAGATATTTAGGAGATTGTTGAACTGTTGTAATATCATTGGTTATTAATTACAAAATATTGAAAAGGGTTTTGAGTGTCACTGCACTGTTTATGTACCTGTTTATGACCATTCCAACCTATTCAGAATGCCTTCTCTTGTTGTTTTCCAGGTGTTCCTCTACAGACCTACCTTCCTGACGTCAAAGACCTTCTTCAGCTGGACGAGATGGAGGCTTTGAAATCAAAGCCCACTTTTGAGTTTGTATTGCGGGCCAACTATGAACATTACCTGCAAGCACAGATCTGATGACCCCTGACCCTGTGTCTCCCAGGTTGCAATTGGTTTGTTCCTTACTTTCCATTTTTACTGTTTGTTTTTACAAAAAGATCATGTGTTGCATTTTCTAAATAAAAGTCATATTTCTGTAAATGTTCTATTCTTTTGATTTTGGCATTCACAAGACTGCTTTAAGTTTTTGAAAAACAAAATACATTGTTTTATTTCCTTACCTCAATAACCTGGGGAAAAGCAACATATGTAGATACACATCCTGAATCTCCAATACACCTATATCTCCTGTGATAATTGCTTGAGTAAAAGTCAGGAGAGTAAATGTCATGGATTCAACTGGAGCTGTTAGGCTAGGACCAGATAGATGAAACACTACACACCTCATGGAAAATATACCTATACTAGCCGCTCAAAATGAACACAACATCCAACTCAACAACAAGCCACACTCATTGACTAACATGCCATAATAGGCTATTGGATTTCTGCAGCAAGCCATTGGGTGCTGTAGCCTACATTGCCAACTGTATTGGGTTCTTGTTTAAATAGCGGGGCCTGACTCCTCAAGTGTCTCTCTCCAACCCTTAGAGGAGTCTCCAACTGATCCACTTTCACTGACGGCAGAAGCAGATGGCCTCTGTGTCTTGTCCTAAAATTAGAAAATAGAGGTTAAATTAGGGACATACACAATAAATTGCCACCACTGCCTTTATGGGGGGAGGGGATTGAAAGTTCAGTAGCCCTATATGGGGGGGATTGAAAGAACCTTGCCAATTTCTTTTGATTGGCTTCTAAGCATACTTTTTCAAACCTTCTCAATAGTCTTGATTGACTATTTTGAGTAGTTGTCATATGGATGCTGACTAACTACTTAGTAGAAACTTTGACAGATTGTTTGTGTGGGAGCTCTAGGTTTGGAATGTTTTCTTACAGGACATCCTGTCTGGCTTGAAGGCCTCCATGGATGGTGGTGTTGTGAATGGTTGGTATGGAGATTACATTTACGAGCCTGAGTATTGGTCCCGTATGGCACTTGCAACGCCAGAGTTGTGGGTTTGATTCCCACGGGAGACCAGTACGAAAATGTTAAATGACAAATGTTAATATTGGTATATGAAGTAGGCTATCCTATCAATAAAATGCTTATCAAAGCTAAAATAAATTACAGGGACCAATGGAAGTTGGATAATGACATGCAATTTTAAACAT
Organism: Brachymystax lenok tsinlingensis; assembly: GCA_030435695.1. Classification (NCBI taxonomy): domain Eukaryota; kingdom Metazoa; phylum Chordata; class Actinopteri; order Salmoniformes; family Salmonidae; genus Brachymystax; species Brachymystax lenok. The sequence goes on along the minus strand of CM059812.1, from coordinate 7,925,759 downwards.
TTTGTTTTCTTGTACTAAAATACCTTTCCACAAGTATGTTTAGTTGGATACCTTGGCAGTGATGAGTTAGCAGTTGGACAAACATATCAGTTTATAAAGATGCTTTTTTTAAACACGGGGGCTACAAAAAAGGAATTGTCCATGCCTTGGTGGCTGGCTGCAGCTGTTCGACTGTGCATGGCTAGGGTCCTATCTGCTTTCACCTACCCCCTGTTCAGAGAAACTAGACCATGGCCACTGTAGTAAATGCGGAAGTTACATGTGACCAGCTACCACAAACGCCCCATCTCAAACCTTACTTCCCCCCTCTCTATTTGCTGCTGTTGATTCTGCAGAATAAAGTCAATGTTAAATCATGACCCTTGTGAAAAGTTTGAGAGAGATTTTAATTTTACATTTTAAATGTGTTTTCAAACTTTTTGTACAAAAATATTACTAAACTAACACACAAACACATCTTTGAAAGACCATTTTCAAAAATGCTATACTTAACATGTTCTTATCAATTAAAATAACATGCATCTTACAAAGAACCGGGTCAAATACACTGAGATATTCACGGTTTAATAACTTGTAGTGTTCCAATAAACAACCCTTATGAAATCGCACCTACTCTAGCTGTAAAGGAATCAACATAAACCAATAAAATAACATGAATAGAACATGGGCTACCTTGACGAGGTGCGCTCGGAAAGCAAGTCATTTGCATAGAGATTAAAAAAATAAAGCCACAAACAATGTCCTTGCATCAATGAATGATTTGGCACTGCCTCGCTGTCATAGAACGAGGAATATGGACGTGTGTAGTCCTGCGTCGAAGCGCGCCTGTGTTCAAAATGCCATGCAGGAGTCCAACGGATTACACCCCTCCGCTCTCCATACACGGGCCGAGCGCTACAGTTTGGATTCGGGACTACCTCTCCATATATGGACCGTCCTGCGCATTACGAAGTGCGACCCTGAGCTCTTCAGCGCTGTTCTACGGGAGTGTCCGGTGCGCACCCGTCCCAAGAACCAAATATGGATGAAGGGGTCGGGAGAATTCCTGTGGAATAGATGGACATTCCTAATGGTTGTCAGGAGACGAAAAAAGGTGGATGGCGTCGGGTATATAAGGTTGACGGCGGTTGCTGTCAGTCCTTAGCTGGAACCAGCAGTGGTAAAGTTCTGCAACTGAGCTTCTTCTAAAAGAAAACCAGGTAAGTGAACGGGTCCGTGGAATATTACACCACGCTGCTGCACGAGGAGGTCAATACGAGGAGTGGATTTGTTTCTCTCTCTGGGACATTACATCATGGACTCTGAATAAGGAATTAAACAAATCAAAGATAATCTACACAGTATTGTGACAGGCAGTGAAACTTGGCAGCCAATCACCGGCTCAGTTGAACTTTTAGCCTACTTTCGTAAGCTAAACAGATTTCACCTGACTGTCAAATGATTATTATAATAATAGAGATTGGATTAAAATGTATTTGATTTGATACATTAGTCTACCTGCATAATATAGGCTCATGCGTCTTTGTAAACAAATATGTTGATTTAATTGATAAATGATAATTGGTCTTTGAGATTATTTTGGTAGTTCATTTGATTTATTAAGATAATGTAAGACAACATATTAAATAGGCCTACTGGATATTGGAAAACCTGTTATGTCAGCAGTTGAGAGCAAGAAAAAGAGAAAGAGATCCACAACTTTGTATTGAATCAAAAGTTCCTGGAACGACTGCATTACATGCTTATAGCCACCCTATATGATAGGTTACCCAATATGTGTATTGATTGTCGATCTATTTAACCAGATGATCGACAGGTTTATAGTGCGTTACCTGAAATCCTTATTAAAAGAAAACGTATATATAATGTAAAATGACTCCATGGAACGATTTTTGAAATGTTTGTGGTGAGTGTGCAATGTGTAGCCTAACGTTATCGTGATCACTTTGGTAAAATTACCGAGACCACCGTGTCAGACTATGGTGTCATATTTAAGCAATAAGGCATGCAGGGTGTGGTATATGGCCAATATACCACGGCTAAGGACTGTTCTTAGGCACAATGCAACGTGGAGTGCCTGGACACAGCCCTTAGCTGTGGTATATTGGCTATATACCACACACCCCCTATGTGCTATTATAAACTAGTTACCAACGTAATTAGAACACTAAAACGTTATTTTTGTCATACTCGTGAACACAACTCTTACTTTAGAGTGCGATAAAATAGCATACAAGCAGTTTTACTATGACTTCTGCAGTGCCTGGCCATAGGGTAGTGAAAGAATTCTGCAGCATAAAGCTTAAATATTGCATTTATGTTCCAAACAGCATTTTTGGAGAATAGAACATTTTTGGGGAATACAATAATAATTTAGTGAAACATTGATCATTGATGGAGTACTGTGGTTACCCATATCCCTGTGAGCATCCCAGGCTCATGTAGTGCATCTAAGGCAGGAGGGCCTAGTGTCTGCAGGTTGTTTTTTCCTTTCAATTAAGACCTAGACAACCAGGTGAGGGGAGGATTGAAAACCCGCAGACACAAGGCCCTCCGTAGAATGAGTTTGACACCTGTGATCTAATGGTTAAAAACATACATTGTGGAGCCCACTTTGGGAACCACTGATGTAGGCAACCTAAATATGTATGATGGCATTCTTGGTCAACTCTCAGTGTAATGTGATTCATTCTGTTTGATCATTTGTTACGCGTGGATAATCTTCAGTGAGCATACATGATGCATCGGCAATACATCCGAAAGTATCGTTTTTACGCACAGAATGTTGTTTTTACGCATAGAATGTAGGCGCGTAATGTCAGTGAGAGATCTTGCAGTAAGTAGGCTACTTACAGTATACTGTATGATAAATGTGTGTTCCTTTTACACCTTGTCTCAGAACCCACCAAGATGTGTGACGACGACGAGACTACCGCTCTTGTGTGCGACAATGGCTCCGGCCTGGTCAAGGCTGGCTTCGCCGGCGACGACGCCCCCAGGGCTGTCTTCCCATCCATTGTCGGTCGCCCTCGTCACCAGGTACGTAAAATCACCACTCCTAGGTATGGCTAGTTATGTGAATTAAGGCACCATACCTTGTCTCATGATATAGCCTACTATGATATCCAAAGTACAAAGATATGCGTAAAAAACATATTGGCAAAATGCATTTAGGTATAGTTTACTAGTGCTAACGTGTAATGTGTCAGGAGCGACGTGCCGTTTTAGTGTCCAAGGTGTAGTGTACCGTTAGATGATAATGTGTAGTTAGGCGTGTGCGCCATGTCCTTGCCGATGTCTCAATGGGCTTGTTCTGTCTTTTCCAGGGTGTGATGGTGGGTATGGGTCAGAAGGACTCCTACGTAGGAGATGAAGCTCAGAGCAAGAGGGGTATCCTGACCCTGAAGTACCCCATCGAGCACGGTATCATCACTAACTGGGACGACATGGAGAAGATCTGGCACCACACCTTCTACAACGAGCTGCGCGTTGCCCCCGAGGAGCACCCCACCCTGCTCACTGAGGCCCCCCTCAACCCCAAGGCCAACAGAGAGAAGATGACACAGATCATGTTCGAGACCTTCAACGTTCCCGCCATGTATGTGGCCATCCAGGCTGTCCTGTCCCTGTACGCTTCCGGTCGTACCACCGGTAAGAACTCCTTATTTGTATTTCAAGTTGTTGTTGTTTGGGTTGTCCGCTTTACTGAATTGTGGTGTTTGTGTTTAGGTATTGTGCTGGACTCCGGTGATGGTGTGACCCACAACGTCCCCATCTATGAGGGTTACGCTCTCCCCCACGCCATCATGCGTCTGGATCTGGCTGGTCGCGATCTGACTGACTACCTCATGAAGATCCTGACCGAGCGTGGCTACTCTTTCGTCACAACCGGTGAGCATGAACGTTGTGTTTTTGCATAGAAATGCTTGTTTGATAAATTAAAAGGATTAGAACGTTTTACGCACAAAATCGCAGACGCACGGGGATATACTTTTACGCATTAACGGAAATGTCTCATTTCAGCCGAGCGTGAGATCGTGCGTGACATTAAGGAGAAGCTGTGCTATGTCGCCCTGGACTTCGAGAACGAGATGGCCACCGCCGCCTCCTCCTCCTCCCTGGAGAAGAGCTACGAGCTTCCCGACGGTCAGGTCATCACCATCGGTAACGAGCGTTTCCGTTGCCCAGAGACCCTCTTCCAGCCTTCCTTCATTGGTGCGTATTTACCGTTATAGGCCTATAATATAATCCGATATAAAATCTTCGGCCTAAAGAGTGGTTGAATATTAATATTGATATTTGTATGCCTGCACAGGTATGGAGTCCGCTGGTATTCATGAGACTGCCTACAACAGCATCATGAAGTGCGACATTGACATCCGTAAGGACCTGTACGCCAACAATGTGCTTTCCGGCGGTACCACGATGTACCCTGGTATTGCTGACCGTATGCAGAAGGAGATCACTGCCCTGGCCCCCAGCACCATGAAGATCAAGGTAATTACAAATAAACAATACTTTTACGCACAGTAAAATTGTTAAAAGATATGCCATAGGTCTGCATAATTGTTTCATTGTCATTGTGTTACCTGTGTTACTTACGGTACCCAGTATCTAATACTGCTTTTCTCACTTGGTATAGATCATTGCCCCACCTGAGCGTAAATACTCCGTCTGGATCGGTGGCTCTATCCTGGCTTCCCTGTCCACTTTCCAGGCAATGTGGATCACCAAGCAGGAATACGACGAGGCAGGTCCCAGCATTGTCCATCGCAAGTGCTTCTAAATGCATTGTCAACATCTCGCTCAGGATCCAAGCAACAACAGCACACCGCCTTGCGATCAAGGGACAACTTTATACAACTGTTACATTGTAACAGCGAAAGCTCAGCAAACGGAGAGAATGACGTCAATATCACGACGTGTGCGGAAAAAATACCAAAATGTGAATGTAAAATGTACATAAATGTTATTTATTGATCGTCCATCATTTGGTATTTTTTGGTGAGCACAGTCTGTTTTGGGGACAAGCAAGAGGGACAGAGGGTGACCACAACGTTGTTTTCTCTGGTTACCCGATAATGGCTCAGAAGTACGTGCCATCTGTACTCGAGCCAAACATTATCAACTACTAACCATCAAGAGATCCACATAGGAAATAAAAACCATCTATTTTCAAACGTGTTTCTGTTATTTTGTTATTTTGAGGTGCATTACAACACAATCAACACTTAAAATAGGCCTTGGTGTGCGTTTTATGATGCGCAACTATTAAAAAAACCATTAGGGCAAAGATGAATTCGTTTTTGGCACATAGCAACATAAATATCCTGAACATTATGAGACACTTTCAATTTGGATGCCTTTCAATGTTTTGAAGAACAAGGGCCAATACGACTACCTGGAACTGGAAGGACAAACAATGAGCTCAAGTAGGCCAACAAGTGTTTAAGTAAATTGTTCTAAACGTCCCTGACAAGACAAACAATGTGACGGATATAAGGCTATGAATCATTGAGCAGACCCCCTTTGTAATATTAACTCTATTTTACAATAGTATTTTCAATGTGCCTAAAATACGAATTCTTCTCCATAGCTATTTATTTAACAAACATTTGCCTATATTTTATTGAACTGAGAGGGAATGATTTCATTTTCTGTGTTAGATTCATACGAAACAATGACATAGCATTCTTTCACCAAGGAGGTTGTCACAGCAAACCCTTGCTCACAGCAGATCTTCTTTGTTACCAAATTTGGCCTTTCGACTACAATACCAATACTGATATTGATTTTAAATCACATGAGCAAGCTAATCATTTTATGTTTCACAACTGAAAAAATTATTTTGATGTTGGACCCCCACACACACACACACAAAATTTGCATTATCCATGTGTACTTGTTTCTCAACAAAAAAAATATGACACACTTGTTGAAGCAATTACACGCCTTAGAATAAAATACATCCTAGGAAGAAACGCGCGCCAGTACCATGCAGTTCTGGGCATGCGCGTTGCACTTCCTATAGCTTTTAATAGAGACACATCTTTAATGCCAGGGTGGAGAGGGCTATATTCTGACGACGATTCAATGCCGAGATATGCGCGACAACAGACAGTTATAATGGAGGAATACTTGAAGTGAAAATTATGATGTTCTGTAATTCTCCATAATGAAGTCATTATGAGGGGTAAGCTAATATGCACCGGTAATAACCTGTTCTGGTTGTGTTTACAACCCCTATAGTGCGCAAGTAGAAGCGAACGTCGACGCCACCAGCTGTGCATGTTTTCGTCACCCTATTGCCTTTAAGTATTTACATTAACTAAATTACTTTTGGTATGTGGGCTAACAATAACATTTCTGTAGCGATAGACCTGTGCACAGTGTTTTGATAAAGACGGCCGTATTCGCGTGAGCATTGTCTACCTCAATCAAATAGCAGGCTCGGCTGCGCCATATTTGGGCAACAGAAACAGCAGATAAACCACAAAACGGATTTTTGTCGTGGAAACAATTGAGGCCATGGCTGGTTTATGAATGGAAATGCTCTTAATAAACTATATAACTAGGCTGCATAGGGCCTACACTATCCCCGTCTATTATGTTATAGTATGCTAGGCTTAAATAACATTGTAATAACGATGCTATTACTACATATAGATTATGTGTATATTTCTAGCGTCAGATGGGCATTATGGGGCACAGCCTATAGATAGCCATCAGACGGCATGGGTTACTGTATTCGAGGGAGGGAAACGCCGACAGGTAATTCTAGAAGGCCCAGGTGCACTGGATAGCTCTGGGTTCCTACAGGCTTTAGATCTGTGGTGGGGACTGTCACCAGTAGCCTACAATGACACATTCCACACCAAATATAGAAACATAGGCCTAGTTACTGTCGCATTGTAGGGCTATGTATGTAATAACACTTCTCTTTTCTCCTCTCCTCCATAGTTTTGAGCTAATCAAAATTGGACCTAAGCAATAACAGGAATCATGGTGACTAAGAAAATCCGTACGGAGTACATGAAGAAATTCAAAGAGCCAAAATGGGAGACGTTTTCCAAGTGCTACGAGGACTCAGTGAAGTACAGGTTGACTAGGCGGGTGATGGAGCACGCTCACAAACCTCTGTGGTTCTGGGAGGGGTGGGATACCTCGACCTGGTCAGACTCCAGCGCCAGTGGGCGGTCGACCCCCAAGATGAGGAATAAAGTCGCGCCTTTAGACATCAAACTTCAGACACCACCAGGGAAGTCAGAATCAAGGGAGAGCCCGGAACCGAAGCCTCCTTCTGTGAATGGGGAACCAGAATTGGAGGCCAAGGAGTTTACCCTCTTGGATGCACTACCACCCACAGGTATCTATCTTCTCTATTGCAAATACTTTTATACACCTGCATGTTGATCCTATTGCAATAAGACTATGCTTTTGATCTACAAACATAAAGTAAAAGGGTCTTAATTTGTTAGGTCTATACACATAGTGTACAGAATATTAGGAACACCTGCTCTTTCCATGACATAGACTGACCAGCTGAATCCAGGTGAAAGCTACAGTATGATCCCTTATTGATGTCACTTGTTAAATCCACTTCAATCAGTGTAGATGAAGACAGGTTAAAGAAGGATTTTAAGTCTTGAGACAATTGAGACATGGATTGTGTATGTGTGCCATTCAGAGGGTGAAAGGACAAGACAAAAGATTTAAGTGCCTTTGAACGGGCCAGCATCCCTGTGAACGCTTTCAACGCCTTGTAAAGCCCATGCCCCGATGATCTGAGGCTGTTCTGAGTGCAAAAGGGGTGCAACTAAATATTAGGAAGGTGTTCCTAATGTTTGGTATTGTGTATAATTCAACATTCAAAAGGCACTCGCACATCTGAGCTGTCTTTTTTGCAGGTGCATGGTAACAGTTGAATAAAATGAGAAAAAAGGAGAAACCCGCACACTGCTCTTGATGGGATCACTGCTCTTTAATAAGCTTTACGTAACGGCCTCACGGCCTTCATCAGAGCTTTTGACAAAAGAGCAGTGATACTATCAAGAGCATTGTGCAGGTTTCTTATTTTTTCTCAGTATAGTGTATTATAAAAGTACATCACTTTCTGCTCATTCAAAGAGTCTGTAATAGAGAACGGGGGCCTAAACGAACCAGATGAGGGGACAGTTAACGGGTCAGTAGTACAAAATGGTCCAGCGGCTGAAACGCCAACAGATGAGGGACCAGCAGACAAAGCATCATCAGACGAGGAGCCGGTAAAGACTGAGCCTAAGCGTCGCCACCGCCATCGTGTCCCTCACTCAAAACCATGTCAAAGGGACTGTTCCTGTGACGACGTCAAGCCTGCGCCCGTCAGGAAGCCCTCCAGAGCAAAGAGCCAGCCCCCAGCCATCACCACAGAGAAGGAGAACAGACGACCTTCGTCCCGGCTCGACTGGGCAGAGAGACACGCGTCATCTGCTAGGAGGTCTACAAATGAGGTAAGTGTGTGTGTGTGTGACTGTGTGTGAGAGAGGCTGGGCATATGTGAGGTTAGGAAAATGCTTTGATATTCATTCCATTTGATGTTATTTCAGTACCAGACTTGCATTTGGTTTCTTAGGCCAAGATATAATGATCAAAAGAGGCTAACATTATAGGAATACTGGATGAAAGCTGTGTTGCTTATGTAATGCAGGCTTACTGTGCGTCAAACATCGATTCTGCAAATAAGATTTAGTTATTTCAGGGAAAATAGATAGGAGGACATTTTGAGTCTTTTGGCACATCTTCATGGAAAGGATACCAGAGAAACGTATCTCATCATCCAACACTCCCCCAGAAACTATCAATAATAGAAGAGGGGTATGTATTTTGGAAGTGAGCGCCGAGCGCCTATCCTATCTCATTGCCCTAACCTCCCGGGCACCTCTCTCTCTCCACAGAGTCGCACATCTGACGTGTGCGTCCAGACCAGACGGGAGTCGGATAAACGCTGTTGGAATGTGGAGCGCAGGAGGGCACGGTCCGCCGACCTGGAGAAGATACGGCGGTCGGAGTTGGCCGTGGTGGATGACCGTTGGATCACCGAGTACATGCGCTGCTTCTCTGCCCGGTTGAGGTAGAGCACAAGGATCATGGGTTTTCCACCACCACCTGTCGACCATTCTATTTTTAACACCATGTTTCCTTATTGAGGATTGGTTAACAGAACAAAATTATTGGATTGGTTTAGACACCAATTAGGGCCTTGAGGTTTTCCTGGCCACATAACCTGACTAGGCAGAACTCAGGGCCCTAATCATAAAGTATGGTTGATTTGTTAAGTTGATCGCTGAGTTGGCGAAATGCCACTTTTCTTCCACTAGGGATGACACAATCATAGTAGAATATTACAAGATATGTAGTTATGCTTCGAGAAATTGGACTGGTTTGTACATTTTTATGCTGCTGACTACTGAGTATGATTTGTACTGTATTATTAGACATTCCAAGCATGATGATGGTCTTTACACTTCGCTTTATTTTGGTGGCATTTGTGACATTCTGTGTTGCTTATGTCATTTCAGGCTATATCAGCTGCATAAAATCCAAAAGTTAGATCAGGGTATTCAACCGGGAGTACTGCAGAGGGTCCGCAATGATATATATACAAAAAGCTACAGTAGAAAATAGGTGAATATTTTTATTTTTTACTTTATTTCTCTATTCCTAATATTGAGAAAGTTACAGTCATTCAATCTAATTACACTCATTAGAGATAATTACACTCATTGGAGCTAATTACACGCACTGGAGTATCTGACATACTGTAGGCTTTGACAAAGCACCCGCTTGTAAGCTTTCTTGTCTTGGACATTCATTTTTGTGAACACATTTGTCAAAAACAAATTGGAGTTACCTTTCTAGTTCACACTTCCTCTTCCAATTATAATGGGGGGGTCAAAATAATGAAAAACTATCTACCAAATCTATTCATTTAAAAATGTTGATTAATTCTCCTTGCCATTCACCTGATGATAAGACAAGACATGCGGGGGGAAACAGCAAGTGTATGGTGGGGGTCCCTGGGTTGCCTGTTTACATGGGCGGGGGTCCCTGGGGAAGAATTTAAACTTTTTATTTAACTAAGCAAGTCAGTTAAGAACAAATCCTTATTTACAATGACAGCCTACCCCGACGACGCTGGGCAAATTGTGCACCGCCCTATGGGACTCCCAATCACGGCCGGATGTGATACCTGGATTTCAACCAGGGACTGTAGTGACGCCTCTTGCACTGAGATGCAGTGCCTTAGACCGCTGCGCCACTCGGTAGCAAGGTTGAAGACCCCTGAGTTAGATGAAAGGACCAAGCAGTTTTTGTTTTAGATATTACAGTATTTTCGAACTACTAAAAGCCATAGCCAAGGGGTTGTGGCATAGAGCTGCAGAGAAAGAAACTGTTAGCAGGCTAACTTCCTGCATTAGCTTTATTGTATTTTGTTGCAAATTTCTATCTAAATCTAGAATGCATTCCAGAGGATTGTATTATTAATATTTTCAGTAAAGCTCTTATCAACAGTACCATGGAAATTGTTGTAAAGTTGGAGAAAGATCCTGTTAGACATTGTATGACATAGTTATCGCTCACACCTGTATGTTTTTTTGTTCTTTACATCTTGGCTAGCCTCGTACGGACCATCCTGATCTCGCGAGCTCACATTCTGTTTCGCTACAGGATACAGAATGTGAGCTCGCAAGATCAGGATGGCTCGTACGAGGCTACATCTTGGCAGCTTCGCCCTCTAATTTAGGGTTGTCTTATATTTTACAATCACAAACACTCACCGCCTCAGTATTGTAGTAGACAGGATGAAATTGCGTGGTAAAGGAATGCCCTTATGTGCTACATTACCAAATATACTTTTTAGAGTATGTCACTCACCATCACCATTGTCTTTGACAGGGTTTCGTAGATTTACTTATTTGATGGTTGTTCATACTGAATTGTGATTTAAATTGAGGGCTATTTTGACAGAAATTAAGTGTTGTATTTGAAATCTCGGTTGTTGTGGGTTGTGAAAAATGCTCAGTTTACATACTTTTCCTATTTTTTTTACAATACTTATTCATAGTGCTATTCACTCAGAATGTTTTTACTCATAATGTATACTTTTACATTTCACTTTCACAAAATCATTCACTTTCACCTCTATCTTAGCTTAGGAATGGTTCCTTGAGAGAACGTTGGAATGACGTTTCCAGAAAGTCTCATGGGGAACATTGTAGGACACCAGCAGTTTTTTGGAGTGTTGAAATGGGTGTGGCTTTAATTGACTAATGCATGTACAATCTGATGAGACTTCCCTTGTGTCTGCCAGAGGGGAGTCTTTAGTGTGTGTGATTGGTTGTGGTTGTATGGGCAGAGAGAGCTCACTGTTAAGAAGATTAGAATGGCATTATCTTACAGTCATCTTTATTCAGAGTGGTCAAAGATCCATTGGTGGTCATGTGACACTTCCCTCCTATGTCATCATGGATTGGCAAAACAACCCTGTCATTCTTTACTTGGACATTGCATTATTTATAAGATGTTATAGGATTTGATGTCAAGTTATGACCAAGTCATGAAAACTGAAGTGGCTGCTTATATCACAGACAGGTTTGACTAGTGTCTGTGTATTCATTGTCCTCTACAACATTCCTTTATGAATATGTTCATTCCAAGAACCATCTCTCAGGAAGGAATAAGAGACATGTGATTTGTCTATAGTCTTACTGTAACTACAATGTGAGGAAATGTGATGTACTATTTCAGGGGTTTGGAACACACAGATTCAAAAATAAATTGTTTTATGTAGGACGTTAATTGTTTGCGCTCTGAACAAAGCTTTGAGTTATTTTTGTGTGGATTTGATTTGCATAAGATATTATTTGACCAAAAGTGAAATATGTATCATACAATAGTATATATAACCATGTTTGTGTTTTATTTCAACAGATGTTTACATTTTTGATCACTGTATTTGTATTTGAAAACATGCACAATGATATATATTTTCATCCACTCTGAAACATTGCTGTGAATTAAAATCATATTTGAATAGTTGAGGAGTTGTTTGCTTTTGTTTCTGTTTATATGGGCATTTAAAAAAGAAAAAACACTCTGATGTTTTTGCATGACCCATAAGGACACCATTTAATAGATGAATACCAGTGATATTATACATGATTGGTTTTAATTAGATTTCACTCCTAATTTAGGATATTTCAACCTACAGCCCTTTCTACACTGCTGCTCTGAGGTAGGTCTATCTGATGTCACTGTCCAGCATTGGCACCAGGGTTAAGAGTAGAGTACAGTAATCTATGGATAGTATCCTGCTACTATGGATAATCTATGGATATTATCCTGCTACTATGGATAATCTATAGATAGTATCCTGCTACTATGGATAATCTATGGATATTTCCTGCTGCTATGGATAATCTATGGATATTATCCTGCTACTATGGATAATCTATGGATATTATCCTGCTATTATGGATAATCTATGGATAGTATCCTGCTACTATGGATAATCTATGGAAAGTATCCTGCTACTATGGATAATCTATGGAAAGTATCCTGCTACTATGGATAATCTATAGATATTTCCTGCTGCTATGGATAATCTATGGATATTATCCTGCTATTATGGATAATCTATGGATAGTATCCTGCTACTATGGATAATCTATGGATATTTCCTGCTACTATGGATAATCTATGGAAAGTATCCTGCTACTATGGATAATCTATGGATATTTCCTGCTGCTATGGATAATCTATGGATATTATCCTGCTATTATGGATAATCTATGGATATTATCCTGCTACTATGGATAATATATAGATAGTATCCTGCTACTATGGATAATCTATGGAAAGTCCCACCAACCTCCATCAATGTGAGAAATATATAACTACTTGTTTTAGTCAAAACAAGTACTCCAATTTACTACTATATTGATTCGTTAGTGAGGTATTGTGATACTCTGAGACACTCCATTATGTCACTTTTCTGTTTAAGTTAAATGACTTCTTGTTCGGTAAGGTCATCTGTGCTCTATGGTAACGGAAAGGTTCAGTGAAACGTTAGAATCACATACCAGATCATATTCTCTCTCTAGAATACTTCTGACGCTATCGTCCTCTATGACCCATGTGTCCCAGTGTAGGATACGGAGTACTGTATGATCCCAGTGTAGGATACGGAGTACTGTATGTTCTGGTGACCACCACAGCGCTTACAAGGCTTTTGTATTAAGTCGTCAGCCTGACACAATGACAGACTAGACGGGACATTTCAGATGTTATGTATGATGAGTGAATTCCGTTACATAATACATCATTAGGTTCAGACAAAGGGCCTCTTAGTATGCAGATCTCCTGACAAAGGGTTTAGCACTGGCTATAAATACCAACCTGTCACATACCCACCTCCGGCAGCTGATGGAGAGAGACAGAGTGTGTGTGTGTGCTCACACATGGTTGTTTAAAAGAGACAAACAAATTAAATGTTGATTGTTTAAAAGAGACAAACACTTCCTTAAATCTTTATGAGTGTGGCTATCTTTTTCTGTATGTGTGTGTGAGTGTACGAAGTCAATAAAATCGAATCCCCGTTAACAAAGTAATACATGAATTACAACGTAAACACTGACAGTGACAAGCAATTGCATTCAGTGAGTCCTTCAATCAAGTCTATTCAAGCACATTCTACTTGAGAATTCCACCCTCCAGACATCTTCCCGCTCTATTTAAAGCCACCTGGCATTGCAAAACGCATTAGGGCCAAAATAGGTGCCTTCAGGAACACCACCAGCCGCCTGGGACTGAAAGGGGGGGGGGCTTTGGGCGTTAAATATAGCCCCCCCACGTATTCCTTTGCCAGCGGAGAAGGACCCCTCCCTAATTGACAGTGTCTGAAAAACGTGTCTTGGAAAAAGGGGTGGGCTCTGGGATACTGCATGGGGGAGTGGGAGTGGTGCAGCAGTATGAAATAGCTTGAATGGTCAAAGCTGGGTAAATTAGAAGGGAATTGCTGCGTCAACAACAGTGAGTTGTGTCTGTCCATAAATGCAGTGGTTGCTTTGAGTGGAGCCACTGAGCCACAGGACGGCAGAACAGAGCCAGAGCTGTGGTCTTTGACTTAGGTCTTTAATGCTAGTCAGAGCTAATATGCCCAGTTGAAGAGCACAGCTAAGAGGGGGGACGGAAATATCCCAGGTCCTCTAAAAACAGCCTGCTGCTTCTAGGCAGAGGCACTCAATAGTACATCTAGAATACTATAAAGTCTGCTGTTTGGAGCCACTACATATTTGTGCTACATAGTTGAGGAAAAGGTGTGTCGACCTACAGTACAGTGCAGTAAATATCTATATTATACGGATTAGGCAACTGAATGATGCATTGATGTTTTGAAATTTAGATAGTATGAAGATCTGAGACACTGTGTAATGTCTTCTCTAAACTCAGGCCTTTAAACAGAATAAATAGATGCCACTAATAAAATATGTGAGGTGATAGAGATGCACTGATCTTAGTCAATTTGAGGCTTTGTGGAGCATGAACTGAAGCTCAGCATTTGTAATGCTTTAGGGACCTCTAGTGGCAGTGAATGTCGGTCACGACAATAGAAGATGGCAGGGTTTTCTCTCCACAAACTCCCTCAAAATCGAACAGGTTTTATATTATGGACATATACGATTTTCTTATAACTTAGAAATCAAAGAATATTTTATATATTTGGAACAGAGTACACATTGGAACAGACAACTAATGGATGAGTGAATAGGAATTTGAAGCTGCCAGCTGTCCCTGCCAAATGCCTCACAAGTTAACCACACCAGCATGTCAACGTTCTCAAACTGTTCAACTCTTGGTGACAGGGTTAAGTGAGTGCATGCACCTGTCCTCTCCTCCCCCAGTAAGTCAATAGGGACAGTACAATAATAAAACATCAAGAGTACTACAGAATATTGGAGGCATTAACTATGTAAAACTATGTAATTTATAACAAAAAAATAAGATAGCAATCACTAGGGCCAGACAAAATCAGTGTTCCTATCATTAATTTTATATCAATAATCAGTAAAAGCTTTCATGTTTTCTATCATAATCATACTTTATTTTAAATCCTTTAAATTATTTCAGTGTGCTTCATAAATATCTCCACTTGCAGATAGTATTTGCCAATTAACAATAATAATTAACTTATCTCGCTTCTTTGAAATGCATCTCTAGTGAGATAAACCCCATCCCTCAGTGATCTCTGTTCTCTTTATGGTAAAGCTCCAGCAGCAGGGTGACAGGGTCTGAGTCTTGCTTAGTCTTCCTAGGCAGACAGTCTTGGTTGACATCAGAGCAGGGCTAAGGTGTGATGGCATTCAGGGGACTGCCACCATATGCCCTGTTAATCCAATCCAGGTGGTCCTGTCTCGTCCTATTAGAAAGTTGCGTACGGCCTCCCCTGGAGAACCACTACGATTCATCACCACGACAGACCTGACCAGGGATCAGGGGGGAAAGCCATACCAATTGATCTGCAGATTAGAGTCAGATTAGAGTCAATCTGACTGGGAAGCTACAGTATCCTTTAGTTGTGTTTGGTTGGGATGTCCAGATATGTCAACAACTGATACAGGAACTACTTGAACTTGAAAGAGCAATCATTGTACATGATCTGATATAGGTTAGTAAATAACATTGAGAGACTTTGTCAAAATGGCGGACACAAAGTAAGTTTATGGTTTGGCGTTACAGTTTCTACTGGCTGGTTTCTCGTAATCCTCCACAACATTCTCCAATGGTGACCTTCGACCCTTGATGGGGGTTACACAGAATGACACAGAGGTCATTGTGAAGTCAGTCATTTCATTAGTAGTCTCCCCAGCGATTGGATTTTCTAACTCAAATCCAATCACTTAATTCAGACTTGTTTAGCCCTCGTCAAGGCCTTGGAACACAAAACCTTGTCCTACCCGTAGCTAACATAAGGTATTACTAATGCTGAAACTCTGCATTTCATTCATTATCTTGCCAGCAATGATAATAATTTCTAGTGCTTCTCCTTTTTAGATATTAAATAATTCCATGAGTCTTTGGATAATACATTTACATTTTCCAACATATTATTGATCCAGGTCTGTTTTCCTGAGTGATATTTTATATGGAGTGAAAAAAACTAAAGACTAAACACAAGCTTAGAAAAAGTCAAATCCTAAACAACTGCTTGGAGATTCAGTCAAACTCTCCTCCCACACACTCTCCTGCCACAACAACACAGCTCAGCTTCTTCCACCAAGTCTCAGAGAGACTCTTGATCTTATCCGGGGGCTTCTTCCTCAGGCTCTGCCTCTGCTGGAGCTGCTGAACGTTCTCTGCTGGCTGGATGCTGGCCAAGATGGCCTGGTCAAACACCTCCTTCAGGTTCTTCTGGGTCAGACCCGAGCACTCTACGAAGGACACGGCCCCGATATCCTGTGCCAGCTGCTGGGCCTCCTCGGTGCCCACGGGCCGCTCCTGATTCCTGGCCAGCTGGACCAGCACCTGGACGTCTTCCCTCAGGTCCAGCTGGGTCCCCACCAGGACCATGGGCGTCCCGGGGCAGTGATGGCGGATCTCGGGCGCCCAGCGGTCGGTAGCGTTGCGGAAGGAGGAGGGGCGCACCACGCTGTAGCAGAGCAGGAAGACATCGGCATTGTGGTAGCATAGAGGGCGGATCCGGTCCAGCTCGTCCTATAGGAGACAGGAAGGGAAAAGTCTCAAGTTGTGGAAGTGGAAAGGTCAGAGATACCCAATCCTAAATTGATTCTTAGCCCTGACCTTATGGCATACCATGTAGATCTGATTCTGAAAAGACTACTGGATGGTTAGCAATATGGTCCACTAATACGTCCATTTCTCTCTCTGAGTTCAGGGCATATTGATTATTACACCTATCCAATCCTTTCAGATCTATAAAGGTGCCTATTAAGGAGTAGGGGAAGAGTTGATTTGGAATTGCGTATGAGTCAGGTAGCGCAAAGTCTGTGAGAGTCGTCCAAAAGGGGGCGATAAAGCACAGAGAGACAGAGGGGACAAATGAAGGTATCGTTTCGGGGGGCACGGACAGGAACCTCCTACAGGGGGCGATATATAAGTCTGAGGATCAAGGGGGAGGCAACGACTATGAGAGATATTCTGCCAGGGGGTGATAACTACTTACACAGGATCAGAGAGGGGAGGGAGTGCAGAGGAATCCCAACAGGGGGCAACCAAGACACGGGGTAGAATGTGGAGGTTAACCTATGTTGGGATAAGTGAAGCTGTGGAATCTAAACAAACTACTGACCACTGAAAGAGAACGGCTTACATTAATAGTGTCATCCTCCATCCCCCATTTCTATCATTTTGAGCAGACCATGTGAAGAAAGAATAATTTGTTAGCTCTACCACTACAATAGGATATCCTTAATGTGTTTATAGGTTACTAACACTCATTTAGTGTTGGATTCAAAAACAAAACTTTGACTCACCTGGCCAGCCATATCACAGAGTTGCAGTCTCACAGGTTTTCCATCCACCACAACCATAGCTGAGAAGAAGAAGAGTGTACACAGACTTGTTATTGATGGTGACAGCATTTAGACACCTGTTCAATGCCGATCTGTCATGGCACTATGCATCAGTCAAATAGTAACCTATTATTGATTCAGAGAGATCTAAAAGAACACACACACACAAAAGCAACAAACAAAAACAAGAAAACATGTGTAAAATGCAACATGTGGATAAATCCATTCATGAGTAAAACCTGTGACAAAAGCAGTCAAATTAACAATAAATCACGTTTTCGGGTTTTCTGATTTCTCTCACAAATTACCTGCAAAGTTATCGAAAGCTGTTGGAATGTATTCTGTCGGATATCCATTTGTGGTGTAGCTGACGATAAGACTTGTCTTCCCCACCGCTCCATCTCCGACGAGGACGCAGTTCACCTTGCGCTCAGGTACGGAGCTCGACCGCCCACGCTTTGAAAGAGGAACGTCTCTGTTCTTGCCCCGCCTTGGTGGTACCGGTGGAGCCGGATCCGAGATCCGACTGGGTTTCTGCACTCCTATATCTTGTGGAAGCATTGGGCCGTCGAATAACTGTCCTAATCCACGGGGAATAACGCTTCAATAATGCCAGAGCCGTCTGGGTCTCTGCACCTTGATATCCCATATGTTGGTTCCCTTCCCAAAGTTGATAACACCAGCACGCACCTGACTGTCCGTTTCTGTCAGTAAGTCATAGAAATTTAGAGAAATAATAATTCAGGTAAACTACAGCTGAACTCGTGCAGCATACTGTAAACGCAAGACTGCCGTTAAATTTCTCCACGCCGCATGGTCTCTTGATTGGCATCCTCTGCATCTGGTGCGTTAATGGTTGTAAGAGGCTTACTGCGCGCCACATGAGGTGCGGTGCGTGTCCCAGGGCTTTCAAAGTGAAACAAACTAAGATCATTTGAAACTCTAATCCCCTGTAGTAAATAATGTGATCCACTTTGTAATTTACACAAGTAAATATGGTCAATATCTAGACCAATGTAGGTCTACACATTTTTGTTTATCTATTTTTTAAGGATATGGTCCACTGAATATTAATTTGTTGTATTTTTTCGTTCAATTTTAGCAACAACATAAGAAGAATTTGTAGCCCATCAAACCAAACACGTTTTTACCTCTAACAAAGTTGCATTATCCTTACATGAAGTAAATGAGGACTCCCACATAAATTTTAACCCTGACACAGGCATACTACAACATAGTGCCTCTTGGTAGACCTTAGACCTAGCAGAATGGCAGGGATGTGAAATCAAAATCATGACTGGAGTATTAGCTGTAGAATTGATAGAAACATTTTATTTCTATCCCTAGACTATTTATATGCTATTCAAAGTTGAACATGTTTCTTAATTAACAGAAAACTGCATGTAGAGCCACAGCAGAAGTGAGTGGGAGTGTGAGTATGCACAGAGCAACAGTGAAACAGGGTGTACAGTGAGGAGTGAGACCAAGTGGGAATACAGGGAATGATATACTGCTTTACAAAATCCTGTAACGTAAGAACTATAGTAGATGGAAAATCCATTCTCAATCTATTATATTATAGTTGTAGAGGAAGTCCTTGTTATTCATTTCCACAATATACATATATGCTGACGGGCATCTCAGGGCTTCATTGTCTACCAGTGCCAGTGATGTTTAAACTTTTATTCAAGGAAGATTCCTAAAATATGCAAATCAGAGACGTGGGATCTTTAACCAGGCGATGACTTCGTTTCATTAATAGGATTAACGAAGAGTCATGGGGAAAAGACAAAAGGTAGCGTCGCACAATGAGGACCAGCCAGCACCCCAGTTCTACTAGATGGTACTATAAACCTATCCTCTGTGAACACCATCATCATACAAAGCCACTATTCTACCCGTGGACAAACAATCTTCCCAAAGACCCACAAGCTGATAGACTAGACACCTAATCAGAACCTTTAGGGGAGCGCCAGGCGCCCTTTTAAGGTTTGCAGAGCTGGCAAATATATTTACTCAATTTTAGGGATTGGGATTAAAGGGCTCTTCCCACCCCCTCCCTCCCTTCTTCCTGCCTTCCTTCCCTATCTTTATCCCTCCCTCGTGCTCTACCCTCTCTCTCTCTTTTTGATGGGATCAGCTGAGCGACGCATTCTCTCCCTCTCTCCTTTTCGCTCCCTCTCTCCATCTCTCTCTGTATCCCTCGGGGACCGGGCGCTCTGACTCTATAGTTATGGGCCGCGGGCCATCTGTCAGCGTGAGGCATTCACGCAGCCACCAGAAGGCCACAACATGTGCTGATTTAAATGGAAAATCCAACTTTCCCAGGACAGGCCTGACCCCGGCAGCCGTAAACCCCTCTGCACTCCTCCCACACCAGCACCATATCCATCCCCATCAAACCAACCTTCCCTATCTCCATCCTCAGCCAGCGATCCCAGCCCCGGCCCCACCCTCCCAAGAAATACTGTCTGCATGTGAATCAGTGAATTAGAGCCCCAACCCTCCTCCTCCCCTGTATGGTGTATGGTAATGACTGTGCAATGTGCAGAGGGGGAACCTTCTTACACACAATGATGGATTTCCACCTTAGCAGCTGATGTTCCCAGGGTCGGTCTGGTAGGGTGGGGTCCGGTGGGGTGGGGTAGGGTGGGCTACTAGAGTGGGTGGAGGGGGGAGAGAAAAAGGAGGAGGAGGATGGAGGGTGTGTCTTAATATTCCTGGTGGTGTGAGAGCTAGGGATCAGCTGATTGGTAAAATTGATTCTAAAGGAAGAGGGGGTATGGGTTTAGGATAGAGGGTAAGGTGGGGGGTTGGTTGTCTGTGCCTGTGCTGCGGGACCCTGGGATACAATGGGGCCAGGGCGGGGGTTGGGGAGGGGGTTGGGGCAGTGAGTGTCACACGCTTTTGCTTTGTGGCTCGGTCAACAGGCGTGTGCCACGGTGTTGTCTCGACTCCCGCGCCTGCTGTCCACCCAGCTCCGGGGACGGGGGAGAGGGCCATGAGAACCAGCCCAGGGTCTTTAATGAGGGGCGTGCTGTTTTTTTATCAAAGATGGACAAGGCATCATTAGAATCACCATTAGAGCTCCATACAATGGGGGGACAAACTCCCTTAGCTATGGATGGGAATATCATACGCAAATGCCTAAATGCTTATATGAGCATGATTGGAGATCTGCTGTACATTATATTACATTCCCGTTTAGGCTATATAACGTCTAATGTTGTAGTGAGGAAGACTTATGGTACACTCATAATGTCATCTTATAATTTAGTGGATGCGATGCGCTTTATTACTTTTGTTTTCATTGTTTCTTCATCAGTTGTTAGTCTCAAAGTCTAAAATCAGAGGATGCTTTTTGGGATACACACCATCCTTCCAAAATGTAGTTTTGACTGAAAGTAAATGTTCCGTGCTTTTCTCATGTTTTGTAATGGTTACAGTACAAACTGAAATGTTTTCCTTTATCATTTAACTCCATTCAATTCAATGAAAGCAACAGGACAACAGTCAATACAGCCCTATAGTTCAGTACAGCTTCCAGAAACCACTTTATAGCATTGTTTTATTGATTATCTCATGATGTAATAACATCCAAATCATGACTCATCTGTCTTTACAGACACTCCATTTTATTCACCACAGAGAGAGAGTCGATATCACTAGAGGTTATTATGTCATACACCATATCCCACATGCTAGTTTGTCATCATTAACGTTTAGCCAAAAAACATGTTGTGGTCCTGCAGCCGTTCTAGGAGTCCTTACAAGTCCTTTATTTAATGGGCCTTGCTGGCCTGGTCAGTGTGACCAGAGAGAGAAGCATTGTCATAGTGGAGACTGACGCTACAGAGGTGGCAGCTGGCATCCCAGCTTGCAGGCCCATCTCCTCACAAAGGAGGGCCTTTCCCCTAGGGGCAGTGATTTAGGACAGGGGTCTCCGGACAGACACTGGAGGGAACCCCTTATGAAGAGGACACTGCTTCTAAACCGGCCCCCCTCACCATACACCCTTCTATAGCCCCCCTGCTGGTTTCCGCACCACGTACCCGCATCACCCCCATCCACCTTCCACCCAAGCTCCCCTCCTCCCTCTTGGGACAGAGGCTAATGGTCGTGGTGCAGCAGGGAAGGGGCTGGAGCATTCCTGAGGTGTAGTGCTAACGCTAGCTAGCTAGCCACACACAATGGGGACGACAAGACAACAGGTGTGTGTGGATCCTCTGTCCAGCAGCAGCTGAGGGATAGGGACAGGGCTATTATCGTTATTATCTAGGGCTGCCAGTGGGCTTTCAGGCCACTTTTCCCGCTCATCCTCATAGAACAAAACCCTCCTCTGTCTTTAACCTGCACCCGCCCTGTTCCTTGTTGTTCCCATCAGCCTCCTCTACTGAACCACAACTAACACCTGCCTGCTGCTGCCACTGGCTTGGCCACTCCAGAATCACCCAAACGGCCACTTAGGAGATCCGCATGATAAACTAGGCTGAATATGGCTCCATTGCTTCTCTTTGCTTTTCTATTCAAGTCTCTAAAACATGAGAAAATCAAACGCAACTTCCAACAACAACAAGAAACTCTATATAGCCCCTTTAATACATAGCTACAAAGCCCATCTCTCAAATTAACCGTTTTTGAATAGATTGTTTGGCCTGGCCACATGATATTGCTTGTGACAATGCCTCTAACAGAGCGTGTGTCCTGGGGGGATAAGGAGTATTTGGTTACCACACCCTTGGTCTATCCCATTGTGATTGGTCCGGGTCCCAGAGAGGTTGAAAGGGACATGTGTGCATATGTGGGCCGACAACGCAGGTGCCTACATCTGTTCATGGCTGGGCAGATGTCGTGGAGAGAGATAGAGAGCGACGGGAGAAATAGAGAGAGAGAGAGAGAGAGAGTAGAGAGAGAGAGAGAGAGAGAGAGAGAGAGAGAGAGAGAGAGAGAGAGAGAGAGAGAGAGAGAGAGAGAGAGAGAGAGAGAGGTGTCACTTCCCCATTCACAAGGTCTCTCTATTCATAGATTGTGGCAGACAATTTCATCCAGATTGCACCGTTCAGAATTGAGAAAGACTGAAAAGATCTTGGAGGTACTACAAATGATCATCTTTACGGCCATACATTCCACATAATTTTTCATAAGCAATAAAGATCATGCATGGGGTAATTCCTATTAGAACTAAACTAGAATGATACAATAATTAATCAGACCCTATGTCCATGTCATGGTTGGAGTTATCAACACTAAAGAGTTGGGGGTATCAATAACTACTTTCTACTCCATGTACTTCACTTCACTATATCTGTATTGATTATGCACTGATTCTATCACATATCACCATGAGTATTTGTTGTGTGTGGATATGTGTCATACAATGATATGATCAGATGTTGAATGATCGATTTATGCATAGGGACAGCATATGTTCTGATGCGCCAACGCATGGGTGTTACCGGGGAGAACGTGGCAGATGTGTTTTTATAAACATTGGCACGCGACAGGCCACTGCTCCTTGAAAAACTTCGACGCCTTCTCCTCCTCCCCCCTCCCTCTTCTGTCCCTCTCCCTCTTTCGCTCTCTGTCCCACACACTCCCACACATCCCACTCGCGCCACAGACACGCGCTGGCGAATCTTCAGGGGCCACCGCGTAATTTATTGCGGCACTCTTCCCCAAACTTAAGCCTAGCACGTCCTCAGCCACAACATATGCAAATGTGACAGCAGCACGACTAGGGGGCACCCATGGATTGGCCTGTGCCCCCCTTCAAGCAGCTGGCCATAGTAATCTGATCTGGACACAAAGGCCGCGCTGCTCCTGCAGAGTCCAAGGATTTCAGCAGGTAAACAGGCGGGTCAGAAATGATGGAAATGGAGTGAACCCCGACCAGAGAAGATGAGTTGCTGGTATTAGGCATATCTCAGCCCTGATAAGACAAATATAAAGTTGCCCTTCAGTCGCCAATCTTCTTTGTGCTGCAAAATGACCATACAACGTTTTCTTTTCAGGAGACAGAAGCTATAGCCTGGATGAGAAAATAGCCGATTTTGGTCGAACCAATAAGTAGCCGAGGTGAATCGTGCCAACAGTCTGAATGCTCAGAAAGAATCAATAGTTCGTCGATTGATCACTTGGTAACAGTCACCAACCCCCCCATTCAAGCTAATCATCTTCTCCACACCACTTCATATGATCGATATCGTGTGATGCGCGCCGTGTTTACGTTCCCATGAGCTACCATGTGGTGTCTACTCTTTGGGGACGAAAACTTCTGGCTTCACATCGCCATATGGCCCAGCATAGCCATACCGTTACAGGTTATTTAACATGCTTCCAGTTCAATGTAGACAGAGCCAGCCAGTGGACAGTGGAATATAGACCCGTGCGCTTGAGGGAAGATGGGGAGGAGGGAGGGGGAGAGAAAAAAACTACGTTTGGGTAGCGGCAGATGGCTTGTAAGGGTCTGGCCGCGTCTGAAGGCGTGTCGTGGCCCTTCACGGAGAATCCCCAGGGGCTACCCGTGCATTCAGAATCAATGAAAATTGAAGCGCAGAGAATGGATGAATAGTCAGACCTCGAGTCACCCTTTTTGTTAGCAGCAGCTACTGGTGGGCAGGAGTTAAACTACAACAGCCCCCTACAGTAGCACGTTAGTTAAACAGTCACCCCCGTAGCCATCATGTTTGGAAAGGAATTACGGTAGGAAAGTAGAGAAGGGGGTTGGCAGCACACGAATAAAAAGATGTATGCTGAGGGAAGTTCTTATGGGTGCCAATAGGGGTGGGTTTTGTGCAGTGGATAAAGCAGTTTCTCATGTATAACTACTGCGCAGTTTATTTGCCCAAAGTGTTCCATATGGAAAAATGTTGGGCAATGGTTAGACGCATCTCACTGTTTCTGGGTCATTGCCACCGAGAATAAAAAACAAACCCAAACTGAAAGAAGTCTACTAGAAAAGTTATTCAGAGACTTTAATGCAAAAACAACGCCCTTTCTACAGTGAAATAAATGTGAATGATTTGCGTAATCACAGCACAGCTCATCACAAACAGCCCCGATGTATTCGTTCTGTCTATAGGCTGTTTGTGTTGTCAATAAGGATAGAAAACAGGTACAACAACAACAACAAGTCTGTCTGTTCGATAAAAGGGAATTTAAACCACCTCGAACCTCGACTTGCATATCTTAGCAGTGACGCAATGTATCTGTGTATGGTAACTATGGACCTCAGGCCATGGCTATTATCCAAAAGAAAATCACACTTATAATGAACGACCTAATTAAGAGAGACCCCTATACCCCACCCCCACTCTGCCCCCCTTTACACAAAAGTAGGCCTACTTGAAAAATAGTCTGCCCTAAATTTGGTTCAATAAAAACACATCGTGGACACAGAAAGAGAGTATTCATTGCATATGCGAGCAAAGAGGGAAAACCCAAATATATATTTGACCTACTGTTTGAGTTTTGTTCAGGAGGGGGCTCGTTCCTCTAAATGTTGGGTACATTGTAATTGTGTGAGGATAGCGGCGCGCGCCCAAGGAAGCTCACTCACTGTATATTAAGGGGAGAGCAGGTGCTGTGGAATTACCATACAGCTGAGCGCACAGAGAGAGTAGGAGAGCAAACTTATTCCTTCAGCACACAATAACAAAGTGCCCTCAGGACGGCCACGCGGATATCTGTCTCCTTCTCTCTCTCTCGCACATACGCACACACACCTTTTCTTCACTCCACAGAATGAAAAAGGAAAAGCGAATAAAAAACTCTGTGCCCATACAAATGTTTTTTTTCTTTCTAGTTTTGCTCACCACACACCCTTGCCAGAGAATGTTTTCATTACTCAAACCTTAATTCAAAGTATTCGATGTTCCCACAACTAGAAATGCCAAAATGTTTGAAGAGGGTGGAGTTATGCTGCACAATCAACTGAGTCAGGGTTTGACAAATACACTACGCATGGCACGCCACCTATTTTGGCTTTTTCAGAGCTCTCCCTGAAAATATTTCTTAACATAAATGTTGTTTTCTTTCCTAACATAAACATTTACAAGTTAACTACCCCATCTATATTTATAAATAGGCTTAAACATCAAGTGTAGGCAGACTTGTACAATACATTAATGTGAAATACTGATATATAGTTATAACTGAAATTTGGTTTAAACTGGAATAAATAAATTGGCCATTCTGTTTTGTTATTATGTGCTACATTTTTCAATCTATAATGTTGTGGAAAGTGAGTCATTCCAGGACAGGTTGTTGAGACAGTCCCATGCAGTTTGCTGGAATACTTTGACATTCCTCCATTTTCCATTTTCTGACCCAATACTAGCTTGTGATTTGAGACGATGGGGCTTGGAGAGGTATCCATTGTGATCCCCTGAGCCAGATTGTGGGGGTAGCTCATTTGCATCTTATTACCCTAGCATGCGCCGGCCCATATAAAACTGGCGGCAGGCGGCCTTCACTCAAGACAGACGCACAATTCATGTTGAGGAAAGAAGGAAGAAGGTGGCGGGGAAGTATGTTGGATCAGTGACAACTCGTTCCTTGGGATAGACCACGTCACACAAAAGCAATTTCCTACATTTGTTGCGCTCTTCGTTTCAACAGGGAACGAACTGTATCAATTATTTTTTTATTTTTGGAGTGGGATTATCGCATTGTAACGGAATTTTGAGGACTGTTAAGGGCAGTTCCAATATCTTTTTGGGATTATTTTGTTGTTTCTTGGACATGAATGAAATCGGCGTGGTTGACACCGGAAACTGATGAGAAGACCTCGTAAGAGAAAAAACGTGCTCAATGATTCATTCACAGAACATGATTTGAAAGGAGGCACATTGAGATTAAAGTCCAAGACTTTTTCCTATTTATTTATTTGTATTTATTTAATATGGGGCGCGCTATTCTTCTGACAGTTGCGGTTATGTTCGTCTTGATATGCAAGGTAAGACAACTACATAACACAATTACCGTACTATTCAATTGATAACCCTTTCTAGATTTTACATCACATAGCCTATGTTAATGACTGTGTAATAAATACAATTATTTCAACAGGGTTTTTGTTCAGGAGTTTTCGAACTGAAGTTGCAGGAGTTTTTGAACAAGAAAGGGGTTCAGGGCAACATGAACTGCTGCAAGGGAGGATTGACGTCGGTTTATCAGCAACAGTGTGAATGTAAAACGTTTTTCAGAATCTGTCTGAAACATTATCAGCCAAACGCATCACCAGAGCCACCTTGCAACTACGGCGGCGCTATAACGCCTGTTCTTGGGTCAAACTCTTTCCAAGTTCCGGAAGCCATGTCTGACAGTTCATTCACCAATCCCATCAGAATTAACTTCGGGTTCACATGGCCGGTGAGTACTATGCCTTGGGTTAATTCATAAACAAATAATTCATATAAACCTCTAGTCACGAGGTCTTTAAAAATCCGTGCGTACAAGTTGGTTCATTTATATAGAGTGGTCTATTAAAGACTTAACGTATACATAAACATGTTAGTCTTATATATGTTTGTATTATCGTCTCGAAATGTTATTTTATCATCTAGTATAGAGAACATGTTAGATGGGCCTATCTCTTTCCCCATCTCCGTTGGCCACCTGTCTTATGACGCTATTTGTTTATGTCCTCAGGGGACGTTCTCGCTGATCATTGAAGCTCTGCACACCGACTCCAAAGACGACCTTTCAATAGGTAGGATCAAAATACAGTCCTACAGTTGTTTGGCTTTACGAGGTGTGATCTAGCCAAGGATAACTTACATTTACACACATTTTGCTAAAGTTCAGTTCTTATTTCCATCTGTAGAAAACCCAGACCGTGTTATCAGCACAATGGCCACCCAGAGACATCTGACGGTGGGAGATGACTGGTCTCAGGACCTGCATACTGGAGGAAGAACCGAGTTGAAGTACTCCTACCGCTTTGTCTGTGATGAGCACTACTATGGCGATGGCTGCTCGGTCTTCTGCCGCCCACGAGACGACGCCTTCGGCCACTTCACCTGTGGAGAGCGCGGAGAGATTGTCTGTGACGCCGGGTGGAAAGGCCATTACTGCACAGAACGTAAGTGAAACTTGATGTTCAGGTGTTTTGGGGGAAATATTTGACTAAATATGATATAACATTGTTATTAATGTTTTACGTATAGGCACTTTTTTCATGTCAAATAACATTATTATGGTAGCTAAATAGACATAATGTTTTATGTTAGGTGGCGTGGCTATATACATTTTAAAATTGAGGCAACTTGTACAAAAACACCACGCGCCCACACACTCGCACACACACGACCACTTTATTTATTCTAATCCGTGCGGAGGAAAGTTTTCGGAATAATCTCACGCGTGCCACAAATTTACATGCTACGTCCGATTCGTTACTCTTGGAGTGGGTTGGCCGCTGATTGGCTTAGGCGGGTGAGGTATTGTTTGAAGTGGGCAGCTGCGGGGAGAGAGTAGACAATGGAGCAGCTGTCGCGCACTGGCAACATACTCACCAGCTGTCCACTCTTATCTGCCCCAATCCGAGACATTAGGGGGAGTTGTGTGCACAGAATGAATAAAAGAGTTTTGACCCACAGCGATGAAAAAAGGGGCCTGTACTGAAAGAGGGAGAGCGAGAGAGAGTTTGCTGTGTGCACCCTCCCATTGTCTCTATGCACTATGTTAAACGGAGTATTCTTCCACCGTGATAAAGAGATTGTGTTTTTTTGGTAAAACAGATAATGGGTTTAGTTGCCCCCCCCCCCTTTTAATGAATTTGTTCAGATTTAAGCAATACGTTTTTTTGTTGCTCAAAGCCAAACGAAACAAAGAGCATATGTGTAAGAAGTGTTTTTATTTTGCCATGGTTCTTACCCTGTGTTTGTCTCCTTTGTAGCTCTCTGCCTTCCAGGATGTGACGACGAACACGGCTATTGTGAGAAGCCTGGGGAGTGCAAGTAAGTTAGAGAAAAGACAACAATGATTTTCATGTATTAAAACACTTCCTCAGTTAATATTTTCAGAAATAATCTGTGACATAAAGAGAAACTTGAGTGGGTTTCTAACCAATGTGTTGTAATTATTGTGTGACAGGTGCAGAGTGGGTTTCAAAGGGCGGTACTGTGATGAGTGCATCCGTTACCCAGGCTGCCTCCATGGGACGTGCCAGCAGCCGTGGCAGTGCAACTGTCAGGAGGGGTGGGGAGGCCTCTTCTGTAACCAAGGTGAGTCCTACTGGAGAGAGGGAGATAGAGAGAGAGGGAGGGAGATAGAGAGAGAGAAGGGGGTGAGAGGGGGATTTAGAGAGATGACACAAACAGAGACAAAGAGATAGTGTTGTGAGAGAAATTGTGAAAAAGTGTAAGAAAAAATTGTGAGAGTGACAGAAAAACATTAGCTGGGCTGCTGCTGTTGTTGTTCTGCCATATGTTCCAATGGGACTAATGGACTAATCCACATGTGCTGCTTGTCCTCCTCCAGATCTGAACTACTGCACTCACCACAAGCCCTGTATGAATGGAGCCACTTGTAGCAACACTGGCCAAGGGAGCTACACCTGTTCCTGCAGACCGGGCTTCACTGGGGATGCTTGTGAGATTGAGGTCAACGAATGCACCCTGAACCCCTGTCGAAATGGAGGAAGCTGCACTGTAAGTACTGTACAATTACATCATTGTGTTAAAATGTACACTCAATTACAACTAGGATTGGGAAGATGTGGGCAATCATGAATAGCACTGTTATTGTGATGGTGATCTAATGCATTTTGCAGTAATGTATTTGTTAAGCTTATGTTTCAATCTTTATCTTAAAGGATATGGAGAACACGCATGCCTGTGCTTGCCCTCCTGGTTTCTACGGCAACACCTGCGAGCTGAGCGCCATGACTTGTGCCGATGGTCCCTGCTTCAACGGAGGCCGCTGTGCCGACAACCCTGATGGCGGATACTTCTGCCAGTGCCCCACTGGCTACGCTGGCTTCAACTGTGAGAAGAAGATTGACCACTGCACCTCCAGTCCATGCTCCAATGGTAAGGGCTAATTGAACAACTTACACAGATGTGTTTTCAGATCTCAATTTATAGACTTTTGAAATTTAAACAGTTACCTTTCAGATTACAGCATGCCCCCACATTAATTCCCAATCGCTCTGCCTCTCACACTAGGTGCCCGCTGTGTGGATCTCGCCAACTCCTACCTGTGCCAGTGTCCTGATGGCTTCACAGGCATGAACTGCGACCACACTGGCAACGAGTGCTCCATCTACCCCTGCCAAAATGGTGGTACATGCCAGGAGGGTCTTGACGGCTACACCTGCACCTGCCCCCCGGGCTACACGGGCCGCAACTGCAGTTCTCCCATTAGCCGCTGCGAGCACAACCCTTGTCACAACAGCGCCACCTGCCACGAGAGGAACAACCGCTATGTGTGCGCCTGCGTGCCTGGTTACGGTGGCCGCAACTGCCAGTTCCTGCTCCCAGACCATGCAGCTATCCGAGGCTCGGAGATCCCCTGGATGGCAGTGGGGTCTGGGACAGCTCTGGTGCTGCTTCTGCTAGCAGGGTGTGCAGTGCTGGTTGGCTGCGTCCGCAACAAGGTACAGCGTGGTAGCCAGGGCGACGCCACCGTCGGCGAAGGCGAGACCATAAACAACCTGACCAACAACTGTCACCGGAGTGATAAGGACCTGTCGGTAAGCGTCGTAGGGCTCGGGCCACAGCCAGGCGTCAAGAACATCAACAAGAAAATGGACTTCGGAAGCGATGCCGACATGGACGGACCATCGCCGTCATGTCGGAGCAGCTACAAGAGCCGCCACCAGCCGGCGGACTATAACCTTGTGCGTGAGGTGAAATACGAGCAGGCGGCCAAAGAGTCGATGCTGAGCCTGGAGGCCTCGGCTTGCGAAGAGAAATTCCAAGCTCTGGACTCGAGTTTTGAGTATGAGGAGTGCAGAAATAAACGCAGCAAACATTTAAAAAGGTAAAGAACACTCAATAAGATAATAGATGTAATCATAAAACATGAAAAATTAAAAAAGACAATTTGAATGTTAGATGACTAATATGGTTCTTTGTCTGTCTTCCAACAGTGAAACTTCAAGAAATGAAATTAAACTTCCAGAAATGTCTGCATGTGCAGACACCAAGTACAAATCCGTGTTTGTCATGTCAGAGGAGAAGGATGAATGTATAATTGCAACTGAGGTGAGTTTGGGATACTTCTCTTCACTTTTCCTCATTTATAATTGTTTGATAAAGTCACTGCATTTCCCTAAGAGCTTTGTAAACAACAACTAATGTCCATTTTGTTTCTCTCTTGTCTCCATAGGTGTAACGCAAGCCACCAATAGGCTGTCCGTTGCTCATTTGCTCTATGGGAGAGTTTTTATACTCCTTTAAATGCTGCTCTAACCCTAGGGGGAGGTGTCCCCCCTTGAGACTGCTGCTGATACTGAGACGTTTAACTGATATTCAGAGTGAGCTGGTTCTCTACTGGAAAATAAGTGCAGGCCTGTGGGTTAGGAATCGGTGGGGCAAAACTTTTTTACCTTTCAAAGCGACCTCAAGCAAAAAAAATTATAACGAGATCGAAAAATGGACAAACCGCCACGATAGAGGTGATGTACGATGTCTTCGGTTTCGGTTGTAACAGAAACGTAGGTTTGAAGTTTTTGCAACATTTGCACCCAGCCCTTTTCTTTAGCCCCACAAGCCGTTGCTGAGCACATGAACTGCATCAAACGGTGGATGTTTGGCCATACTGGCCTGTCCTTCACAAGGCTGTTAACATGGATTCTGATCCAATCTCTAGACCTGTGAGGACTGTACTACGTATACTATATCACTGTGTAAAACTGAAGTGTGTTGTTTCAAAGCCCCCCGAACCATTTATGACATTGTATTGATTGTTTTTGGAGATGAAAACTTTGTGTTAAAATCTTTTTTTGCTTCGATACAGATTTTGTCCATTTGTAAAAAAATAAAAAATTAAAAATAAGTTGTATGATTAAAAAAAGACGTATGATTTAAAGTTGTATGATTTAATTTAATTTAATTTAAGGATTTTGTATTATTTTGTATTTTTTAATTATATTGTATATTTGCTGTTTGTTATGATTATTTAAGTACATTTTTTTATGCTGATATTTGCAAAGGCACTTCAGGTCAAGGAATTTTAAAGAAATGTTATTTAAAGTAAGAGGGATTGTACAACATTTTATTATTGTTACTGCCTCTGCTACTGTTTTTTTATGAATAAATATAATTGAAAGTACAACTTTTTTGTGGGTTCTAGCTGTTCTTTCGGTTCTGTGAGGAAAGTTAATCAGTAACATCTGTTGTCTTCCCCTGGCTACACCATGGTGGGCTATTCAATGCCGATGCTGTTGGTCACTGCCAGGAGTTGAAGTGTTTCCGTGGAGACCAATGGGGGCTATTCATATCCCCACGCTAGATGTACTACTCCGATGGAAAAATGTGATAAATGCAAACGAATGCTTTTAAACATCCTTATATGAAGCAAGAAACAACTATTAATGAATGTTCAGTTCAGAAAACTGACAAAACACCCAGTCAATGTAACTTATCCAAATGTTTTTCTTGTTGAATATGCTTTATAATACATCTACAATAATATTTGAAGATATCTGTAGTCAAATTCTTAAAAAATCTGATTTTTGAATTTCCCACATGGAATTACCCATTGACGATTCTTTAACATTTTCCTATTTTCTACACGTTTGATTCCTTAGTTGCCCAGCGAAGAAAATCATATTTGTTATTAGCCCCAAAAAGTTGGGACACAATAAAGTAACTGTAAATTGTCACCCCTAAGGTTGGCCTCTAAAGGCGGGTATACTACTATAGCCTGCCTCGTGGCATCATGGGAACAGACTTCAGCAGTAGACAATGATGGAATTGACAATGGGGCCACACAAAAGGCCACCCTTGGGAGAGCCTGTGTGTCCCTCGGCATGCTGGGAAAAAAAGAGAGTAACAGGAACAGATGTTGTTGAGTAACAGATGCCTTCTGGCCAGAGTTCCGGCACTACCAGCCAGAACTTCAAAGGCTCGATGTGGAAAGAAGCAGATTATCTATAGCATTTAAGAAAAGCAAGCTTATTATATTGTCTTTCATATAAATTGGTTAGGATCGAGGGGATGTAGACTTAGCTGAAAACCGTGAAATTGGTCAACAGCAAAATGTATTACTTGTTTTTAGTATGGGATAAAACCAAACCTAAAACACAGAAGATATTAAAAAAGTATTTTGATAAGAATACATATGCTTGTTTTACCCCCCTACACCTATTGGTCAAATAATCAACTGTAGGACAACAAGTTGGCTTGTAGCCATAAGATTTTATTTGGAGAAAGAAATGTTTGCAATCATGTTTTAAAATTCAATAAAGCCATTGAAGTACGTACATGTAATTTTTCATAAAAAGTTATATCATGCCTTTTAGCTTTTCCATACATAAAACATGTGGTATACATAGCATGATTGGTGCTTTATAAAATTACTTATTTTCTTATGACATATTTGACTTGCAGTTATATTCAAATTTGCAAAAAAAAATATAAAAAATAACATTTATTATCCCCTTCACTCAAAGAAAGCTAAATAAAAAAGGCAAAACACAGTACATCATTACAATAATGGGATGCATTCTTCTGACATGGCTTTAAGCACACATAATACAGTACTGTACACAGGTCCACCTCAGACAAAATGTACTAGAAACATTTGAGTTGCTGAGGATATAAAAATCTCTGGAACAGCATAATCACCTGTTTGTTCACAAGGGTCGGCCTGAACTATATGCAGCGCAGATTTAACTGATCTATAAATCATGTCAACTTCCTATTAACAGGGCATTAACAGAATCCCATTATAGAGATTAGTGAATCAGCAGAACAGTGCGTAGCTCAAGGAGATCATCATGATCAAGCAGAATGTTTCTTCATTGTGGGGGGACATTTTATGTTAAAGCTTATAGTGAGGGCCAGAAGGGATCTTAAAGGGGTTTTGCTGGTCTCACTGGCTCAGTTGCCCTTTATGTCTAGTAGGGTCTATATACTTCATATCTAAAATCACCTTTAAGGTGGGAAGTTGGAAACAAAAAACTTTACATTTTATGTTCTCTATTGGTAATCTTAGGGCAATATATAATTTTCTAAGGTCAAATATCTAGGGTAGGACAACATATAAAGCATATAAAGGAATTGTTAAATTACACAATGTGCAAAAATGTACTGTGCATAGTAATCATTGTCAAATTGTAATAAATATTAACGTGGTAATCAAATCCACTCTGGGTGATTGTATTTCCTCATGATTTATTTAGTTACAATAAAAACATTTGAAAATATTAAATGAAGCCGTTGGGAGAAAAACATTATAGTTCTCAGAAACAAACCTTCCCATTCATTGGCAAGTGCCCCAAAAGCACACATAATAACCCCACATACACATGGATTAAAAAGCCTGATAAAAGTACAGATTTTCTCATTTATCCCAAAAAGTGTCACTTATAATTGAAAGATCCTTTTTCACTTTTTTAATTAATTGCCTTATTGTTTTCGTCTTCATCAATAAATCACAAATGAGCGACAAATAAACTCATATCGACAATGTAAAGGAATATTATGTCATTTTTTTTTAGCAAGGTTTTAAAAGGAAGGGATTTCAGGTAGCTTTAGTTCCCACTGTTTTGCTGTTTGAAGTAGCTATTAAATATGTGTAGCATAATGCCTGTCTTTGGACCGCCGAGGTATTCTTTGAGGTGTGTAAAACATGCTGAAACGTTTGTCACATTTCAAAATAAAAGTAGTGTCCTTAATTCATTTCCTGTCTCTTCCTGTTTAGAGGTATATGATCCTGGGTCGTCCAGTGCCTCCTGCATGTATTAGTGTTCCTATGTCGTCTTGATGTATGATGGTAACTCTCATTGATTCATTCGCTCTCTTCTTCATCGGTTCATCACCCTGCAATCTTTTTCTAGCCGTGGCTTGTTCTCCTTTTTTGCTTTCTCTCTCCCTCCCCCTTTTCTGTCTCTCTCTTTCTCACCCCTCCTACATTTCCTCCCTTCAATCTCCTACAATTAGTCTCCAACAGCTTTCTGCCTCTCTCTCCCTTTTCCTCTCATTTTCTTCCCCAATCCCATACTAATTATCTCCCCCTTTTTCCATCATTGGCAACTCCCTCTTGCATATCTGCAAGGGCTTCATAGGTGTGAGAAATATGGCACAAACTCCATCCAGCCTCCAATAGGTCTAGATGGAGCATCCACCATGTTGCTCATACCTAGCAATCCTCTCAGATCAGAAAAGGGCTCCAGGATAGGGGTGATGGATCAGTTTGAAATTGGGCCCTCCTCCCCCTCCTCTCTCTCCCTCTAGGAGGGCGGCCCGTGGCTGGGAATGATGGCCATGGTGCCGCCCATCCCAGCTGAGCCGCACATGCCCGAGGGCCCTGCCAGGGCTGGAGGGCTGTGTTTGGGGGTCTGCTGGAGGCCCTGTCCCTGGGTGGCCCCGTGGTGGGCGTGTTGCAAGGCGTGGCGCTCCAGCAGGGTGCGGTGGGTGAAGGCCCGGTGGCACACGGTGCACTGGAAGGTGCGCTCGGCCCGATGCGTGCGCATATGCACGTTGAGTGAGCTCTTCTGTGTGAAGCGCTTGCCGCACACAGAGCACTGGAAGGCGCGCACGCCCGTGTGCACCACCATGTGCTTGAGGAGGTAGTCACGCACAGGGAGAAGGAGCGCCAGCAGATGCTGCACTGATGAGGCTTTTGACCTGAGGCACACACAACAGAAAATAGGATCTGTTAGTATGACATGGGTATCAGAGAAGGACTATCTGTTATGTGGAGTTTTAACATGTGTATACAACAATCATGAACAGTAAATGTTTTAACGGAAGTAATAGTAACTAGCATATATAGAAAGTGGTGGCCTACCGGAGTGTATGAACATGTGCTTGCTGTAGTTCTTCCTGGAACGTAACGATTTCCCACAGTGAGTGCAGTCGAAGGACGTCTCAGATCCCTGGGAGGAAGGGGAGGGGCCTGGCGTGCCACAGGTTGACAGAACATGGGTCATTGGTGTCGGGGGCGGAGCCTGTTGGCTGTGCTCCGTTCCTGCCATGCTGTCAATCACCATCGGTCCGCCCACAAAGAATGAGGCTGATGGCTGTGATTGGCTGACTGGATACTGAAAAAGTAGCTGAAAGGGAAACAGGAATTGAAATAATGGCCACCAACGACTTTCATGATTAAAGTTTACAAATTGTTGCAATGATTATTTTAAAACTATATTTACATTTGTAACTGACCTGGTTGTTGATGGACTGTGAGGAGGTAGGGGGAGACAGTGGCTTGTTTCCTCTTCCTCTGGGGTTGAAGGACATGGCCTGAGCCGGCTCGTTCTGGGGCCAGAAAGCCTCGGGGGAGAAAACTCCAGCCTCATCAAAGAACACACCCTCCTGTAAGACAGAGAGACAAAATTCACTTATGAGTATTACCTAACTTAATTGACCCTAATACATAACCTTGAAAAGTCTCTAAAACTGTGATAATGAAGAAAGAATGACACTTTTATCCAAAGCAATTTACAGATTCAGAACATGCAGCCCATTTGGGTTTTGAACCCACAAACCTGGTGTTTTTTGCCAACACCATGCTCCAACAACAAGTTGCGGTCTAGGACAAGACAAGACTCACCTGGCCGAAGGTTGCCATGGATTCCTGTGTGCACTCCTGCCCTTCAACACGTCTTCCCTCCTCCAAGCCGAAGACCCCTCCATCTGGCTCCTGCACTCCTTCATCTTTCACCACCACTTCCTCTCCTACAAGAACCTGAGAGAAGGTAAAGAAAAATATATAGTCAATTAGAGTATAGAGTCTAAAACTGGTGCTTCGAACTGTGGTGTATGGTCAGGAATGTGAAGACAGTAAAAAGACTATTATAAACCGGGTCGTTCGAGCCCTGAATGCTGATTGGCTGAAAGCCGTGGTATATCAGACCGTATACCATGGGTATGACAAAAAATACTTGTTTAATGTTCTAATTATGTTGGAAACCAGTTTATAATAGCAATAAGGCACCTTGGGGGTTTGTATTATATGGCCAATATACCACGGCTAAGGGCTGTATCCAGGCACTACGCGTTACGTTGTGCAAAAGAACAGCCCTTAGCTGTGGAATATTGGCCATATACCACACCCCCTTATTGCTTAGATATCAATTTCTCAATGGACAAATTAAGAAAAAAGGTGCAATTTAGAACCTAAAAGGGTTTGGAGAACCCTTTTGGGTTACATGTTCTACATTGAACCCAAAAGGGTTCTACCTGGAACCAAAAAGGGCTCTCCTATGTGGACAACCAAAGAACCCTTTTGGAACCGTTTTTTCTAAGAGTATACATAATTGGCTTAGGTATAATGTAACAACAACTAAAAAGAGGTTCTAGCTGGCACTCCATCAAAGACTTAACATGTTTAATGACCCATAGAAGGGGTGTTCACTGTTTAATCAGTCCATGGAACATTAACTAGGAGGATAGCCTTATATAAGTCTTCTGGACAGCAACTTCCTTTCAATTATGTTTATTGCTGACATGTTCAGATCTATAGCTTAATTCCCAGCAATGACACAATGAGGGTTACTGCCGTCTAGAAGTCCTGCTTTATTCCCTTTAGGATTTCTGGCTGCATATCTGCCTGCCTTACAACTGTAACCATGGGGATCTTACCTGAAGCCTGAGTGGCTGCCTCTGCTTGCGGCTGTGTCCTCCTGCCCCTCTGTCCCTGTCCAAGTCTCTCCCTCTGTGATGTCCATCCATCTCCTCCTCCTCGCAGTATCTGTCCATCCCCACGAGCTCCTCTGAGAGGTCAGCCGCGTTGCTGCGGATACTGTCCCGGCCAATGCTGTCCACGCTGCTGACACCAGAGTTGCAGCCGACCGAGAGATTCCCTGAGCTTCCAGCATTGGCGCCGATAGCGGTTGCTGCTAGCAGGTCTCTCAGCTTGTACCTCACATCCTGGGTGCAATTTGAGTTCTTCATGAGGACTCCGCCGGCCCCTGAGCTCAGCCCGTCAGCCCCACACAGGGCCCCGGGGCTGCCCATGTCAGCTAGAGCCATCAGCCCCACTGGGTTAGCCTGCTCCAGGGCGCCTCCTGGGCCGCTCTCGCTAACATTAACGTTCAAGTTAGCTCCGCCCAGGCCTGTGACCATGTTGCTCGCTCCGCAGTCCCCCAAGGCGAAGTTCGAGAAGCTCTGGTAACCCCCACCACCGCTGACTGCGCCACCACCACCAATACAACCACCACCGCTGTCCCTCCCTTTACCCCCTTCCCGTTCCTCCTGTTTGGGCAGGACCCCACCTGTCATCCCCCCTCCTCCTCCACCGCCACTTGCTGCGGCCGCCGAAGCAGCAGCCACCTTCCTCTGGGAGATGATCTGGGTGCACTCGTCGATAACCGTCTTAATCTGCAGGATGCTGGCGGCGGTGAGGATGCAGAGGGCCTGCGACTGCACCACCACCAGCGAGCCGCTGTACATAAAATCCACCAGCTGCTTTACCGTCTCAGCGGGGACCAGCGGCGGCACCGAGATCTCAGAGTGGCCCAGCAGCAGCTTGTCCTGGAAGAAGGGGCTGCCAGCGGCCAGCACGCAGGCGTGGGCACGCAGCGAGGCGTCGTGGATGCGCACTGTCACGTCGCAGAAGAGGCCCTCACGCCGCTGCGTCCGTAAAGCCTCCAGAACAGACTGGCTGGAGTTGTGCAGGTGGATGTAGTGCACTGTCTCCGTGCCCGCAGCCATGGCCTAAGGATGAGGGACGGGGTGGGTGGGGAGGTGGTGCCGGGAGAGTGTCTGTCGGCTCTGGATCAGCTTGAAGGGGAGGGAAGGCAGGGAGGGAAGGGGGTACGGAGCATGGGCCACTGTGGGGCCGGGTGCTTCCCCTTAAACACTCATCGGGCTGCTTAGAGGTAATGAAGTTGTATCCACTGTGTCTGCAGGTATAATAGGATGTGTGAGGTTACCTGAGTGATGCACCTGCTTTGGTCGAGTGGGTTTCCTTGGCAGTCTTGCAGGGCTCCCCTAACCATGCAGTCTGTCACCTCAAGCTCTCAGTGCAACCCTGCTGGAAGCAAAGATAAAATTGTGTTCAACAGAGTATTGTATGTGCTGTAACATAATATAACTGATCTAGCTAAATCCTTACAATATTTTGTCTTTATCCCACAGGTACAAAATTACATTTAATAGCAAATAATTAGCAGGTGGCAGTGGCCTGTATTAAATGCGGCAGGTAGCCTAGTGGTTAGTGTTGGCCCAGTAACCGTAAAGGTTGCTAGCTCGAATCCCCAAGGTAAAAATCTGTCGTTGTGCCCCTGAACAAGGCAGTCAGCCCACTGTTCCAAGGCCATCATTGTAAATAAGAATTTGTTCTTAACTGACTTGCCTAGT
The DNA here is from genome assembly GCA_030435695.1 of Brachymystax lenok tsinlingensis. NCBI lineage: Eukaryota > Metazoa > Chordata > Actinopteri > Salmoniformes > Salmonidae > Brachymystax > Brachymystax lenok. The sequence continues at coordinate 7,886,713 of CM059812.1, read as the reverse complement.
TAAATAAAGGTTACACACAAATGACCACAGGTAACATGCCTGATTGACCATGACAAGTGATTTATAAGGGCGGGAATAAGTGGGCGCGTGGGACAGACAACAGCGCATGCGAATGTTTTTTAAAAAGAATGATCTGCATAGCTAACTAGAGCCCTTTTAGTGTGGTTGAGTGACAGTGGAAAGAGCGGCATGTGTGAATTGCAATAATGTCGATTATATAAATGTAATGCATCATGATATTATATTTCGTAAGTCATGTCAATGGGCCTATTTCAGACAAAAATATCTATGCAACCAGACGGGCAAATAACTGTCAAATTGTCACAGTAAATGCTACCATATGCTAGCTAGTTATCAAGCTAATGTTATGCATGTTGACATTCTCCTTTCTCGTGAGCACACAAACATCTTCGGTGTGCATTTGCATGAACAACTACGAGCATGTGGTTTGTAGAAATTTATTGACATTACAATAAATTATAATAACCAAAGCCGACACCTACCACGGTCCAATTAGCATGGCTAACTTGACTAGCTGGCCACTGGTTGGAAAGGGTAAGATAGCTACAAACTAACGTTAGCTAGCTTCCTGGCTAGCACAGCCTTCTTGTATTGGTCTTCGACCTATTTCGTCTATCGACAACTATTCTACCTTATTTACATCTCTGCAGTGTGCAGCGATAATAATACGCGTATATTAATATGCATGCATTTCTGTAAACAAATATCGAACAGTTAGAATTAGCGCGTATTCCTCCAATATTTCTGCTGCAAACACAGTGCCAGTGACTGCACAGACGTGCAGAATCTCACACAGATCTGTATGCATATGGATGGTTAGCTGCATGTAGTGCATAATTGTAACGGTGTAGCTCAGAGATTCTCAACTGGTTGGTCGCGACCGAGGTTTTGAATACAGCAGTCTGAATTTAAACTACTAAAACCAGGTAGAACGTGTGTAGAAATTATAATGAACCTATGTTTTAATAATTTGACATCTGAACTATTTTTTCAATCACAGTATTTTCAATATAGTTATTAACAGTGAGTTTAACATTCTTCATCAAGAATATGGGCAACATGGAATGATTGACAATGAAAAAGGTGGGACTGTTGTTACCAGGTGATAATTGGTACATTTACTATCAATATAGCATTACAAATAGTTTTCCAGATTGCATTTTGCCGATGCTAATATTGGATCGCAACTGAGACAACATTGTTCAATTTGTGTCCCGAGGCAAAACCATTCGAGAACCACTGCTTTACCTAAACTAATTTTTATATGGAATTTTAAATATCATGTCTAACTTTAATGAATTCTGCTTTTTCTTTGGTGAACCCTTGAGAGAATCCTTGAGTTGAAGAATTCTGTCAATTTAGATTTAAAATAGCCCATCACTGGAGTTGTCTTTTGTCATGTCTTGAAGGTTATTGTAGTCAGCTCCATCTTTACAGTGAAATTCTAAGAAAGATACATCTCCACAGTATTTACTGCACAACAAAATATAATTTAATGAATTCACTTGTCACAGTTTGAAACACAAATCTATTTTGATATATAAAATAAAAGGATCCAGTACCCTCCATTTGTCTCAGAATAAGGCATGCAGTCTCCATACAGCTTTGGACATGTAAAGCTACAGGTCATGTTACAGTAGGACTCACAGAGACATTCAGTCACAAGTACACACAGAAGCGCTCAGAGTAGCTATTCTTATCTTGGGGCCCAATTAACATGTATTCTTTGTGCACACAATGCGTAGGTAGGGGTGGGATTGAACACAAAACACAACACCTAAAGTATAATAGTAATTCACATTTATGTAGCAACAAGGTAGAACACTTTAACTGGGGGCGGTCATTCATCTCTCCAAGCGCTTTAGAAAAAGTGGTTAGGTGAAGGCGGAATACTTTATTATGTGACTTACTTTTGACATACATTTACACAACAAATTATCAGTAGTAGACTAGTACATTGTGTGAAAATAGTATGTAGGTGGTGCGTAACATTATGAAATTATACAGCCGTGACTTGCTTTCCACCCTATAAGCAGAGAGGCCTTTTTGGAAAAGATATCTATAGAGTGTAATCACTATAAAGGAGTTGTTGTATCATTCATTGGATTAAATGTTCACTGGTTCAATTGAGAGTTCCACTAAAATACTACTACTCTTGTAACTCGCATATCCAGTAGAAAGTACAGAGCACTTTTTGTTTGGTGCAAAATCCAACTTTTGTTATACAATACACACATTTTGCACTATATTTATCAGATACTTAAGACAACATGCTATCGAGGAAAATGTACAAACATTTAAATTATAAACCCTTCTGGTGCATTATAAATAAATAAAGGTGAAATATTCTAGTATTTTTACTTCCCTATGCATGCGGACATGTCTCCGGCTGTGAGAGTGGCCAGGTGGGGCAGAGGTGGAGTCACGGCTGTCGGGTCGGGGCTATGGGGAGATGGAGTTAAGAGCTGTGCGGTGGGTGGAAGAAAAGTTGGAGTAGCAGGGCGTTGTCAAGGTGACGGGAGGGGCGGCTCATTATGCTTGCTGAGCCGCTTGCTGCGCCTCTTGCGCTCTCTGGCGACAGCCCACGGCTGTGATGAGGGCTGCACCCTTGCCGCTCCCATCCTCCGACAACAGGAAGTTGACGTTACACTTGGGGGCGAGCTCCTTCACTGTCTGGTGGAAGATCCGGGAAAAGCTGAAGAGACAGGCACACATAGACGAGTATAAGGATAATTGTCTCTCATAGGACACATCACTGAATTGATGATGCGGATTCATTACAGTTGTACTCAGAGTTCTATTTCTATGATATCTAAGTAGACCTGATGTAGCAGAAGTGAAATGCCCTTATCATCTGACACTAATATCACACGTCATTATGGACATGCTTCTAATTTCCACCATTTAACATTTAAAGGAAGCTTTGGATTTAGTGACACTGGCTCTCCTTTTTTCCCTCTCCTTTCCTCTCTCTCTATCCCTCCATCACTCACTGTGGGTGCAGTTTGTAGAGTGTTCCGTCCACCCCGACAGTGACGTCTAGGTGGTCCAGCCCTCTGTTCTCACGAATCTTGTCCACCACGCCGGCCATTCCGGCTCCGCAGATCTGAGCCGCACGGCGGGACACGGTGCTGCATACCTCCTTGACGATGATACTGTCGTCACATGTGCTGTCCAGACCCAGCTGCTGTAGGATGGCCCTGACCTGCAGCAAGGCCAGGCGATCGCTGGGGAAAGAAAGGGTTAAAGGTCAATCAAGAGCCATTGAGTCACTGGATACTGAATAGTTACTTCTGCATACAGGTAGGCCTAATATTGGTTACAGTCTCATAAATGTGTCTGTATCATATTCTTATGTGTTTGTAACAATGTAGATGCCATTGTTGTGAACAATTTGTAATAGTATTAAGTGTTGGTTCTCAACAGCGTAGATAATCTCTGTACATCCCAAATTACAACAGGATACTTATGCACACCCCCAGGCACATATCCTTAGTTAATAGGGTCAAATTTAAGTACAGCGAGAGATTTTTTTGTTTAATCACATGTTCCCTACCTCTCTATCTGGGACAGGAACTTGGTCTCAAAGATGCCTCTGGTCTTCAGCGTCTCAGAGATCTTTCCACGGAACAGGAAGCCGCGCTTGGTCAGGTCAATCAGGATGTTCCTCACAATTTCTCCCAGGTACATGCCGCTACACATCTTCTCATACCTGAGACATGGAGTGAAACATACCCAAAATTTGAGCCATATAACTTAGTTATTTAGTATGGCCCATCTCTCCTCAGGGAGCATAGTACAGTAGACCATCGATGACTCTTAGTCTAACATACCAACAATCAAAACCAAGCACCATTTTATTATGGATAACATTAAAGTATTTTAGAGTCAATAAAGGATTCTGGTTCAAATACGATAAAAGTACAGATGCATACTCAGGCCATTAACAAAACACTTAGGCCAAAAAAACCAACAACCAAAAAAACAAATTTCAACCTATCCTGTGCTCAGAGAGCCATTTACTAGTTTGTCTGTTCAATTGTCACCTCTGTTTGCCCTCGTTGAGTGAGTTCTCGTCCACGGCGCGGTCATATTGCGTCCTGATATCATCCAGGCACCCATTGTCTCCGAAGGCGCCCCACTCCATGTTGACGCACATGCGTCCCTCGTTCCCCTCCACTGTCTCTATGTTCCTCATCTCCTCCATGTAACACGCGTTACTGCCCGTCCCTGTTAGAATGCACGTGACATCCCAGGTCTTAGGTCTATAATGCACGTGACATCCCAGGTCTATAAATCTGTACAGTATTATATGTATTGCGGATATACTACTTATTACAATGTACATTACAGTAAATTATATCCAATTTGGTATAAAAGTTTTAGCCTTTAGCTTTGTATCCAATTTCATCAACTTATTTTGCATTTGATAGAAAAAACAATGTTGTACTGTAAGTGTTGATGAAATTAAGTAGTGGCCTGTATACCTGCAATAAGTCCAACCTCACAGGTGGGCTCTTCATATGCACACGTCATCATTGTTCCAACAGTGTCGTTCACCACAGCTACCACATCCAGATCAAACTCCTACACATACACACAACACGCAAATAACATTATGAGTTGAACAGTACATTTGAGTGAGTTGAATTTAAAATGTTCCGCTTCACCCAATGCTTTAAATAGTAACCTCATTCGTCATCTTAATTTACTGTCACAACCAGAAAACAAACCTCCATTTAGAGTCATGCATCATGTCATAAAGCAAAAAACGTTATATTATTTTCAGTGTGAGTGTTGGTGTTGTTTCTTGGTTGTTTCTCAATGAATTAACCACTTTCCCCCCCTGGAAATGTTAGTGAATGCCTGGTTCAACTGAAAGATGATATCAGACATGGCAACCTTTCAAATAGCACTCCAAGAACAATGCAGCCCACTGACCCTCCACACACTCATTATTATGCAGAAGCTCAGACAGGAGACATACACACGCACACGCACGCACGCACGCACGCACGCACACACACACACACACACACACACACACACACACACACACACACACACACACACACACACACACACACACACATACACGCACACAATTGACAAAGAGATATCATATTCCCATTCCCATTTGTAAAGATCCTGATTTTCGTGTTGTTGTTTCTAGAAATATAAACTCGCAATTTGGTCACAACAAACACTCTCAAGTTAATTTGCCTTATACTTTGCCTGTAATGGTTTACAGTCATTTTTGCATTCTTGTTTATTACAATTTTCTCATGTTAATAACATGCTATTTAAACAATTTCCACACCTCTGCATTGCGGTAGTCCTGGAAATCCAACCCTAGGCAACACAGTGACTAGGGACTAGTTTCAGCAATGGACTCTTTATGTTATAGATGAACTACGTCACTACCTACAGTACGTTGATTAAAAAAAATGCAATTATCTTGGCTCTCCCACAAATCACGAGGCAGTCATGCCAGAACGTCGAGATTCAAAACCAAAGCTTGCAGGAAAAACCTTTGCAGTGGTTTTAGTTAAAGTAGTTGTTGCAAACTATCCACCTGCGAAATGCACTCATTAAAAATAACCAAAGTGATCTCCATCTTGCTAGCCAATATTTAGTATTTTATTCAAGCCGATAAAGTAGTGACGTAGGTAGTGACGTACTTCCTCTATGCCAAAATAGTTCATAATTGAAACCAGGCTCTTGTTACTGTGTTGCCTAGGGACAGGTTTGCGAGACTAGCATTGCGGCTCCATTGTACCTGTTTGGTTTTTTTTCCAAATCAATTTGCTCATTGACATTCAACTAATACTTACTCCATCCTCCATCTAAAAGGGTGAAATTGATAAAAAAGATACTGAGAAACATGTTGGTTGTGATTTGGGCTGAGAACCCCTCAGAACAACAAGTCCAGAATGACTGAAGCACATTGAGTATAACTGAGTTACTGCAGCACGGCTGAAAGTTGCCAATGGAGACATTGCATATGCTACTAGCATATGCTCCTAATGGTAACTTAGCATGATATGCTATTGTTTATTTTTTTATATATATTGTGGTCTGGCATTTTGCATTGTTTAATAAATTGATACATTGTTACTTGGGATGGTATCAGTTTTTCCAACCGCATAGAGTGATTTATTGTTGATAAATGGTGTTATGAATGATATCAACCGTTACGTGGGCTGTTAATGTTGATGGTGACTGAGACAGTGCAGTGGCAGTTCAGTTATGGTGCATGAGTATAATGACAGTTCCACACAGTATTGCCAATTTAGCGATTTTGTTGCTATATTTAGCGAGTTTTCAGACCCCTCCAGCGACTTTTATTGGTAAAAGAGCCTAGCAACAAATTCAACTACTTTCAGGCTGCCTTTGGGGAGTTTTGCCACAAAGGATTTCTATGGTTTTGATAGCATTTAGCGACTTTTCCCACTCAAACCTTTCTGCCGTAAACAATGGGAGAAGCTGTCTGTGCAACAGAAGTCATGGTGCAGAGATAGGCAGAGAAGCACAAGGGGAGGGGTGTGCGGTGGGAAAGGTGGCGAAAACGCTATGTCGGGGACAGCAGCTGTGCAGGGCAAATTGGTGCTGTGACTTCGTCATGGCAACAGCAAAACGTCACCCAGCGACTTCTAGCGACAAATCAATGAGCCAATAGTGATTCTCACTGAAAAATTGTTGGCAACTGGTTCCACACCAGTTATTTTGATTCTACTCTATTGAGTTATATTGTGGGGAGGTGTTACATATTATCATAGTGGTGTGACATAAGGCGTGGTGTCCAACCTCACCTCTTTCCTCTTGATGCCCTCCCGGAGAAGCTCCACCACGTCTTCACCCTCACAGTCTGTGCATTTGAAGCCTTTGGTCCAGTTCACAAGGATACCCTGAAAAACAGAAAAGGCACTTTTTGGTTACCCTACGATCACCTTAATACATTGACTTGATTTTCGGTGCATCCACATGTTTTATAGTTACAGCAGACACGAATGTCACTCTGAGAACGATCAATGAAATATACTGTGAAATGCGAATGTTGATCATAATTGTCAGTGAGAGTGATTCCATTTTTGGAGGATCTTGGATATAATTTGGGTTCTCATCCAGGGTAGATGTTAGCCAGCAGATAAAATACTCACTGCATCCAGGCTCTTCTGGTGGCAGGGGAAGGAAAAGGTGAAGCCCAGAGGCAGACGGGCGCTCTTCATGCCCATGTAGTCCAGGAAGTCAGAGATGCAGTGCACAATGTGGTCAAAGAGCTGGAGGAAACGGTGGGAAAAAACGGCTTTAATCATACGCTGACTGCATTCATTTAATTATGAATTTAATGATTCATTGGCTTGATGATGTGCTGACTGTATTTATTTCAGTGTAGACAGAAATAAATTAGACTCAATTTATGGATGGAAAAATTACTGAAGTATGTATTTGGACATTTGAAAACGGATGAATCATAGTTCATGAATTGAGACCGAATCTAATGGCTTTTGGCTAATGACATTTAGTAATTTCAGCCATTGCTGTACCTCCTCTCCCGTGCCCTGCATGACCTCGATGGGAATAGCGTAGATTTTGTTGTGCATCTCCACTGTACGTCTTTTCCCACTACGGATCTTAACCAGCAGCACCCGGAAGTTTGTCCCTCCCAGATCCAGAGCCAGGAAATCCCCATTTTCTGTAACATGAGGGCTAGCTTATTAGCTAATGATATTACAATATCATACAAACTACCACTATTTCCATAAGATATTCTCATGCTTCAAATGTTGATTCTCATAGTTCTACCTGTATGAATTGCTTGAGGTCGGTGACCTTAATCTGTTTGCTGTTCAGATTAGGCAGGCATATTGGGTGACAGTTCAGTAAAAATGAAGGGATTCTAACATGCAAATGCCCAAGGATTATACAAAAAGTACAAAAAGTAGACCAATTATGAAAGCATTGAAGCTTTTAAACTTTTGCGTGGGTCAGTCCCATTTTATTCCCTAACGGTTGAACAAGGAATTCCTCTATGGAGGTGTAATTGAATTCCTGAATCGATTACAATTCAGATGGAACTGATTCCCGCCAACTCTGAATAGTGGTGAGAAGATATATTAATTCCTCCTTTAAATCCTTCCTGCTATCCATCCATCCATCCTTCCACAACCCCCTCCTGTTGGTCACCTGTTCCGTCAGGCGTGCTGCGCACGTAGGTGGGCAGCATCTTGACGGTGGCCGAGTCGTGGGTCTTTTTCCCCAGGCCGTTCTCGATCTCCGTCCTCATCCTCTTCTTCACCTCCAGCAGCTGGGCTTTGCTCAGACGGAACTCGGCCAGTGTCTGGGCGATCTGGCGAGTCTGGTCGGCCAGACGGTACGCCACCGCCGTTACCATGGCAGCACCCTTGGCACTTCCACTCTCGGACAGCAGGAAACGGACGTCAGAGTCGGGCACCAAACGCCGCACCGTCTTGTGGAGACGGCGGGCATATCTGCAGAGAGAGGAGAAGGGCGGATGGATGGAAGAGATTACAAACTGTTGGGATTTTTGTATCGAAGCCTAGTACTTGTCAGAGAAATGTCAATCTTGATATGTTATTGCATCATCACTTGTGGTAGAGACCAGCATATTCTTTGACACCTGTGGCTATTTTGAAATTCCCTCCTGTTCTCTTATTGTGTTTTTGCCCAGAGGAGGCCCTATCTACCTCCAGTGGGATTGAGTACTCACTGAGGGTGCATCTTGTACATCGACCCATCAATACCCACAGTGGTGCGCAGGCGGGCGACTCCCTTGTTGTCCTTCAGCCGAGTAAGGATACCTCCCAGTGTAGCTGCGATGAGGTTCGCAGAGCGGAAGGATACGATGGTGCACACGTGTTGTACGGCAACACAGTCCTCTTGAGAAGGCTCCACCCCAAGCCTCGTTAGAGTCTCTTTGCATTTGGTCAGGCCTTCCTTGCTCCTGTCATGGGGAGAGAGAGGTCAATGGCAAGCATTTATGTAGAGCTTGAGCTCTACAGCTCACTTAGCCTCAAATAACTTTTCATTGTATGTAATGGAGGTCATATAGTCCACAAAAACAATGGAGTTGTGTATATTTTCCTTGGAAGAAACTGTCCATGGTTGACCTCTTACTTCTCAATGGCTGAAACATGCTTCGTTTCGATCTTCCCTTTTGTCAGAAGCTCAGGGGTTATCCGACCCTCGAACAGCAGTCCCTCCTTGGCCATCTTGACCAGGATGAGGCGGACCAGCTCTCCCATGAACATCCCGCTGGCCATCTTCTCAAACCTTCCCAGACAAAGACACAACAGATACACTGTCAGTTGATTTTTAGGGCTTGTAAACAAACACACAGCTTTACGTTCTCTGAGGATTTATTGTAATGTGACATGACTCTTCCTGGAGATTTTGTAAATACCTGCTTGGGTTGAACAATATCTACACTGTTTTCTGTTTTATCTTGGTGGTGAGGGTTGCAAGCCCCTGGCCTGGAGCCCTATATATCTATCACTTGTAGTGATTTTTTGAAGCTTTTGAGGCTGCAAAAAGTGCCTGATTCAATGGACGTTTAACTGACAAATTGCACTGTAATTAGCTTTAGGTTATAACTCCGTTATAGCAACTACTATAAACACATATTCCACATAGCAGTCCTGAGTACCATGCAGGCCCTGCTGTCTTGACTTACAGCTGTTTCCCAGGGTTGAGGGAGCCTCGGTCGATCTCTCGGTCAAACTCTGTACGGAGGTCCTCCAGGGACCCGTCGTCCCCGAACGCCCCCCACTCTGTGTTGATGCACATCCTGCCCTCGTCTCCCTCCACCAGGTCAATGTGCCGCAGCTCCTCCATGTAGCAGGCATTAGTACCAGTACCTGAAAGTACACCCAGCCTAGTAAATAACCTGTCTGGAGCACTACGGCACAGGAGAATACTGTGCCGCAAAATGGACATCTGCTTAATTTTCACTAGAGCTGTGCCTCTCTGTGTAGAATTTAGAATTAACATGAGTCTACAATGCCACAACCATTCTTTTGTTGTGTCATCAATAACCCTTTTGAGCGTATGCAAACATACAGTTGAAGTCGGAAGTTTACATACACTTAGGTTGGAGTCATTAACTCGTTTTTCAACCACTCCACACATTTCAACCACTCCACACACAAGTAATTTTTCCAACAATTGTTTACAAACAGATTATTTCACCTATATTTCACTGTATCACAATCCACTGAATCACAATTCCAGTGGGTCAGAGGTTTACATACACTAAGTTGACTGTGCCTTTAAACAGTTTGGAAAATTCCATTAAATGATGTAATGGCTTTAGAAGCTTCTGATAGGCTAATTGACATAATTTGATTCAATTGGAGGTGTACCTGTAGATATATTTCAAAATAAATCAGCCAAGACCTCAGAAAAAACATTGTGGACCTCCACAAGTCTGGTTCATCCTTGGGAGCAATTTCCAAACGCCTGAAGGTACCACGTTCATCTGTACAAACAATAGTATGCAAGTATAAACACCATGGGACCACGAAGCCGTCATACCACTCAGGAAGGAGACGCGTTCTGTCTCCTAGAGATGAACGTACTTTGGTGCAAAATAATGCAAATCAATCCCAGAACAAAAGCAAAGGACCTTGTGAAGATGCTGGAGGAAACAGGTAGAAAAGTATCTATATCCACAGTAAAACGAGTCCTATATCGACATAACCTGAAAGGCCGGTCAGCAAGGAAGAAGCCACTACTCCAAAACCGCCATAAAAAGGCCAGACTACGGTTTGCAACTGCACATGGGGACAAGGATCGTACTTTTTGGAGAAATGCACTCTGGTCTGATGAAACAAAAATAGAACTGTTTGGCCATTATGTTTGGAGGAAAAGGGGGGAGGTTTGCAAGCCGAAGAACACCATCCCAACCGTGACGCACGGGAGTGGCAGCATCATGTTGTGGGGGTGCTTTGCTGCAGGAAGGACTAGTGCACTTCACAAAATAGATGGCATCATGAGGAAGGAAAATGATGTGGATATATTGAAGCAACATCTCAAGACATCAGTCAGGAAGTTAAAGCTTGGTCGCAAATGGGTCTTCCAAATGGACAATGACCGAAGCATGCTTCCAAAGTTGTGGCAAAATGGCTTAAGGACAACAAAGTCAAGGTATTGGAGTGGGCCATCACAGTCCTGACCTCAATTCTATAGAAAATCTGTGGGCAGAACTGAAAAAGCGTGTGCGAGCAAGGAGGCCTACAAACCTGACTCAGTTACACCAGCTCTGTCAGGAGGAATGGGCTAAAATTCAACCAACTTATTGTGGGAAGCTTATGGAAGGCTACCCAAAACATTTGACCCAAGTTAAACATTTTAAAGGCAATGCTACCAAATACTAATTGAGTGTATGTAAACTTCTGACCCACTGGGAATGTGATGAAATAACTAAAAGCTGAAATAAATCATTCTCTCTACTATTATTCTGACATTTCACATTCTTAAATTAAAGTGGTGATCCTAACTGACCTAAAACAGGGAATGTTTGCTAGGATCTTATGTCAAGAATTGTGAAAAACTGAGTTTAAAAGTATTTGGCTAAGGTGTATGTAAACTTCGGACTTCAACTGTACATGTCTTGAATGCTGTGTATCCTCACCTATGATGATGCCAACTTCACATCGTTGATCGTCGAACCCACAGGTCATCATTGTTCCGGTTGTGTCATTGACAACTGCCATGATGTCAGCTTCATAGTCCTGACAAATACAATATGTTTTCTAATTCTCTTCCAGAGCGCACGTGGTAATTCAATTATGGTTAAGAAATAAGAAAACTCACCCCTCGTTTCTTGATGGCCTTGTTCAGAAGCTTCACGACATCCATGCCTTCTACACCACTCACTTTAAACTTCTTTGTCCAAGTCACTAAGACGGCCTGTAACAGATAGAACTTTCTTTAATAAATCTGTCCTATGACCACCTAGTCTTAGTCTTAGCTAGTCTTAGATAGTGTTAGCTGGTTTTGACTGGTGTTGGCTAGTGTTGGCTAGTCTTAGCTAGTGTTAGCTGGTGTTGACTGGAGTGGGCTAGTGTTGGCTAGTCTTAGCTAGTGTTAGCTGGTGTTGACTGGTGTTGGCTAGTCTTAGCTAGTGTTAGCTGGTGTTGACTGGTGTTAGCTAGTGTTGGCTAGTCTTAGATAGTGTTAGCTGGTGTTGACTGGTGTTAGCTAGTGTTGGCTAGTCTTAGATAGTGTTAGCTGGTGTTGACTGGTGTTGGCTAGTGTTGGCTAGTCTTAGATAGTGTTAGCTGGTGTTGACTGGTGTTAGCTAGTGTTGGCTAGTCTTAGATAGTGTTAGCTGGTGTTGACTGGTGTTGGCTAGTGTTGGCTAGTCTTAGCTAGTGTTAGCTGGTGTTGGCTTTTAAAATGTCTTTTAAAATTAGGATTTTATCCCCCCAGGCAGGTACCACCTCCGCAGTTATATACTCTACAACAGAACTGTGCAAACTCAGACCCTAAAAGTTGTCTTATACTTAAATATAATACATTTTATACTGCCATTTATTATGGTTTCTCAATCATTTTAAATAAAGCATTAAAACATTATAAAAGCATACATTATTGGAACCTCTTACCTCGTCCAGTTTGGTTTGTGCACATGGGAAGGAGAATGTGAATCCAACAGGGAGTTTTTTATCCTTGATCTTTTGCTTCTCCATGAAGTCACCAAGGCATTCTGCGACATGGTCAAAGAGCTACAGACATAAAAATAACTTGCATTGAGACAGAAGCACGTAGTTATACAATTACACATAATAACAGTAGCAGCACCCCAACCCTATTGGCTTATCAAACCCCTAATTAACAATTAAACTGGTTTGAATTGGTGAATCATGATGGTGGCCAGCAGTTCTTCAAGTCAGTCCTCTACTGCGACCACTCTGTAGGCCTATAGGTTACAGCGTGGAATGTTTTTTTTGTTTCAACCAATCACAATTGATCTCTCTCGTTACAGAATTGTTGTGGGTATAACGTTACTGTTGCCAACTGCCCTCTCTCGGGGAGTTTCAACAGTCAACAGAGGTCAACAGTGTAGTGGTGGGGGTCTTGATGTCACACCCACTTCATAGGACAAACAGATCAATACAACAATATTGAGTGACAGAGTGATCCTTATTGTTTGACCCGGTGAACCTCTGATGTGAGTGAATGAGACTATAGGCAATGGTCTGGGAGTGTTTGGGCAGTTTGGAGGGTTTTTTGTTGTGTTTTTGAGGGTGTTTTGGTTTGTTTTTTGGTGGTGTTTTGTGGTGTTGTTGACCTGCGTCCCACTCCCATGGATAATGTCCTCAGGGGTCTCGTAGACCAGGCTTTCCATCTGAACCGGCTGCTTCTTGTCTTGTGTCACCTTCACACGCAGGATACGGAAGTTGGAGCCACCCAGATCCAGAGCTAAGAAATCTCCCTTTTCTGTCAGATTGGAGAAAATAAAACAAAAACGCAGAAACAACATTACCTATTTTCTAGTGTCTTTCAAGCAGTGTGTTACTTCTACAAAATTCATTTTAGGTGAACTGAATTGATTGCCTGCCAGGTGCTATATATCAGGATTATATGTCATTCTAGGAAGGGAGACAAAATCGTACTCTGTCCTCAAAAGGTAAAGAAATGCCTGTTTATATTGATTGTATAGATCAGGCACCAAGCTGTTTGTGTACTCCAGACACTAAGCTGATCTAATTACACTATCTGTCTGGTGTTGACCTATCACAATCTGTTCCCTTGACCTGTCTGGAATGAAATGTCACTGAGCTGTATTGGATGGAGGTGTGTCTGATGGCCTACAGACTAGACCATGACTCCATTTGTATCTGCCATTAAATCAAAGTAGAATTCTATCCTCAGGCTAACTAGGTAATGTTCCGTTATAACACTGTTATAGAGTGCTGCTGTTCCATCTAGATTGTAGTTTACAGTAAAGGGCCTACAGTTAAAAGAGTTCTCCACTGTTGATATTCATCTTTCCTTACTCTGTAAAGAATACCATCACAGAAAATATATTGCATGTGTTGCTATCTTGTTGATCATGGCATTGATGGCTTGTGATTGACCTGTGTAACTAAGTAAATTGTTGATAATACTTTTACACACATCTCACATACTTGACAAATATCAGTTGTCAGCTGTCACCATAGCCTCAACTTTGAACTTTGACTGAATCCCCCTTCCTGGACCCCCTCATGTCCAGTGGCTGAAAACGATGGCTATTTATAACATGCGAGATGACAGGGAACTGCTCACGGCAGGCTGGCTTTATGATACGACCCCTCTGCAAGGCTAGCCTTGTTGGGCCTTGGCAATTACTGTCCACAGGCCGCTCTATTTACAAACAAAGATAGGCCACCCTGGTCTATGCATAGGTTGGATGTTTGGAGTAAACCTCTTGACAACGTCCTCTACTATCAGCAGTGGCCTCTACAATCATCAGTGGGCTCTACTATCAGGGGTCTCTACAATCAGCAGTGGCCACTACAATCAGCAGTGGGCTCTACTATCAGTGGCCTGTACTATCAGCAGTGGGCTGGGCTCTACTATCAGCAGTGGGCTCTACTATCAGCAGTGGGCTCTACTATCAGCAAGTTCAAATAGCTTTCTGACATTTTATTATCAGGCAACATTTTACATATAGTATTTCCCCTCCTCTTCTCCAAAGTAATAGCTTTATGCTGGGAAGATTGCCTGTTGACATTCAGCATTACATTACACCCAATACTCTAGTTATTTATTAACAAGGGCTGGGCATTTTAACTGATGTTGAAAGGCAATCAGCAGTAAACAAACAGTGAACTCATCTCCTATTTTTTCATGTCTTAAACTATAAATCTTACCTGTAACTTTCCATTTCAACAACAACATATACATTTTATATATTATAAACTGAACAAAAATAACTCCAACTGTCCCCAAAAAACCCAACTACCCCAATGGTGGACCCCTGCATCATTTTGCATGAGCTCAGTGTCTCTGTATCTAGCAGTTGAATGATCAGCGTCAGCGATATTAAATGTTATCATGCACTGCTATAGCACAGCTAATCATACTGACAGCCCATAGACACTCTAGTGGCCACAGAGAACACTGTTTTGCTCCTGGGCTTACAACAATGGCGCTAGGTGGCCATATGACCTGCCAAGTTCAAATACAGGGGCCACACAGTACACACAAAAAGCCTAATGTCACAGAATGGCACTGGCCAATTAAAACACCTCAGCACATTTTTTTGCAGCACAGATAAGCTGGGAGTGTAGTGTGCTTTAAAGTGCTTACAGTATAAACACTATTTTCTATGTAGCGTTAAAAGTCCAATAGTGGTATTTTGGTGCTTTTACCGTATAGAAGTAGCCTGAAAGGACGTGCCAGTAGATATGCAAGCTGCAGGTCCAAATGGGATCCATGCCATTATCCTATGATTATGAATGTATAGTTTTTTTTGTTATGCAGAGAGGCAGCTAACATCATCAGTGTGGATTATTTCCAATGTATATATTGCTGTACTTTATTAAAGAGATTGAAGGGGATATTAAGCACTTTCCAATTCATAACATGTCATCCGAATTTCAGGAAAATTATTATTATTATAGTTTTTTGCAGGATGTAACATATAATATGAAATGGATGACTTTGTGCACAATGTTCGGGGACCTGTTTTGGCTCGTGAACCAACTGAGCCACACAGAACCACTATTGCACTGAAGTTTACTCTGTATTGACTTGACACTTTACCTGATCCATCAGGGATGGACCTGACAAAGGTGGGCAGCATCTTGACGGTAGCGGTGGTGTTGGTGTCGCGGCCCAGCCCGTTCTCCAGCTCCCGCCGGAATCGACACTTGATGTCATGCAGCGTCTCGTCAGAGAAACGCATAGAGTAAAGGTACTTGTCGATCTATAGACCACCACAGGAAAGAATGGATACAATATGTAATGATGATATGTCATCATGATACAGTATATACAAGGATTAGGGTCTTGAGTTTTACTGACCCTAACTATTATGTATTGTTATGATACTGTATATTACTCAACCAATGATGGAGTGCAGGTACTTAGCAATATGAAGACAGACAGACATTACAAGTTGTCATATAATTCCAGAGTGCAATGGAACACAATTCAGAGGGAACAACCAGATAGGATCCACAGATTATTATATCATCTCTTACAGTGGCATTAGTATTCATCAGTCGCTATGGGCCTCCAAAAAGAAGAACTGAGCTGAACAATATAACTGGTGTAGAGCCGATAGCTGGAGAATGATTGTCCTGATATAAATAGCATTGTGCAGCCTTCACATAGAGACGAGTATGTGTGCGACGCTGGTAATTAAGTAGTAGTAGGCTACAAACGTTATGAAATGCGCACTATCAGAGACCATCTGTTTTCATCACAATGGTAAGTATTAGTACAATTTTGGGGCATCAAAAAAATCTAATGATTAAGATAATTTAATATTCTCATAATGAATTGTAATATAATAATATAGTATAGTAGTAGTATAATATACTGTCATAATAATTGACGTCATATAATATTTTTCTGAATCAGCCCTCATACAGGTCTTAATCAGGAATGTAATGGTTAACTGAGTTTATTCCCAGGGGCCTGAACCTTTTCACTGCTGTGGTGAATCACACATTAGCTAGCTACAGTACTAGGGGCACGTGCACATGCTGCACTACACGTCACGTATGACATCACAAATCAAATCGAGCCACTCTGTCTGTACTCAGTCTCTAGGGGATGTCACACAGGTCAAGTCAAAACCAATGGATTTATTCATGTATAATGTGTGTCCTGAGACAACTAGATGCTCTGATGCTTCTCGTGCCTTGTTTCTGTTCTGATCTGAGGTCAACATCTGTCTATCACTAACGGGCGTGTTCCCTCCTATCCACAGGAATGAACGAGGGATGGCGAGGCAAGGTGGGGTTTGGCACTTTAACCGTTTCCATGACGATGGAGAGACCGAGAAAGGAGTCTTCCTTCTAAGCAGCCTCTAGCTTCACAGACACCTGTCTGCTTCAGACGCCCCGGCAACAGACGCCCCGGAAACACTCCTTAGCGATGAGAGGGGCTAGCATGCACTGCATCACGACCACCACCAACTAGCCCACCCAGCTGGCACATCCTAATCTCAAGGACACACTGTGCGTTTATTAAAATCTGCACACTCCTGTTCCAATACCTACTGTAGACAAGACTAACCACTCATCAAAATTAAATCAGATGTCCATCATGGCTTCCCTCCCAAAGCTACATCCTCGCCCAGCCTCATCAAATGTCCCAGAGGCATATTGATATGCAGATAGCATCAACCATCAACCAGTGTCCATGACTGTCAGTAAAACTGACCCATTCTAGAGGGAAAAGTACAGTAAAAGTGTTGTAGTCACTCACCTTCTTAACCTGGTCATCCTTCAGTTCAGTGAAGTAATATGCCAGAAGCTGTGCCGCTATCATCCTGCCTGCACTATGCGAGGGCTGTCAGCGACTGACGGACGGAGGGAGGGAGGTGAGAGAAAAGGGAGGAAAGAACGACCGATATCCAAGCTCTCTCTTGTCCTTCACTGATCCCTTCTTTATTCTAATGAGGAGGAAATGCAGGCCTGAGCTGCCCTAGTCCCCCTTGAAGAGAATTGTGAGGTAATTGTGCTAGTAAAACAGTGAAGAAGAAGAAGCTGTGCCTTGGTTGCACACAGACATGCACACACACAGTGTCTTGTCTGTGTCACAGTGCTGTGGTGCTAGCTCTCCTAGCTGCTCCCTGCTAGCTGCCTGGCTGTCGGTGGATGCAGTGCTGCACTGGAATGGTGGTCAGCTATGCCCTGCCCCCACCGTACAGTGATTGGCTGAGCTGGGGCTGCTGGCGGAGGGTATGGCAAGGGGAGGGAGGGGGGCTGAAGGCTTCTCCTTCAGCTCAGCAAAGGAGGAGAGAAGAACGGGGGATAGGAAGAGAGAGAGAGGTGGGAGGGAAAGGGGGATTGCAAGGATAAGGGAGGGAGGAAGTGGATAAGGGAGGAAGTGGAGGCTTGGTTGATACAGTATCCCACCCCTCTCCTCGCAGCAGCAGAGAGAGAGATCAAGAGAGAGGGATAGAGAAAAAGAGAGGGAGAGACGCCGGGCCGGCATGTGTGTCACGTTGCCACAGCACCCAGGGGAGGACGTGCAAGTAGGAGGGCAATCACATGATGATGTCATTCCTCTCCTCTGCATCACCATCCTCATGCTGGGGCATCAGCTGGATGAGTGGAGGTGACTGAAGGGCATCCTGACAGATAGCATCACAAACCAGCAGCTAAAGCTCTAGGGACATATATAGAAATATACTTTAGGTTAAGGTTTCTGAGTTCAGTGTTTGTGTTTGTGACACCTATTCTACTTCTATTGCCCCATCAAAGTTTGATGTGATGTGGTCTGTGACCCTGTGACCTCTCTCCAAAGTGGAACAAGTGGACATCACAAGTTATTTTTCATAATTGTATAGATGAGGTCAACCTCAAGAAATTTAGGATGGGTTTGGATATTTGGCGGGGGCCTTTATAAAACAGACAATGTATCAAGTCAGAGATGATTCAGTGAAGAGTCTGGATGGAAGAATGTATCTAACGGCGAGTTCTTGACACGTGGTCTTGAGCCTGAGGTAGAGAAGAAGTTTGAAATTATCTCACCACTCTCACCAACCATTGTATTGAAAAGAAGCGGGCAGAAATCTGAGGAAAAGTTCTGTATGTCACTGTTTTTGAATATTATGAATGCCATCCTATCGATTTTTGTCAAACAGCTAATCTGTAATGTGTACCATTTCATCCAGAATGATATTTCTTTCTGTTTTGAAATGTCATTAAAATGTGAATTTCTCAAAATATTACAGCTGCTTATGACAGTCACCTTTCTTTTGCCTTTTGACCTTCAAGTTTGAACCACAAGAAAATGCCCCATCAATGATATGAAACACGAGGACTGAAACACCGTATCAATGTCTGATGATCTGATGCAACAAAACTCAACATTACTATACCTGGTCTTGAAGGTGTTAAATATCCCCCTTCTCTCCTTCTCCTCTGCAGCCCCCAGTGCGTCAACCTCACGCTTTACGTAAGCTGAACCATCTCGGCTGACTCAATGACGCGTGACGCTTCTGACGTCTTTTTCCCTCAACTCTATAGTGAATTAAGACCACCCCTCTTTTGTCCCCTCCTCCCTCCCTACTCCTTTCCTCTATCCCCCTCTCCACTGGCCTCTGGGGAAATAATGGTTTTCCCTCTTTCTGTTCTGTCCTCCAAAGGAGCAGCTTGAGAGAGAGAATACGCTTTGTGTTTGGTTGACCTGCTGCTCTCTCTTCCAAAAAGACTGCCTGGTGCCATCATGGCCGCTCCAAGGTGACCTTGTCTCTGGCTTCACTGTGAGAGGCCACAGAGAGAGAATAATAAAGGGATACTAGTGACACAGAACTACACTATACAGTCACCTCAAATTATTTGCAGCCTTAAAAAATATGATTATAGTTTTGTGGTTTTAAATTGGTTTCTTATTTTTATTCGTTTTAATATTATTTGAAATTCTGTTTATTTTCAGTTAGATTTCAAATTCACTTTACTTGGTTTTATTTAGTTTTAGTTTTAGTGTTAGGGACAGAAAGTAGCCTATATGTGGGAGGCTAGGAGCCATTTATGTTGTATAGTTTGTGTGTTTTTGGGATGTCACTTCTTGTCACTGGGGGCAGTAATGCATAAGGTGATGCATCAGGTTATAGGTTAGGTTAGGTTAGGTTTAAAGGTAGACTCCGTGAGATGACGCGAGATGACGTAGATGCACAAAGTTAACAGTAGTGGTGGTGGGTCAATTTCCGCAACAATCAGAAGCGTTGAAGTGCGAGGCTAAATGTATCTGCTGTTGTGGTACTGTAGCTACCCTCATTGTAGCAGCGTGAATTGCACTCGTGCACATGCGCAAATACTCTGTGACTCAGTGAGCGCAAAGTCTTGCATCGTGCTTGTCTTAATGGCCGCATTTGAGCGGATCACTTTTGTCAAGTCGATGTCCAGCGTTGGTCACCGCCTTTCAAAGTGTGTTGCATTCTTGCGATAAATATTGTCTGACTGGCGCCTATGTAGCACATGGGGATGTGTAAAACGTACTCCTCAGCCTGAAGTGTCCCCACTTACGCCAGTGAATAGCTAGCTATGTGACCAAAGACATGACTGAAACAGGAACCAATTTTAATGGGATTTACGTGTACAGGGGATATATACAAATAAATGCGATATTTATGGCCCTCTCTCACTAATTGATTGTACAATGTGTACACACGTAATAATATATTATGATTTCAGTTTGTGAATGTGATATGGGAGTTAGATTTGAAAAAATCTGACATTATAAAGAACTTCATAAATTAGGCAATGTGTGCAAAAAATGGCAAAAAACAAATATACCACTTACCACAATTTGGGCAACAATTGGAACAGTGGTAAATGTGCCTGGTATTGTACACAAGTGTATCTTGTCCCTACGCACAGTGACGAAGATGGTTCGGGAGACAAAGAAGAACCCAAGGGCCAAAGTTGGAGAATAACAGAACTTCGCGTCTTCAGGTCTCCAAATCTACAATGACACGCCACCTCCATGCCAATTGGCTCTTTGGAAGGGTTGCCAGAAAAAAAACGTTGAGAGCGGCAAACAAATGTAAATGCCAGGAGTTTTCTAAACGGCATTGGTCCTTGGATTGGAACCAGAGCTATGGTCCGATGACACGAAAATAGAGCTCTTTGGCCACGTAAACCAGTGGTGGCTTTTGCATCGAAAGAAGGATGCACACGCAGAAAATAACCTCATATCTACTGTAAAATATGGTGGTGGATCTTTATTATGGGACTGTTTTGCTTCCACTGAACTCTACCAAGTACCAGGACATTTTTGCCCAAAACCTGGCTGCCTCTGCCAGGAGGCTAAAACGTGACCGCAAGTGGATCTTCCAGCAAGACAATAACCACAAGCACACATCAAAATCCCCAAATAAATGGTTAATTGACCACAAAATCTAAATTTTGCAATGACCAATTCAGTCTCCGGACTTAAACCCCATTGAAAACCTGTGGTTTAAATTGAAGAGGGCAGTCTATAAACACAGACTGAAGGATATCAAGGATGTGGAAAGATTCTGTATGGATCCCTCCCAATGTCTTCTCCAAACTCATAAAACATTTTAGAAAAAGGCTCAGTGCCGTTGTCCTCGCAAGAGTGCCGGAGTATTGAAAACGGGTGCCAATCATTTTGCCACCTATCTTTTGGAGTTTTTTTTACACTTGCACACACAGTGAGGAAGATGGTTTGGGAGGCCCTTGGCCACTCCAACGGCCAAAGTTGGAAAATTACAGAACTTGGTCTCCAAATCTACAATTATTGGGGGCTCCAGAGTTGTGTCGCGGTCTAAGGCTCTGCATCTTAGTGCTAGACGCATCACTACCGACCCTGGTTCGATTCCAGGCTGTATCACAACCGGCCATGACTGGGAGTCCCATAGGGCGATGCACAATTGGCCCAGCGTTGTCCTCGTTACAGTATACCGTCATTGTAAATAAGAATTTGTTCTTAACTGACTTGCCTAGTTAAAAATAGGTTAAATAAAATAAAACATTTGACACCATATCCTACAATTCTATAGGTTAGTCCTATTTATAGTCACCTCCAAAATAATTTTGGCACCTATTTTTTTAAGAATAAAATGTATTACTTGTTAAAAATGTATTTCTCTGAGCAATTGTATTAGTATAAAATATGATTAGCCATTTTTTACCAAGGGTGCCTGGTAAAGTTGACTGTAATTCCGTGCATTTGATGTCCAAATTGGAATGATAAGCACATTTCCAATATATAGATATATTGAATATCAATGTCTTGAATCTATTGAGTTGTAATAGAATCTACTTCTTCTTCTTCTTGTATTCAGACTGATCCAAATGTCAACCCCAGTAAGAACTGAACTGAATATAGCAGCATCCCAATGTGGAGGCCCCTGAAACTTGTGAACTTCCCTGCTCATCATATTAGTATGCTCCAATAATCTCCTTTCTTCCTCATACAAGTGCTCTGTGTGCTGGTGCCCACCAAAAAGACAACAGAATCCAGCTGAGAAGGGGTCAATAATCTGACACTCACACGGACGCAGGCACGCACACACATGAACACATACACACACACATACAACAGATAACAGATAACACCCCAATTCTGAGTGAATGCCATCATACATCCTAGTTCTTTGTTTATTTTATTTCGTTTTTAGCCAACACCACATTCCTATGTGCAATGGATTAAAACCAATCTCAGGGAGACAATTACAGAGACGGTATTCACATTTATTTTATAAAGTCATTGTTTTATCATGCACTTGAACTCAATATGGATATTTACACATTACTTAACTAGAAAATAATGCACTTTTATCGGCACATATCTTTTCTTCCATGAATAACACTCAATAACAGCAAGACATGTCATGTAAGTATTCAAAAAGACACTAGAGGGCAGTACATACCTAATATAATGCAGGAGATTCAGACATGGAGTTACCATGCTTAATTTACTGTGTATTTGATTTGATCAACAATATAATGGGGATGCAACTTTTTTGAAACAATCAAATTGTTACACTACATCAATATTAGAGTACATTTCTAGAATCTGACCTAGAACAGCCACATTCAGTTAGTACAACTAGTATTGTCACATATACAGTGCCTTCAGAAAGTATTCACACCCCTTCAATTCAGCATTTATGATTTTTATCCATCTACACACAGTAACCCATAATGACAGTGAAAGTGAAAAAAAAATATTTACACCTTTATTGAAAATGAGGTACAGAAATATCTCATTTACCTAAGTATTCACACCCCTGAGTCAATACTTTGTTGAACATCTTTGGTGGCGATTACAACTTTGAGTCGTCTTGGGTATGTATGTATCAGCTTTGCACATCTGGATTTTTGCCCATTTTTCCTTAAACATTTTTTCAAGCTCTGTTAAATTAGATGGGGAGTGACAGTGAACAGCAATCTTCAAGTCTTTCCACAGATGTTCAATGGTATTCAAGTCAGGCCTTTGTCTGGGCCACTCAAGGACTTTCATGAACTTGTTCTGAAGCCATTCCAGCATTGTTTTGGCTGTATGCTTGGGGTCATTGTCCTATTGTAACGTAAATATTTTCCCTGGTCTAAGGTCGTTTGCACTCTGAAGCAGGTTCTCATCAAGGATTTGCCTGTATTTGGCTCTATTCATTGTTCCCTTTACTAGTCTCCTAGTCCCTGCCGCTGAAAAAGCATCCCATAGCATGATTCTGCCACCACCATGCTTCACGGTAGGGATAGTGTTAGACGGGTGATGAGCTGTGCCTGGTTTTCTCCAGACATAGCACTTTGCATATTGGGCAAATAGTTCAATTTTTGTCTCATCAGACCACAGAATCTTTTGCTTCTTTTACATGCCTTTTTGCAAAATCTAGTGGTGCTGTCATGTGCCTTTTTCTCAGGAATGGCTTCCATCTGGCCAATGTCCCATGAAGCCCAGATTGGTAAAATGCTGTAGAGACTGTTGTCCTTCTGGCAGGTTCTCCCATCTCAGCCAAAGAACTCTGTAGTTCTGTCAGAGTGGTCATTGGGTTATTGGTCACTTCCCTGACCAAGGTCCTTCTTGCCCGTTTGCTCAGTTTGTTCGGACGGCCAGCTCTAGGCAGAGTCTAGGTAGTTCCATATTTTTTCAATTTTCCAATGATGAAGACCACTGTGCTCTTGGAAACTTTCAACACTCTAGAAATTGTTTTACACCCTTTCCCAGATATATGCCTCATAACAATTCTATCTCAGAGATCTACGGACAGTTCCTTGGAATTCATGTAATAGTTTCTGCTCTGACATGCACTGTCAACTGTGGAACCTTTATATAGACAGGTGTGTTTCTTTCTAAATCATGTCCAAACAATTGAATTGGCCACATGTGGACTCCAATCAAGTTGTAATGACATCTCAAGGATGATCAAAGGAAATTTGATGCACCTGAGCTCAATTTGAAGCGTCATAGCAAAGGGGTGTGAATACTTGTGTAAAGGAGACTTCTGTATTTCAAACATTTCTAAAAACATGTTTTCACTTTGTCATTATTGGGTACTGTGTGTAGATGGGTGAGAATCAGATCTATTCATTTTGAATTCAGGCTGTAAATGTGGAATAAGTCAAGAAGTATGAATACTTTCTGAAGGCACTGTAGATAGGGATTTCATATTCTACATGTTAGAGACGCATGTTTGTTATACATACTATATTTCTATCAGAATGTTCCACAATGTTGTGCCCTGGTGAACGCAGCCCATAAAAGGTCTGTTTGTATCTAGTTGTAATTATCTTAAATGTGTCACACTCTGATCTGTTTCACCTGTCTTTGTGATTGTCTTCACCCCCCACCAGGTGTCGCCCATCTTCCCCATTATCCCCTACGTTTTTTTACCTGTGTTCTCTGTTTGACTGTTACCAGTTAGTTTTGTTTCGTCAAGCCTACCAGCGTTTTCCCCTCTGTTCCTGTCTCTCGATTGTTCCTGTTTTCTAATTTCCCCGGTGTTGTCCTTTTCTGCCTGCCCCGACCCTGAGCCTGCCTACCGTCCTGTACCTTTGCCCCACCTATCTGGATTACTGACCTCTGCCTACCCTGACCCTGAGCCTGCCTGCTGTCCTGTACCTTTGCCCCACCTATCTGGATTACTGACCTCTGCCTACCCTGACCCTGAGCCTGCCTGCTGTCCTGTACCTTTGCCCCACCTATCTGGATTACTGACCCCAGCCTGTCCTTGACTTGTATTTTGCCTGCCCCTGTTGGATTAATAAACTGTTGTTACTTCGACGTCTGCATCTGGGTCTTACCTGAAACATGATGAAATGCATATTGATTAGAATTTAGTTCTCTTCAATTCATAAATCTGAGTAACTTCATATCATGATAATTATCAATTTTATTATATAGTAATATTAAAATCCACATAAAGAAAAACTAGGAGAAGCGATGCACAGGAAACTATGCAGTTGAAGAGGCCGGTTTACAGGCTTAATGTTCTCCATTTCACATGCTAACAGCAACTGCAACACCATGCTTGTATCCAGCTGCAAAAACCTAGAGACAAAGGAATAGCAATGAATTAACCAATAGCAATGTCAGTTATGTGAAAGTAAGACTCAGTGGAACTAGGTTTCTTGCTAATGCACGCAAATAATATTACCCAACATTGCTGTATAGCAGGGGTGAAAAACTAATTTTCCCCCTGTGGGCCACATTGAGTCTTTAACGAAGTCTGAGGGCCACACTGAAATAGTCCTATGTTTTGGGAATTTCCATGCTCCCTGACTGTCTAGCTTTTGTTTCTGTGATTGTTAGTGAGCGGGACAGAGTGAAGAGACTGTATACATGTAGGTCCATTGTCATTACCCCGCATACGCTTCCGGGACTTTTTGACACCCTATATAAGTGGCAGTTTGAGGGCAAAAACATTTAACTTCGTTTTATACCTTTTTCTGTCTCCTTTACAGGCGGCTCCAGGAGTCCCATCTTCTCTAAAGGTGGTTCCAGAGTCTCTATCTCCCCCACGAGGAAAAATGGTTTCCCCAGGATTCTCTGACTCTTTCTGAACCTCCAGATGCCTCGACAGAGTGAGTCATGGATCCTCTCACATGAGTCGATCTCTGTGCGCCACAATGCCGCTCTGGCTCGGATGAGCTGGGATCTCTTGCTCTTGCTGCCTTTGGCAAGGCTGACACTGTCTTTACAGATATTGATGATGTCCAGGCCAATGAATAGGGCATTAAAGGCCACGTTACATCGCCTTAATGTCTTAGATAGGGCGAGTGGAGTGCCTTGGGCCAACATCCCAATGTCAGGTAAATCTGCAGCAAGTCTTTTGCCCTCTTGGAGTCCCACCTTGCCTGCACCCATGACCACACATTTTCCCTTTAAGGTCTCTATTGCAGAGGTATTTTTCACTATGGCATTAATCTTCTTTCCTAAACTCGCACCACCTTTTCCCATAATCGCCGCAACCATTAATGCCGGCCTGTTATGCCCCACAACAGGAAGAATTCTGCTGGCCACCCCCTCCAGATTCCCCCAGAGTATTTGCATGTCCTCTGTGAAATGTTGGAAGACTGTATTGGCTTCCTTACTGTGGTATCTGTTAAACATTATCTCTGTGACACCGGTGGTTAGACTGTTGACACCACTGGTCACACCCATTCCAAGCCCTGCGATGGTGAGTCCCAGTGACAGCCCAGCAGTCACAGGGGCAAGACAAAGGCCTGCTATGGTCAGAGCCCCTCCTGTCGCCCCCACTGCACTGCCTGCCACACTGGAGATATCAGACCCAAACTTCATCTCTTCTAGTTTGACAGCTCTCTTTTCCAACTCTGTTAGAAAGTCCAGCATTCTGGAGTGGCGCTGACTGAACAGACCAATGAAGCGCAGGGCAGACTCCTGGAACAGGAACGTCAGTCTGAGGTGCTGGTCCATCCTAGCAAGAGAAACATATTCCACTTTTTCATCAGAGACATTGAAACATGTAGCTGGAATCGATGAATGAATGATCAGAAATGTGTGCCCTCAGTGTTAGTAAGCTAGTATTTGCAAATGTAACGTAAAACAAAACAGGAAAGGTTTACCTGATATCACTCAAATGGCACAAATGGTTAAACATGGTCTGCATGGACTTTTCATTCACGTCAGTGCTGGTGTCAATCATCAAGTTGTCATTCTTCTCTCTGCAAAAAAAATTCTAATTATGATTTTGTCAGACTTCTCTCCACAAAATGATTTTCTAATGAGAAATAGATATAAAAAGTGTTATTTATAAAGCAATTTTCAGCAACAATAGAGGGAGCATACCTGTAACATGGTTCAATCTCTTTCAGAGCACTTACATTATTTATATGATTTAATACATTTGATAATACTATACTAATATATATTTTGTGTGAAACTTTACTGAGAACAAATATTTTAGAAACATTTACAGTTGAAGTCAGAAGTTTACATACACCTTAGCCAAATACATTTAAAATCAGTTTTTCACAATTCCTGACATTTAATCCTAGTAAAAATTCCCTGTCTTAGGTCAGTTAGGTTCACCACTTTATTTTAAGAGTGTGAAATGTCAGAGTAATATTAGAGAGAATAATTTATTTCAGCTTTTATTTCTTTCATCACATTCCCGGTGGGTCAGAAGTTTACATACACTCAATTAGTATTTGGTAGCATTGCCTTTAAATTGTTTAACTTGGGTCAAACGTTTTGGGTAGCCTTCCACAAGCTTCCCACAATAAGTTGGGTGAATTTTGGCCCATTCCTCCTGACAGAGCTGGTGTAACTGAGTCAGGTTTGTAGGCTTCCTTGCTCGCACACGCTTTTTCAGTTCTGCCCACAAATTCTCTATAGGTTTGAGATCAAGGCTTTGTGATGGCCACTCCAATACCTTGACTTTGTTGTCCTTAAGCCATTTTGCCACAACTTTGGAAGTATGCTTTGGGTCATTGTCCATTTGGAAGACCCATTTGCGACCAAGCTTTAACTTCCTGACTGATGTCTTGAGATGTTGCTTCAATATATCCACATAATTTCCCCACCTCATGATGCCATCTATTTTGTGAAGTGCACTAGTCCTTCCTGCAGCAAAGCACCCCCACAACATGATTCTGCCACCCCCGTGTTTCACGGTTGGGATGGTGTTCTTCGGCTTGCAAGCCTCCCCCTTTTTCCTCCAAACATAACAATGGTCATTATGGCCAAACAGTTCTATTTTTGTTTCATCAGACCAGAGGACATTTCTCTGTGGACATAGATACTTTTGTACCTGTTTCCTCCAGCATCTTCACAAGGTCCTTTTCTGTAGTTCTGGGATAGATTTGCACTTTTCGCAAGTACGTTCATCTCTAGGAGGCAGATTGCGTCTCCTTCCTGAGTGGTATGACGGCTGCATGGTCCCATGGTGTTTATACTTGCATACTATTGTTTGTACAGATGAACGTGGTACCTTCAGGCGTTTGGAAATTGCTCCCAAAGATGAACCAGACTTGTGGAGGTCTTGGCTGATTTCTTTTGATTTTCTCGTGATGTCAAGCAAAGAGGCAGTGATTTGGAAGGTAGGCCTTGAAATACATCCACAGGTACACCTCCAATTGACAAAAATTATGTCAATTAGCCTATCAGAAACTTCTGAAGCCATTGCATAATTTTCTGGAATTTTCCAAGCTGTTTAAAGGCACAGTCAACTTAGTGTATGTAAACTTCTGACCCAGTGGAATTGTGATACAGTGAATTATAAGTGAAATAATCTGTCTGTAAACAATTGTTGGGAAAATTACTTGTGTCATGCACAAAGTAGATGTCCTAACCGACTTGCCAAAACTATAGTTTGTTAACAAGAAATTTGTGGAGTGGTTGAAAAATGACTCCAACCTAAGTGTATGTAAACTTCCGACTTCAACTGTATATGGTTTCATACTGAAGTATTTAGATTTTATCTGAATATTGTGGTAAATAATTTAAACTGATTTCTACTTACGCATTTCCCACTCCCATTCTCTCACAAAGCTGCTCAGAGATGTTCATGTAATTTTCCAGGTGCTCGTACAGCACCTCCACATTGAGGAGGCATGGGGAAAAGAAGGCTGAAGCGTCCCTCTTAAAGTGGATGAGGAGAGGACAGGCCATTCTAGCGGAGGTGATGACAGCTCGGACACTTGCTGGTTCCCTCCCCTGAGGCAGAGGACACAACTGGTTTTCATCAGCAAATGCAAACACAGAGGTGACCACCAGCCTCTCCACAGCATCCATGAAGCAGTCCAGCTCCTCCAGCCCATTGAGAGTGTCCTTCAGTACAGCTTCCAGCTCCTTCTCCAGATCCGTATGCCTATTGTCTGCAGATACCTGGGTCAGACACTTGTTTGTGAACTCTTGAAATGCCTTTGCCTTGTCCTTAGAGTTAATGACTTTATCAAAGTTGGGGTCGATTCCTTCTGCCTTGTCCTTGATGTTCTTCATCTTGGATTGTTCTTCCTTTCTCTGCAGGATCCACCTTGGATGCCTTTCACAGAATTTCTCCACTGTGTGGATGTAGCTGAGGGTGTCTGAGATGTATTGGTCAAATAACTCTCTAATTTTCTCTCTGTAAGAACATAGGATCTTACTCAATTAATCTACCCCTTATAATGTTTGACCTCAAAAGAGCTGGCAACAGTATTGAAAATAGATGCAGTTCTGAAATATAAACAGCTCCTTACCGCATCTTTGGTCTCTCGCCGGTCTTGTCAGCTATCTGTGGATATACTAGTCAATTTTATACTTCCTCTGAAGTTTTGATGAGCAATGCTCAAAACCCACAAAAAAATTATCCAAACATCCCTTTAAAACCGAATGGTCCCGCTTTATTTGAAGTGCATCTTATTAAGGCTTCATAAAGCATTCAATTAGGCTTCATAAGCACTAAATAAGCAAATTATCTAGAACCTTATTTCATGCTCTATAAAGGATTAATAAATGTGAACAAATAAATGGATGGTTATGTCACACAGTTATGCCACATTATGAAGCTTTATAGAGCATGGTATACGGTTATAGATCATTTGTGAAGAATCTATTTAGTGCTTATGAAGCCTATATAAGGGTTTTATTAGATGCACTTCAAATAAAGCGGGGTCACCAAACAAACATACCTTAATGCACTGACGCTTGTAGATAGATGTCAGCCAGGCTTAGGCTACCAATCGCAAATTTTATGAGAATTCTAAACTTTAATTAAAGTCCAAAGGAAATATTTCAATACAGGTTAAGGGCTTCAGGTGATGAGTTGTGTCCCATCTGCCAAAGGTTTGACAAATAATATTTTTTATTGTGATGACTTGTACTTCCTTTACAGTAAACCATGTGATTTCCCTCCATTATATGCTCTCAATCATTAACCCTAACTAGTTGATAAGGTAAAAATATGTCGTTATGCCTCTGAGCAAGGCAGTTAACCCATTGTTCCCCGGGCACCGAAGATGTGGATGTCGATTAAGGCAGCCCCCCCGCACCTCTCTGATTCAGAGGGGTTGGGTTAAATGCGGAAGACACATTTCAGTTGAATGCATTGAGTTGGACAACTAACTAGGTACCCCCCTTTCTCTTTGCCTTAGTAGTTGGCTCTGGTACTTGTGTTAATTACCATGCCACATAGTCTATTGCTGTCCATTGGTCTTTCATTGAAAAGCAAACATTTTACAAACTAAGAAACTAGTTCGTTATTTTTACAAACTAAAAAACATAATCAGAGTGCAAATACCCAGGTGTTTCTGTCACTTTGAGAGCACTTTAGGACTTTACAAAGTCTGACACCGCTAGTGGTGTAGCGACTTTAGGAATTTGGTATATTAAAAGACAGCTTTGTAGTGCCATCATCTGAGTAATTCACACAATAAGGGTGATACTTTCCTTTAACTTTGTCTTTACTCTGATAATGTAAATGACTGTTTTATATTACTGTTTAATATCATTGTATCCTCTTAGTATGAATATATTGTTTTTATGTCCTTAGACTGAAAGTAGTGTTAGGTTCAAGCTCTTTGTCTATTTGAAGAGTGTAATTATTTAGTGGACTGTAGGAACGTGTACTCCCAATAACTCAAGGCCTCTCCTGACTGATGAGAAGTCCTGTAATATGCACATAGTAGCATGGAGAAATCCTGGGTGATGGAAAAAAGTACTGATGTACATCGCTGTGGAAGGGAGGGGGTGAGAGCTATGGGTGAACACTGCCCGGTATTGAATGTACGTATTCAGCTGGACATCTTCCCTGAGTAAATTTTCGAAACGTCACTTGGAGTTTGCATGATAAATATGTTTATTGTATATTGAGAAATGTATCTTATCAACAACTTTAAAATGATGTTCTGGAAAAACTGTGGTAAATAATATAAAATTGGCTTTTAGGATGGGAGAATAATATTATATTAAATCTGGACTTACTACATTTTATTGCCTTTTCTGTTGCTACTGTTGTGATTTAAAAATGATTCAATTGTTGATTGGTTCAATAATAGGCATACATGACTTTCTCAGATATAATCATAATTTGTTGTCTTGGCATACACGTCTATAAGGGGAGGAAGGTTTAATACTGTACTGTAATGTAGGACCTGTAACATACACTTACTGGCCAGGTTTCTAGACCCAGCTCTGTAATTACACCTGTAACATACACTTACTGGCCAGTTGTTTTAGACCCAGCTCTGTAATTACACCTGTAACATACACTTACTGGCCAGGTTTCTAGACCCAGCTCTGTAATTACACATGTAACATACACTTACTGGCCAGGTTTCTAGACCCAGCTCTGTAATTACATCTGGTCAGTAAGTGTATGATACAGGTGTAATTACAGAGCTGGGTCTAAAACAACTGGCCAGTAAGTGTATGTTACAGGTGTAATTACAGAGCTGGGTCTAGAAACCTGGCCAGTAAGTGTATGTTACATGTGTAATTACAGAGCTGGGTCTAGAAACCTGGCCAGTAAGTGTATGTTACAGGTGTAATTACAGAGCTGGGTCTAAAACAACTGGCCAGTAAGTGTATGTTACAGGTGTAATTACAGAGCTGGGTCTAAAACAACTGGCCAGTAAGTGTATGATACAGGTGTAATTACAGAGCTGGGTCTAGAACAACTGGCCAGTAAGTGTATGATACAGGTGTAATTACAGAGCTGGGTCTAAAACAACTGGTCAGTAAGTGTATGTTACAGGTGTAATTACAGAGCTGGGTCTAGAACAACTGGTCAGTAAGTGTATGATACAGGTGTAATTACAGAGCTGGGTCTAAAACAACCCAGCTTTGTAATTACACCTGTAACATACACTTACTGGCCAGTTGTTTTAGACCCAGCTCTGTAATTACACCTGTAACATACACTTACTGGCCAGTTTTTTAGGTACACTGAGGTTCACGAAAAAAGATTGTGCCTACAGACAGTAACTCACGTGGCCGTGGCTTGCTATATAAAGCAGACAGACAGGCATTGAGGCATTCAGTTACTGTTTGATTGAACGTTAGAATGGGTAAAACAAGTAACCTAAGTGACTTTGAGTGTGGTATGATCGTCAGTGCCATGCACGCCAGATAGAGTATTTCAGAAACGTCCGCCCTCCTCGGCTTTTCACGCAAGACGGTGTCTAGGGTTTACAGAGAATGGTGCGACAAACAAAAAACATCTAGTCAGCGGCAGTCCTGTGGGCGAAAACAGCTTGAATCGTGCAAGCTAACAGGCTGGCAACAAACAGGCAAATAACGGCGCAGTGGTGTGCAGAACGGCATCTTGGAACGCACAACTCATCGATCCTTGTCACAAAGCACTTAGGCTATGAAAATGGCACCATGTTGAAAAGATCGATCTGGTTAATAGATTTCTGCACAAGTTAATCTGCTAAATCATAGCAGGTGTATTACAGCTATTTTAGCGTTTTCATGTTAGAAAGTTGTGAATCAAAATAGTTGGGCTACAGTAGTCTACTGTAAGCGGCGAGGGTATCACTGTTTCTGAAAATCTTTGGAGTTCTGCAGTTGAACTATGAATGGATATTTAAACATTGCTAAAGTAGAAAATAATGCACATTTATCTGCACATATCTTAACTGATGTTAGTAACAATCGATAACAGCAAGACTTGTCACATGAGTAAAAGACACTGAAAGACACTAGAGGGCAGTACATGCCTATACAATTCAGAAGTAGAATAACCATGCTGAAATAACTACGTAGACCTATTAGATTTTCACAACAATGTAATGTGGATGTAACTCTTTTGAATTAAAAAAAAAATTGTTACACTACATCAATGTACAGTGTGACAAGTTCTAGAATCTGACGTAGAACAGCTACGTTCAGTTGGTACAACTAGTAATGTTGCTGAAAGATAGTGAGTCTTTATTTTACATGTCAGAGGCATGTTTCTTCTATATAATACATTTAGAATATTTAGATCGGACTATTCCACAACATGAACACCACCCAGAAAAAGGGGTGGTTTGAATAAAAAATGTAATAATCTTAAATACATTTAATAAAAAAATATGTTCTCTTCTATTCTCAAGTCCAAGTAACTTTAAAACCATGCATAGTAATAATTTCAAATCTACATATTAAGCAATTAAGTCGTACAGGAAGTGATGCACAGGAAACAATGCAGTCCATACGGCAGGTGTCTTGGCTTCATAATTTCCTCAATTTCTACTTATAAATGTTGTCAGCCCATACATATGCTAACAGCAACAGCAACAACACCATGCCGGAATCCCACATCCAGTCGCAAAAACCTAGAGACAGGGATTTTTTATGGAAAAGCAATTAATTAACCAATTAACCAATGACAATGCCAGCTTGGTGAAATGCAAAGACTTAGTAGAGCTTGAGTATTTTTGCTAATAAATGCACATAATATCATTCAACACCTGCTGTGTACAGTATGTTACATGTTTTAGGGCAAATCAATTTAACTACTTTTGTACCTTTTTCTATCTCCTCCACAGGCTGCCCCAGGAGTCTCGTCTCCTCCATAGGCTGCCCCAGGAGTCTCGTCTCCTCCACAGGCTGCCCCAGGAGTCTCATATCCTCCATAGGCTGCCCCAGGAGTCTCGTCCCCTCCATAGGCTGCCCCAGGAGTCTCGTCTCCTCCATAGGCTGCCCCAGGAGTCTCGTCTCCTCCATAGGCTGCCCCAGTAGTCTCGTCTCCTCCATAGGCATCCCCAGGAGTCTCGTCTCCTCCATTTGCTGCCCCAGGAGTCTCGTCTCCTCCATAGGCTGCCCTAGTAGTCTCGTCTCCTCCATAGGCTTCCCCAGGAGTCTCGTCTCCTCCATTTGCTGCCCCAGGAGTCTCGTCTCCTCCATAGACTGCCCCAGTAGTCGTGTCTCTTCCATAGACTGCCCCAGGAGTCTCGTCTCCTCCATAGGCTGCACCAGAGTTTCTATATCATCCTCAGGCTGCCCAAGAGTTTCCATCTCCTTCGCAGGCTTCTCCATGATTCCCATCTCCACAAGCGGCTCTAGAATTTCAAACTCCTTCACAAGGTAAAATGGTTTCTCCAGGATTCTCTGACTCTTTCTGAACCTCCAGATGCCTCGGCACAGTGAGTCATGGATCCTCTGACATGAGCCGATCTCTGTGCGCCACAGTGCTGCTCTGGCTCGGATGAGCTGGGATCTCTTGCTCTTGCTGCCTTTGGCGAGGCTGACACTGTCTTTACAGATAGTGATGATGTCCAGGCCAATGAATAGGGCATTTGAGGCCACGGCGCATCGCCTTAATGTCCTAGAGAGGGCGAGTGGAGTGCCTTGGGCCAACATCCCAATGTCAGGTAAATCTGCAGCAAAGGTTTTGCCCTCTTGGAGTCCCACCTTGCCTGCACCCATAACCACGCCTTTTCCCATTAAGGCCTCTATTGCAGAGGTATTTTTTACTATGCCATTGATCTTCTTTCCTAAACTCGCACCACCTTTGCCTATATTCTTCCCAACCACTAATGCCACCACCTTCGGCTCCAAAGGGCAAATGTTGCTGGCCACCTTCTCCAGACTCCCATGGAGTCTTTGCATGTCCTCCATGAAACATTGAAAGATTGTATTGGCTTTCTTGTTTTGGTAGCTTTTAAACGCCACTTTTGTTACACCGGTAGTTAGACTGTTGACCCCACTGGTCACACCCATTCCAATCCCTGCGATGGTGAGTCCCAGTGACAGCCCAGCAGTCACAGGGGCAAGACAAAGGCCTGCGATGGTCAGAGCCCCTCCTGTTGCCCCCACTGCACTGCCTGCCACACTGGAGATATAACCCCCTTTCTTCATCTTATCTAGTTTGCCAGCTCTCCTTTCCAGCTCTGTTAGAAAGTCCAGCATTCTGGAGTGGCGCTGACTGAACAGACCAATGAAGTGCAGGGCAGACTCCTGGAACAGGAACGTCAGTCTGAGGTGCTGGTCCATCCTAGCAGGAGAAACATATTCCACTTTTTCCATCAGAGACATTGAAATATGTAGCTGGAATCGATGAATGAATGATCAGAAATGTGTGCCCTCAGTGTTAGTAAGCTAGTATTTGCAAATGTAAGATAAAACCAAAACAGGAAAGGTTTACCTGATATCACTCAAATGGCGCAAATGGTTAAACATGGTCTGCATGGACTTTTTATTCACTTCAGTGCTGGTGTCAATCATCAAGTTGTCATTCTTCTCTCTGCAAAATGTTTTTCTAATAATGATAATAAAAAACTATTTATAAAACACCTTTCAGCTAGAGCAGAAGTTGTTATAATGTTACATAATAATATAAAGTATCTTACTGGTATGTCTGAAACCATGCAGAGAAAAGAAAAAGGATATATCATTTGAATATTGTGTTAAGTAATTTAAACTGATTTCCACTTACGTTTTTCCCAATCCCATTCTCTCACAAAGCTGCTCAGAGATGTTCATGTAATTTTCCAAGTACACGTGCAGCACCTCCACATTGAGGAGGCATGGGGAAAAGAAGGCTGAAGCGTCCCTCTTAAAGTGGATGAGGAGAGGACAGGCCATTCTAGCGGAGGTGATGACAGCTCGGACACTTGCTGGTTCCCTCCCCTGAGGCAGAGGACACAACTGGTTTTCATCAGCAAACGCAAACACAGAGGTGACCACCAGCCTTTCCACAGCATCCATGAAGCAGTCCAGCTCCTCCAGCCCATTGAGAGTGTCCTTCAGTACAGCTTCCAGCTCCTTCTCCAGATCCTTAAGCCTACGGTTTGCAGTCATCTGGGTCAGATAGTCTTTCGTGAACTCTCCTAATGCCCTGGTCTTGTCTTCTGCATTCAAGACTCGGCTGAATTTAAGATCGATTCTGTCTGACATTTCCTTGATGTTCTTCATCTTGGATTGTTCCTCTTTTCTCTGCAGGATCCACCTTGGATGCCTGTCACAGAATTCCTTCACTGTGTGGACATAGCTGAGGGTGTCTGAGATGTATTGGCCCAATAACTCTCTCATTTCCTCTGAGAAATAATAAGACGCAGTTTAGGAAGGCTTTCTGTCTCAAAGTACTTTACAGAGTCTCTATTGAAGGTAAGCACAGTAAAACTACTTTACTAATCACCTACTACACAGATCTGGTCCCAGAAGATCAATGATCAACAAATATATACCTTAATGCACTGAATTTTGCAGATGGATTTCAGACAACTTAGGCTACCCATTTAAAGTGAAACAAAATAACTTTTGCTAAAAGTTTAAAGGTAAATGAGTCTGAGATGTGTTCCACCTTCATTCCTTTTTATATCCCTCAAACCAATGTTTCTTACTACCAAGACTTTGTGATCTTCAGCCATTTGGATTTTGCTCCCCGGGTCAGTCAAATGTCAGCCGATAGGGATGCTGTTGAGAGCAGGGGGCGAGGTGCTCAGATGCTTATAGCTACCACAAGCAATAGTAATTGTGTTATCATTGTTATTATGTTAATACAAATATTTCTAGCAAATATTTCTAAGTTAAAGATAGAATCCTTAGTTGCTACATACATTTTTGGACTTATAAATTAATGATATGTACCCATTGATTCTTCAAGAACTTATACACTTATGATACTAAACATTAAGAACACCTGCTCTTTTCATGACATCGCCTGACCAGGTGAATCCAGGTGAAAGCTATGATCCCTTATTGATGTCACTTGTTAAATCCACTTCAATCAGTGTAGATGAAGGCGAGGAGACAGGTTAAAGAAGGATTTTTAAGCCTTGAGACAATAGAGATGTGTATGTGTGCCATTCAGAGAGTGAAAGGGCAATACAAACAAATGTAAGTGCATTTGAACTGGGTATGGTAATAGGTGCTAGGCGCACCAGTTTGTGTCAAGAACTGCAACGCTGATTGTTTTTTCATGCTCAACAACTTCCCATGTATATCAAGAATGGTCCACCACCCAAAGGACATCCAGCCAACTTGACACAACTGTGGGAAGCATTGGAGTCAACTCAGTACTAGGAAGGTGTTCCTAATGTTTGGTATACTCAGTGTATATGCCTGATGAGCTTTGATTAACTGTTGTACCCCACCAGAACCCCAAATGTTAGCTTGTTTTATGCCAATGTTTGTAAACAACATAAATGTAAACAAACACTGTACAGCCTCAAAACATGGTTATAACTATTATTTTGATGTCATGGATGGTCAGTCCTTGCATCCATAGCTCTGTCTATGAATTTGAGTGGTTACATTTCTCTAGGCCCAACCCTCAGCTTTTGCCAAATCATAGGCGGGGCAACCGCTTTGTTATTGTTACAATTAAGGATTCTAGCTTCAAATCATGACAGCCAACATTGTTCAGATACATTCAAAGTCTCTCCTATGCAGGTCTCAGCTCAGGTGTCAAATCGTGACATTGTATATTATAAAATGTAGCTTTTTAAGGAACATTCTGATCTACAGTTTATTGTATGGAGGTTGATTTACATCATGATCTGGGTAATTGTTCAATGTGCTGCAGACCCAGATTAAGTATATTAATTTACTAATAATGCACTTTCAATGCTTTTTAGTCCAGGATCCCATAATTCACTGCTCCTGCACTATAACTTTCATCAAAAAGTTGGCAACACCTGGGTTTATAAAACACTTATGAAAATCGCACCATATTGAAAATGACTAGATTTTGCACATGGGCGCTTGAAAGTTTATCTGCTAAGCCATATCAGGTGTAATTCCAGCTATTTTATTTTAGCATTTTAAAAATAGAAAGATGTCGATCAAAATAGTTGTAGGGCTATAGTAGTCCACTTACTGTAAACGGCGAGGGTATCACTGTTTCTGAACTTAATCTCGGGTTAAAAATAGCTGCTGGCAAGTGTTTGGACCTGGGTGGGAGGCAATCTTGAGAACCCTAAAAAGGTCTCATATGCTTAACAGTGTTAATATCACACAGGAAAGAAATCACGTCAAATTCAACTACTGTTGCAGATAATGACAGTTAAGGGTGTCCGCTTGTAGAGAGAAAATCATTATTAGGAAATTGGTCAAACTATAATTGAAGTGTGAGTGAGCAAATCTTAGTGGGAGTGAGCAAATCACCTTCAAGAGAGCTCTCCATTCGACTTATAAATTCGGTAGTCATCTTCTCGAAAACCAAAAATAGGCTAAACCACATTTTTATATGCCTTTTACATTATTGACGAAATAAAAAATCACGAGTCTTTTGCAAGGAAAAACAGTCTATCCCAACAAATAACCTGTTGAAGAATCCTACAATAATATCGACGAAACTGCAAATATTTGTGTTAATTATTTGACTATTTCAACAGCCACCTGCCCACGTCAACTTTGACTAAAAGTGTTGAATGGGTCAGAAAATGTTGGTAAACGCTATATATAGTCACAAGTGCATCCATACATGGGGTGGTCGGGGAAAGCCATTCCTTGAGTGAGAGGGTAATATTTTTGTTACCATCAGCAAGTGCTTCCCAAGCGGCATCAGGCTCGTCTGCTACCGCTTTGCGCTGTTTTAATCTCAAGGGGTGAGTCGCGTTTCTTTCTGTTATTTCATCATAATTACATTGAGCGGGTCGTTATAAGTCCGACTTTTTTTAATTCAGGGGAACCTTGTATTTCCAGTACATTAACGTTGATAATTGTCGTATTGGGGTCATACATGTAGGCTAAGTGAAAGAGTGACAGATGTACATGTCTGGAGTTGTTTTGGGGATAGATCATTTGTCTCCAGTGAGGGATAAAGGGTTGTGTTGGAATTTATCTGTAGGCTGTTATACTTTCACTGTGCACTAATTGCATGCCTTTGAATGAAGAGGTCGCTGAACCTATTTTCTTGGGTGCGTAATTTTGGTTCATAGTAGGCTACCTAACAAATGATAAGACACGTCCTGGAAATTTGGATAGTGTACTGTATAGGGAGGGTACATAAAAAGTTGAGTATTGAATTTATTTAGAGGCAGTTGAATAATGAATTTATTGATTGATCAGGATGCTTATGTTAGGCCAATTTATTTTCCAATTAGTTTTGTCATACATTCAGCCAAAGGTCCAGGCTACTAATTGTCTTCTGTCGCTTTTGACTATATTTCTCCAGTGCATTAGCCTTCAGACTTCTTTCGGCTATTCATAGATGAGCTGTGCTCCCTGTAAGGTGAAACATTTGAGGGGCTGACCCCTGTTGATATGGTGGTATGTGGAGGCAACGTTCATGGCCCTCTTAAACCATAAAGTTATGTCTGAACATGTCGTTTGTGGGATATATATTATATAATTAGTATGCAAGGCAGAAAATGTAAAAGATATATTCTCTGGCAAAGTATTTGGAGTTTATTGGAGAAATAATAATCTTTGCATATCAGTCCTTTGACAGCCATTTTGTGAGGCCTTCAAAGACAGAGTTAGTCTGTGTGCCTATAAGTACGCCCACTGCAGTTAGGCTAGGTTGTCATTAAATATGTGGAAAGTTTATAATAATAGGGAATGTTCATGTCCTGAATTGCCTTCTACATGGAGAGGACCAAGGCTTTGCAGATTCTCATCAACCGTAGACAGTTGACAACTACAGTTGACAATAGCAGCGTGAAAGCGCTCAATGGGAAGTCATTATTGTGTCTGATCATGCTAAAAACATTGATGCTAATGTTGAAAATGTCATTAACACAGCAAACAATATCCAATATCCCCCTCCTACCTGGTATTGTGACCAGGTTTCTTTTGAAGTGTTCCAGCCATGGCTACCAAGGTCATGCATTTTAATCAGAAGAAGCATGTGAGCCACATCAGCCATCACAGCTCTCACACTACTAAGCATGTTGTCAAGGAGCACTCTTCAAGGTAGGGGATTAGTGTTATTGCTCACATGCAGCACTATAGAAAGCTGTTTTTTTTGGCAATACAGTAGCTGGAGCACAATAGTGTGGATGTACATAGTGCTGGTGTAGAGGGAATTGGAGTGGACAAGAGATGGTCTCCAACATCAAATGTCCACCACCCCATGCTGATGCTTTGCGGCTTGCGAAAATTGATTTTGCCTTGTTTTAGGGTCATAGGGTCATAGCAGGCCACTAGATGTTGCTTTAGCGCTCCTTAGTAGCACTGCATCCTAAACCTCAGACCACCACAACCCTTTGGTGGTTATGCCATCCACTGTGCTTCAAACTGCAATTCCAAGCATATAGGAGTCTGTGGTGTGCTGAAGTGGGGGCGGGCAAATGGAACTGTACCCAATGAAGCCTCAAACTGCAAGCAGAAGCCAAAGTGTTGGGACCTATTGACCGGGTTATAGCAGGTCGTGACGTTGATGTTGTTATGCAACCCATGTCTTATGTCATAGACTAGTGTGCATGCCACTGCTTCACAGTGCCTGAAACATATGCTGAACCCTGAGCCCAACCCATCAAGAAACTTTACTACTTTACTAGTTCAATTTGATAAGAAATTAAAGGGCAATTCTGTAACTTTTCAACCTCCTATTCATCATTTCCAGCACCAAACCAGTGTCCATATATGTGAAAACATCACATTTCTATGATCTGTGGTTAAAAAGAAAATAAGAAAGGTACAAAAAACAATGGTTCTCTGTGACATCACATGGTAGGATTCAAAGTAAAAAAAAACAGTGATTTTCTAAACCTGCAACGAGTTTCTAGCCCAATGGGGGGTAGTTTCTAGCCCAATGGGGGGTAGTTTCTAGCCCAAGGGAGGGTAGTTTCTAGCCCAATGGGGGGTAGTTTCTAGCCCAAGGGAGGGTAGTTTCTAGCCCAAGGGAGGGTCGTTTCTAGCCCAAGGGAGGGTAGTTTCTAGCCCAATGGGGGGTAGTTTCTAGCCCAAGGGAGGGTAGTTTCTAGCCCAAGGGAGGGTAGTTTCTGGCCCAATGGGAGGTAGTTTCTAGCCCAAGGGAGGGTAGTTTCTAGCCCAAGGGAGGGTAGTTTCTGGCCCAAGGGAGGGTAGTTTCTAGCCCAAGGGAGGGTAGTTTCTGGCCCAAGGGAGGGTAGTTTCTAGCCCAAGGGAGGGTAGTTTCTGGCCCAAGGGAGGGTAGTTTCTAGCCCAAGGGAGGGTCGTTTCTAGCCCAAGGGAGGGTAGTTTCTAGCCCAATGGGGGGTAGTTTCTAGCCCAAGGGAGGGTAGTTTCTAGCCCAAGGGAGGGTCGTTTCTAGCCCAAGGGAGGGTCGTTTCTAGCCCAATGGGGGGTAGTTTCTAGCCCAAGGGAGGGTATTTTCTTGTTCCTACCGCGGGTATCATAGTGTTTGAAAATCCCTGTTTTTCAAATTTTTTACGTTTGATGATATCATCGGGTAGACATTTTTTACTTTATATTTTTTTCTACAAAACGTAGAAATGCGCCATTTTCACATATGTTGACACTGGTATTGTGCTGGAGATATTGAAAATGAGGTTGAAAAGTGAACTTTTGTCCGATACTAATGATCTCACTATCTAGGTGAAAACCACTAAATTAATTGCTTTATTATTATTTTATGTCCCTTTTGGTTTTTGACATGAAATATATTCTGCAATTGTTTTTACATTTTAAAATCACAGTACCACCACAGCAGTGCTTGCACTAAATGCTTGTTTATCTTCCTGTCTACCTGTTCTAATGACTCTAACGACTGCTCTTTCTCCACAGGAAATCAAGCTCTAAGTCAGTGAACCAGGTGCAGCACACCCACGCCACAGAGGCAATGGCTGAACCAGCCTATACAGTGCCGGCGTTCAGGCAGAGGTGGGTCCAATAGGACAGTGTCTCCCAGCTACATTGGCCCAGTACAGAAACAACCCCTAGCTCTTACCCCTAGACACTTGTGTACATCTGAAAGGATTCGATAGGTGTAAGCAATTTGGCAAAATCTACACCCAACTAAGATGGAACTACTACCATACCTATTAAATTCTTTCAGGTTTACATGAAGTGCCTAGGGGAAGGGGCTAGGGGTTGTTTCTGGACAGGGCCGATATGTCATGCTGTTTTAGGTGCAAGGGTATATAAACCACAGTCAGAGCTGACTGCAGGCAAAAACTACCAGGAGCTACCATGGTGACTGAAAAACACACCAAATATGCCAAATTGTGTCCTGGTACATGTGTTGTGTTTCATTATACGGCAGGGATCATCAACTAGATTCAGCTGTGGGCCGACAGGATGTGTTGGTTAGATGTTAAAAACGGACCTATCTGACCAAACACTGGACAATAGGTTGAAGTGTTTTTTTATTAAACAATGTATATTGTACCGGTATATCAATTCTTATATTTCCTGCTGTGGAATATGTATGTAGGAGCGCCGATGAGATAGAGGAGTACCAGCGAGTGTCTAGTCATGTTGGCAAAGGACTTGCTTCAATTCAGAAGGAGCTCCACAGGATGAGAGTGGCCACAAAGACCCAAGTGGAGAATATTGCGATTAAGAGAGAGGTAACACACTGGATTGTAGAAAGATCATGTTATATACAGTGCTGCTGACACAGGATCATATATCAGATACCCTGTGGTTTGCAAATACCACAGTTAAACAGATATGTCATATTTGATAGCTTTTTGCCTATAGTTTCTATTATCCTATTTCTACCCGTACTAGCCTTATCACTGCTGGAGGAAAGGTTCCCACTCATTTGCTAATGCAACCTATACTGCCTCTCCTCAGGTGCAGGAGATGATGCACAAGAAGATGACGTCGAGTACGGAGACGGACAAGGCCCCTGACTTCCTGGTGGCTCTGAGGCCCCACACCGTGTGGGAGAAGACTCCTGTCAAGCTGTTCTGCACCGTCGGCGGTCACCCCAGGCCTACTGTCAAATGGTTAGGAGCGCCCGCCTCTTATTGAACTGCGGTTGTACTTCATTATGTATCAGTTTCCATATTGTGTATGCATCTAGTAACTACTATGATTCGCCATGTAGTCTTTGAGATGTGACATGTTTTACCAACAACTTAGCAATTGCTTAATTGATAGTATAGACAGTTTAGCGACATTTACCTACGATGGATTGGAATGCACTTTTAATGAGCCTTCACCTGCTGTTGTGGTTGTAAACTGGTTATAATGACATAATTTCAACCAGATTCTCCTCTGGGACAGTACTTGGCTGGCCTTCATTATGGTGTCTATTGGAGCTTTTTAGTGAGGTTTCCTCACTTTATGGGTCTCATTAGCACCAATTACACCGTCTCTACTTCAACAGCCAGCACCTTGGTCTTGTCTAATGCTATAATGCTATGTCTTGTCTAATGCTATGTCTATGCACATTTCACTGTTTATTGGAGGGACTTCACAGATATTTAGGCTATATTTTGTTTATGTTTCCTGTCAACGGCCTCCCGAGTGGCACTGTGGTCTAAGGCACTGCATCGCAGTGCTAGCTGTGCCACTAGAGATTCTGGGTTTGACAGGGAGACCCATGGGCCGGCACACAATTGGCCCAGCGTTGTCCAGGTTAGGGGAGGGTTTGGCCCC
Organism: Brachymystax lenok tsinlingensis; assembly: GCA_030435695.1. Lineage (NCBI taxonomy): Eukaryota > Metazoa > Chordata > Actinopteri > Salmoniformes > Salmonidae > Brachymystax > Brachymystax lenok. Next base: position 7,843,123 of record CM059812.1, on the reverse strand, counting down.
CAGGGATGTCCTTGTCCCATCGCGCACTAGTGACTCCTGTGGCGGGCCGGGGGCAGTGCACGCTGACACGTTAGCCAGGTGTACGGTGTTTCCTCCGACACATTGGTGCGGCTGGCTTCCGGGTTAAGTGGGCATTGTGTCAAGAAGCAGTGCGGCTTAGTTGGGTTGTGTTTCGGAGGACGCACGGCTCTCGACCTTCGCCTCTCCCGAGTCCGTACGGGAGTTGCAGCGATGAGATAAGACTGTAACTACCAACTGGATACCAAAAAATCGGGGGAGAAAAATATAAATGTTTCCTGTCAACACGGTCTCATTAGAAATGTTCAAAAAAGTGACGTTTAACCATTGAAATAATGTCAAATATGCGAACATATTAGTTATGTCAATATTATGCCATATTAGTTATATGTCACATAGCAGACGTATTAAAAACACGTCAGTACAGAGAATTCCATCAATACTGAGGTGTAAAAGAACCCACTTACTAACTTGATGCCTTGTATTTTCAGGTATAAGGGAGGAAAACCGGTTGACCCACTGAATGCCCCAGGAAAGTACAAGATTGAGAGCAAGTATGGAGTACACAGTCTGATTATTAGCAGGTACTGTACCTCACTCTAATTCACTGTCTCTTTTCATGTTTTTTTGTTTAATTTGATCAAGGTCAAGTTCGGGTTCATTTCAACTTGATTGAAATGAACCGAAATTCAATTCACATACTGTAGTATTTGAAATCATTATTACATACATTAAATTGTGTTTAATTTCTTGAACTTACTGACGTCAAATGAAATTGTCACTTGCCTTGTCCTACTCTATGAACAGGTGTTGTTTTTCCACTTGTTGTCAGGCAGTACCCATTGTCCCCCTTTGGTTGTTCCCTGTTGCCAGTGGAAGTGAATGGCACCCCAGTGAAACTGAAGGGTGGAGGGGGTTGTTGCATTTCCTATTTAGTATAAAGCCAGCTCCGCCTCTAAAGACAGCCTGCATGTCGCTGGCCCGCCCGGTCCCTCGTCTTCAAGACGCCTCAGCTGTTCACACCGAAGTGCTGACCTCGGTGTCATTCGATCCGTTCATTCCTCCTCCCCCCTCTCCCTCTCTCTCGCTCTCTGTACTGAAGCTCTCCTATGTCGTCATTACGTTACTGGGTCAAAAAGGAGACCGCAGTTTAAGTTAGCCCTTCCCCCCTCCGCACCAACACGCTCTCTTTCATACCCTTTTATTTTCCTCCCTTAATCAGTTAGTTATATTTGAAGGGAAAGAGAGTAACAGTTCGAATAAAATGGCCGGAGTTCCATATCACCCCAGCTGGGAAAATGGAAAACGGATCGTCTTTAAAATAGTACTTCCAGAGGGGAAGGTCACATTTCTCCTCTTCTATTCTCACCCTCGGTTTCTCCTTGGGAATGTCTGTCCTTACGATGTGCCGCCTTCTTAGCGCCTTCTGCTGCTTCAGAACGTCGCCTTCTGTTCGACGGCGCTCTCAAGCCATGAGATCACTTTCCAAAGCGCAATGTCTCCTTCTTACTCATGTCGCCAAACATTTGACTGGGATTAAAAGTTGTCCTTTAAAAGGCATGAAGGTGAAGGGGAGGATGTTATGAACTAAATGCATTTCTTGGATGTTACACAGTCCTGAAGTCATTTAACACAATGCCAATAACCCCCTATGACATTAACAGTTTTTTTTCAGAATTCAGGATTCGACCCACCTGTTGTATAAACAGTGATAATGAAGAACACAATACACATGTACCATTTATTTGAGCCAATGAAATCATAATATACTAATATCGAATTTCCTTCACTTTAGGTGTATGGTGAGTGATACTGCTGAGTACAGCGCCGTGGCAACGAACTCACATGGCTCAACTACCAGCAAGGCCTCTGTCACTGTCAAGAGTGAGTTTTCTCTCTCTCTCTCTCTCTCTCTCTCTCTCTCTCTCTCTCTCTCTCTCTCTCTCTCTCTCTCTGTCTTTTAAGTATTTGCACTGAAGGATTTGATATTAAAAGTTCCCTCAAATGTCACTCTCCAATGCAACAAACACCCATAGCTTATGAATCTGAATGAAGTCTTTCATTTTTGAAAATAATGTTCCTTCTTCCCTTTCTAAAAATGATTTGTATTCCTCTTAGGACCAGCAGGAGGAGCCTATGGGTCCTGCCAGCTTTTTGGTCAAGGTGAGAGGAAAGAGTGGATTGAGGAGGAGGGTGGGTGGAGAACCATCCCAGTGCTGCTGGAGTGGGGCCCAGACATGGCAGGCTTTGCTTGAGATCAGAGGCCACAAATAACAGTGTCTATCTAAGTGGCCTGATAAGCACTGGAAACTATTGTGAGCGTGACTTTGCGTTGTTCTGGCCCTGAGACAGTCAACGAATGAAAACAAGGCGTGACTTATATTCAACACACACTGAAGGACCTTACAATGTCACAATACAACAAACTTTGTATTGATTTTATTGGATAATAATTATCAACAATGATAGTATTGGATTGTGCTAAATTGGTTTGTTTACATATCACACTGACATTTCTTCATCCACAGATGCATAATATCTGTATGTATTATATACCAATATAGGTATATGTTGTTTAAGTTTTTGGTTAACACAGATCATAGTAAGTACTATAGGGCATTATTGGTATACTTGAGATGTACTAATATATTAGCATGTGTTGTCCTTGGCTTCTCCTCAGTGCCCCACCTGACTGTGACCCACCACAGTAAGCTGGACATCACCATGCTGGATAGGTTTGGAGTGTCGTTCGGAACAGAGGGAGGTTCCATTAGTCTGGTGTGTACCGTGGTGGTGGTCCCTGATCTGCCCAACGTACCACCACTGGCCCATTGGTACAGAGACGGTGAGCGAGTGAACATTACTCAATGATACATCATCACAATACAGCACAACACAGGAGAGCCATACAGTACATTGTGCGCAGCCCAGCATATTACAGTATGACATAGAATGAAGCAACAGTTTTTGAAAACATTCTACAGATGCTATCCAACTCTCAACAACAACGAACTACTGGATAAAGTGTTGTTATTCCGTCTCTGTTGTTGATCAGATAAACTGCTGAAGGCAGGGAAATTGGCTGAGATTAAGGTTGGTGGGGGCGCTGCCACTTTGACTTTGCCCCACCTGGCCAAGGATGATGAGGGTCTGTACACCCTCCGCATGTGGACGAAGGACGGCACCACCGAGCACAGCGCCTACCTCTTTGTGAAAGGTAAAGTTATATGGTCTTATAATAATTAAGTGATAACATTATAATTTGACAATAAAGCAGCATACACTCTTAGAAAAAAAGGTGCTATGTAGAACCTTACGGGGTTCTTCGCCTGTTTCCATAGGAGAACCCTTTAAAGAGTCCTTTTTGGTTGCAGGTAGAACCATTTTGGTTCAAGGTAGAGCCCTTTGTACAGAAGGTTCTAAATGAAACCCAAAACGAAAACGGTTCTACCTGGAGCAAAAAACGGTTCTCGTATGGGGAAGAACCCTTTTTTCTAAGAGTGTAGAAACAACATATTTATATTTGAGAATATTATTTAATGTTATACATTATAAAGGAAATAATGTTTACTATAATGCTATGCATTAGAAACAATATCAGGTTTGAGGTTTATTGTTCCAACAGGCCCTTTAAACTTCAGGCTTGAGTCAACACAAAGATATGCTCTAGGCATTTTACATACTGTATTCAGTTTGTAATCCCATACATATTTGCATGTGTTAATCCAAGTGACATACAGTAATGCCACTTTGTCTCCTTATTCTCTACATTCCCACCTTACTTCCTTATCCCCAGATGCTGCTCCCTCTGTGGCCGGAGCACCTGGTGCACCAATCAGCGTCAAGGCGTTTGACATCAACTCGGACTACGTCCTGGTTGCCTGGAAACCCCCCAACACCACCAACGAGGCTGCCATCACTGGATACTTTGTGGACAAGTCAGTTTTAGTCATTTAGGACCTTACGTTAGACTCTCCCATACAGAATCTCCAACATATGTCAATAAAAACAGATTTGATTGTAGTTATTAGAACATGTAGAATACGTAAAGGATGGCCATTGAGAGTGTAAGACAGTGGAATGATTGTGAGAAACTTCACGGTCACATGATGTTTCAGATCTAATCTGGTAGAGCAATTGATTTTGTGAAGCTCCCGGATCTTACAGAGCCAAAGACTTGTGACGAAGGCATGCGAATTAGATTTGTAGATAAGGGACTGTTGGAATTACCAACATCTGCGGTATCATTGTTGACGTCCATTCAGACCAGCACTTCCACACATCAATACATTCTATGGTTTATGATGTCATTCCTTCTCCTCCTGTACAGACGGGAGTCTGGTAGTGCTACCTGGTCCCAGTGTAACGACGCCCCAGTGCAGATCTGTAAGTACCCCGTGCACGGCCTGAGCGTGGGTCACGCCTACCACTTCCGGGTCAGGGCTGTCAACAGTGCCGGGATCAGCAGACCATCCCGCGAGTCTGACAAGGTGACTGCCCTGGACCCAGCTGAGCGAGAGAGACTGCAAGGTACATAACCACCAACACACTCATGATGTCTACTCAAAGGACATCTTTTGTATTTATATTTTGGGGTGAAATATCAGCCAGCAGATGCACCTTTGTGTCATACATGACTTTTCTGTTTTTTACTCTTTTGTAACAGTGATTAAACTGGATGGGAAACATGAAGTAGTGATTAAAGATGATGACCTGGAAGGTAGAGTATGCCAACAATAGTAACAGTCCAAAATATTGTGTTGAGTCTATTCTATTCCTCTCATCTATTTAACAAAAACACTGGATAACAAACCTTCCACACAGCATTAAAATCAACATATCCACAACATTTCCATTACTGACCAATATCCATCAAAGCAAATACCTGTTGAATGTATTGTATCGGCAAAAGCCCTTACAATATACAATACTATACACATGAATATATGTACACATAAATACTTGTGTTCTCAGTACCTTAAAGGAGAAGTTGAAGGATTTCTCCCCTTATTGTCTCATCATTATTAATCAATAAACCCTTGCGCTTCCTGCTCACCTCCTGCTTCTAGATTGGACTTTGGTATTGCCATAGTAACAACTCTAATGATAGTAGTCATACTAATATCAAAACTTCATAATAAGAATGAATAAAAACAACTTTTCTAAGGAACTTAATTGACACCACTGGACTAGCGGTAAGACGAGCGCCATAATAAATAACCAGCCAGCTCTTAAACTTAGATTTAACATCTAGATTACATGTATTTTCCTTATAACTTATATCCTTCATTTTTCATATCCAAATGTCATCCTTTGCGTTGTATAACTTTTAACCCATTATCTAACTCTTGACGCTAACATTGTAACTAAAACGATTTAAACTAACCCCTAATGTAATTCCATAATAATAAATACTAAATGAACCCCAAATGTACTTTGAAGTTGATGTAATTATTATTGATCAAATAATACGTTTTATGAAGTATTGTTCAATGCCATTCAATCCCAATATAGGTTACGTTACATTGCCGGGAGAGCCTACAGATATGCATGCCTCAGAGATATTCAAATCCTATATCGTGCTGAGCTGGAAACCCCCCAGCCCTCGTGGACGGGCACCACTGTGGTACATCATTGAGAAGGTGTGTGGCTGCTCCTTTCCTCTTCCCATCTATCTAGATCTCTCAGGACAGGAACTATAATAGATTAGACAGTCCATTTATCTTTTCACAACTTTCAATCTGTCTAAAGTGCAGTAATATTTTTGCAAAATGGCAGAAATAACAGCTGGCAGGTATGTAGCTAAAGGCATTTTACTAATGAGATTAGTGATTCAATGACGTTGTAGAAGGCTTTACCTTTCATTTGCCCTCCCGTCCCAAAAAATCTACTAGTCCGTGTCAGGCACTGGGGCTTGGCAGAGGATCAACACAGCAGTGAAACTGCAGTCCCCTCGATACCCCGTTTTCGATTTGGAAGCCGGGAAAAAGTACCAGTTCCGTGTGTATTCTGAGAACTTGTATGGCGCCAGCGAGGCCTCTAAGCCTACAGATCCCATCGAAAAGGTGGATGAGCATGGTAAGAGTGGGGTTTAGCACACACATACATACACACACACAAACACAGGCAGGCACACACACACAGACGGGTACACACATGCACACACAAATTGTATGATACGTGCATTTACAAACAGCGACAGTCAAGGAGTCCTTCCAATTCTACTTTGATAAATGAGACTCTGTTTAACATATGTTTCAGGTAGTGAGCGGCCTGTTGGTATGTACAATATAAAGCCCAACGTTTATCTCTTATTTAAACGCACTGAGATGTCATGTGACTATCACATTCCTGTAATGTCACGATCACAAATCGGTCTTTCACCCCTGTTCGTACTAACTACCAATGATGGGCATGATTAAGTCACATCAAATCCTACAGTATCGTCCCCACAATATCCATGATTGATAATAGCACGCTCTTGTCTGACACGAACTCCCTACTTGAAAGATGCATGACATCATGTATCATCACACCTGAAAAGAATGTCATCCCTTGCTGAAGGTATGTTTTGTGGAATATAGTCCACAGGTTTACAGAATGGTTATTGTGTTCATTGTTCTTTATATTTCTGTATCTCCTCATAACATTGCACCAAGATATCGCGTCACATCGGGTATGTTATGCATCATGAGAAATGCATAATTTTTCCCTTCTTGAATGAATGTGTTTATAAATGATGACGATCATTTATTTGAAGATTAAATTGAAGATGTGTGTGTATTTCTAACTCCTAAGCTCTTATACTCTGTTACTGTGTGGTAATGATGCATCAATTCAATATCTCCAGTCGCCAACATGCATGTTCTGCCGGTATAGGTGTTCCCTCCGCTCCTGGTCAGGTGGTTGCCACCAGGAACACCAAGTCCTCTGTGTTTGTGCAGTGGGACCCCCCCAAACACCCCAACCACCTCATGGGGTACTACATAGACGCCTCTTTGGTGGGATCCAAGGCCTGGTTCCCATGCAACCACAAGCCCTACAAGCACACCAGGTAGCCATTTAAACATATATGTTCGTCTACTAGTTATCTATTCAAACTACTGCAGTGATTTAATATTAGGTATGTTATTAAAGGAGATGGGACAGTGAATGTAGTGTGACGGGCCTCTGGCTTTCTTGAGAATAATCCAGAAATAAAATCTTTGCAAACAAGACACTGATTTGGAAAAATCCTGACACCTACAGTGCCTTTGGAAAGTATTCAGACCCCTTGACTTTTTCCACATTTTGTTAAGTTACAGCCTTATTCTAAAATGTATTAAATAAAAACAAATCCTCAGCAATCTACACAAAATACCCCATAATGACAAAGCAAAAACAGGTTTTTAGAAATTTTAGCAAATGCATAAAAAATGTATTTACCTAAGTATTCAAACCCTTTGCTATGAGACTGGAAATTGAGCTCAGGTGCATCCTGTTTCCACTGATCATCCTTGAGATGTTTCTACAACTTGATTGGAGTTCACCTGTGGTAAATTCAATTGATTGGACATGATTTGGAAAAGGCACACAACTGTCTGTAAAAGGTCCCACAGTTGACAGTGCATGTCACCGCAAAAACCAAGCCATGAGGTTGAAGGAATTGTCCGTAGAACTCCGAGACAGGATTGTGTCGAGGCACAGATCTGGGGAAGGGTACCAAAAAATATCTGCAGCATTGAAGGTCCCCAAGAATACAGTGCCCTCCATTCTTAAATGGAAGAAGTTTGGAACCACCAAGAGTAGTCAGTCGAGGGAAAGACGAACGGAGCAAAGTACAGAGAGATCCTTGATGAAACCTGATCCAGAGCGCTCAGGACCTCAGACTGGGGCGAAGGTTCACCTTCCAACAGGACAACAACCCTAAGCACACAGCAAAGACAACGCATGAGTGGCTTCGGGACAAGTCTCTGAATGTCCTTGAGTGGCCCAGCCAGAGCCCGGACTTGAACCCAATCAAACATTTCTGGAGAGACCTGAAAATAGCTGTGCAGCGACACTCCCCATCCAACCTGACAGCTTTGGGGGATCTGCAGAGAAGAATGTGATAAACTCCCCAAAAACAGGTGTGCCAAGCTTGTAGCGTCATACCCAAGAAGACTCAAGACTGTAATCGCTGCCAAAGGTACTGAGTAAAGGGTCTGAATACTTATGTAAATGTAATATTTCAGTTTTGTACTTTTTATACATTTGGAAAAATTTTAAAAACCTGTTTTTGCTTTGTCATTATGGGGTATTGTGTGTAGATTGATAAAGGGGAATAAACAATTTAATACATTTTAGAATAAGGTTGTAATGTAAGAAAATGTGGAAAAAGTAAAGGAGTCTGAATACTTTCCCGAAGGCACTGGATATATTGTCTTAGAGTCAGCAATACTACCTTAAATTCAAGACGTATAGATGATCATGTTTAATTTCCCTGTTTTAGGTTTGTGGTCCATGGACTGACCCCGGGGGAGACCTATGTGTTCCGTGTCCAAGCTGTCAACGTCTATGGCCTCAGTGATGAGTCCCAGGAGTCTACTCCTATTGCTGTGGAGCCCGCCCTCAGTAAGTATCAATAGAAAATTGCCATATAAGAAATGCAGGATTGCAATCAATTAATACAATTGTATTTATAAAACCCTTTTTACACCAACAGTTGTCACATACAGTGCTTTACAGTAACCTTAACTAGACTCCCAAAGAGTAAGCAGTATTGCTTTACTATTAATACTTAACTTTGACTATTTTCCTTTGTCCAATGCTAAATATGAATGATTTTATTGTTTCATCTAGAGAGGGGAGTGGAGTATGGTATGTATTAAGTTGTTCTGTTATCTAGGGGTGTTTTAATGCACAGTTTTGCTCCTGAACAGGTTCACCACCAGACTTATTCACTGTCCCTTCCCCCAACTTTTGCTCTATCTGTGCTCTGAGTATCACAGTATTATCGTGTGTTTCCTTTCAAATCACCCACCTTATTGTACATACAGTTTAACTACTATATCACTGTGTAACAAAAAAAACTCATGCAACTGTATGACAAATCCCATATAAAAAAATGTCAGTTTAAAATGAAAAACTGGTCAATTTTACATGATGGAAAAGTATTCTGAATTTTCCTGTGTGACTCTGTGCCACAGCGACGCCCAGTGCACCTCATGGCATCACCATGCTGAGCTGTGACGGAGCCTCCATGATCATTGCCTGGAACAGTCCCAAGCACTGCGGTGGCTCCAAGATCAACGCCTACTACGTCGACAAGCGTGATGCAGACAGCCTGGCCTGGAAGGAGGTCAACTCTGCCCCTACCAAGACCAGGACCTACACGGTACGTCACGTGGTGCCTGGTTAGGATAAATAGGTTTGGTTCTTCATACATAATGGTTTAATAACTGCAGTGTTGATAGTGTGAACAGTATGTACTCTTCCCTCTGCATCTAAATAATAGATTAGATCTATAATACAACTTTGCCATTCAAAATCAATAGCAAATATGTAGCTACTTGTAGTAACACTGTTGAAAATATTGGATATATTTGGATCCCTGTCTCATTATTGTCCCCTTCTCTTCAGGTTGATGGTCTGACGGAGGGAACCTTCTATGAGTTTAAGGTCCAGGCTGGGAACCTGGCAGGTGTGGGCGTGCCCTCTGCTCCCAGCACACCTCTGAAGTGTGAGGCCTGGACTTACGCAGTACCTGGTAAAGTAACCATCTTATTATGAGTATTTTTTATCATTAGTATTGTGGTACCGTATAATGTCCCTGTTACTTATTTAATTTTAAATTAAGTTATTTAATTTGAGTAATGTTCCAGCTATGGGCAGTGATATTGTGCAAGGTTACTGTTTGACCTTTGACCTTTAGGTCCAGCCTATGACTTGGCCTTCAGAGAGGTCAGAGGTGACTCCCTGGTCATCCTGTGGAAGGCCCCTGTCTACACCGGCGCCAGTGCCGTCACTGGATACATTGTGGAGATGGCCAAGAAGGGCCATCACTACCACCCCCTGAATGAAGAGGCTATTGGCCACCGTTACCTGCAGGTATACCTGCAGCTACAGTATGTAGACCTGCAGACATGATGATTCACATCATCTCTGCAGAGTTTGTATATTGAATCTTAACTTGTAATATGTGTGCGTAAAACGAATTAGTTTGAATCATGTTTCGATATAGAAAGGTTCATTAAACTTCATGTTGTGCTCATGTAACTCAAGTTAGGATTCAGTCTACAATGAACAATGAAATGTTTAATGGATGTAATTATTTGTTGCCGCTGTATAGGTGACTGGTCTGGAGGCAGGAGCAGAATATACATTCAAAGTGAAGGCGGTCAATGCTGAGGGAGTAGGAAAGGCCTCCCAGACATCTGAGCCAGTGGTTGCCAAGGCTCTGCCAGGTAATAGCACTTATATGACAGCTATATGATAACTGTATGACATTTACTGTTTGACAACTTCAGTCTGATATAGCCTGTTGGATTTGTGTTTGTTTTGATGTAGGAACATATGACACACACACCTCCATTGGTTTTGAGTAGGGTTTTCATTAGCTTTTGGTTTTGCTGATGCATAATATGTAACATTTCCTCTCCGCCACTCAGCAATAAAGGTTATTATTTTGTCTGTTTTCATGTGTTAAGGCACCCAGGAGATCCAGTGTGGAGTGGATGAGGACACTGGTGATATTTTCCTGTCATTCGAGGCCTGTGAGATTTCTGAGACCTCCGACTTTGCTTGGTCTAAGAACTACAAAGACATCAGTGACTGTCCAAGAGTCGCCATAGAAACTAAGGGCAAACAGTAAGTGGGTCTTTTATGTCTTTATTGACCACACAAAATATTTTTGTCAACATCATTTGTTTCAACATTTATTTATTTTCCAGCTCTAAGCTGACTTTTGTCAACCCAGACGTAAGTGATTTGGGTGCCTTCTCTGTGGTTGTGACTGACACTGATGGAGTTTCTGCTAGCCACACCGTGACAGAGGATGGTAGGTTTGGATATGCCCCTAGCCCCTAGAAATATAGATATGTTTCTTGTCAACTTTATACCGATATTCTTCATTCTTGAATTTATCTTGCAGCCCTGAACACCATGCTGGAACTCAGCTACAACATCAGACATCCAAGTGAGTATTATGCTTCAATATGCATCTTTGTCAGGGGTGAGGTGTCGCATAGGAATCCTCTCACAACAAATATCCCTTGAGAATTTATCATTTCTTTGTTTGTTTCCTCGTCCAGTTGTCCCACTGAAGCACCAACTGAACTATGAGGTTCTAGAGAAGGGCCACGTGCGTTTCTGGCTGCAGTGCCTCAAGATGTCACCCGCTGTCACCTATAGGTTCATTGTCAATGACAAGGAGGTCACCAGCAGTGATGTATGTGCCAAACCGACAACCTCAGACATTGCTTTTTAATCAAGAAAAAGGAAAGTGTACTATATGGCACAGTTAACAAAGCAACACAAAAAATATTCAACAAATGCATGTAAACATGATGCCTTTTTCTGTACTGATGAATTGAATTCAATAATATTTTATTCATCCCATAAGGGGCAATTATGCATTGTGAACATACATAATAAATAACATGAGACATAATCACATGAAACATATAAACAGTGAAGCATAAAGGTAATAGTTATTAAGAAACATGTCTAATGTAATGATGGTATGTGTTTTGTATGTTCCACAGAGCCACAAGATCAGCCATGACGTGAACACCGGGGTGATCCAGATGACTGTGGATCACTTCTCCAAGGCCAGCGAGGCCACCTACACCGTCCAGATCCACGACGGCAGAGCCAAGAACCAGAGCTCTCTGGTCCTGGTGGGAGATGGTGAGAGGGAATTTAATATACAGTACGTCAGACCTGGGTTCAAATACTATTTGAAATGATTTCAAATACTTTATCTGGGCTTGATTCAGTTTCCTGGCGCAAAATAACCAATAGAATAGTTAATAAAAACCACAAACCATCTGGCAATCCAGGTAGACTAAAGCAAACACTAAAATGATTTGATAGATTTCAAATAGGGTTTGAACCAAAGTCTGATATACGCATATGATAATAGTAAGCATTTTCTTCATTACCATAAGGCTATGGTGCTAAGAGGTTGGGTATTATGTTGACATTGTTGTGTTCTATTCTCAGTGTTCAAGGCTGCCTTGAAGGAGGCTGAGTTCCAGAGGTCAGAGCACATCAGGAAACAAGGTATTCTATCCTAGTACACAGATGATTGATGGCACATATTTGACCGATAGTATGAAAGTTTGTGTAATTTTTCAACAAGAAAGTGAAGACTTTGTTGTCTTGATATCATACATTAGTAATCAGCTGGTCTGCTAGTTTGATTTTCAACATTTCAGATTGCGCTGTAGATAAAGTTTGTGCTGGTCCCGTGTGGTCCAGTTGGTAGAGCATGGTGCTTGCAACGCCAGGGTTGTTGGTTTGATTCCCAAGGGGGACCAGTATGAAAAATGTATGCACTCAATACTGTAAGTCGCTCTGGATAAGAGCGTCTGCTAAATTACGTAAATGTAAAAATGTACTGTATATTGTGATAATAGTTGTAAAAAATGTAATATTTCTTATCGTGTTTAGGTCCCCACTTTGCTGAGTACCTTTCCTACCATGTGGATGAGGACTGTACTGTTCTGCTCGTCTGCAAGGTAACAAACACGGTTTCTAGGACCTGTTATTGTGGTTACAGATATCTATTTACTTCAGGTTGAAACTGTGTACACATTTGTAATCATTGGGGCTTTTCTGTTTACCCATTCAATTGTTGGGAGCGTATGTAGTTTGTGGGACATTTTTCTACAGTTTACTCTCTGTTAGTCAGCACCTCTACCGACATGTTTGGGTGTGCTTCAGCTCATGCTTTTTACTAGGCTTTGCAGTGATTTAAGAGTTGCAGGACAGATTGTATTCTGTATGTGTTTGTGTCTCAGGTTGCCAATGTGAAGAAAGAGACTGTGTTCCACTGGTTCAAGGATGAGGAGGAGATTGTTCTGGAGACCCCTCCTAACGTGATGTCTGGATCCGTTGCTCTCCCCATCTCCTTGGTAACTACTGCTGTGAACCTTGAAAGCAATGAAGGAAGGAATACAACTGCCCAAGGAAACTCCGTTTTTTTTGCAGACATTTTCTTATATTAGTATTGACCCTATTTTTCTATTTCTCACAGTATCGTTTTTTGTTCAAAAATATTGCAAGATTTTTCTGAATTGATAATATAATCTCAGTAAATAGTACCTTTTTTCTTCAGTTCTCCAGAAAAGACCAGGGCCATTACAAAGCTAAACTCAGTGATGACAGAGGGAAAGACACTTCTGTATTTGACATTTCTGGCCAAGGTACACTCCTGCTCCAGGATCTCCATGATCTATAATCTGATTATTGATACAATATAATTTCCTTTATCAGGACGTATTGAAAATGAATTCCTCTTTCTACAAATATTCTGTTTTTGATTTGCAGTGTTTGACGATATTATCAACGCCATTGCCCACATTGCTGGTATGTACTTTGTTTTAAAACACCTGCTGGGAAAAATATTGATGTTCTCCTTTGCATTGTTGTGCTTGTGAAGGTACCTAGTATTGTTGTGAAGGCACTTAGTGTTGGTGTGGTTGTGAAGGTACTTAGTGTTGGTGTGGTTGTGAAGGTACTTAGTGTTGGTGTGGTTGTGAAGGTACTTAGTGTTGGTGTGGTTGTGAAGATTCTTAGTGTTGGTGTGGCTGTGAAGGTACTTAGTGTTGGTGTGGTTGTGAAGGTACTTAGTGTTGGTGTGGTTGTGAAGGTACTTAGTGTTGGTGTGGTTGTGAAGGTACTTAGTGTTGGTGTGGTTGTGAAGGTACTTAGTGTTGGTGTGGTTGTGAAGATTCTTAGTGTTGGTGTGGTTGTGAAGGTACTTAGTGTTGGTGTGGTTGTGAAGGTACTTAGTGTTGGTGTGGTTGTGAAGGTACTTAGTGTTGGTGTGGTTGTGAAGGTACTTAGTGTTGGTGTGGTTGTGAAGGTACTTAGTGTTGGTGTGGTTGTGAAGATTCTTAGTGTTGGTGTGGTTGTGAAGGTACTTAGTGTTGGTGTGGTTGTGAAGGTACTTAGTGTTGGTGTGGTTGTGAAGGTACTTAGTGTTGGTGTGGTTGTGAAGATTCTCAGTGTTGGTGTGGTTGTGAAGGTACTTAGTGTTGGTGTGGTTGTGAAGATTCTCAGTGTTGGTGTGGTTGTGAAGATTCTTAGTGTTGGTGTGGTTGTGAAGATTCTCAGTGTTGGTGTGGTTGTGAAGATTCTTAGTGTTGGTGTGGTTGTGAAGGTACTTAGTGTTGGTGTGGTTGTGAAGTCTCTGCCTCTCCTTTTCCTCTCAGGGTCTTCTGCCTCTGAGCTGGTGCTTCAGTGTACCCCAGAAGGCATCAGGCTCCAGTGCTACATGAAGTACTACACAGAGGAGATCAGGACTGCCTGGTTGCACAAGTATGCTCATCTTATCATCTACATCCCACTCAGCAAGGCCGGTTACACAGTATGCAGCCGTTTTGGGGATGAGATTTGAAGGCATACTTTAACATATGTCAATCAATGGATGTTTCTAGATACTATTTGTATTTATTTAAGTTTAGACTGTAGGGTAGATTTGTCTGTTGGTCTTACCTCAACTTAAAGTATCCATCCTTTAAATATAACTGTGGAAAGACAGTAATGCAGGGGTTTCATTTAGACAAATAAACCTGACCATATCCGTTTAGGGATAGCAAGATCTCGTCGTCTGAGAAGATGAGGATCGCCGGCACAGCTGAGATGGCCTGGATGCAGATCAGGGAGCCATCAGAGAAGGAGAAGGGACACTACTCCATCCAGATTATGGATGCCACCAAGTCCCACACTCGCACATTCGACCTCTCCGGACAAGGTTAGCATTGTGAGAGAAAAAATCCCAGCGGGCAAAACAATGTCACAATGTTGAAACGATGTCATTACAACCAGAGGTTTTGACCACTAGGATTGTTTTAAATTGCACTTAGCTTGTCTTTGTAGATGATGTCTTATCATGTCAATTTGTCTTTTTGTAGCATATACCGATGCCTATGAGGAGTACCTGAGACTCAAGTAAGATACTTATTGCTGTGCTTTTCTTCTTATGGTTTTTCGGTAAAAGTTCTTGTTGTTGTTTTACAAAATGCAACACATTTAACAATCAAAGTATTAAACGTTCCACAGGGTTTATAAGCCAAGAATTTGTCCTCATCGTATACACACTGCCAAATGTTTTGGTAATACACCAAGTCCTTGATTTATTTTGTTATTTTATCCTTCAGGGCTGCAGCCTTCGCTGAGAAGAGTGAGTAGACTGTATTTAAACAATACATATTATCCTAGTGATTACGTGACAACAAGTACTAATTGACTGTTCTAATCCTCAGACCGTGGTAGAGTGGTTGGTGGTCTGCCAGATGTGGTCACCATTATGGAGCAGAAGGTGGGATATACTATGCACTCTGAACAAGCTTTATATCATGATGACATATGCTTGTATAAGATTGTGATTGTATTGAAAATACACGATCTCTCATTGGGAATTGCGTGCATATTCAAGAGATCTTTCTCTCTGACCTCTATCTCTCACTCCCTGACCTCTCCTCTCCACCTCCCTCTGTCCACCTTCAGACCCTGAGCCTGACCTGCACAGTCTGGGGTGACCCCAGTCCAGAGGTCTCCTGGTTCAAGAATGAAAATGAGGTAGTCTCCACTGAGCACGCCAAGATAACGCTTGAGGCCAATAAGTTCGCCAGCCTCACCATCACTGCCGTCACGTCCGAGGATTCCGGCAAGTACAGCATCAACGTACGGAACAAATATGGCGGGGAGTTCGTGGAGATCACCGTGAGCGTCTACAAGCAAGGCGAGAGCCCCCCAGAGCCCAAAATGGGAGGGAGAGGAGCAACACCTGCACCTCTGGCCTCTAAGACCCCTGCTAAAACCCCTACCCCTGCCCAAACCCCCATCCCCCAGACCCCCACCCCGTCCCTTAAGTCCCCCACCCCGTCCCTAAGGTCCCCCACCCCAACCGCCAAATCCCCAACCCCCACCCCTAAGTCCCCAAGCACCCCTAGGCGTGTTAAGTCGCCCAGCCCTGCCAGATCTCTCAAGTCACCAACCCCCCCTAGAAAGTAACCAGGGATGTTGATGCCTGAGAAGGCTTGAGGCATTTCCTGCTACTGATTTATAGCATGAGTTGAGTGAAACCAGAAGCTGTTACATGAAGGTGTCCATTTTAGATGTCATATGTCATATAGCTTGGTCACTGAGCTTTAACAGGCAAGAAATGTTGAAAAAATAAATGAACAGAGTAGATGTTAATCCTACGTGTTAATCATTAAAAAAGCTGCACCTTCCACTATACTGTACTATATAATGGAATGTCTGAAGACCTGGGATCAGCTTGAGTAAAGTGCCAGGTGGGTGGAATTTTCCATTGCAACAGGCAAGCTCAATCAAGCACAGCTAAGGTATTTGAAGTGAATTCAAATAGTATTTGAGCCCAGGTCTGTGTCCATTTCTCTGTGGATGGTGAATAGATGTCAGAGAGTGCAGACGGAAGGCACACAGCCAGTGCCGTCCGCACTGCAGTCACTATGCCAGAGAAGTTACGTTTGTCTGTTGCATTTCCCCCTTTGCTTTGTGTTAGAAATAAACCTCATTTATCACCTCTGTTGTCTTTTCCTGTCATTCTTTCTTTTTATTTCCTTCACTTGTCTCCTCTCACCTCCTAATTGTCTTTCTTTTAAGGAGGGACCTTTAAGTCATTTACCAATAACTTTAGACGATACGGACTTCAGTATGGCACAATATTCTTTTGGTATTCTCCTCAAAGATGTATTAAGGACATGTTAAATATTATACATTAATACAAATGTACACTCCACAGAAGAGGTCATATTTGGGGTAACAACTCTACCTATAAAGAATACTACTAATGTGTTTCCTTTCACCCAAACAGGATACTACTAGCCTGACTTCCAAACCTCTGAAGGGAGAGGAAGGGACTCGTGTGATGTGTTTTGTCAAAGCGGTGAATGGGGTGAAGATTGTAGCCGGTTTGATCTATCAGCATAAAAAAACTCAAATCCACACCCATCATTGACTGCTTACTTTTTTACTTCAGTCATACGACAGCGGTGCTGGTCAGGGTTGACTGGTCAGGGTTGACTGGTCAGGGTTGACTTGCTGGCTGTGATTCACAATGTTCAACTTACTGGACAATTTAACACATTCAATGGGATTTTAAAAGCTGTCTAGTTTGTTGACATTATGACATTCTTTCTCCCCTGAAATTTTCAGAAAGATTTGAAAAGATCCTTTGTGGTGTACTGTCTGTACTTGAATTTCCACACAGATGGAGTGTATTTTCCACAAATGTACTGAATGAAGAATGTCTACAAAAATATGGTCAAATCAAACAGTTATTGGAAGTTTCACATGTGGTAGTTTGTGAGTCAACTGTTTCACTTAAATGGGTTTGGCATTAGGTTGTGGCATTATACATAGTGAAGATGAAAATAGTACAAGTCACAATTGAATCAGTTCTGTCATAACACATAATATATTGTATATATTTTTTAAGGTAATAACCCCATTCCACATAAATCAGAGATCCTTTCAGGGGGAAATCGTACAAATGGAATCCAAGCTCTCCTGTCTGTTGTCATTCAAAGAAGATGTGATTCCAGAGGAATTACATCCAGCCACACTACAAGGAGTCATACCGGCTTGCCATCTACGCTCTGGTCAGTGGGGGTAGAGATGCCTACCAGGAGTACCTCAAAGCCGAACAACTCAGTAACTTTCTCTCTGAAGAGGAGGTCATCTTCATTTTGGACAATGCAGAGTTGCCAGTCCCGGAGGATGAGGATTATGAAGCAGGGAAACGTGAAAGTGAAAAAAATGTCAGAGCTCCCTCGACTTACTTCCCCACTGAGTCAGATGAGAAGGTTCCTGACCTTGACCTCGGCTGGCCAGAGGTCACCAATGAGAACGTGGAGACAAACATCAGCCTGCTTTTCCACCCTCCCAGACACAGCACACCGACCATCAAAGAGATTATACGTAAACAAATCCAAGACGCAAGACAGGTAACGAGGCACAATAATATAATTTCCCATCAATCATTTGCAGTGTCTGGTATTTACTGTTATGGTTTGTACAAATTCACATTCCCGGTTTGAATTGCCTTTCTCACAGAGTAGCATTTCCCACAGGTGCACCTGTTGAGAAGAAATGTATGTTCAGTTAAATGTCTGTGGCATATCAACCTCCTAAGCCTGTCTCAACTTGAACCGGTTTCAACGTAGGCCTACTGAAATGTTAGCTCCACACATGACTGCTTGCCAGGCTTATTGTTTTCTGAAATGTTTCCACTTATCATCCTTACAATTGGATATATAATTCCAGAAGGTTATAAAGGGGTGTGTGCGGATAACAAAAGTAATTGTTACTTCTCAAAATGCACATACTGTGCTGTACAGACAGTGCACTTTTGAATACCACAATTACTCAATGTTGGGGAAGCTACTCTGAAAATATAGTTTCCCAAGCTACCAACTACTTCACACTGGAAGAAGTTAAGCTACATTTTTCTTAAGCAATCCTTAAGAAAAATATAGTTTACTTACCTAAAGTTACTTTGAAAAAAATATATATATATAAATCTGAAATGTCGTTGACTCCAAATTGCAAGAACATATTTCTCTGGAGATGTGTAATTTAGCCTATTTAACACAAAAAGTGAGAATAAGGCAGGGCTGATGCAGAAAAATAAATTCAATTCTTGCCTTCTTCACCCATGTTTAATTTTAGAAAAAAAAGTAGTGTGTAGTTCCAGTAGGTAGCTACACCACTACATTGCAAGTAAACAAGTAATTAACTTCAGAAAATATTAGAATTTAGTTCAACTACCACCAAGCTACTGAAAAATTTAAATAAATACAAAATAACCAAATGTTTTGCTTTGTCCAATGAAATACCACAATTTTCTACACATAATTTGTGTATCCCATTACACTGTGTGTGTAAAAAAATAGGAAGACCTTCCTAATATTGAGTTGTACACCCTTTTGCCCTCAGAAAATGCTTCAATTAGTCAGGGCATGGCCTCTACAAGGTGTCGAAAGCGTACCACAGGGATGCTGGCCCATGTTGACGCCAATGCTTCCCACAGTTAAAGTCAAGTTGGCTGGATGTCCTTTGGGTGGTGGACCATTCTTGATATGCATGAGAAGCGTTTGAGATTTTTTTTAAATCCAGCAGCGTTGCAGTTCTTAACACACTTAAACCGGTGCGCCTGGCAACTACTACCATACCCTTTTCAAAGGCACTTTTCAAAGGCATCGTTTGTCTTGCCCATTCATCCTCTGAATGGCACACATACACAATCAATGTCTCAATTGTGCCAAAGCTTAAAAAACCCTTCTTTAACCTGTCTCCTCCGCTTCATCTACACTCATTGAACTGGATTTAACAAGGGACATCAATAAGAGATCATATCTTTCACTTGGATTCACCTTGTCAGTCTATGTCATGGAAGGGCAGGTGTTCCTAATGTTTTGTACACTCAGTGTGTATTCACAAACGAACTGTAAGAGCTTAAAGTCCTTATTAAATTGTATTTATTTTATTTATTTAACCTTTATTTTATCAGGGCGTCATACTGAGACCAATGTCTCTTTTAAATGCATAGCAGGAGTTTGTCAGTGGCATGACCTTTTAACTACTGGCAGATTAGCAATGACACTTGCTCCACACCCTTGGTGGAAATGCAGTAGTCATTTACCGATGTGTTTATTTCCCCTGAAGCATCATCAGTGTATTAACATGCTGGATGTTGTCAGCGGGTTTATTTCATGAGGTTTATAGTGCAGTGCCAGGCTTGTTCCTGTTACAAAGTGTCTTTACCCTTTGTCTCAGTTGGATAGATCGAGAACTTGTTTTTGAGCAAAAACAAAGTATCCCAAAAAAGGTGAAATGTCGTTGTTGTCTTGCTGTAACTCTTAATCATTCCAAAGGGTTGGCCTCCTGTCAGTGGTTTTGGGGATGGTTGTCACAAGTTTTATACTGTGTGTGTGTGTGTGTGTGTGTGTGTGTGTGTGTGTGTGTGTGTGTGTGTGTGTGTGTGTGTGTGTGTGTGTGTGTGTGTGTGTGTGTGTGTGCATGCGCGTGCGTGCATGCATGCATGTGCATGCGAAAAATAAAAGGTGAGAGATTTTATCTCCGTTCTTCTGTCTTGTTCAGAACTTGCGAGTTCGGACAGTGAAAGGACAGCAGTACATGTGTCGATCTGGAGCAAAGTTCCATGGATCTTTGGAGCAGAGGTTCCTATTGGTGGACTGCAAAACAGTGTTGTACGTGACACAGCTACGCCGGAGAGCTGGCGCAGAGAGGGAATTCCACAACTCACGGGTGCCCCTGAGAGAGGCAGACGCAGCGAGGACACACTGTTACCAGGCATGATTAATCATTACACACAGAAGAAGAAGTATGGCATTGACCAACAGCATCTACTCCCTTTCAGCAGTGAGAACTCTCTTAACAGGTGGAAGATCGACTCGTACCTCAATAACAGTGATGCGACCCTAGGGGAGCCAGTTGAGAATCTGCATCTGCCTGACAGTAAGCAGAACCCAAACACATCATCCCGTATGAGAACATCAGTCCTCTTCAACAGCCGTCTGTCAGAGCAGTATGAAACTCCTAACTATATGTCTGAGCACTCTGACATCTCAACAAGGCAGTCTATGGATTCTATCCCCACAGGGCAGTCTAGGAGTGACATCCCCACAGGGCAGTCTAGGGGTGACATCCCCACAGGGCAGTCTAGGAGCGACATCCCCAAAGGGCAGTCTAGGAGTGACATCTCCACAGGGCAGTCTAGGAGTGACATCCCCACAGGGCAGTCTAGGAGTGACATCCCCAAAGGGCAGTCTAGGAGTGACATCTCCACAGGGCAGTCTAGGAGTGACATCTCCACAGGGCAGTCTAGGAGTGACATCTCCACAGGGCAGTCTAGGTGGCCTAAGCAACTTCCAAACCCAACTGACCCCTGCTAGATTGAGGAAGAGTCAGATGAGATTGGACGAGATCAGACGGAAAAGGCTCAGTTTACATGAGTATGAGGAACCTGTCAGCAACTTAAGGCCAGGGCAGAGCCAGAATTCTCTCAGGCTGTCTATTTTCTCTGCTCTCGAAAGAGCTAAAGCAAGGTCGTCAGAGAGAGGCCTGGATAAAAGGCACAGTGCAGGCAGGCAGCTCAGAACACAGTTCTAATCAGGGACCATCCAGCCACAGAAAGGAACTCACCCCAAGAGGTCAACAGGGATAGGAAAACAGAAATATAAACCAACCAACTTCAGTGATGCACAAAGGTCTGTCTCACAATACGATATCACGACCAAGACAGAGAGGAATCCTCTTGATGACTGGCAAGAGCCTCTCTCCAGGATGATGTCGGCAGCCCTACTGGGAATACAACTAAAGGAACCTTTGCTCAAGCCCTCCAACTTCAGACCAACTGGACTTAATGTGGAGAGGTCTAAAGGGCTAACATCTTTGATTGGAATACCAGAGGAGAAGGAGGGCCCCAACAGGAAGAGTCATGGCTCCACTGACCAGCTGGCCAACAGCTCCGACTTGGTGCTCTCCGCAGACAAAGAGAAAACACGCCATAGTGTGAATCCATTGAAACCCAGAACATCTGTGAAATCAATAAAGAATATAGTGCATGGCGATGTTTCAGTGGAGAAAATGGTGGCGAAAACGTCACACAAGGTAGAAGGACAGAACTCCAAAGGCATAATTCATTCAGATCCACACTTCAAAGGATAGGTTCAGTGAGATCGAAGCATTTAGTGTAGGCTGACATTTGAGCAGAGCAGAGAACCATCTTAGATCCTCCTGGAAAACCGTCAGTTGTGGGACTTGCTACATCACCCGAGGGTCATTCTCCAAGCCCTTCCAGGTCATCACACAATGCGGCTGGCACTGAAACTGGAAAGGAAAAAAAACATAATTCTCCCAGCCCAGCAGGTAAATCATAATCTCCTGGGTTAACTACGAGCTGGGTTAGAAGGAGCTTTAGAAAGAAATGTGAACCAGACAAGGACTCCCTGCGCTCCACAAACACTGTGGAGAGTCAAGCATCAATTCATTCAGACACTGGGCGGAAACGAGCATATAGCCGGTTTGAGAGTTTTGTTTCATTTGACAACAAGCCTTCTGATAAACCGACAACTACTACAAACAGATATGACTCAGACAAACACAGGAGTTTGTTTGTGAGACATCCCTCTGTTGGTTCCATACACAGCTATCAGACTGAAACTACGCCTAATGAAAATAAGCTTGGCCGATTCATGCAACGGGTGGAGAATCTCATCAGCAAGAAGTGAATGTGTAAATGTTGTCTATGATCAAGGCAATAACAGCACTGTTCTATGACAGGGTTTGTATTGTAAATTAGACTGTTAAGTCTTCAGGGAATTTGCATGTATTTTTTGCATTGGTTATGGGATACATTTTATTGTAAAAATTGTTATATATTGGAATGTTCTAATATGGCAAGTGTGCGGATTCTGATAAAGCAATATAATGTTTATTCCCTACTTGTGAAATGGTCATTTAGATTGTCCCTTGGTTATCAATTGAATACCCCAAACGTGAGTATATTACTGTCCTTTGTTTTGAGTTCATAGTAGACATTTTGTTTTAAAAAGTGCATACACGCATAGGAAAATAATTGCTTCAATATAAGTTACCCTGTGTTCTGTCTTCAGCTATACATGTAAAATAAGTTTCAATGTCAGTATTCAGTGTAAAGTGGCCAGTTTCCTTTCATACATTTTGCCATAGCACTGTAATAGGTTGAGAATGTTATTTATGTTTGTGTATCACACTGACAGCTATCTACTGTACGGCATCATCATTCAAGACCCAAACCCCAGATGTGTCCTTCTCTCTTTTTTAAGAAATCTGATTAAATGTGATAATTCATTTTCAATTCATTTGGGCCCTGCACACAGATGTTGATATTTCAATCATGTTTTTATTGTTTTCTGTCAAATATGGAATAAAAATGTATATATATTGAAAGAAAGTATTGTGTGAATTCAATCAATCCATTTGTTTAACAGGAATCGGAATGTACAATATTGAGTACTTCTATATGAAATATTCCAGACATTTGTTTCTCTCTGCATCCAATTCTTCAGTCTCAATCTCAAATTGCTTCAGAGCAATAAAATACTGCACAAATGGTTCTCCCAGCGCTCCGCGAATCACATGGTCTTCGCTCAAAGCCACCAGAGCGTCCTCCAGCTTCACAGGGATGGAAAACTGCTGTTTCCCCAGCTGGGTGTGGGTTGAGGCCCTGGTCAGACCCGTCTCAGCTGCCAGGTTGCGTTTGATACCGTCCAGTCCTGCCGCCACGGTGGCCGCCAGCACCACGTATGGGTTAGCCATGGCCGAGCCCAGCTTGTTGTCGATATGCGTCTCCCGCCCGCCGTGGCATTTTACATTGA
Organism: Brachymystax lenok tsinlingensis; assembly: GCA_030435695.1. NCBI lineage: Eukaryota > Metazoa > Chordata > Actinopteri > Salmoniformes > Salmonidae > Brachymystax > Brachymystax lenok. The sequence continues at coordinate 7,819,508 of CM059812.1, read as the reverse complement.
AGGCGCTGCTGTTGTCATTGTAGCCGTAAGTGGCGTAGAGCAAGTTGTGCTTGGGGTCTTTAACCTTCTTGGCGATGTGGCTGCGGCAGCCCAGCCCAGGGGAGAGCAGGCAGCTCAGGGCGGCCGAGTGGCTCAGGAGCCCCGCAAGCCACTTCCTGCCAATCTCCGACAGCTCCCCTGCGCCGTGGTCCCCGGTGTGGAAGAGACTACGGCGGCCGTTGGCGTCCCAGAGAGAGTGGGAAAGCACCCCGGCGTTGTACAGGCTGTCGTCGGTGAAGAAGCTGGCGATGTAGCTGTACTTCCTCGCCATCTCTTTGATGCCGGTACGAAACGTGAAGGCGGTGTCGGCGGCTGCGATGCCAAACTCCGGCCTCAGGTTGATCTCCATCTGACCGGGCACCATGGCTGAGGCCAAACTGTCCACGTCGGCCCCCATGCAGTACATCCCATTCACCAGCTGCTGGAAGAAGGGCAGGTCGTGGTTGCTGGCCAGGGTGGTGGCAGGGAACAGCATGGTCTTGGGGCCCACCCTGTCGGGCGCGCCAAGGACACAGCACTCGTAGGTGAAGGAGGAGTACAGGGAGAAACCCATGCTCTGGAGCTGCCCCATCAGCTGCTTGGCAATGAGGCGGGGTGCGGTGCGCAGGGGGCTGCCGGTTATCATGCAGGGGTCACAGATGACCCGGGCCGTCTGCTCTGCCCAGGGCAGCACCCTGAAGGTGGACAGGTCTGGGATCAGCAGCACGTCGCTGCTGAAGTTGGCAGGGTTGTTGGCGTGGTCCACCTCACAGCTCTTAGGGCTCAGGGTCAGCTCTAGGTAGCTTCTTGGCATTGGCACCCCGTATACTGCTTTCTCCTGTAAAGATAAAAAAAAGGGTTACATTATGGGACTTTTCCTATAGGAAAGCATAACCATTGAGCAACCATTTAAACAAATAGCATTATAACATTGTGGGTTGTCTCAATACACTATAGCTAGTATGTTTCAGGATGTTTGTGTACTGTGTGTGAGATGATTACATGAAAGAAGCGGACTGGCACTGTCTTAGACCTGGACACCCCATGGAGATCCGTGGCCTCGAAGCGGACAAAGTTGATATTCTCCCAGACAATTTGCTGCTTGATGTGCTCCATGGCTGAAACGAAACTCTGAGTCCCAGACTTATCCATGTTGTCTTTACTGTTATCTATGAGAAAAAGAGCCAAAAGCAACTATCATGTCTGTAAAAAAAAGATATTAGCTTGTGATGGAACTACTTTATTAGCTACAAGTTTATACAAAATAAAAATAAAAGCTTTTTGATAAAACTAATCCCAAACCAGACTAACCTGTTTGTGAGTTCCAGGTCTCTCCACAGTTGGCACTGCTGCTCTCGAACGTGGACGACCGTACTCTGGATTTCCTGTTTGCTCCAGTCACATCCGACCTGTATGAGTTTGACGAGTCCATACCGGAGCCAAGCTGGAGGGCGCTGCTGTCCCTGGTGGACACCCTCCTGGAAGCATCAGAGTGGGGCTTGAAAGTGGTGAAGGAGGACTGGGACTCCGGCCATCCATCTCCCTTGTTGGTCCCATGCAGATGGGTGTAAGGGGCTGGGCTCCCAGGATGCCCCCCCTCCTCCTTCTCCCGGGCACCAAGCATGGAACTATCCTTCAGGATACTCTTCAACTCATCCATGGTCTGTCTGGAGACCCCCACCTCGCTGTTGGATGCCCTTTGGCTGTAGGTGCAACCCTCTCTGGGCCACTCCACCCTGGAGGGGGGTCCCTCATCCTGCCTGGGCCGGTCCCTATCTGGAGACCCAGAGGGCCTGTTGGAGTGGGGAGAGGGGCCGATAGAGATGATGGTGGGATTGTTTTCTGAGGGTCTGGGGCTGCTCACGTAGTCGGAGTGGTGGACTATGGACGGCCCCCCTCTGTCCCAGTCCACTGGGGCCATGTGTTTTCCACTCACCTTCACCCCCTTCTTCTTGCCCAGGCTCATTCCACTGCCATCTACCTGGTCTCTGAGCCTACTTGAGCCCTCCTGGAAACACCACCCAACCACCAAAAAAATACAGTATTTGTAAGTACTTTTCACATATTTATTATATAGTTATTAATAAATATATTACATTTGAATACTTACAACAAATAGATTACAGTTAAATGAACAATGCATTTGTTACACCATATTAAAACAAAAGGAATGGAAAAGGAACACTTTTACTTTTTACCATTTTCTTTTTCAGATTATGGAATAGTGATGTTTTTTTAAGTTTCTTCAATTCAGTTAACATTCATGAGTAAAAAAAACAACTTCAACATTGTGTCCAAATCCAAAACAGCATACTGGGATTTACAGTACTAAAAAATATAAAATAGCTAGAGATGTCACCTCGAGAACGAGATCCTCTGAGTCATGCATTCCTTTTATACTCATTTGTGAGTTTTGACCTGAGATTTGAGTGCCTTCATTTGAAACCAGAGCGATGCTCGCACATTTCTTTTATGGACAATTGGCACAATGGTGATGGATTGGAAAATTCTCTCACCACACCCATGGGCACTCCTGTTGGACACTGGTATCCACTGACAACTGGTAGAGACTGAAACACGTCTGCTTTCACCCCAGCGGCTATTAACATTGACAATTCAATATCCCCCTTTGTGTCAATGCAAAGGGGGGGTGGAGACAAAAACACACAGCTCAGCTATTTTGTTTGTGCCTCCAATCATGACACTCAGGCAGTTTCTAGAAAGATGCATTTAGTTCAAAAGTAACATATTTATCAGGAATTTTCAATAGATGTTGTAACTCTTAACTTTTTGCTGATATAAACTCTTTTATGGTAAAGAATTAGGCTACTGTCTGTATGAAATAAAACTAGATTTGATATGGCTTCACAAAACCTTTATATCAAGACTGGGACCAAATATGTTCTCTTTTCTATAATAAAGATATTTATTCTATAGTGAGATTAGTTTATGTTTAGATGAACTTGTGCAACATAGGACCTAGATTGAACTTAGTGCTCATCCAGGGCACTGTAACAACTTGATAACAACTGTATTACAATATTATTAAGAACAACTATACAACTATATTATATTATAAAATACTTTTCACTGAAATACCTAATAAGATAAACATTTTTGTAATATAGACTGCAGTACAGCATAGCCTAGCTATAGCCTACTTATAAATACCTACAAAATAGTGCATTTTACCTGCTAAGATGTGTGCATCATGATGTGAAGAATTCCGGTCATTCAACTTTTGAAAGAATAGCCTATTTGTTGCCACATAGGCCTAATAGGGCCTAAATGATGGTCGTCACTAGCTTCTATGAGAAGGGTGCTATTCCAGCCCGCAAATCGGGGTGTTCCTGCCTGTAGGCATTCCTGCATCTGCAGGAAACCCTCTTTATACTTCAATTTATAGTCTCAGTTGGCATTCGAGTAATAATAAGGAATTCCCCTCGACCACGCCACAAATTGGGGAAAACCAACATTATTTCCTCTTGACCCCCATTGTAAAAGAGGCAACATCCCCCACAAAATAAATGCACTGTCATGTTAACAAGCAACATATCACAAAAACAGGACATGTCAAAGTAAAATGGACAATATGGAATGGACAATCACAACTGTCGTCCTGGAGTTTCACCCCATTGTCATGATCAGAGGTTTCAAGTTTGCATCCGTAAATTGTCCGGACCAGACGTCTTTTGTGAGCGTACATAAAATTTGATTTCTGGCAACACTGTAGGCTACACCTCAGTAAGCTGGGACTGATGCCGATGCCTTTTGGACGTTTTTTTTGGTGCAGTCCGGACCGGCCTTGATTTCCACATACACGGACATTGGTTTTTGGTCCGGTCTTTTGTTCTTAGAGGACTTGCCTAGTTAAATAAAGGTTAAATAAAATATAAAATAAATATTTTCAACTTTTATTCAGAACCAAAATTTAGGCTGATTTTAACATCGGGAAAATACATATTTTCAATGTCTGGAAAATAAGTACTTTCAACATCCGGAAAATGTATATTTTCAACTTTCATTCAGAACTGAAAATACGTATTTTTTCAACGTCCGCAAAAGATGCCTTTTTGGGCACTGTTTTACCGCAGTTCTGTTAATGACGGTGAGGGCAGGTGTTCGGCATTCAGGAGCGAAGATCTCTCTACCGGTGTCGCCCCGCGTCCCGCTAGCTAGCAAGGAGGACTCCGGGAGGCAGGGGCAAAATACTTTTATGACCCTTTTGACCCACATGCAGAAGAGTCACACAAGCATGAAGATAAAAGACAGTACAGTATGAAGAGGCAGAAACTTCTTCTCCAATAGACATTTTTCCCTTCTCTCATTGACTTCTCAAACCTATGGCCTGGTCTGCTTCACAAGCGTTCCCAGAAGACTTGCGATGTTGCGCCTCTGGGTTTAGAAACTCTGTGATGAAGATGTCATGCTCGAGGGGGGGTTCATGCAGAAACCGATGGGGTGCTCAAGGCGGGGTGTTCATGCAGAAATCAATGGGATGCTCGAGGGGGTGGGGGTTCCTGCAAATGCAGGAATGTCCACATAAAGGAAAGCCCCGAGTTGTGGGTTACAGTTGCACACTATTGGCTTCTATAGCCACAAAGTCATAAACAATTTTATACAATTTCTCTGCTTTATAGGTCATGAACAGTCAAAATCATGTTTTTCATGAAATTGGATGATATTGAAGGAAACCAGATCAAAGTATGATGACCAAAGTATGAACAATGACTGTTGATGCTACACTGATAAAGTTTGATCATAAAGTTACTGGTCCCCTCCCCCCATGTAAAACACTTGGTTTCATTATTAAGACGAAAAGGTGACATCACCTTAACTCTCATTTTATTACACCAATGGTAACATGATATTCTCTTACCTAATTTAAATAAGTACTGCCTTGTAACCAACGATGGAGAAGGTGTGTTTGCAGAGGAGCATGGCTTATATAGCTAGATAGCTACTCTACTGGTGCCAAAGTATGATTGTAGGGTGTCAGAAATTATAATTAAACGTTTACCCTATTCATCTATGGCACAGATACTTATATACTGAACAAAAATATAAACGCAACATGCACCAATTTCAACAATTTTACTGAACTACAATTCATTTGAGGAAATCAGTCAATTGAGATAAATTCGTTAGGCCTTAATCTATGGATTTCACATGATTGGGCAGGTGCGCAGCCATTGGTGGGCACTTGGGAGCCAGGCCCAGTCAATCCAATGATCATGCTGTTTAATCAGCTTGTTGATATGCCACACCTGTCAGGTGGATGGATTACCTTGGCAAAGGAGAAATGCTCACTAACAGGGATGCAAATAAATTTGTGCAGAAAATTGGAGAGAAATAAGCTTTTTATGCATATGGAACATTTCTGGGATCTTTTATTTCAGCTCATGAAACATGGGATCAACACTGTTGCGTTTTTGTTCAGTATATGTTTCCCCTTTCATCTGTGTTAGCTAGTTACTGGCTAGCTAGGTCTTCAGACAGCATGGGAAAAAAGGGGCGAGGGTTGTACAAAACTCTGACGCAGTTGTCAAGTCAAGACATCTGTCAGTGCTGCTGTGAACCGCATCACAAGAGACATGCCAAATGGGATAATAAAAATTGATATCTTTGACGCAATTTCAGTGTTGTTGCAATTTCAATGTTGTTGCTTTGTGTATCACCAAATTTGCTTGAGATGATTTTACTGCAACACTGCTCAATGCATCCAAGTTGCTTGACATAGGCGTTTCAAAGAGCTGTCAGTCAAGGCGAGCTCATGAATATAACCCCCCACTCAGCCTGTCTTTTCAAACTTCCTGGTAGTTAGCCTTGAGATAAAAGTACTTTTCAGAATGACTGTTCAGGACCTTACCTTATCCCTCAAATTCTGAGACCAAAAAGCAACAAACAAAATGCTTATTTTGACTTTGTGGCTGTGAAAGCTAGTGGAAACCCTAAATGATAAGCACTTTATAGTCAATAATCAGGAATCCTTAAGTATTCAAACAGAGGTGAATAAAACTGAATAAAGAGTTGGCTTCTTTTTGCGCAGGACTACAATTTGATCCCAGAGAACATGGCCAGTTTGTAGGCTTTCTAGGGTGGGGTTTCAAGAGAGCTCGAGCTCTGAATAGCGATTGCCGGTTTGCCTTGCGTCGTACTAGTCGAGTAGACGCCGACTCCGCACGGAGGAATTGCCTAGACTGCATGGTGCAAAACCATTTAATATATTTACTTATTTTTAGGGACCGGCTGTATGATTAAGCTACAATCTTCAATGAGTAAGCATATCCCAGTAAGTGTCAATTTTCATATAGCAATATTTTTGTTACATTGTAGCTACTCGTGTTGTAATTCTGTATCAACTGGTCTTCAATTTTTCAAATGTTAAATCTCGGGCCTCTTCGACACATGCTTTGTTGTCTTTGTGAACATGATACATCTGAGTTTTTCCTATGATTAACGGTATGTTAAAGGTGTATGCGAAATGAAATAGGCTTTGCCGTTAGATTGACATTGTATTCTAGTAAAACGAGGTGGTGGGTTGCCTTTGTGGAGCGCCTTTGAGATCCATTTTCGACGTAGCTATTACCGTCGTATAAAATGTACGCATTTTTCTTATTAACTTGTCAGCAATATCATTGACAGTATCTATAATCATTCTTACCTTAATTAACCGTAGTTGACTTAAACGAGGCGCTAAATACTTCACTATTAAAAATGTAGTTTGTCTATCTCAATGGACATTGAAGTACAAGTGCTCGGCTATGAGGCCTCTATACCGGTGATGGCGCCGACTCTGCCCTCACAAAGGACATTTTTATAGAAATCCTCTTTCATCATACTTATGTAAATTTCGGTTTGTTTGGGTTTTGTCGTCTAGGGTTGACGTCATTGTATTGTCTCTTAATTAAAGGTCCAATTTGGCTCTAATGTTCAGAACAAAAGATGATTTTCCAGCCGGAAAATATCGGATTAACTATCCATACTTCAAGCTTCTTAGACAGTATTTGGAGCACCAGCCAGAGAAAAACATACAATGCTAAGGGAATTATACATGGCTTGTGTCAAAAATAGCTTTGCTGAAATTCGAACAAATCTTTCCTTCTGTCAACGAGGCATATAGTAGCCCTAATATGTAGATATTATAGATTTTTGTATGCAATTATGAAGAAAAACATTATGTAGAGAGTTGAGCTGCGACCTACATAGGCCTTAGTAATCCACATCCATCCTTCACACATTGGCAGTCGTGTTAGACCCATAAAATTAGACCTATGGTTAGACCAGATCTGGACTGAAAGAGAGCAGCAATTGTGCTTCCATAACCTTTGCTTTTTCAATTGTTTTAGCCATCTCCCCCTTGAGTTTAGAGGCCTTGTATCTTACTCCCTCCTCCTCCCCCTCTTGTCTCTTGCAGCAGTTCTGTGGTGTTCTGGGTCACACATTTATGGAGTTTCTGAAGGGCAGTGGGGACTACTGCCAGGCACAGCACGCAGCTGCCTATGCAGACGAGTGAACAGCAGAACTCACCTCCTCTCCGAACACGTTGGACCCACAGGAGGAGGATCTGAAACGTTGGCAGGATCAGGACACCTCCTAACCTACCAGCAGAACAAGCCTGGATGGGGTAACTCTACCTGCTGCACACTGCCCTCGTTGGCTTCTGCCTGGTCAGAATCAAGGGGGAACCTGTCTTGTTTCCCAAAGGAGAAGGGGTTTGATTTTGGTTGTCCACACCCTTTTTTTCTGCAATTTTTTTTATTGCGGGAATATAGTTTGACATTTTGTTGATATTCCCTCTCCCTCTAAATAAGTGTTTTCGTTAGATTGTTTTGTGGAAGATCTCGTTTTTTCGTCAGTCACCATGGCGCGTATGAACCGACCTGCCCCTGTGGAGATCACCTACAAAAACATGAGGTTCCTCATTACACACAATCCAACAAATGCCACTTTGAATAAATTCATTGAGGTGAGCCCTCACATCATTAACACAGTGACGATATCAGAAATTAATTTTGTGATAAAACGTAATGAATGTTCTGGATTCTCACAGGCAGTCCCTCTCTTCCATAGTATAAAGGGTCTGTTTAGAAAATATACATATTTTCTCTGTGTAGTATGTCAAATGTACAATGGCATATGTTGCAGATCATATGAAAATAAAAGTACATTCTTCTACAGGAGCTGAAGAAGTATGGAGTGACCACCGTTGTGAGAGTCTGTGAGGCCACCTATGATTCCACCTTGGTGGGGAAAGAGGAAATACAGGTTCTGGTAAGCTTCAACATCACTGTTTACATCTCCAGTGCAGTATTCATTTACTACCATGTTACTACCATCTTTGTTTTGGTTTCTGAGAAAGAGGGCAGATGAACTCATTTCCCCCTCCTCCACCAATAGGATTGGGCGTTTGATGATGGAGCTCCTCCCTCTAACCAGATTGTTGATGATTGGTTGAACCTCCTGAAGACAAAGTTTAGGGAGGAGCCTGGTTGCTGCATTGCTGTCCACTGTGTAGCTGGCCTGGGGAGGTAAACTAGTGTTCTTATTTCCCCTCTTAGTATAGAAACATTTATAATCATGTAACAAGGATTTTAAAGCATGTAATAAGTATTTATATTCAGAATTGTGTTAGATTGAGGATGCTAGTTCTTTGGTAAGAATGCCAAAAAACAATTAGCTATAATACACAGTATTAAAAAGTCCCATAGTACCCTAACTGCCTTTTGTCAACTTTTCTTCTGAGTATTTACAATGTTTTTTTGTGTTATACTCCTAGAGCCCCTGTCATGGTTGCCCTGGCTTTGATTGAATGTGGGATGAAGTATGAAGACGCTGTCCAGTTCATCCGGCAGTAAGTCTGATGCAAATACACTTTCATGTAGATCTCTATATACTGTAGCTGCAGCGTCTTAAAATGGAGGCTAAAATGCATTGTTTTGAAGTAATCGGACTAAGCTGCAATTGAGAAGTTGAAAGTTTAAATTGCGTTATATGTACTTTAACCCTTAGTACAGTGTAAGTACATTGTAACAGTGGGTAATATTTCATTCAAAAGGGGGAGGCTAGTCTATAAAACCCACTGTTTTGAATTAATATCACTGACCTGCAATTTATATGATGTGAAATGACAATATATTTTCTCTCGTAACAGGAAGCGTCGCGGCGCGTTCAACAGCAAGCAGCTTTTCTACCTGGAGAAGTATCGTCCAAAGATGCGCCTGCGCTTCAAAGACTCCAACGGCCACCGCAACAACTGCTGCATCCAGTAGTAAAGCCAACGAACTCATAGTCCATGCCAACAATGCCCCTATAAAATACATTTGTTTAATTTCTTTATCTTATCTACCTGGCAGGCTTGTTTTTTCTTAGTAAATCCATTGTGTTGAAGTATTTCAATTGGAAATTCATTCTCAAATAAGTCAAGTTTTCCCTTCTCAATTATAAAATGTCACGTGTCAAAAAAGAGGTTAGTTTGTGAACAAGTGACAGTGGGTGAGTGTTCTCTATGTGTGCCCTTAGAATTGGAAAGGAGCACAGCCAGTGAAGTGATTTTGTGAACACCCAGATGTTGGTTTATACATGTTGAACACATCCCAAGGTTTTAATTGGCAAGGGTGCTTATTACTTTAAAAAAAGATTTCAAAAAGTACTGTAATGATGATTTAACATGAATCCCTTTACATTTTATGATTCAGTTCGATACTGAATAGAATGATGTATGCCTTCCTCCAAATGGTTAAAACTTGAAATGCCTTACAATTAAAATGGAACAAAAAGGCAATCGAGTGGGTTTGTCATCCACTACATTAGAAAAGGTGTTTCATTTTTTCCCTTGGAACAAAAGAATGTTGCCTTTGTCTTGTGCAGGACGTCTACACACTTAAGTTCTTTCAGTAACTATTTTTAATATGAAATGCTTACTTGTTGCAATATTTGTTAATTGAAAGTCTGGGACCTTTTATTTTTTTATTTTCTCTTATCAAACCTTGTTGATTAATTACTGCCATGTCCAAAATGTGATTTTGTGTTTTTCGCTTTGAAACTGGACTTCAACGTCTGCGATATTTTGTATGCCTTTTTATTTTGATGTGCGTAACTTAATACTTGGATACTTGATGATTTATGTATTTGAAAATGTGTATTATTAGGTTGGCTATTTATACTATCAATGGATGTGTGTTTTAGTACCGTGAGCGATAAATTGTAACTGTTCACCAACTTGTGAGAGTACATTAAAATGATACACTGAAAACTTGGTTTTGAATGGAATTTAATGCACTTTAATATTGTATTGCACTCCCATTAGTGAAGGCCTATAATGCCTTACTTGTTTTACATTGGCCTTGTTTGGTTTAATGGATTGTCTCCCAGTGGGCTTGTTCTGCCTGTAGTACCAGCATTGGCACTAACAAAGAGTCAAATCTGTCTTTGGGACTGCTGACTGGAACTGTGGCAGAGAAAGAGGCAGATTACATACTGTTCATGAGAAACCAATTCAGCTAATTAAATAATGCCAGAATATCCCCCAAAAACATGACTAACTACAAAAACAAGCCGTGCGAATTCATGGTAGAGGTTTTCCCTCAGGAAACAGCTTGAAACGGATAATGTAAGTTTAATTCATTTAGTGACATAACTTGCCATAATTAAGGTATACTTAACTGCCTTTGGTGTAAAAAGAAGAAGTGTGGGCTCAATTACAGGAGAGAAATGTATTGATTCAACCATTCCCTACCCTGTTACATGTCCCTCAAGGCATACTTAATAACAATAATCTTCTTCTGCGTAGGAAAACTACAGTCTAATGCACAAAGACAAATGGCATTTTCAGCAAATGAATCAAATCCTTTTGTGGAGATATTTTTTAAATGGCTGTTGGTTACACCCTGGATCTGGTGACAGTCAAGCTTGCTAGCGGCCCCTTGTGGCTATATTTGTAGCCACAGGCCATCCAGTCTGTAGAACTCGGCATGCCTCAGAAAATGTCTCTATAAGGCCTACTGGAGATGTGTGGAATTATCCTAAAAACATGTTGCTGGATTTTCATTTTTCATACAAAACATGCAAGACTTTATCAAAATGTGTTTATTTTCTCTTTTGTACAACCTTTGATGTCACCTCTGACCTTTATAATAAATAAGAATGGCATATTCAATTTCTACATATGTCTTCAAACAACACTGCCCTCCTAATTCTCCCATCACAAAAACAGTCATCATGACAAAGAAAATCCTACATCAGGAAGACGATAAAGCATAGGGGTTGGTGAGTGGATATGCAACAAAGATGCTCGCAAACAAATGAAAGTCATTGAACCAACAGTATACTGGTAATTTGTATGAAAGTTTGGTATTGACACAAATACATAAACATACAGAATTCTGTAAATTAAAAATGGTTGACACATTGTCGTTTAAAGCACAGTTAGTCTGTTCTGTTGTGGTTTTAACTTGGTTCATAATTAACTAAACACAAAGCCTACAGTACCCAATAAAATCACAATTCGTTTGCCCAAAAAATGGAATGGTCTTTTTATTTTACAGTACAAAGATGGCAAAAGCTAGAGCTGAGGTAAAAACAAAAAAAACTTTGTCAGAGGGATAGGGGTGTTCCAAGAGCTAAGGAATACTGAAACGCATTTTAGAGGGGTATATAACAAAACAATAAAACAAAATACAAACAAACAGTCAAAACACATCAAACAAAGTAATGTTTCTTCCACAGGGTTGGGGGTACATTTTCATCTCATTTCAATTTTAATTCATTCAAATCAGGAAGTTAACTTAAATTCCAATTCTATTCCATTTTCCTGCTTTTCAGTGAGAAACATTTTTGACTTAGAATTTCAGTTTACTTCCTGAATTGACTGAAATTAAATTAAATGGAATTGACCACAACCCTGATCTTCCGTGGCGCGTTAGTTAGTTCCTCCATTAGTCTCTCAATAGTTTGGCCCCTGTGGCCCCTCAGTTCAGGGACCCTTTGGGTCTCCGACTCACATCTTATTCCTCATTTGGCCCTTTCATGCCGGAATCTTTCGCAGATATCGGTGACGCCACCATAGGAAGGATGCACTGTGACGACTCGCAGTAGCCGTTGAGGCCAGGACGACCAGGAGACCCTGGAACGCCGGGAATACCGGGAACGCCGCGTGGCCCTCTCTCGCCGTCACGGCCATCTGTGCCATAGGCGGCTCTACCGTGATCACCTGTGGATAGAGTGGTCGGTTGAGACTTGTACATGAATGTAGAACTGCTAAATAGCTAGCTAACCATGTTATAGCTGAGCATAGAGACTTGGTGCATATTGGGTGGGCACAGTAGTTATGGCTATAGCCTTCATTATTATGGTGTGTAGCCTTATAATACTCTTGTGACTGGTATCTTTACCTGGTAGACCGGGTGCTCCAGGTGCTCCTTTAACCCCTCTCGCTGTGGGTCCTCTGTCTCCTCTGTCGCCCGTGTCACCTACGCAGAACGTATACATTATCATCAATTCAAGTGTCGTTTAGGGATGCAGGATGGTTGTGGTGAACTTCACTTGTGATGGCACAAACAATCCTAATTATTCAAATGGAGATCATGACACTACTGCTACCAGCCGGCTTCAGCCAACTTGTCATTGTCTTAACACACTAGGCCATAATATTACATTTAGGATATATTTCCACCATCTTTAGAGACCCAGGACCTCACCTTTGGGCCCTTTGCGACCCAGTAGTCCTGGAGGTCCTTTGAGACCTGGCAGTCCTCTGGCCCCGTCCAGTCCTGGGTAGCCATTCTCTCCGGAGGGGCCTGCAGGACCAGGGGGACCAGGGGGACCTGGCAGTCCAGAGACGCCTGTCTCAGGCCTCCTCAGGCTGGCTGCTAGCTGGGCTAGCTGCTCTGTGGCACCGGAAGGGAAAAGGATGGGGGGTCAGTTCAATGAAACCTATGGACCTGCCTTATCAGATGTGATGGGTTCAGTAATGGTCAATATCAAATGGATAAGAGGTTGATATGAAAATGATCATGACTTACCTTGCATTACCCTCATGCAAACTTGTGTGATGTGTGTATCGCTTGGTTTTTTCCCCTAGGAAAACAGGTGGTTGTTGAGAGAATTGTGGTGTTAACCGGTAACTAATGCTATTCATAGCTAGCTACACAGGCTTTTTTTTGGTGAAATGTCTTAGCCCATGGACATACTTAAAGAGATTCACTGGTAAACTCTTTAGCCAGTAGTTCTGAATGTAGCGCTCATGAGCCAAAAGTGGTCCACAAAAAATGGCCCACTGTGTCACATATGTGCAGATATGGGCAACACGTCATTGATCTCTCTCTCGCTCTGCTGTGTGTGCCTCTTGCTAGCTGTCACTCAAATGGCGAGGGGCTGAAGCTCATTGGCTAGAACTCGAATTGCTAGGGGGCTGGCCCACATGGGGGAATATGTAGGGAAAATGGCGCAGCACAGCTTCCAGAAAAACAGTCGCTTTCAAACGAGGGATTTCGTGACTAATTGAGGTAAGACAGTCATTCTCATAGATTATGCATGCATGCATGAACTACACACTGACACATACAGCCCAAAACGGGAGGTTTCAAAAATACTTAGTTGACGCCAAAGTTCGGGAGCATGTCTTTAACACAGGGCAAAGTCATGTGAATTCTGCCGTCTCCTCCAGTCTACTCCATATGAGTGCAGTGCTAAGAAACAGCTATTTTTGACTCCTGCTCTGTTTCAGGCCCTCAGATCTGTTTAATTGTTAAAGTGCTTACCGCTGGCCCCTGTGTCCCTGGCAGTCCTGGCACCCCTCTGTCTCCCTGCATGCCACGTGGTCCAGGTTGGCCCGGCTTGCCCTCTGGGCCCGGTATGCCCCGGCCGCCCTCCGGCCCTTTGTTTCCAGTCTCTCCTGGTCTGCCCGTCTGAAAACAGCGACAGAGCGCGCGACACAACGGCATTCAGCATTCATTCAAAACAAAAGGTAAAATTGGATTACACAGACTGGACCATTGGGAGGATAGACAATGCTGTCTGTGTAGGTCTAGGATCATGTGTTTCAGACATGTAGTCCTACAGTGTGCAAGGCTTTCTTTTGGCATGGCGCAAACACTGTAAAGTGATTCGGTAATGAGAAATGATGATGCTCACTTGTACGTGACCTCTACCATTAGACAGCTGTATAAAGTTGTGGCATCTAATCATGATGAGTCCCCCATGATTTTGGGACGAACAGGCTATCACATTATGTGTACTGGACATAACTGATCTAGTCCATGTCAACAGAGAGCTGTAGCAGTAAGCGATGCTATAAACTGGACTCACCGATCCTTTCTCTCCTGGCTCCCCTTCCTCACCCTATAGTAAAACAGAATCAGTACTCCTTTACTTTCAAACAAATGTTGCGCACAGAAACGTTTTTTTCTTAATGTATTTACTCACAAAGTCCCCTCTGTCTCCCGCTGTTCCCTCTGAACCTGCTTCTCCCTAAAACAATGAGTAGAAATGTCTTTGTTAGAGAAAATACATGTCTTACAGGATCATTAACCCGTATCCATCCCAAGTAGGCCTTCGTGGGGCTTTCTGTGCTCTTCTGGTAGCTCCTAGTGCTTGATGTTACTCATTGCTTGATGTTACTTCCATCATTTGATGGCTACATAGAATATGGTCACCTCCCTTATGCAGGAATGTACTATTCGGTCGGTTGAGATGGTATTGATAGAACTTACTTGTTCTCCTTGAGCACCGGTCAAACCGACTGCACCCTGGAGAGATAGGAATAGGAAAATTATATTTTGCTTTTACACATGTATTTCTGCTTCTGCGGTACCTTTTATATTCCTTACCCTGTCTCCATTCTGTCCAACCAGGCCGGCAGGGCCAGGCAAACCAGGAAGCCCGAGATCCCCTTTACCTCCCTGAAAAAAAAAAAAAAAACATATACACACACACTTAAACAACTCGAACACAGTGGATTGCCTGTGCAACGCTCCAACCTCCCCCCTCGCCTTCAGTTGACTACATTTGCACCAAAAAATATTTTTAGCTGTAAAAAAAGTGTCTAAACGGGTGAGCTGGAAAAGGTTTTGGGGACACACTCCATGAGATGTTTTTGGAAGTGTGGGTACTGATTGTGGCATACCCTCAGCCGACTGGGTTAAGGAATTCCTGGGAAACAGAGGGTTCTTTCAAGCCTTTTCAGCTTATTTTCCTGGCCTGAATCCTCCTCTCTGAAGAAATACCCCTGGGCCCATGGACCAGTGTAACAGGACTCCATTCATGCCCCCCTCATGGGCGGATTACAGTATTACTGCAGTCTGGAGGCTTTTAAAGGGCTGCCACTCTCAATATGAGAGAGCATGCGGCTCCACTTGCTTGGAGTGGGTTTGCTCTTAGTCACTGGTATTCAGCTTGGATGAGCTGAATGGTTACCCTGGTAACTATGCCAAAGTTAAATTGTACATGTATGGAATGATAGCAGATAATAGCAATATACACTGAGTGTACAAAACATTAAGAATACCTTCCTAATATTGAGTTGCACCCCCTGTTTTGCCTTAAGTGGATTTAACTAAGAACATCAAGGGATTATAGTTTTCACCTGGTCAGTCTATGTCATGGAAAGAGCAGGTGTTTCTAATGTTTTGTACACTCAGTGCATTGTTTATACTGATGTTATGTCATATATAAATAGCAAAAGACTGTTGGTATGGATGGGGGCGGCTTGTGTTATTTGCACTCTGAGGTGTCGTAGTTCCAGGAAAGGTAGGGCAGGAAAGGCATTGTAATGAAAATAACGTATGAGGAAAGTAAGCATAAATAATTACATATACAATTATATCAACATCATTTTAATGGCCACCCTAGTAAATGTTGAGACCAGCATCGACTTTGCTCTTGCCACACAGCACATGATCCAAAAAAAGGTAATTTATTTCATACTCTTTGTTTTCTTCTTCCTCTTCTTTCACACCATCTTCATCATGTTCTTGTCTTCCTCTTCTTTCCCCATCACAGTAGCATCATAATCCATCACATTGCAAACCACAAAATCCTGTTCTGTATTCCGAATTGAACTGGCTTCACTCCGATATTTCCTTGTCTGCATCTTACCTTACCAATCCTTGCATTTTCTCACAACAAAGTTTGATGACTGGAATACCACAGGGTTCTGTGCTTGGTCACTTGGTCATCACATCCCATGGCTTTTCCATTCATTCTTGTGCAGAAGATGCTCAACTCCCTCTATTCTTCCACCTGTTTACTACCAAAGTTACAGATTTCACCAGCATCTTAGCCTAGTTCATTTGTATGTTTCAAGTTCATTGGTCAGTTTGATAATCATGGCTCATACCGTGGTACTTGTATGGATGTTTACAAGAAATGTTAAAAGGCTATATTCATTGTGGCTCAGGATACATATAATGGGCTTGTTTTGGGGCTATGAGTATGACAGTTATAATGGTCTGTTGGGCTGTTGACTTACCCTGGGTCCTGGTGCCCCTGCAGGTCCGTCTGGGCCACGCACTCCTCTTTCACCCTACAGCGAAATAAGAGAAGAAGAATAGGAAGTTATAGAGAAGCAATTGTGGCGCAGGTGCAGATTTCTTATAGTCTTGTAGTCCAAGACCTTCCCAAAGGAGTCACATGAAGTTCTGAGCTTGTTGAACATTATTCAAACTGCTGAAGTTCATACTAGACCTTGAAAAGAGTAATCCAACTTGATAGTGTTTTAACATGGATGGGCTTTTCTCACAGTCAATCACATTTACTATAAAACATACTCACTGGTCCACCTCTTGCTCCGACAGGTCCTACTTCTCCCTGCTCGCCACGTTCCCCCTGTAAACAAAGTAAGTCACCATGAGCTCTCTCATGCTACTGGTGCAAGTATGAAAGGGATATTATGTATACTGTATCAAAGTATTCTTTCATCACTGTCATTTAATGTGATTTAATTTTCATCAATAGACTTTCTCTTGACTTACTGATTTCCCAGGAGACCCCATTAGTCCTACAGAACCTGGGTCGCCAGAGTTACCCTAGTAACAAAGAGAGGAAAACCTAAGATTCTCCATAATAGAGATTCATATACTGTATGGTCAATAACTGGTTTTATTCATACATTTAAAATATTCCCCTACCGTCTCACCACTTTGTCCTTTTGGACCATAGGCGCCTGGCAAACCCTATGGCGAGAATCACATCAAAACAAATGAACAACCAAACAAATACCAATGTAGAATAGATATGATGAATCAGAGATGCTAGGGGTCAGAGGTCACACTTACAGGGAGTCCTTGGAGCCCAGCATCACCTGGACTGCCAACTTTCCCAGGAATACCCTTAAAATGATAGAAAGAAAACAACAGCATGTCAATCTTACTCCCTGTACGTACATCCTCATTTAGCCTAGGTCTTTGAACAGCAGTTTGAGCTGTACCTTAGATGCTGGCAATCCGGGAATTCCTTCACGTCCATCGGGCCCAGCTAGACCCTGTCCATGGGAGAAAGAACAGGGAAGTTGTGCGTTAACAAAGAAGATTAGCTTCATGGCATGTGTATTGAGTCAGCTGTATGGAGTCCATGAACGTCAGCTCATGCTGTGTGTAACGTCATAGATGTCATAGATGAGAGGTTAGTCGATAATAAATCAGATTTGGTAAGGCTGTGGTGTGTACAATACTTACAGGCTCCCCTTTGCCCCCTGGAAGGCCCCTTATTCCTTGTGGCCCTCGGGCCCCCTGCAAAACAGCACACAGTGAGTAAAGGTCTTTATACTGTACATTCTTTGATAGATAGAGTGCACCTGTATGAATTGGCAGCAGGTTTTTGCTTTTGAAAGTGAATGACCATGTGCTCTGTTGTTCTGCAGTGATAATATAACAGTAATAATAATAATAATGATGATATAACAGTGATAATATATTTGTATGATGGTGTGATGTTTTAGTACTTACTTGACCACCGTTTGGTCCAGTCTCGCCCACTACTCCTCTTTGGCCCACATCACCCTAAAAAAGAAAAACAAATTTCTTAAACCAAAATAGTAGAATATAAGTTGAGATGTTACTGTAATGTGAGTGGTGGCAAAGAGGTCATGGTGAAAAAGAGGTGAACGTCACGGTGTTAAAAGTAAGACAGGCACTTACTGAGCCACCTTGAATTCCCTGGGGACCGAGATCTCCAAACGTTCCACGTGGTCCCTGTTATCAAACAGATTTGAGATATCAAATATACGTTTTCTTTTATGCATTTACTAGTGTGCTCAAACATAAGTTGTGGGATGTTGAGGTTTGGCAGTACTGAAACAGGCCAAGCTGAAGTCATTTTTACAGCAATATTGCACCCGCTGAGGATGGCCGTAATATATAGTACATAGCTCATCTTGGGCATTCATCCTATGATGTCAAGCAATGTGTGACCTCATGACCCTTACCCTGTCACCTTTGAGGCCCATCATGCCTGTTATTCCCCTGGGTCCCCCTTGGCCCTAAAATCACTCAGCAGAGAGAGAGAGAGAGAGAGAGAGAGAGAGAGAGAGAGAGAGAGAGAGAGAGAGAGAGAGAGAGAGAGAGAGACCAATTTCAACAAAAAAATACATGTATCATAGCCACATTGTGAATGGCACATTCATATTGATACAGATTTTGTGAGAGAAATATTAAAATATTTTACTGGTAGCCCTTGAGCTCCCATCTCGCCCTCTCCTGCCTGGTCTCCTTCTTCTCCCTGTAGAAAACAACAAACAAATGTCACAATCATTATTATTGACCTTATTGTAGTTGTTGATAATTTATCAAAAGGGAGAGATGTTACCTTGTGTCCTTGCTTTCCAGGCTCACCAGACTCTCCTTTTACCCCTTTGTGTCCCTAAAGAGAAACCATATAATGTTACAGCTATATGCAAGCCAGTTTCACTGACAAGATACAGCATCAACGATACAGCATCAAAGATATAGCATCATCTATAGTATGTTAGTATCAACGACCAACCATAGTATAGTATGAGTATTTGTTATATAGTCACCTTCATGCCTGGGAGGCCAGAATATCCGTTAAGACCAGAAGGACAGGCATTGGGACACTGAAAAACACAAGTAAAGCCTATTTGAGGTCATCTAAGAGCCCTGCCACAGGGGAGCTCTGCTGAAAAGTTCCCCATCTTCTGCATCAGGGTACACATGCATAGCTGTGGTGCCCTTAAAGGAAACTTGTGAACGCCTTACCAGGTCTTCCCCCTTATACACGCCAGGAAGACCCTGGGGAGGAAAAAGAGAAAAACACAATTTTAACGACATTTCTGTCTTTGAAGTTATTGTCGGCGAAACAGGGGCTGGTTGTCTTACAGGTTGGTTGTTGCAGTGCTCTTAAAAATGTACAGGATGCTGTAAATTGTCTGTCTCCCCTTTGATACTTTTCATGGCACACAGAACTATGCAGCTATTACATCACATGGGACTCACATGGGTTGTCCTACTGTACTAAGGTTGACAACACTAATATGGAACTAATTGTTAATGAAAATAAATAGATTTACCCTTGGCCCTGCAGGTCCGGGAAGCCCAACTGGCCCCTTCCTGCCCTGTGATCCCTATAAATAATAATAATAAGTTTACAGGTGAATAAATGCAATAATTGAACAAGTAGAAGTCAATATCTCCGTATTGACTCCAATATAATAAGATATTGAAAAAGTTGGAAGCCCTGTGTACCTAGCCATCATTTTCTAAATGTTAAAAAGGCACTACTCACCGGGGTTCCGACTTTGCCAAGCTCGCCCACCAACCCTTGTGCACCAGCTGCTCCCTGTCAGCGAAACAAAAAGGACATGGAACAGTGCTAATGTACGGAATTCTCTTGTATTTAAATACATTGTTCCTTATTCAGGTGTGGGACAAATGGTAAAGTACTCACATCAGTCCCATCAAGCCCCTCGCCCTGTGGTAGACAAAAGAGAATTCAAATCAAATCAAATGTTGCATCGAATACAACAGGTGTAGACCTTAGAGTGAAATGCTTACTTACAAGCCCTTAACCAACAATGCAGTTTTAAGAAAAAAAATAAAATTAGAAATATAACAAATAATTGAGCAACAATAAAATAACAGTAGCGAGGCTATATACAGGGGATACCGCTACAGAGTCAATGTGCGGGGGCACCAGTTAGTCGAGGTAATTGAGGTAATATGTACATGTAGATAGAGGTAAAGTGACTATGCCTGGATAATAAACAGAGAGTAGCAGCAGTGTAAAAATGGGGGGTGGGGTGGGGACAATGCAAATAGTCCAGGTGGCCATTTGATTAACTGTTCAAGAGTCTTATGGCTTGGGGGTAGAAGCTGTTAAGAAGCCTGTGTGGTAGCAAAGCAAGTGATACCGGAGAGCCAAGTCTAGGTCAAAAAGGCTTCTTAACAGCTTCTACCCCCATTCATAGAGAGGCTTGAAGGTGTAATATTGAGGTAAAGTTACTTTTTTCTGTATGGGTACAGTAATAAAATGTACAATTTTAAACTATGCAGTTTCAAAAAAAAAATCAGTCCTTATAGTATGTCATACCCTTAAATAGATATTGTATCCTTATAAGTGTCAAATCCTAGGTGGGCGTATTTTTTCAGATCAACCAATGGGTGTCTGTGTACAATTCTTATAAAGATGTGTTATGCTGAGTTCACAATATCTCATAATTCCGTAAATACCAGCATACAACTGGGAAAAATCCACTGGTAATTACTAGTGGGAAACTCATCTATCATCCCCGTGTTCCGAGTTTTTCACTTGCACCTCTCTGGTGTCATTTGTTAAGAAAAAAGACAGCAAGCATGCAGCATCTTCAGCAGTTGTTCTTTATGGTAAGAAAAAAAGGCTAATTGTTGATCTAAAATGTTTTCTGTTCATCTTCCTTTTGATTTAGAAAGTGAAAGCAGCTCTAGATATACTTTTTATGGGCAAAAATCAATCACAAGCCTTCTAATGAGCCCCATGTTTGATGGTATTTCCCAAAACGTGAATGCACCCAACTCGTATTTATAAATCCACAACTGGTAATTACCACCTTCCCACTTAATTATGAACGCAGCATTAGACAATTTTATGGGTGTGTCCTATCGTTACATGGTCCTTGAAAGGGAGTAGCCTATTCCAGATTTCCAGTCATTTCAGTGGATGGGTAAGACAAGTCCTTGGAGGGGATGGACCCATCCTTATGGTAGTGTAATAATCCATTGAAACAAGTGAGGTCGATCCCTTTCCAGATGATGTTTGGTCATTTCTGCATGATTGCCATAGGCTATGTCATAATGGACAATACCCCTACTACATCCCTATTATACATACGTTATATGAATAAATTGAGTTAACCATGCTTACTTACAATCTCCCCGACTTCCCCAGCCTCTCCGGGTTCACCCTGATAGAGAAGCACACAAGATGATCGGTGATGACAATAACATGGCAACGAAACAATCTCAACCTTTCATTGCTTTGGAGCAAACTGATCTTTTCTCATTCATACTCTTCTGACCAGCCTCCACACACTGAGTACTGAGAGTGTATATGCATTATATTTCAGCAATATAGATATTAGACAGATAGGAAGGTTATGGATACATTTGATTTCAAATAAAGAAAACATACTTTTGGTCCACGAGGCCCATCTGAGCCGGGATCTCCAACAGGTCCAGTGGCACCCTATAGAGAAAACAAAGCTTATATCAACCACACAGAAATATGAATATCCTTGAGTAAACAATATAAAACTTCAATACGTGTCTTATGCCCTCCAGTGAAATAACTCATTTCATGCTCTGTTACCCATTCTTAGTGTGATGTTTTATTCTTTACAAGTATTCAATGGGACTCCTGGGAAATTATAGAATGATTGTGAAAATAGTCATTAGAAACAATGGGCAATCCTTCCATTCCTCCAT
Organism: Brachymystax lenok tsinlingensis; assembly: GCA_030435695.1. Lineage (NCBI taxonomy): Eukaryota > Metazoa > Chordata > Actinopteri > Salmoniformes > Salmonidae > Brachymystax > Brachymystax lenok. The sequence continues at coordinate 7,797,579 of CM059812.1, read as the reverse complement.
ACCTGAAATTAATTGATTTGAAATAGAACTGTTCCAACACTGAGTTGCTGACACAGTACTCTCTGAGATCCCCATTAGTAGGGGTTGCTTTACTTCAAGGCAATATTACTGTAAATCTGATTTCCTTAATTAAATTTGCGTTTGATAAACACAAAGGAAGGTTTGTAATCCAAATCTATAAACAAGATTTCGACAAATTATGGAAGGCATCTCAATTGAGACTACTCTTATATTCCACATTTGTATCTTGACGATAATACATTACATAGAATGTGATCAATGCTCTAACTAAACAATGTACTAACTAAACCATTACATATTTTCATCATTGACATTTCATGGATTACGTGTTTCCTGTACAGTAATTTAGCATTTATAAGACTAAAATGGGGGGGTGGCTTCTCTCACACTGTTTAGCCCCTCCCCTCTTCCACCAGCTACATAAACCATAGGAGGTCACTTAACTAGTCTAACTAGTCCTCCGCCAAGCTTGAATCAATGGATTGAAAAGAGAAGACGCTCTGAACTATCCTCTCAAGATCAAGGAACTACTACTACTCTCTAACTAGTCAATAGCTTGGCAGGCAACAAACAACAGAAATCCTGAATCATTCAAATCAGGACTCCAGTTATGGACAGAGAAACAGAAAACATGGATGATAGTTGACTACTTGAAGTCAGTGTTATCAAGGTATTTGCTATTCCTAAAAATATGATCACTATTCACTAAACAAAAGAGAATAGGGAGCTACCCAGCCAAAACTAGTGCATACCTCAACACACCTGGACACTACCTACTCTGCCAGACACAGAGCAGTCAGCAGTTTATCTGATAGGCCACTCTGTATTCCACGTTATCGCCCAAACGGACAGCACACACACTGTGGCCCTTCTGTTCCACCTTTCCCAGCATACAGTTCATTCCTGTCAGCCATCACTGGGCGGCCGAATCCCCTGCACCCCCCAACTCACACAGAAAGACCTCTGTTTCTCTGTTTCAGTCAGGAAGCTGTTTGAAGCGTTCTCCTCTCTCCCCTAAATACCCAGGTTGATGTATCCCACTGATCCCCCCCCCAAAACCTTTTGCTCAGGAGCCAATATAAACGACTCACACAGCAGTAGTACCACAGATTTTCAGCCCCTTGAGTTTCAGAAGTTACAGATGTTCAATAGACTCAGTGGAGCCTGTTATCGGATTTTGCACTAAGGTTTCCTGCTTGGGGAGTATGAATAATAAACTGGTTGTAAATGTGTGTATTCTGTGTAACTTACGTCTGCCCCTGGTAGGCCGGGTGTTCCGGGAGTTCCTGGTTTGCCGTCTTCCCCATCAGGGCCCTGGGAACAGTGACCATTTCAATACCATGCTAAAATGTATTAACCATTTATTGGTAGGTTATGGCAAAGGAAATGATAGTCCACTCACAGGGCCGCCTTCTATGAAGTTATCGTCCCCTCTGTCTCCCTGAAATGAAAGAGAAAAAAATCAATGTTTATTTAATAACCATGTAAAACTCCACTATAGGTTAAAAATGACAGAATAACACAATTAATGTTGGTCTGTACCATGTGAGGTGCTGTACAACAGATAAGTCTGGAGCCTGAAATGACACAAATAAACAATCAAATCAAAAGATATCTCACATCAATGCCGTCGACTCCAGGCACGCCTGCTATGCCAGGGGGTCCTGCGGGGCCTCTGGGACCGACCGGGCCCCTCTGTGGATAAATACACAAAATCATTTAAAGAGCCTCTACTGAAATGTATCTCCAAATCATGGCTGATGGCGGTGCGTTGGTCACCTCACACAAAGAGCTCCATTGTGTGAAATTTGTCGTTTTGTGGGCAGGAAGGTCAAGAAATGAAAACCACAAGCCTTTATCCACTATACAAGGGACTACTCTTTAAGTAATTACATATGTTGAAAATATTTTTGTTGAGATTCCAACCTATTGGTTCCATATGTCAGCACAGGTAGCTGTTATATTATTTGCCACACACACACACACACACCTCTAAATCATGCAGCTATTTACAAAAGAAAGAAATAGTCCACTAACCAATATTATGGTAGGTCTAATGTATTTGTAAACTATATGGTTCAACGAAGCTGTAAATGCATAAAAGGTGTGTTTCAAAACATTTGGGAGTCTGAGCATCCCGTCCCAGCCTATCCCACCCGTTGGAAATTCTATCCCAATAACACAGGACAATATAATCTCAAGAAAAGCAGTAATACATGCCTGTCATGCAAACCAGTTATACATTGTGGCTGGCAAACAAATCGGTGTGAACCATTGGAGAAGAAAATAACCGTAATTTGTAACTTACCTGAGCAGAGCAAATAAGGACGATTTGCAATAAAATCACCAGCAATGACTCCCGATATATCCTGGCGCGAGCCATGGTCTTACCAAAGACAAAGAAGACGCAAAACGTCCCTTTTCCCGGATTAGTTGGGATTTACGGACCACCTGTCAATATTCCCCAACTGAACCCCAGGGTAGACTGAAAAGGTACCATGTACTATTAAAATGTATGTTTATTCATGATGGACTGGAGAGCTGGTAAGTGGTTGGAGGAGAGATGGAAGTTGCGCGCAAGGGGAGGGTTTCTCTGTGAGACAAGGGTGGGATTTGGAATGTTCTCTCAATATGTATAAACACCTGACTTGTAGTTTGTCAACTAAACGCTTGTATTCCAACAGCTTATTACAAATTGTAAAAAAACAAAACAAATCCAATATGTTCCCAAAGTTTGTAAATGAGAGAGCAAAATGAATTTAAATCTGTCAGCCTGATTTGATTTTAGACATCGTTGGCACATCACGTATGCGTCGGCCTACAATAGATACACGTGAGTGAGATATTGTTCAACAAACATATCCCCAATGATTAAATTGTCGATTTTGATTGACTTCCTTTAATGCTTCTTTTTATATAGCCATATCATAGAGAGAAAAACATTATATAATGGCGTCTTTTTTGTAGGCACTTACTCCACCATGGTTCGTTGGACAAAGACTATGAGGAAAATGAATGGTGTTTTTGGAGGGTTTTTGGATAAACGCCTAAAATAAGGTCTGTGATAAACAAGCTTAAAGTGTATACGTTTTGTTCATGAGATCGTCTTCATAAACGAACATCACTTTTTGTGAATTTTGAATAATTTATGCAATAATAAAAATAAATGATCATAATGGTAATGTTAACTGACTGCTATTATCTCATAGAACAAAACGTTTATAGAGTTCCTCATCCTGTGTTAACTTCATAACTTATTTTGGGCGTTTTTCAGACAAATTTCAGACACAACCTTGTAATGGCATCATCTTCATAGGCACTGCATCTTCATCATCATAGGCACTGACTGCATTGACATGATGATGCAGTGCCTATGAAGATCATGCCATTACAAGGTTGTGTCTGAAACGTTTGTGTGCTCGCCAGTTTGCAGTCCTTAGTCATCCCTATGGACAAATGAATGGGGAAAGAATAGGCTTTTGGGAAAAAACGGCCCACGGTCTTCCTTGCACAAGGCGGCGATATTTCTGTCAAGTCAAATCCACCGAAGAAAATCCAGAAAGGACGTCGTTATTAAAGCCCGTTGTTTTTTCGAACAACGTCTGTGTTGTTGTCTTGGTACTGAAAATACAACAGTAACTCGCTTGCTGGTTCAGTTCAATACTTGTGTTGCAAAACAGACGTGGCTAACTTTACGCATTTATACTAAGAAGCTCACACTGTACAGGTAAAACACCTTTTATCAATCAATGTTAGCATCGGCAAAATTGTGTGTTGAACTGCTGTCTTTGTTATCCTGCTAAGTTAGCTAGCTAGTTATATTATAATTTAACTAGTTAACGTTAGCTGGCCATTAGCTTCAAATACATGTTAAATGAGCCAACGTTAGCTGCTAGATTGCATACAAAATTAGAAGCATGAGTCATTTTGGTTGATTTGGGCTAGCTAGATAAGGAAGAGATCATGAACGTTTGGTTGATTGTAGCTAGAGTTTGGTTGGTGGTTGTCTAGCCTGATGTTAGCTAACAACTTGCTTATTTTAGTCAATCACTTCCATCATTCTTCTCTGCTATCCATCATTGATCACGTAGCTGTCTGTCTAGCAGTATCTAGCTATCCATCTAACTGTCCAACTACTTACTTTTGATTATATTACATTTACGGGACAATTCTTTTTCAGGAAATGGAAAACTTGGATTTCTCAGAAGGTGAAATTCAACAACAATTGGAGGCACTTGGTTACAACAACATACCAAGACACAGACTACGTGAATTCAAAAGAGGTGGGTTGATAAAATTAGTGAATATAGGCCTACATTTTGATGACCAAATGCTGACTAAATCTGAAATAACTGGGATGTTTTGTAACTTTCACTCTGCAAGTTAGCTGTCAGATTGGTGGAGAAGCAACTTTGTGTGTACGTACGTGTGTGTGTGTGTAAATATATAGATCTAGATGAACTGATCCAACATGAAAAATCTAAGAGCCACTCATCCAGTGAATTGAACTCGACAAGATCTCAAAGCACCATCTTCAAAAGTCCTCCTGCAGTCACCAAGGTTAAAGGTAAGATCACTGTACGTGTTCTCATGTCCACTACATAATCCAATATAACTGGGCCCCGGTTTCCCAAAAGCATCTTAAGGCTAAGTTTATCTTGGAGCCATGGGATCCTATGGTTTTAACAATGAACTTAGCCTCAGGATGCTTATGGGAAAGTGGGACCTGGTCAGTAAGTGTTGGTTGCACCATTTGATGAGCAGTGTGGTTTCTCTTGAGTCTCGATTGTAATTTCCTTGTTTTCCCCCCTAACAGTACATCAGGATAACACCACAGCCTTCAGAAATGTGTTTGCGCAGGCTGGTCCATCACACCATGAAAGACAGGTATATATTCACATATTCTTGTCCCAAGTCTTTCAGTCCCTCTTCATCCAGCAGATAAGCTAGCTGTATTGTATTTATTAAAAATAATAATAGAATGGCATGTTTCTTTGTTCTTTGCTCCACCCAGGTGCTAACCTCCACATACAGCAGAGACAACAGTAACTATGGTTCCAGACAGGAGTATGACTCCTACACTCAGCACTCTGTTGCCCCCAAGTACCAGCGCCCCTCAACAGCCCCTAATAGGCTGGAAGTGGATCCAGACCTAACAGACTTCCAGCAGTTATCGTTCGCTGTCAGTCAGTCATCCACACCAGATCGAGACACAGGAGCGCATGGGAGACCCTTTATCAAGAGGAAAGTCCTTAGGTACGGTAAGTTTACTTTGTAAAGACTATAATGATCACGTGTGCAGCTTTGTAAAGACTATAATGATCACGTGTGCGGCTTTGTAAAGACTATAATGATCACATCTGTGGCTTTGTAAAGACTATAATGATCACGTGTGTGGCTTTGTAAAGACTAATGATCACGTGTGCTATTGAGGATACTTGAATCAACCTCGCTCTGTTTCTTCCTAAAGGAAACATCAAGGCCAAGTTCACGTCTGCAATGAATCAACACATAGTGAAGATTCAGGTAATTCAATAGTGTTATGCATGATATTATTTATGCAAAAAGGGTTAGGAGTATTATTTAAAATAAGGGCCGAGGGGGTGTGGTATGTTGGCCAGTATAAACTGGGCAGTTGGGGTCCTGGATGCTGATTGGCTGAAACTGCATTCCAGCAATGTAAACTCAGCAAAAAAAGAAACGTCCCTTTTTCAGGACCCTGTCTTTCAAAGATAATTCATAAAAATCCAAATAACTTCACAGATCTTCATTGTAAAGGGTTTAAACACTGTTTCCCATGCTTGTTCAATGAACCATAAACAATTAGGGAGCATGCACCTGTGGAACGACACTAGCAGCTTTCAGACGGTAGGAAATTAAGGTCACAGTTATGAAAACTTAGGACACTAAAGAGGCCTTTCTACTGACCCTGCTCATCTGCGTGAATGTGCCTTGGGCATGCTGCAAGGAGGCATGAGGACTGCAGATGTGGCCAGGGCAATAAATTGCAATGTCCGTACTGTGAGACGCCTAAGACAGAGCTAAAGGGAGACAGGACGGACAGCTGATCGTCCTCGCAGTGGCAGACCACGTGTAACAACACCTGCACAGGATCGGTACATCCGAACATCACACCTGCGGGACAGGTACAGGATGGCAACAACAACTGCCTGAGTTATACCAGGAACGCGCAATCCCTATATCAGTGCTCAGACTGTCCGCAATAGGCTGAGAGAGGCTGGACTGAGGGCTTGTAGGCCAGTTGTAAGGCAGGTCCTAACCAGACATCACCGGCAACAACGTCGCCTATGGGCACAAACCCACCGTCGCTGGACCAGACAGGACTGGAAACAAGTTATCTTCACTGACGAGTCGCGGTTTTGTCTCACCAGGGGTGATGGTTGGATTCGCATTTATCGTCGAAAGAATGAGTGTTACACCGAGGCCTGTACTCTGGAGCGGGGTCGATTTGGAGGTGGAGGGTCCATCATGGTCTGGGGCAGTGTGTCACAGCATCATCGGACTGAGCTTGTTGTCATTGCAGGCAATCTCAACGCTGTGCGTTACAGGGAAGACATCCTCCTCCCTCATGTGGTACCCTTCCTGCAGGCTCATCCTGACATGACCCTCCATGACAATGCCACCAGCCATACTGCTTGTTCTGTGTGTGATTTCCTGCAAGACAGGAATGTCAGTGTTCTGCCATGGCCAGCGAAGAGCCCGGATCACGTCTGGGACCTGTTGGATTGGAGGGTGAGGGCTAGGGCCATTCCACACAGAAATGTCCGGGAACTTGCAGGTACCTTGGTGGAAGAGTGGGGTAACATCTCACAGCAAAAACTGGCAAATCTGGTGCAGTCCATGAGGAGGAGATGCACTGCAGTACTTAATGCAGCTGGTGGCCACACCAGATACTGACTGTTACTTTTGATTTTGCCCCCTCCCCTTTGTTCAGGGACACATTATTCAATTTCTGTTAGTCACATGTCTGTGGAACTTGTTCAGTTTGTCTCAGTTGTTGAATCTTATGTTCATACAAATATTTACATGTTAAGTTTGCTGAAAATAAGCAGTTGACAGTGAGAGGACATTGCTTTATATCATACATTATAAACTGGGTGGTTCAAGCCCTGAATGCTGATTGGCTGACAGCCATGTTATATCAGACCGTATACCACAGGTATGACAAAAAAAATATTTTTACTGCTCTAATTATGTTGGTAACCATTTTATAGTAGCAGTAAGGCACCTCGGCCGTTTGTGATATATGGCCAATATACCATGCTTACAGGCTGTGTCCAGGCATGCCGCATTGCGTTGTGCCTAAGAACAGCACTTAGCAGTGGTGTATTGGCCATATACCACAAACCCCCAAGGTATATTATTGCTATTATAAACTGGTTACCAACATAAATAGAACAGTAAACAAGTATATTGTCTGATATACACATGGCTGAAATGCTGCTTCAGCACCCAGGATCCAAACTACAGGGTATATAATTGTATTTAGTTTTCAGATGCCTGTTGTTGGAACCAGTTTCTATTTCTTTGGTTGTGCAAATATTTGTTTATTAGGTCATATTGTTCCATTTAGAATAACTTCATTTCATTTCTATATAAGGTGTGTATATTTTAATTTGGTTATGGGGTCTTATGATTGGAATGAGAATAGGTCAATTACGCCCTCTACCTAGAATTAAAGTATGGGTGGGCCCGCACAGATAGGTAAATTGGGTATTTCGAGACGAGAAGTAGGGCCTGCTAGTTATGGCAAATGTTTGGGTTACTGGGACCCACATACGTCTTACCTTGATCTTTTAATTTAAATGGAATATTGGAACCTTTGTTTACCTCGCACTTATCATTTTGGATTCTACATAAAACATTTAAAGTTTTATTCATCAAGCCATTGGATTCTTGACTTTCTATGGATTTGATTCTCAAATCTTTCAACTGGTTTTCCCATGGCTATTCGAAAGCCACTACATTTAAGTAAACAGTTCCACACGTTATGGATTTATCATGACACCTGGAGCAAAACAATACTGGTTTAACGTGCAAGCTAAGCCTATCATTTGTGATTGTTGGTTTGGAAATGTTTGACGCGTCTGTTTTGGAAACAAATGTTGCAAGCTATTCAACTGTGAATAGGTTCGTTAGGCGCTATTGGAAATTTACTGTTGATATTGACAAACAAAGCTTAGTGCTAGACTACCCATGGACTTTTTGGACAAGCTGTTGAGAAGGAATACATCACACAGCATTGTGGAGTTGCAGTTCCTCTGGTGACCAGCCTTCAACAGGTGGCAGTATAGAGCAACATTGAGACAGGGTATAATCCTCTTAGCGCTACTGCCTCTACAGATCACCCCACAGCAGCAGCATAAGGGGACTTCTTACCCTTCGCTACCATATATAAAATGTACGACAGTCAGTGGGACGAAGAGAGCGAGGACAGGAAAGCTCCCTAAACTCCGCTTTCTGGTCCGTCGGGGAGGAGGAGAAGGTTGAGCAATACAACCATGAAGATACAGAGCCCAACAGAACCACTGAACACACACAAGAGGAGCCACCTGTCGCGGAGCCACCTGTCGCGGAGCGTCCAAAGGAAACCGAACAGGAGGAGTGTAGAGGAGAAAGGGCTAAGCAGGGTGAAAAGGAAAAGATTGATGACGAGGAGGGTTACAGCACTTGTGCTGGGAGCCCGGCGCTGAGCTTACTGACATCTGGTTATGGCACCGACAGGCCAGACTCTTCAGCTAAGGACGGCCCGGAGGGAGAAGACTATAGAGACGACAGTACCATAGCTGAGTTTGACAGAGAAAGCCAGGGCCTTTCTGAGATGCGATATGAGGATGACCAGTCGCTCGCCAATTTTGATGGTGACTGTAAGGAGGATACCACTGATCTACAGAGCTGTGAGGACACAATGTTGGAAGACAGTCAAAGCCTCTCTAATATGGCATATTGTGAAGATCCTCCTCCTGTTGAATTGGAGAGCAAAGACCGCACTGATGTGAACTACTGTGAAGATGACTATACATTGTCTCAGACTAAAAATGACCAAGCAGTATTAGACGGGATATATCCTGAATTAAGTTCTCTCACTGAGTGCAAAGACAATGAGAGGCCCACTGGAGAAGGATATAGTGAGGAAGACTCTGACAGGAAAGAAGAGAAAGGAGCGGAGGATGAGCAGGAGTGGGAGGATTTGCAGTCGCCGGAGAGCAATAAAGATATTATGTTAATTGATTCCAAGTCTACTAAGACTTCTGAAGAGTGGGAGGATAACGGAAGACACAAGGGGTAAACCGTATACCCGGTCTATTCTCCCTATAGAATGAAAATAACATTTCTGTAGGTAACATCCCCTTAGTCCAAGTATGTGCATAATAGACTGACACCCTGTACAAGAGAACAAAGCGAAAGACCTTGCCTGAAATTTTAGTTGAAAGTCATGTCATCCATTGCAGTGGTTCCCAACCTTTTTCGGTTACTGTATCACAAACTTAATTTTGCTCTGCCCGGAGTACCCCTTAGGTACCCCCTTGTCCATTTTACCAGTAGGCCTATGGTCTCATGAGTCTTATCAAGTACCCCCTGTGGATAGGCCAAGTACCCCAAAGGGTCCTAATGCCCCTGGTTGGGAACCACTGATCCAGTGCATAATACTAATCCCTCTTGCAGCACGTATAACTAAAATGTGAGATGTACTGGGCCTGTCCGGCTCAGTGATCATGCAACACCTGTCTAGCCCTTACTAGCATTGCTTATGGTCTTACACGGTGGTAACTAAGGCTAACGTGTTAATTGTGTCCCCATTATGTCTCCCTTTTCAGGTGCAGTGAGTGGGCTGGGTGAGCGTCTGGGAGGGATTCATGTGTCCATGTCCACCCACCAGGACTCTGAGCTGGAGAGTGATGATGCAGGCAGTCTGAGTGACAGGTCAGAGTCAGCCCGTCTCCCAAGTGCCTTCAAAGCCTACATCAGAGGCATGGTGGGTACTCTTGCCTTTTGAGAGCTAACATCGGTTTTATTTATTAATCTCAGAAGATTAAACATGGGTACATTTACATTTTAGTCATTTAGCAGACACTCTTATCCAGAGCGACTTACGCTAGTGCAGTCATCTTAAGATAGCTAGGTGGGACAACCACATATCACAGTTGTAGTATGTAACATTTTTCTCAGTAGCCATCAGCAAAGTCAGCTAGTAATAGGGGAAGTGTTAGTTCACGAAAGGGGGGTGGTGCTGTGGGATTATTTAGGATATTCTTTGAAGAGGTAGGGTTTTAGATGTTTTCGGAATAAATAATTTATCCTCACGTCCAGGATCTTTTTTTGACAATCGTTGCAAAAGGTATACATGTATGTTTGTTGAAAACAAATGTCGTTTTAAATCTCTTACAGGACAGATCTCTGAGTGACATCAGACCCCGGCCCAAGTCGTGTAAGTACCCACACTGCTGTTACACATGTCATCGTGCTCACTGCAATCTGTCCTGTTACAATGTGCCCCAGTTAAACGTAGTCACTCATGTCTGCTCTTGCAGTTATCCGCCCAGTGATGGATCATCCTCACACCAGAAATCTGAAGAAGACAGACCCAGTGGCAAAGTAAGAGGATAATTACCGAAATCAGTATACATCTTTTGAAAGATTACTGCTGTGGATCTGTGCTACATTTCATATTGTTCCCCATCTTCCAAAGGTATTTCCAGTACAAGCAGGACTGGGAAATGTTCAAGGCGCCAGGAGAGAAGGATAGGAAAGCACTGCACTGGGAAATCAGGGTATGAACACAAAACTCAGTTGGCTTACATACTTTATTTCAAGACCACTTTTTGCATGTAGTGTACAAATCATGATGAATGACCATAATGTCTGAATTAATCACTCTTTGTATTTTCAGGAACAGCTCACGTACCAACCTCTACCAGTGAGTTTGCTTCATTTCACAGAATTTTATAATCTTGTAACCATCCTGTCATTCATTATTTCAGGTCAGAAAATTCCTTAAAGGGATTCCCCCCCTAAAAGTAATGTAATTAGTCCATGCCATGTTTGACACAGTCCCGCATAGATTATGCACGTCAACGTTCAATATTTCAAGATAAATTGCTTTCAGTATCCTGATGCCCAAAGTGTGTGTTAGGACACATTTCTGTGGACTGTAAGGCAAATGGACAAAGTATTCGTGTTTGATTCCTTTCTCTCCCCTAATTTAGAGAAGACAGATCTGAGATTTCCTCATTCAATGTTATTCTTAGGGCATAACCACATTTTAAAGTTTCTGCTTAGTCAAGTAATCCAAGTTGATAGAGAAGGTATGATACGGGACTCACCTTCAAACCAGGGACCTGCTGCATGGCAACCCATGTTACGCTCTCTGCCACTTGGGGCAATGCACCAGGCATGCCTTTTCTCCTTTATCGCATCAGCCCAACCCACTGATCTTTAAAAACAAGAGTTAGACAACAAAATCCGCATCGGGTGTTGACCCTGGGACCTGTTTTGCAACCAGTGTTTTATACCTGCTAGCCAACCTGCCTCCCTAACATGGCTCCACTTATTTGACTCAAACCTGTCAATGGGTCGCAAGCCATGCCCACTAATCATTAACCAATCACATTCCTAAATGGCTGGTTGGACAGGTGAACGCAAGGACTCCACCTTTCCAGTCATTACAAATGAGTGATTACTTCAAGGAAGGGTCCACTTTTAAGGAATAAGTAAAATCACTGAGGATGCACTGAGCTGTGCTGCATTGCTCCCTGGAAACCACAGACATGGGTCATACATGGCTAATGGAAAATATATAAACAATGTTTTTCTGGGGGGGTAAATACTTAGCGATGACTGAAAACATTAACATCTTGTATTGTCCCCCCAGCCGAAGCCTCGAAGAGTATTTGTGCCCAACACCTACGTGGTGCCTACAGAGAAGAAACGCTCCGCCCTGAGATGGGAAATACGACATGACTTAGCCAATGGACTCCTACCGCCAACCAACTGTCGACTCTAGGCCTTATGTACTTTAACGCCTTAAATAGTCTCTTTTAATCACCAGTTTGCATATTTTATCATTGACATTTATTTATTCACAAGTTTTTATTGAACATATTAAAAGGCATAAACATTTGGATCGTTGAATATGTTAATGCCGTTATTACTTCACCCAGTGCCTTCAAGGCAGGTCAGTGTAGGGGAGTTTGAACGGGTACAGCGAGGTGAAGCGTTCGTCGTGCCAAAGCAGCTTGTTTTCCAGAAACTTCACTGCTTCCAGGGTGAGGACCAGGACCTCGTGTTTTAGCATGCTATGAACGTTCAGGCCTGTGGAAGAAACGTTATCAGGAAACATTTTAACTTTACATTAATTTGCCCTCATCTGTGTAGTAACAGTAAATACAGTTTACATGGTACTATGTAACACAATGTTGCTCCTAGGTCAATTATACACTGAGTGTACGAAACATTAAGAACACCTTCCTAATTGAGTTGCCTGCCCTCAGAACCGCCTCAATTCGTGGACTCTACAAGGTGTCAAGCGTTCCACAGGGATGCTGGCCCATGTTGACTCCAATGCTTCACACAGTTAAAGTCAAGCTTGCTGGATGTCCTTTGGATCATTCTTGATACACACGGGAAACTGTTGAGCATGAAAAACCCAGCAGCGTAGCAGTTCTTGACATAAACAGGTGTGCCTGGCACCTACTACCATACCCCGTTCAAAGGCACTCACATCTTTTGTCTTGCCCATTAACCCTCAATGGCATACATACACAATCCATGTCTCAAGACTTAAAGTCCTAGTCATTTTCTAAATTACTGTCAACTTACCTATGGCTGGAATGACATTCACAGTCTTCAAGCTCTCAGTGGCCTGAAGGATGTTCTCAGGAAGCTCTTCGCCCCTGTAAAATATCAAAGACTCAATCCTCAGCTAGGATGTCCACAGAACTGAGTTTTTTTGTTCACTGCTGATACTTACACACCCACTATCAAAACAGACTCCCCCCAATGACGGTATCTGATGAGGTCCATGAGGTACTGTGGGTCAGGTGTGGGGATGTTCAGAGTGTCAACCACATGGAGATAATCCTGAAAAACAACACCAAACATCAATACAGTAGGTAATGTAGATGGCATAATTAAGAAGCATTCATTTGAGAGGATTGATTACATGATAGAGGAAGTTTAAGATGTGAATGAAAATGTGCTTATGAAAAGTGTTTTCGTGAATAAAATTGTACATACCTGGGCCAGTTTGGAGCTGAGGGCAATCTTTAGCCCTTGAACACGTACTCTCATGGGCAACATGTAGTAAAAACTGGTTGGTCCTCTGGGTCCATGAGAAACACCACCTGCAAAACAGAAATGTCATTTATTTTAATTGTTTTAAATCCCTCCAATGACTTTGGCTCTTAGTTGGGACTGTTCCTTCTTTTGGAATGACTGATATTTAGATGACAGATTTATCTATGTTCATTCTTGTAACTGGCATCTTAAACTAAAATGTAATATGTTTGTTTTGTCAGTGTGTGTGTGTGTGTGTGTGTTGACCTGTATGTGTCCAGTAAAATGCTGTCCTCCACTTATCACCATACTACTGACTTGGCCCACACAGACAGAGACCCTCACCTCCTCTCCATATAGGGGACCTGATGCTTCCATGTCGTGCTTTGCCACTTCCCTTCTGTCTCCAGGGTTTCTTTCCTCCACCTCTCACCTCCGATCTGACCTTAGTGTGGGCACGGCTCTAGGGGAGATTTTCAGTTTCTTGTAGGAGCAGGTGCATTTATTCAAATCTAGCTCAACTCTGAGAAGTGCAGAGCTTTGGGTATAAACCTACAGAAATGTCTGTACTTCTCATCACCTCATTTTTGTAATATGGCCACAACAGCAGTCTGAGAAAGTTGATTATTGGTTCGCTATTGCTACTTACAATTCTCTTGAAATTTCTCTGCCAGAGTTCAACTTCATGGAGTATGTCAATCCTGGTGGCAACAAAATAATGTGTCACTATTCCCACCAAATGATAACAAAGCACTGAATATGTAAGTCTCTGGATAAGAGCCTCTGCTAAATGACTTAAATGTAAATACAATGGCTAGACATTGACAGTTTTACCTAGTAGGGACTGCAAAGACATCGGGGTGGAGGTCAACCAAACCCAACTGTTTACTGTCCCGCCTCTCCAACGTCTCCACCCATGTCTGTACTGGGCTCAGGTGTACAGGGACGGCAGCATCACACCTCCTCAACACAGGAAGACTGGAGTCTGATGGAGGAGGGGGCCTCTCTGGAAAGAGACCACAAGTCATCAATAGCTTTCTTACATCTGACCTAGTTGGAAATGAATGCTCTGAAAATGACAGACCAACATTGCATTCAAGAATAGGGGAATACTCTTTGTGTCTGGAGTCTGGACAGGGTCTTACAGTCCACATGCATCTGTATAGAACTTGCAAAACTTGCTTCTTCAAATTAGCACGATCAGTTCAATGATCCATAGTGCATGATAGAACGCAGTGAATGAAAAATCAGACCTTACTTGCTCTTGCACGGTCCACCAGATTGGAAGGGATGCGTAAATTTGAGGGTAGAGCGTCCTCTCCAGAGAAAGATGAAGCCAACTAAAAAAGGACATCTGACAATGAGATTTTATGTGCCATCAGTCATTTCAGCCACTACATCTTCATATATCCTCAATAAAGTGACAGTAAGCATTTGCCTAGTTTAACGCTCACCCTTTTAGAAATGGCTCGACCACACACTGTAACTGATATACGAAACATTTCTGTAAACCTAATTAAGCCAACAAAATACGTGCGATTTCTTCAAAACAGACTTTGAATAGACCATATTTTGAAACAAACATGCATTTTCTAGATATTTCCGTTTCCAAATAAGAAAGGACGTGCGGCGGAGCTGGTCTGTTGTCGCATACTGATGACGTTTATTTTGTGTAAAGGCAAGCGTCATAAGACTGCCACCTAGCTGTGCGGAGGTGAACTTCTTTAATAGATGAAGCAATACAGTAATTGTTTTTTCTAACAAATATTTATACAGAAATAGCAGTTGAGTTAAATTCTTTTTAATTCTCAGCTTGAAATATTGAATTTGCCAAACGTTATTTCAATGTTCAAAGTAAGGGAAATAAGCATTGCTTGCTGTTTGGGGTTTTAGGCTGGGTTTCTGTACAGCACTTTGACATCAGCTGACGTAAGAAGGGCTTAATAAATACATTTTATTGATAAGGCCTACTGACAGAATCGGGTCAGAATAATGAAGCCTAGGCTAGTGAATTTTGAAGTTGTTTTGAATTCATTATTTTGTTGAATTCATGTAAAGAAAGATAAAACAAAGATTTATAAAATCCCATTAAATTTTATTACAATGTAGCAAGTGTAGAGTAAAAATACCATTCGAATAGCTTATCAGCAGAACATAACAAACCTTTCATACATTTTTTAAATCACTTGACAAAAGAAAGCTTTACACATTCGTTTTCAACATGTTCATAACAAATACCAGTCAATTTACATTAAAAAAGTACAAATAAGTGCAAATAATCTGATGCTTGTTTTATATGTAACAGACGTTTATGTTTCAACAGAAGATTGTGATTCAAACAAGCCTAAAATGACATTTAGTCAGTTGTCTGAACGCTATATAAGCTTTGAAAGCCAGAATGTTGACCCTTTTAAGTTCTCATCTTCTGGAACTTCAAGGTCCACATTTGATGCATTGAAGTCGAGACTTCTGAATGTATGAGGTCTACGGTTTGACTCTTCCTTGTGATGATTTTTCAGGCTCCCAGTTCCGTCTGGTACATCCCCTTTGAGATGTTTGGGAAATACAGTGACAAAATATCCTTCTTGATCTTCAGACATTTTAGGGTTTGAACCATGAGTAAAATTTGGCATGGACGTTCCAATTTCAGACTGTTTTGGACTCCTTTTTGTTCTGCCGGTTTCACCAGGTGGGGCTTTCCTATTATGTTTATTGCCCTTGAGGTCAGTTCTACTCAAATTTAAATCTGGCTGTGAAACCTCTACTCCATTCCTTGGGGGTGAGAGTTTAGGGACTGAGGCGTTAATACTGGCAAGACTTGAGTCTATATCATGGTCTGGTATTCTTGTATGACTACCCAATTTAGAGGTCTTGGATTTGGAAATGTTTAATTTCCCTGTGGGATCGTTAAGGTCTGAACCTCTCAGTTCCAAACCAGACGCTTGATACTCAACTTTTGGCAAATCAATATCTGCAATGGGATAACTGGCCCTTCCTTTGACCTTCCTAGACTTCCTATCAGTGTGTGGCAGTGTCACTTCTGTATCTATGTCTTCTGCTTGCACTTTTATATGCGCTCCACCTGGGATATCAGATCTGCGTTTACTATGAGATGACACTTTGTATTCCGGGCTTCTGATATCAGCTTTGGGTATGCTAAGGCTGACATCTGGGTGACTAACTTTCAAGTCTGGTGCTTTTAGATCCACTTTAGTCTTTGGACGAGAAATGTCATGTGTTATCATAAAGTCCATATCTGTACCTGCCCTTAGATTGGGACTTCCAAACTGAGACAATGGCAGATTGAATTTTTCAGATTGTATAGCAATGTCACTGTCTGGCAAATTGAGATCAGCTCGGAGGTTACCAGAGGGAACATTTATGTTTAAATCTGGACTACCGATCCCTGTGTTTACTTTCGGGGCTGACAAGCTCAGGTCCGGTGCATCAATTTCTCCATCTATTCCAGGATCTGGACCTTTCAAGCCAGAAAGGCCGAATTTAGGCATTTTGAGGTGGGGCATTTTGAATTTCCCAGAGGGTGAATCAATGTTCATATCTGGAGTGTCTACATCTATCTTAGGAGATTCTAGGTCAACTGTAGGTAGGTCCGGGTGTGGTGAACCAATCCCACCTTTCATCTTTGACAATTTGAAACCTATGTCAGCACTGATGTCATGATCTGGTCTTTTTGGACTAGACAACACAAATTTAGGCATTTTGGGCATTTTGAATGTAGGAGTGTTGATGTCAAAATCAGGAGCTTTGATGCTGCCATTTGGCCTCTCTAAGGTTGGAACTCTGAATCTACCTGGGGGCATATCTGGAGCATTGAGGTCTAGTTTGGGCCCTTTGAGATGACCCTTAGGTAGTCTCAAATCTGGGGGATTGATTAGCTTTGGGGCTGAGAGGTCAATATCAGGTAAGTCATAGTCAGGTTCATCTACATTTGGCCCAGATAGCCCGAAATCAGGCATCTTCAAATCTGGCATTTTTAGACCTGTTTTGGGACCTTTGAGGTTAGCTGTGGGGGCATTGATATCTATATCTGGGCCCTCCAAGTCTCCATCAATGTCAACATCTGGTCCCTTTAGGCCTCTGAATTTAGGCATTTTAAATTTGGGCATTTTGAATTTCCCAGAAGGTGCATTTATGTCAAGATCTGGGGTATTCACATCTAGTTTAGGGGCTTTGAGGTCAGCATCTGGTAAATTCAAGCCTGGGGAATCAATTCCCCCCTTCATCTTTGGGGCTTTGAAATTCAGTTTTGTGGATTTTGGCATTTTACCAGACAGCCCAAATTTTGGCATTTTCAGTTTACCAGAGGGGCCATCAATGTCAAGATCAGGAGCATTCAGATCAACCGTTGGTTTCTTAAATGTAGGTACCTTGACTTTACCTGAGGGCATATTACAGTTTACATCTGGTGCATTGAGGTCTAATTTGGGGCCTTTGAGGTCTACATCTGGCAGATCCAAATCTGGGGGACTAATTCCCCCTTTAAACTTGGGGGCTGAAAGATCCAAGTCAGGCCTCTTAACCTTTGGTCCAGAGAATCCTAAATCTGGCATCTTGAAAGTTGGCATTTTGAGTTTTCCTGATGGACCTTCAATATCAGCATCAGGAATGTTTAGGTCTGCTTTGGGACCCTTGAGTTTGGGAGATGACAAGTTCAGATCTGGTCCCTCTATAGCGCCATTAATGTCAACATCTGTTCCCTTTAGGCCTCTGAATTTAGGCATTTTGAATTTCCCTGAGGGTGCAGTGATGTCTACATCTGGAGCATTCACATCTAGTTTAGGGGCTTTGAGGTCAGCATCTGGTAAATTCAGGTCTGGAAAATCAATTCCCCCCTTCATCTTTGGAGCTTTGAAATTTAATTTGGGAGATTTTGTCATTGTACTAGGGAGCCCAAATTTAGGCATCTTGAATTTGCCTGAGGGTGCATTGATGTCGAGATCTGGAGCATTCACATCTAGTTTAGGGGCTTTGAGGTCAGCATCTGGTAAATTCAGGTCTGGAAAATCAATTCCCCCCTTCATCTTTGGAGCTTTGAGATTTAATTTGGGAGATTTTGGCATTGTACTAGGGAGCCCAAATTTAGGCATCTTGAATTTGCCTGAGGGTGCATTGATGTTGAGATCTGGAGCATTCACATCTAGTTTAGGGGCTTTGAGGTCAGCATCTGGTAAATTCAGGTCTGGAAAATCAATTCCCCCCTTCATCTTTGGAGCTTTGAGATTTAATTTGGGAGATTTTGTCATTGTACTAGGGAGCCCAAATTTAGGCATCTTGAATTTGCCTGAGGGTGCATTGATGTTGAGATCTGGAGCATTCACATCTAGTTTAGGGGCTTTGAGGTCAGCATCTGGTAAATCCAGGTCTGGAAAATCAATTCCCCCCTTCATCTTTGGAGCTTTGAGATTCAATTTGGGAGATTTTGGCATTTTACCAGACAGCCCAAATTTGGGCACTTTCAGTTTACCAGAGGGAGCATCAACATCAAAATCAGGAGCATTGAGATCTAGTTTGGGCCCTTTGAGATGACCCTTAGGTAGTCTCACATCTGGGGGACTGATTCCCCCTTGTAGCTTTGGGGCTGAGAGGTCAATATCAGGTAAGTCATAGTCAGGTTCATCTACATTTGGCCCAGATAGCCCGAAGCCAGGCATCTTCAAATCTGGCATTTTTAGACCTGTTTTGGGACCTTTGAGGTTAGCTGTGGGGGCATTGATATCTATATCTGGGCCCTCCAAGTCTCCATCAATGTCAACATCTGGTCCCTTTAGGCCTCTGAATTTAGGCATTTTAAATTTGGGCATTTTGAATTTCCCAGAAGGTGCAATTATGTCAAGATCTGGGGTATTAACATCTAGTTTAGGGGCTTTGAGGTCAGCATCAGGTAAATTCAGGTCTGGAAAATCAATTCCCCCCTTCATCTTTGGAGCTTTGAGATTTAATTTGGGAGATTTTGGCATTGTACTAGGGAGCCCAAATTTAGGCATCTTGAATTTGCCTGAGGGTGCATTGATGTCGAGATCTGGAGCATTCACATCTAGTTTAGGGGCTTTGAGGCCAGCATCTGGTAAATTCAGGTCTGGAAAATCAATTCCCCCCTTCATCTTTGGAGCTTTGAAATTTAATTTGGGAGATTTTGGCATTGTACTAGGGAGCCCAAATGTAGGCATCTTGAATTTGCCTGAGGGTGCATTGATGTCGAGATCTGGAGCATTCACATCTAGTTTAGGGGCTTTTAGGTCAGCATCTGGTAAATTCAGGTCTGGAAAATCAATTCCCCCCTTCATCTTTGGAGCTTTGAGATTCAATTTGGGAGATTTTGGCATTTTACCAGACAGCCCAAATTTGGGCATTTTCAGTTTACCAGAGGGAGCATCAACATCAAAATCAGGAGCATTGAGATCTAGTTTGGGCCCTTTGAGATGACCCTTAGGTAGTCTCACATCTGGGGGACTGATTCCCCCTTTTAGCTTTGGGGCTAAAAGGTCAATATCAGGTAAGTCATAGTCAGGTTCATCTACATTTGGCCCAGATAGCCCGAAATCAGGCATCTTCAAATCTGGCATTTTTAGACCTGTTTTGGGACCTTTGAGGTTAGCTGTGGGGGCATTGATATCTATATCTGGGCCCTCCAAGTCTCCATCAATGTCAACATCTGGTCCCTTTAGGCCTCTGAATTTAGGCATTTTAAATTTGGGCATTTTGAATTTCCCAGAAGGTGCATTTATGTCAAGATCTGGGGTATTAACATCTAGTTTAGGGGCTTTGAGGTCAGCATCAGGTAAATTCAGGTCTGGAAAATCAATTCCCCCCTTCATCTTTGGAGCTTTGAGATTCAATTTGGGAGATTTTGGCATTTTACCAGACAGCCCAAATTTTGGCATTTTCAGTTTACCAGAGGGGCCATCAATGTCAAGATCAGGAGCATTCAGATCAACCTTTGGTTTCTTCAATGTAGGTACCTTGACTTTACCGGAGGGCACATTACAGTTTACATCTGGTGCATTGAGGTCTAATTTGGGGCCTTTGAGGTCTACATCTGGCAGATCCAAATCTGGGGGACTAATTCCCCCTTTAAACTTGGGGGCTGAAAGATCCAAGTCTGGATTCTTTACCTCAAAGTCAGGCCCTTGAACATCTAGCCCTGAGAAGCCAAAGTCTGGCATTTTAAAACTTGGCATCTTGAATTTTCCAGATGGGCTACCAACATCCAAGTCTGGTCGCTTTAATTTGGAAGTTGATAAGCTCAGGTCTGGTCCATCCAAGTCTCCATCAATGCCAACCTCTGTCCCTTTAGGGCCCGAAAGGGCAAATTTAGGCATCTTAAACTTTGGCATTTTGAATTTTTCTGAGGGTGCATCAATGTCAGCATCTGGAGTGTTTACATCTAACTTAGGTGCTTTTAGGTCGACTTTGGGTAAGTTCAAGTCAGGTGCATCAAGCCCACCTTTTATCTTGGGAGCTTTGAGAATTAGCTTTGGTGTTTTTACATCTGCATCAATTCCCAGATCTGGTCTTTTTAGGCCAGAGAAGCCAAATTTGGGCATCTTCAGTTTACCAGAGGGGGCATCCACATCGAAATCAGGAGCTTTGAGTTCTGCATGTGGTTTCTGTAGTTTGAATTTACCTGAGGGTATGTCAATATCTGGAGTACTGAGGTCAGGCAGACTGACGTCTAATAGACACATCTCAGCCACTGAGAGGTCCAGGTCTGGAGTCCTAACTCTTGGTCCAGATATATCAGGCATACCAATACTTGGGGTTTTGATCTTCCCAGATGGGATACCAATGTTTGCATCTGGTAACTGTAGATCTATTTTGGAACCTTTAAGGTCTACTGAAGGTAAATCTAGATCAGGGTCATTCAGGTCAGGAGCACCAATCAAAGAGGTTTTAAGATGCATGTCTGGTGTCTTTAAAACTGCATCAATGTCTAAATCTGGTCCTTTTGGTACTGTGCGAGAGAGCCTAACCTTAGGCAATTTAAAATAACCAGAGGGATCATCCACATCAAGGTTGGGGGTTTTCAGTTTCTTGGAGGACCAGACTCTGATTTTACTTGAAGGCATATTCATCATGCTGACATCTGGGGCTTGCAGGTCTAGATTAGGACCTTTGAGATTGACATCTGGTGCTTGTAAGTCTAGTTGCGGACCTTTGAGATTAACTCCTGGCATATCTTTATCTGGGATCCTCATATTTGGTGTATCAACCTCAAGGCTGTGTACATTTACTCTGGGTCCAGAGAGACCCATGCCAGGCATCTTAAATTTGGGCATTTTGACATTTTGGCCTCTTTCAATATCAAACTTTGGGGCATTAATATTTAAAGCAGGTCCAGTGACAACCCCCTCTGGTAGATTGAGGTCACCTTTCACTTTAGGTTTGTCCCAGAGAGGTCTCGGTCCCTTGCCCTTCACCTGTCCATTATGGGAGCCTCTTTCCCAAGCACCTGCAGGTTGTCCAGGGCGGTCATCCTTCATGAACCTATTTATTTTGGCATTGTAGAGACTATTATATGAATCCTTCAGCATCTGTAAAGAGAAACCAATCCTTAAAGGGATAGTTCGAGATGTTGGCAATGAAGCCCTTTATCGACCTCCCCAGAGTCAGATGAACTTGTGGATACCATTTTTATGTCTTTGCCTCCAGTATGAAGGAAGTTGGAGGTAGTTTTACTGGGCCAATGCTAACTAGGGTTAGCGCAATGACTGGAAATTCTACAGGAACAGCTAGCATGCTAGCTTTCAGTCATTGCGCTAACGCTAGTTAGCAACTTCCTTCAAACTACAAGCAGAGACATAAAAATGGTATCCACAAGGTTATCTGACTCTGGGGAAGTAAATAAAGGGCTTCATTGCCAACATCTCGAACTGACCCTTTAATAAACAACATATTTTATCCAGCAACCTTCTGAAATAATCCCCCTGCTTATTCTATTTACTAACTATATTCCACAAACCTCCTCTGGTGCTTTGATGCTGTCCAAGGTCCCCATACTCTTGCTCAAATTATTTTTTGTCAGAACTTGAACCTTCTCATCAAATCCATTATCATCCATCAGCTTCAGTATTTTCAACACATCATCTTTCGAAAGTTGGTCAAAGTTAATTGTGGCACCCACAATTTCATCTCCTGAAAAAATATATATATATATCTTCACTGTTATGCTGTATTTTACTGTTCCACAAAATTCAGACAACAATCCAAAATGTGAAATTTTACATTTTCTCAAAGAAATGTAAGTACCGCAACAAAAAGTGTTTACATTAAATAAGAGACTCATACCTTCTTTGAGCCCGTGATTGACAGAAGAGCCACCGATAACGCTGGAGACGACCAATCCTCCTTTTTCTGATTCCTCCAGCATCAGCCCCTCAGAGAGGCTCCTTCCCCTACGGTGACCAGGCTAAAAGCAGATATACAAAGGTAGGTGTGTAGCATCAGCATTGGTCATGTTTCAATAACCCAAACATCAAATAGAATTTCAACAATGAACTTAAAAATGTTATTTAAAAAAAATATATATAGATTTTTTAAATGGAAATCACTTCCAGAAAGTAATGTTGGGGCATAGGTGTTTTTCAAAAAGTACATTTTCTTTTGCTTAGCTTATTGTGTTGGAATATGCTTGTTATTACTATCATCATGGCTGATGGATGAATGATCTCACATACCATGACCCTTCTGATGTTTTCACAGCAGCCTTTAATGAAAAGCTCTTCTGTTTAAACCTGTTGAGGAGGAAAGAATCAATTGAAAATAAATTCTCATCTTGGTTTCATGCTATAATAATCAAATCATATCTGCCTAAATATTGCAACATACTTTCATAGCCTTCAAGAGTATCAAATGCAAAGAAAGGTAATATTTCCACTCCAGATTAAAAACTACAAATAAATACAATAATGGCACAGCTCATTTTACCATAAAGACCAAAATCAGTTGAAACCATAACTAAAGGGGGGGAGGATTGATAACCTGTTTATATATGCAAATTGGCAGATGGTTGACACCTAGGTGGCTGCCCATTTGAGGTATTTGAGGTGTGGCCTTGGGAGATGGAGGGAACAACAGGAACA
The DNA here is from genome assembly GCA_030435695.1 of Brachymystax lenok tsinlingensis. Taxonomy (NCBI): domain Eukaryota; kingdom Metazoa; phylum Chordata; class Actinopteri; order Salmoniformes; family Salmonidae; genus Brachymystax; species Brachymystax lenok. The sequence goes on along the minus strand of CM059812.1, from coordinate 7,774,162 downwards.
AGTTTGTCCAGGGAAATAGAGACAAGTGCACTAATAGTCTTATAGAGACAAGTGCACTAACCACTTTCTATTATGAAAAGCTTGCTGTGGCAGGGGCTCAAATAAAGTGATTTGTTAACAATCCTTAGAGTATATGTTGTGTAAGTGATTTGTGTCACATGCTTAGTGAGACTGCTGCTCTATGAGCAATAACTTGTGTGCTTTGCTACCAATTCCACAATGATCATAATAATCATAATTTACTTCATCATCATCAAATACCTACAAAATATGAATATGTAAAAATATTAATCACTCAGACTTACTAAACTACACTGAGTATACCAAACATTAGGAACACCTAATGCACTCCCCTTTTGCCCTTAGAACAGCCTCAATTGGTTGGGCATGGACTCTACAAGGTGTCAAAAGCGTTCCACAGGGATTTTGGACCATGTTGACACCAATGCTTCCCACGGTTGTGTCAAGTTGGCTGGATGTCCTTTGGGTGGTGGACCATTCTTGATACACCCGGGAAACTGTTGAATGGGAAAAACCCAGCAGGAAACTTAAACAGTTTTACCTCATTTCTATCAGCATGTTGCATGTTACAACACCCAAAAAATTCTAGACCACCTTTACTCCACACACAGAGATGCGTTCAAATATCTCCCTCGCCCTCCATTTGGCAAATCTGACCATAATTCTATCCTCCTGAATCTTGCTTAAAAGCAAAAATTCAAGCAGGAAGCACCAGTGACTCTTTCTATAAAAAAGTGGTCAGATGAAGCAGATGCTAAACTACAGGACTGTTTTGCTAGCACAGACTGGAATATGTTCCGGGATTCTTCCGATGGCATTGAGGAGTACACATCATCAGTCACTGGCTTTATCAATAAGTGCATCGAGGACGTCGTCCCCACAGTGACTGTACGTACATACCCCAACCAGAAGCTATGGATTACAGTCAACATTCTCGCTGAGCTAAAGGGTAGAGCTGCCGTTTTCAAGGAGCGGGACTCTAACACAGAAACGTATAAGAAATCCCGCTATGCCCTCTGACGAACAATCAAACAGTCAAAGCGTCAATACAGGGCTAAGATCGAATCGTACTACACCGGCTCCGACGCTCGTTGGATGTGGCAGGGCTTGCAAACTATTACAGACTACAAAGAGAAGTACAGCCGAGAGTTGCCCAGTGACACAATAGCCTACCCGACGAGCTAAATAACTTCTATGCTCGCTTTGAGGCAAGTAACACTGAAACATGCAAGAGAGCCACAGCTGTTCCAGACGACTGTGTGATCACGCTCTCCGCAGCCGATGTGAGTAAGACCTTTAAACAGGTCAACATTCACAAGGCCGCCGGGCCAAACGGATTACCAGGACGTGTACTCCGAGCATACGCTGACCAACTGGCAAGTGTCTTCACTGACATTTTCAACCTCTCCCTGTCTGAGTCTGTAATACCAACATGTTTCAAGCAGACTACCATAATCCCTGTGCCCAAGAACACTAAGGTAACCTGCCTAAATGACTACCGACCCGTAGCACTAACGTCTGTAGCCATGAAATGCTTTGAAAGGCTGGTCATGGCTCACATCAACACCATTATCCCAGAAACCCTAGAACCACTCCAATTTGCATACCGCCCCAACAGATCCACAGATGATGCAATCTCTATCGCACTCCACACTGCCCTTTCCCACCTGGACAAAAGGAACACCTATGTGAGAATGCTATTCATTGACTACAGCTCAGCATTCAACACCATAGTGCCCTCAAAGCTCATCACTAAGCTAAGGACCCTGGGACTGAGCACCTTCCTCTGCAACTGGATCCTGGATTTCCTGGCGGGCCGCCCCAGGTGGTAAGGGTAGGTAACTACACATCCGCCACGCTGATCTTCAACATGGGGGCCCCTCAGGGGTGCGTGCTCAGTCCCCTCCTGTACTCCCTGTTCACTCATGACTGCACGGCAAGGCACGACTCCAACACCATCATTAAGTTTGCTGATGACACAACAGTGGTAGGCCTGATCACAGACAACGATGAGACAGCTTATAGGGAGGAGATCAGAGACCTGGCCATGTGGTGCAAGGAAACATCCTCTCCCTCAACTTGATCAAGACAAAGGAGATGATTGTGGACTACAGGAAAAGGAGGACTGAGCACGCCCCCATTCTCATCGACAGGGCTGTAGTGGAGCAGGTTGAGAGCTTCAAGTTCCTTGGCGTCCACATCACCAACAAACTAACATGGTCCAAGGACACCAAGACAGTCGTGAAGAGGGCAGAACACAACCAATTTCCCCCTTAGGAGACCATAATATTTACCAAGTGACATCAATAAGGGATCATAGTTTTCAGCTGGATTCACCTGGTCAGCAATGTTCCCTCTAGGCTGCGCGCTCCCAGCCCCGAGACTGCTGCGCAGCTCCCCCGGGAGAAATATCAGCCCACAAAGAGACGTTCTAGAGCAGTGGACACCAACTGGTTGATAGATTTTGATATTTGTCTCGGGCTGTTGACGGTGGGTGCACCCAATTCAGAACTGTTGCAATTTTGAACCATTTCATGTGTCTGAAGGTACAACTCTGCCTTCCCAGCAGGCCCGGAGAGCCAGTGCACTATATATCTACCGCTGGCCAATCCGAGGGCTCAGATTACCATGTCTGCAGTAACGTAGCAGGCATAAAAGAAAGCTACAGCAAAGTTGATACTGTGAGATTTCAAAACATTTTAAACCATGACTAGAGAGAGACTGTCAATTAATTTATATGAGTGTGTTCATGTTTAAGTTCCTATTCAGCACTGTCAAGGCTTTGTTTTCAACACTTTTATAAACTATAAAATGTGCATTCTTACTATTTCCACTCAGCATTACAACAAGCACTGCAGCAGTAATGAATGAGCACTGGTGTAAAGTACTTAAGCAAAAATAGTACTACTTAAGTAGTTAAGTAGTTTTTGGGGGTATCTGTACGTTACTTTACTATTTGTATTTTTGACAACTTTTACTTGTACTTCACTACATTCCTAAAGAAAATTATGTACTTTTTTACTTCATACATTTTCCCTTACACCCAAAAGTACTCATTACATTTTGAGTGCTTAGCAGGACAGGAAATTGTCTAATTCACACACTTATCAAAAGAACATCCCTGGTCATCCCTACTGCCTCTGATCTGGCGGAATCACTAAACACATGCTTCGTTTGTAAATTATATCTGAGTGTTGGAGCGTGGCCCTGACTATCCGTAACATAAGGAATTTGAAATTATTTATACTTTTACTTTTGATACTTTAGTATATTTTAGCAATTACATTTACTTTTGATACTTAAGTATATTTAAAACCAAATACTTTTAGACTTTTACTCAAGTAGTATTTTAGTGGGTGACTTTCACTTTTACTTGAGTAATTTTCTATTATGGTATCTTTACTTTTACTCAAGTATAACAATTGGGTACTTTTTCCACCACTGTGAATAAGTAGCAAAGTTTATCGATAGGCTTGCGTTGTTGTTATTATTAGCAGCTTGGGTCTTTTTTAATATCGAGGAATATTTAACTTACTCTGTTCATAGGAGTATTAACATGAATTTGTGCATGCGGCAGAAATAATGCGGTGGGACTCGGGTTTTGCCATCACCTGGAAGACGGTGACCCTGTTTGGTCAGTGTCAGTGGTGGAAAAAGAGAGAGGAGGGATGTAATCAGAGCTGTAGTAGGCCTATATGCAAATTGGCAATTGCCATATATAGATCTGTGCCATTTACTTTGAACTGGACTGTGTTTACAGCATGAGCGGTCGAGAGTAGATAAGCTTGTTTTGGGATCAAAGCAAGAGCTGCATGTAGCCACGTGTGCACATTTTGTTCATTTCCTTTGCTAGTTAGTGAGTTATTAGCCCAGTTATATATAATTTGCAGTCAACAATAGGGGAGTGTTTGCTTCCTACAAGAGCACAAAACATGTACATTTTTGAAAAGCCAGTCAGGTAAAGAGATTTTTGTCTTAAAGGGGGAATGTTGTATTTTGAGATAGGCTTTAATAAGCTCAGTGGCAAATAGGCAGAGGGGAGCATCATTTGTCTTGTATGGAAATAATCATGCATTTTATTTTGTAAAGTGGTTTCTTGCATCAAACAACACAACAACATTTTCAGTCCCCTCCCTTGTCTGAAGGACAAGTGGATAAACAGGTTAATGTCAAGCCCTGCATGTTTTTTCCAAAAGTCTCATGGAATGTAGGCCTGCATTGAACACCACACATCGGCTGCTACTGTAGGCTGAATGATAGAACAGCTATTTTCATGTTAAAATGTTATGGGATGCATTTTCGACCATTGTTTTTGATGGCAGGCCTCTCTGGTAGCGGTGGAGGTTCGTCAGAGGAGGAAGGGGAGGACCATCCTCAGTGAGTTTCATAAAATAAACATGTAAACAATAAAACTATACTAAATATAATCACATCACCGAATAATTCATTAAAACACACTATTTGGAAATGAAGGTCTACAGTAGCCTCAACAGCACTCTCTAGGGTACCACCATGGTGTAGCCGGAGGACAGCTAGCTTCCATTCTCCTCTGGATACATTGACTACAATACAAAACCTAGGAGGCTCATGTTTCCCTCGACATTCCATAGGCTTAAACAGTAATTATGACAACTTTGGGGATAAACATACCTACATTTGTCCAATAGAAACTCTCGTATGCAAGTGTTGGACTAATGATTACACCGTATGTCAGCTAGAAGCAGGCAATAAGTGTGCAAGACAGTATTAAATGTGTCACTGTGTGTTCATGTGTCACTGTCTGTCATCTCACATTTTTCTCTCGACCTGTGTGCACCTACATTGTAAACTTTCATTCATAGGCTAGGTTGTAGCAACCTCATGATGGGTATAGGGAGTATCATGTAGTAGCCTAAACCTATCGCAGTTACAATGAACTGGGTGAATGGAATATGAATGACAGTCATCCAATACGCTGTAATAGAAATAAGGCCATGCTCATTAAAAACAATAATACTCCCTCATCTTAAATGACACTGACCGCCACTGTCTGGTAGGCCCACATTATGATCAAATAGCCTCAGTAGCCTACTTGGCCACTGTTAAAACTGTAACTGAAAGCGGGAACAGCCTCAGTGTTCACAGTAAATGCGCACTGGAAGTTGCACAGAAATGTCACAATGCTGAAACTTGCTCAGTGCTGCAAGAAATTTGACACCTGAGGGAACATTGCTGGTCAGTCTATGTCATGGAAAGAGCAGGTGTACTTAATGTTTGGTATGCTCAGTGTATGTGTTGCTTGAAATTCTTTTACGTCAGCCAACTCATCAATCTGTTGCATTGTGAATTGTAAGGACAGACGCTGGGAGACGAGAAGTACAGGGAATGAACATTTGATAAAACTGACAAGAAACGAACAAGGATGCGTCTGGACAGGGAAAACGACAATAATGCTGACACGGGGAACAAACTGAGGAACAGACAGATATAGAGGGGGCAATCAACAAAGTGAAGGAGTCCAGGTGAATCCAATTTTGCGCTGATGCGCATAATGATGGTGACAGGTGTGCGTAATGATGGGTAGCCTGGCGGACTCAAGTGCAAGGGAGGGGGAGCGGGAGCAGGCGTGACAGTACCCCCCTTCTAGGGGCGCCACCCGGCGTCCCACCTGGGCGAGCCTGACGGATCGGCCCGAGATATTGGAGTTGGACGAGCCGGCTGAGGTGTGGTAGCCCGACGAGCCGGCCGAGGCGCGGGAGCCCAACGAGCCGGGCCGAGGCGCGGGAGCCCGATGAGCCGGCTGAGGCATGACGTGGGGTGGGAGCCTGCCGAGCCAACCGAGGCAAGGAAACCTCTCGAGCCAGCTTAGGCGTGGAAGCCCGACGAGTCAGCTGAGGCACTCCCGGTTCCTGGCACCTGGTTCCTGAGTTAATTAAGCAATTAACATACCATCATGTATAAAAAATGCTGGGCAGGCCACTATTTTGGCTATTCTCCCATTTTGGCTACTATGGCTATGCCCCCATAGGATGACAATGCCCTCATTCACAGGGCACGAGTGGATTGACGAGCCACTGAATGGTTTGACGAGCATGAAAACGATGTAAACCAAATGCCATGGCAGTCTCAGTCACCAGATCTCAAACCAATTGAACACTTATGGGAGATTCTGGAGTGGCGCCTGAGACAGCGTTTTCCACCACTATCAACAAAACATCAAATGACAGAATTTCTTGAGGAAGAATGGTGCCGCATCCCTCCAATAGAGTTCCAGAAACTTGTAGAATCTATGCCAAGGTGGATTGAAGCTGTTCTGCCTCGTGGTGCCCCAACGCCCTATTAAGACACTTTATGTTGGGGTTTCCTGACAATAAGCTAAAAGCTGCAATCATATTTTTTGAAACATGGCACTTTATTGACAATTACTTTCATTCACATTCACATTCACATTGTGCAGAGCTGTAAGAGACTAGAGGCTGACTGAGATTTTCTCCAAGTCTAAGGTTGTATTTTATGAGCTCTCTATTGACTCAAGACAACTGTATGCTTGTGAATATTTAACTTTTAATATGTATTGTACTGTACATACTACTGTACAAAAATATGCCAATTCAGTGTCTCTTCAAAATGTTTGGTTTCTCCTACTCTATATGCATCCTTAATATCTTTTTTCAGGTATAAAATGTTTCACATCAGCATATTAAAACATCATCCATGCCAATAGTTACTGTAGACATTTGCATTACAAACCTGCACATATTGTTGCAAACTTGACACTCGTCTAGCTACTACAACGATTACATCATTGTGGACTTCTTAAACAATAGCAATAGTACCTGGCACCATATAGTCTGGATGGAGTACTTCAGCAAAAGTTGACAACAACTCTTACCTTAGGCTCCATTGGGCAATTTTGACTGGGTTTGTTCTTGTTATTCAGCCATTGAAGAGTTTAACCGCCAATGTGAGAGAGTTGCGACACAGTGTTATCGGTCCCTGCCGTTTACTCCTGTAGGACTGCCTACACCGTCACACACCCTCCCCAGTCCAGGTATGCACGGTGATCACTGAAACCTGGCCTCTCAAGACTGGAACTGTGAGATAGAGAAAAACAAACAAACAGAGCACTCTCCACGCCAAGACAGGTGGAAAACAAATAGTCTGGTGATAGAAAAAAAATGCAGAGGTGTGCCAAAGAGTTGTCTTGTTTCAAGGGAGGGGGAGCTAGGCGTTCATTCATGACTCGTGGTAATTATAAGGCACAACAATGAAGGTGTGGCATGATTGAGAGATTAAGACTTGAATAGAACTGATTTATGAGACATAGCATTCTTACTATATAACCAAACCTGTAAGGTGGGGCTACTCCTTCCAAGTATCATTAATGACAATTATATAATCCTACTGACATTCTGATGAACCCAAACTCAACAAAACAATAACACGGGATGTGTAAAACATAGACATATAATGACTAATTATGACGATTATCATAATGACGTTCTGGCAAACTCAATAAATAAAAACAGTGACAAGACGTGTAAAACCAGTAGAGCCATTTTATTTTGAACATGTTACACCTTCATATTACTGTACATGAGAGTACTGACCACAAGTGAAAACGCTGTATGTAAAGACAATTCTCCCTGAGATGTTCTCAAATGACTGATATACAGTAGTTCTACTACAGAATGGCTTGAAATCATCAGGTGTAACAATATTGTGAGGAGCTTCCAAACAAATGTGCTCTTTGTGAATGGTAAACAAATAGAAAAAGAGTAACTTTAAATGGTCTTTATTTATCTCAGTCTATTCATCTGCAACACGTCCATACAGCAAACAGTGTGTAAACATGCATTTTATCTATGTGAAAAATGTCCATTATTGTGCACTCTGTCTAGCTATAAAGATCATACTGCCAACATACCAGGTGCAAGAGGAATCTCAGACATTCATAAATGATTGAGGACGCTGCAAAGTGAATGACTGACTTCCTCTAGGAAGACAACTTTTCAGTCAAAATCCAATATAGCGCTATAAAATACTCCCTTCAATACAAAAGCAATTAAAGTACTTATTCCATGTTTCTTCATTACCTCTGTGCTATTGACACAACATCAGTTCTTTCGTATCCCATTAACGTGTTTCCGAATAAAAAGCTAGAAAATTAATCCGACTTCCTAAAAGGTAGTAAAATAATAATCTCGCTCGGGTTGGACTATTCAGACTTTACTCTCTGAGGTCAAAGGTCAAATGTCAGTCGGTGGGCCTCGAGAAAGAAGTCTCCGCTCTTAACCACAGATCTAGGATCAGATTTCCCTACCCCCAATCCTAACCTTAACGATCATGGGGATTAGAAACATCATACCCTGGACCAGTAATTGTTATAGGGGCAACTTCTACCACCTCCATTGGACGGGTGGTTGGTTGGTCCACCGATTCCAACCACCATTGGCCTCCTGTGGGGAAATAGAGAGAGAGAGAGATCCCCATTGACATCCCCCATTGTCATTAGTCCTCTAATGGCTTCTACTTCTCTCTCCCCCCTCCCACCAAACAGCTTGCAGAAAATGGAGTCGTCTCTTTGGCACAGATCAGCAGGGCTGTCAAACTCAACCACCTTCACAGAATGCGTCACCAGCACTCGTCTGAGTCCATAACGGTGTTGATCTTGTTGACAGAGAGAGAGAGAGAATCAAGGTCTTTATGAGTCACTATTCCCACCAAACGATAAAGCACTGAATATGTACGTGTTTTAAGGTCATACCAAGGATCATTTAACAATTTGATTTGGAAACACTAGACCCTTGAAGTACCAAAAAAATATATTGTGAGAGAAAAATTACAAGATTATGTTTAATACGAATAGCTATGATGAGTACTCTGGGGCTTGTTGAGCTGACAATTGACCTACAGCTGGCATTCCATAGATAAGATGTGGTGTGTGTGACCCGAGATAGAGATAGCCTGGAGGAGTAAAACAAACCCGTATTGTGTCTAATCATTGGGTGCAGATGACCACAGGATGAACCCCGGATGGGTTGGAACCAGCCACGACTAAGCATTTTTGGATCTCCTATACAAGATCTCTTTTGTTTCATTAAAGGTTAAGCTCTCGGCAACACACACTTCAGAGTATGTGGTCGACTAGCTTCATTATTGCAATAATTAATCGATATTAAATAAAGATGATTGTTTGATGTCTCTCTCAGTATACTTTAATTTCCACGACAATATACAAAAATAATTTGATTAAAGAATTTTTGGCCTTACTGCTATTAGCCCATACAAGCACATTTAAAACATGTTACAGGGACTTGTAGATGACCTGGAGCCAGTGGGTCTGGCGACGAGTATGTAGCGAGGGCCAGCCGACTAGAGCATACAGGTCGCAGTGGTGGGTGGTATAAGGGGCTTTGGTGACAAAACGGATGGACTGTGATAGACTGCATCCAGTTTGCTGAGTAGAGTATTGGAAGCTGTTTTGTAGATGACATCGCCAAAGTTGAGGATCGGTAGGATAGTCAGTTTTACTAGTGCAAGTTTGGCAGCATGAGTGAAGGAGGCTTTGTTGCGAAATAGAAAGCAGATTCTAGATTTAATTTTGGATTGGAGATGTTTAATGTGAGTTTGGAAGGAGAGTTTACAGTCTAGCCAGACACCTAGGTATTTGTAGTTGTCCACATATTCTAGGTCAGAGCCGTCCAGGGTAGTGATGCTAGTCGGGCAGGCGGGTGCAGGCAGTGAACGGTTGAAAAGCATGCATTTGGTTTTTACTAGCGTTTAAGAGCAGTTGGAGGCCACGGAAGGAGTGTTGTATGGCATTGAAGCTCGTTTAGAGGTTAGTTAACACAGTGTCCAAAGAAGGGCCAGAAGTATACAGAATGGTGTCGTCGGCAGCATGAGCGACATCATTGCTGTATACAGAGAAGATAGTCGGCCCAAGAATTGAACCTTGTGGCACCCCCATAGAGACTGCCAGAGGCCCGGACAACAGGCCCTCCGATTTAACACACTGAACTCTGTCTGCAAAGTAGTTGGTGAACCAGGCGAGGCAATCATTAGAGAAACCAAGGCTGTTGAGTCTGCCGATAAGGATGTGGTGATTGACAGAGTCGAAAGCCTTGGCCAGGTCAATGAATACGGCTGCACAGTAATGTCTCTTATCGATGGCAAATATGATATCGTTTAGTACCTTGAGCGTGGCTGAGGTGCACCCGTGACCAGCTCGGAAACCGGATTGCACAGCGGAGAAGGTACGGTGGGATTCGAAGTGGTCAATGATCTGTTTATTACATTGAATAACAGATTCACTACATGGAACAACAAATATTCCCCCCCAAAATCTGAAGGAAGTTTGTTCTGAAGTGTCTGTCCTATATCTGGGAGATAGGAAAGATCAGGAAACTCCTTTTTTAATTTTCTTATTTTTTTTAAACATGCATTTAAAGGGGAATGGAAACACTAGGAAGTACATCTAAAGAGATGTATTCAATCTACTAATACTAAACGTGTATTTAACATAAAAACATCTCTATATTTAGTATTTTGATCGTCGACAAGGTATATTTGAGCTATGGTCAGCGCCATTTTAAATTGCCATAGTAACGACTGACGCCAGTGTATCACTGGCAGGGATCAGCAAATTGTCTGTGTTATTGAGTTTTCGTGTGGAGAGTGAATCGAAGAGAGTGAGGTTAGGTGCGGACAACGAAGATGGCAACAACAAGTAGTAATTTAAACATGAACTGTATAGCGCCAGGCTGTATGAATTGTCTCCAATGAAATCCCTTGGAAACTACCATCGGCTGCCCAAGGACCGACAACTTTTGTAGAAGTGGCTCCATGTCCTGAAGAGGAAGGACGTGCCAGATCGAGCTTGCAGGATCTACAGACAGCACTTCACGATGAAGGGCACTTTCAATGTGGCAACCGGGAGTTTCCGAATCGAAAGGAGTAAATGTTTTAAATAACTAGGCAAGTCAGTTAAGAACAAATTCTTTTTTACGAAGGTGGCCTACCCCGGCCAACTGTGCACCGCTCTATGGGACTCCCAATCACAGCCAGATGTGATGCAGCCTGGATTTGAACTAGGTACTGCAGTGACACCTCTTGCACTGAGATGCAGTGTCTTAGATGCAGTGTCTCAGTTAGCTGGCATTCTAAATCCTAGTGTTTCCATTCCCATTTAACCCCTTATTTTTGGCACTAAACTTCCTCCATATACAGTACCAGTCAAGAGTTTGGACAAACCTACTCATTGCAAGGTTTTTCTTTATTTTTACTATTTTCTACATTGTAGAATAATACTGAAGACATCAAAATCATGAAATAACACCAAAATAACACCAAAAAAGTGTTAAACAAATACAAATATATTTTATATTTGAGATTCTTCAAAGTAACCACACTTTGCCTTGATGACAGCTTTGCACACTGGTACCGGGGACCTTCAGACGAGTCTTGTGAGGCTTGTGAGCATCCTAGAGAAAAACACCATCGTGTTCATGAGTCTCATCTTTCCATAGAAGGTCATAATAGTTTTAGGCCAAATGATTCAGACGCTACAGATGATTTTGTGAGAAGACTGATTTTCGGGATGTCTCATGGTCTGACAAACACTGCTCTAGCTCTGTCACCTTTCACCTCAGATCTCTAGCTTAAACTGAAAGATTTTGATGGGGATTGTATTATGCAAATTCGATTTTTGTGGGGGTGCGGACATCGACCTTAGGGGGTTATTGAAAACTGAACCATTGATTACAGTTTTTCTTGGCCCATAGACTACTTTTAGGGTGAGGAACCATTACCCAAGGGTTCACTGTCCCGCCTCTCCAACATCTCCACCCATGTCTGTACTGGGCTCAGGTTTACAGGGACGGGAGCATAACACTTCCTCAACAGAGGAAGACTGGAGTCTGATGGAGGAGCAAGCCTTTCTGGAAAGAGATCATAAAACATCAAATAGCTTTCTTACATCTGACATAGTTGGAAAGGAATGCTCTGAAAATGACAGACCAACCTTGCATTCAAGAATAAGGGAATAATCTGTTTGTGTCTGGACTCTGGACAGGGTTCTGCAGTCTACATGCATCTGTATAGAACTTGCACACCTGCCCCATTAAATTTGCACCATCATTTCAATGATCCATTATAAATAGTGCATGATAGCCTTAATCGATTCCGACCCTTAATACTGTAGATTCCAGAATCTATTCTGGCTAAGTGCATGATAAGAAAGCAGGGTCCACACATTTGTAAGGGATGGATACATTCGAGGGTAGAGCGTTCTCTCCAAAGAAAGATAAAGGCAACATAAAAAAGGACATTTGATGATTAGCATTTATATGTACCATTGGTCATACCAGCCACTACATATCTACAATAAATTGACAGTTAGCATTAGCCTGTTTTAATACTCAACCTTTTAGTAATGCCTCTACCACACACTGTAACATTAACTGACATAGCAACAACACATTTCTGTTAACCCAATTAAGACAATAAAATACGTGCGATTTCTTTAAAACAGCATTTTAAGAGATCATATTCCTAAACAAACATGTATTTTCTAGTTTCAAAATTAGAAAGGTTGTGCGTCTTTTAATTTATTTTATTTTTTTAAACTTATTATTATTAGTTTTGTTTATTCATAATAAAAAATGATCAACAACTTACATCCCTACATCAAATGTCTAAGAAAAAACCCCGCAGGTTTAAACAAGAAATTACTAAATACATAACAAAAATAAAATATATATATAAAAATTGTTTTAAAAAACAACAACAATTCTAGTGCAATTGTATTCACTCAGAAAAAATCTCATTATAATGATTAAGGAAGATGTTATTCTTTTTGTTATTCACTTGGGTTAATGTCTTAACAAGATTATTAAATTCAATCCAAAATATAAAAAATGTTGGTATAGACTTCTGGAATTTTTGTTTGTGTATAAAGTATTTGGCAACAAGAATAAAAAAAATCACAATTATTTCAATGGTCTTGTTGTTATTGCAATAGTGACATATTATATCCTTCATGTCAAAAACATGGGTAGTGTTCAAAAAGGTAAATAAGTATTCTGCAAGGTTTTACCCAAAATCTATCACAGATATACAGTTGAAGTCGGAAGTTTACATACACCTTAGCCAAATACATTTAAACTCAGTTATTCACCATTCCTGACATTTAATCCTAGTAAAAATTCCCTGTCTTAGGTCAGTTAGGATCACCACTTTATTTTAAGAATGTGAAATGTCAGAATAATAGTAGAGAGAATGATTTATTTATTTCATCACATTCCCAGTGGGTCATAAGTTTACATACACTCAATTAGTATTTGGTAGCATCGCCTTTAAATTGTTTAACTTGGGTCAAATGTTTCGGGTAGCCTTCAACAATCTTCCCACAATAAGTTGGGTGAATTTTGGCCCATTCCTCCTGACAGAGCTGGTGTAACTGAGTCAGGTTTGTAGGCCTCCTTGCTCGCACACACTTTTTCAGTTCTGCCCACAAATTTTCTATGGGATTGAGGTCAGGGCGTTGTGATGGCCACTTCAATACCTTGACTTTGTTGTCCTTGAGCCATTTTGCCACAACTTCGGAAGTATGCTTGGGGTCATTGTACATTTGGAAGACCCATTTGCGACCAGGCTTTAACTTCCTGACTGATGTCTTGAGATGTTGCTTCAATATATCCACATAATTTTTCCTCCTCATGATGCCATCTATTTTGTGAAGTGCACCAGTCCCTCCTGCAGCAAAGCACCCCCACAACATGATGCTGCCACACTGTGCCTCACGGTTGGGATGGTGTTCTTCGGCTTGCAAGCCTCCCCCTTTTTCCTCCAAACATAACGACGGTCATTAAGGCCAAACAATTCTATTTTTGTTTCATCAGACCAGAGGACATTTCTCCAAAAAGTATGATCTTTGTCCCCATGTCCAGTTGCAAACCGTAGTCTGGCTTTTTTATGGCGGTTTTGGAGCAGTGGCTTCTTCCTTGCTGAGCGGCCTTTCAGGATATGTCGGTAAAGGACTCGTTTTACTGTGGATATAGATACTTTTCTACCTGTTTCCTCCAGCATCTTCACAAGGTCCTTTGCTGTTGTTCTGGGATTGATTTGCATTTTGTGCACCAAAGTACATTCATCTCTAGGAGACAGAACGCATCTCCTTCCTGAGCGGTAGGACGGCTGCGTGGTCCCATGGTGTTTATACTTGCGTACTATTGTTTGTACAGATGAATATGGTACCTTCAGGCGTTTGGAAATTTCTCCCAAGGATGAACCAGACTTGTGGAGGTCAAAAAATTAAATCTGAGGTCTTGGCTGATTTGTATTTATTACAACAAGATTTATCAAGTAAGCCCACGTCTTCCAAACTGAGTTCTGGATAAGCTCTGTGATCATCACCAAAGCTAAGATGAGTTTTCATTAGTGTAGTTAGACCACAGTGAATGGCTTTGATCACAGAAATAAACTCTCTGAAAGGTATTGGAAACTGTTCATATGCAAGATTATTACCCCTGTTGTCGAAAACAACAAGAGCAAAGTAAATATTCCTCTCATGCCAGCTAGGGTAGAACAATTACTTATTTCTCATAGTTATGTCGGAATTATTCCACAAAAGAGCTTTATGTGGGGAAAGATTGTGCAGGAAACATATTTTCCAGGACATTAAGATGGCGCCAAAGAGGATGGCTGACGTTTTACATGCTCCTAACCCATTGTGCTATTTTGAGAGTTTTTTTTGCATTGTTTGTAACTTATTTTGTTACTTATTTTGTACATAATGTTGCTGCTACCATCTCTTATGACCGAAAATAACTTCAGCGATTAGTATTTTGATCGCGATTACTCACCACAAACTGGAAGAAGCTTTTTCCTTTAACGAGTCCGACAAGAAGGATATGCTGCTCTCCCGGGAGCAGGCCCAAATTCCCGTAATTTGTTTGAAGAAAAGACAGAGGAAAAGAGGACGCAGATTGGGCTGCCTTCTGAGAATCCGTAGGCGAGCGAGTAAACTCCCACTGCCATCCATTCTACTTGCTAACATGCAATTGTTGGAAAATAAAATGTATGACCTACGATTACGATTATCCTACCAACGGGACATTTAATATCTTATGTTTTACCGAGTCATGGCTGAACGACGACACACATAATATAGAGCTGGCGGGATTTTCCATGCACCGGCAAAACAGAGAAGCTACGTCTAGTAAGATGAGGGGTGGGGGTGTGTGTCTTTTTCTCAATAACAGCTGGTGTGCGATGTCTAATATTAAAGAAGTCTCGATGTATTGCTCGCCTGAGGTAGAGTACCTTATGATAAGCTGTAGATCACATTATCTACCAAGATAGTTCTCATCTATATTATTTGAGGCCGTCTATTTACCACCACATGCTGGCACTAAGACCGCACTCAACCAACTCTATAAGGGCATAAGCAAACAAGAAAATGCTCACCCACAAGCGGTGCTCCTAGTGGCTGGGTACTTTAATGCAAGCAAACTTAAATCAGTTTTACCAAATTGTCACATGTGCAACCAAAGGAAAAAAAATTCTAGACCACATTTACTCCACACACTGAGATGCATACAAAGCTCTCCCCCGCCCTCCATTTGGCAAATCTGACCATAATTCTATCCTCCTGATTCCTGCTTAAACTAAAGCAGGAAGTACCAGTGACTCGCTCAATACGGAAGTGGTCAGACACGGATGCTACGCTACAGGACTGTTTTGCTAGCACAGACTGAAATATGTTCCGGGATTCATCCAATGGCATTAAGGAGTATACCACCTCAGGCATCGGCTTCATCAATAAGTGCATCGACGACGTTGTCCCCACAGTGACCGTACGTACATATCCCAACCAGAAGCCATGGAATACAGGCAACATCCGCATCGAGCTAAAGGCTAGAGCTGCCACTTTCAAGGAGCGGGACACTAATCCGGACACTTATGAGAAATCCCGCTATGCCCTCAGACGAACCATTAACAAGCAAAGTGTCAATACAGGATTAAGATTGAATCCTACTACACCGACTCTGATGCTCATCAGATGTGGCAGGGCTTGCAAACTATTACGGACTACAAAGGGAAACCCAGATGCGAGCTTCTCAGTGACGCAAGCCTACCAGACGAGCTAAATGCCTTTTATGCTTGCTTCGAGGCAAGCAACACTGAAGCATGCACGAGAGCACCAGCTGTTCTGGATGACTGTGTGATAACACTCTTGGTAGCCGATGTGAGCAACATTCACAAAGCTGCGGGGCCAGATGGATTACCAGGACATGTACTCAAAGCATGCATGGACCAACTGGCAAGTGTCTTCACTGACATGTTCAACCTTCCTAACTGAGTCTGTAATACCTACATGTTTCAAGCAGACCACCATAGTCCCTGTGCCCAAGGAAGCGAAGGTAACCTGCCTAAATGATTACCACCCGGATACCCTAGACCCACTCCAATTTGCATACCGCCCCAACAGATCCACAGATGACGCAATCTCAATCGCACTCCACACTGTCCTTTCCCACCTGGACAAAAGGAAAAGCTATGTGAGAATGCTATTCATTGACTACAGCTCAGCGTTCAACACCAGTGCCCACGAAGCTCATCACTAAGCAAAGGACGCTGGGACTAAACACCTTCCTCTGCAACTGGACCCTGGACTTCCTGACGGGCCACCCCCAGGTGGTAAGGGTAGGCACAATATGTCTGCCACGCTGATCCTCAACACTGGGGCACCTCAGGGGTGTGTACTTAGTCCCCTCCTGTACTCCCTGTTCATCCACGACTGCATGGCCAAATACAACTCCAACACCCTCATTAAGTTTGCTGACGACACAACAGTGGTAGGCCTGATCACCGACAATGATGAGACAGCCTATAGGGAGGAGGTCAGAGAACTGGCAGTGTGGTGCCAGGACAACAACCTGTCCCTCAATGTGAGCAAGACAATCGTGGACTACAGGAAAAGGCGGGCCAAACAGGCCCCCATTAACATCAATGGGGCTGTAGTGGAGCGGGTCGAGAGTTTCAAGTTCCTTGGTGTCCACATCACCAACAAACTATCATGGTCCAAACTCACCAAGACAGTCGTGAAGAGGGCACGACAAAACCTTTTCCCCCTCAGGAGATTGAAAAGATTTGGAATGGGTCCCCAGATCCTCAAAAAGTTCTACAGCTGCACCATCGAGAGCATCCTGACCGGTTGCATCACCACCTGGTATGGCAACTGCTCGGCATCTGACCGTAAGGCGCTACAGAAGGTAGTGCGTACTGCCCATTACATCACTGGGGCCAAGCTTCCTGCATTCCAGGACCTACAGGCGGTGTCAGAGGAAAGCCAATAAAATTGTCAGAGACTACAGTCACCTAAGTCATAGACTGTTTTCTCTGCTACCACACGGCAAGCGGTAGTCTAGGACCAAAAGGGTCCTTAACAGCTTCTGCCCCCAAGCCATAAGACTGGAACAATTAATCAAATGGCCACTGGACTATTAAAAATTGAAGACCTCCCAACTTATTAAACACATTGTTGGGAATGAAATACCAGAAATGTCATGCGGTGGTGCCAAAGATATTGTACTGATGACGTTTATGTTGTGTAAAGTCAAGTGTGATAAGACTACCCCCCAGCGGTGGGAGGTAAAAATCTCTAATAGGTAAGGCAAAACTATACTTTTTTTTTTTATCAAACTAATAAATAAATAGCTCTACAAAAATAGCAGTTGAGTTAAGTGTTTTATCATACTTGACAGAATGAATTTTCCAGACGTTATTTCAAGTGCAAAAATATGGGAAATAAGGCCTACTGTCAGAATCGGGTCAGAATAATGTTGCCTAGGCTAATGCATTTGGAAGTTGTTTTGAATTAATTGTTTTGTTGTGTTAATTTAAAGATAAAACAAATTAAGGTAATACAGCAAGTATACAGTAAAAACACCTTTTCAAATAGCTTTTCATCCATTTTGTAAAACAATTTGACAAAATGAGAACCCTTTACACATACATTTTCAACATTCATAACAAATACCAATCAATTTACATAAAAAGTACAACTAAGTTCAAGTAACAGAAGTTTTCTGCCTTATGTTTCAACAGAAGATTGTGATTCAAACAAGCCTAAAATTACATTTAGTCAGTTATCTGAATGCTATGTAAGCTTAGTACGCTTTGACCCTTTTAAGTTCTCATCTTCTGGAAGTCGAGACTTCTGAGTGTATGAGATCTACGGTTTGACTCTTCCTTGTGACGATTTTTCAGGCTCCCAGTTCCGTTTGGTACATCATCTTTGACATGTTTGGAAAATACTGTACAGTGATCAAATATTATTGATCTTCAGAAATTTTGGGGTTTGAACCATGAGCCAAATTTGTCATGGACATAACAATTTTAGACTGTTTTGGACTATTTTTTTTCTGCCGGTTTCACTAGCTGGTGCTTTCCTATGATGTTTATTGCCCTTGAGGTCAGTTCTTCTCTAATTAAAATCTGTCTGTGAAACCACTAATCCACACTTTGGGGTGGGAATTTAGGGACTGGGGCATTAATACTGGGAAGACTTGAGTCTATATCTGGTGTTCTTGTATAACTACCCAGTTTAGAAGTCTTGGATTTCACTGTGAGGTCGTCAAGGTTAATTTCTGAAGCTCTCAGATCCACCCCAGACACTTGGTAATCAACTTTTGGCAAATCAATATCTGCAATGGGATAACTAGCTCTTCCTTTGAACTTCCTAGACTTCCCAACAGGCACATTTATATGTACTCCACCTGGCATATCAAATATTTTATTTGCACTCCACCTGGGATATCAGATCTGCGTTTACTATGAGATGACACTTTGTATTCCAGGCTTCTGATATCAGCTTTGGGTATGCTAAGGCTGACATCTGGGTGACTAACTTTCAAGTCTGGTGCTTTTAGATCCACTTCAGCCTTTTTTGTTTTCATAAAGTCCATATCTGATACTGTCCTTCAATTGGGACTTCCAAGCTGAGGCAATTTTAATGACGGCTGTTGGAATTTTTTAGATTGTTTAGCAATGTCACTGTCTGGCAAATTGAGATCAGCTTGAAGTTACCAGAGGGAACATTTATGTCTAAATCTGGACTACCAATGCCCATGTTTACTTTCAGGGTTGACAAGCTCAGGTCCGGTCCCTCAATGTCTCCATCTATTCCAGCATCTGGATCTTTCAGACCAGAAAGGATGAATTTAGGCATTTTGAAGTGAGGCATTTTGAATTTACAAGACGGAGAACCAATGTTTATATCTGGAGTGTCTAAATCTATGTTAGGGGCTTTCAAGTCAATTGTAGGTAGGTCCAGATCTGGTGAACCAATCCCACCTTCATCTTTGACAATTTAACCTAGGTCAGCACTGATGTCATGATATGGTCCTTTTGGTGTAGACAACCCAAATGTAGGCATTTTGAATGTAGGAGTGTTGATGTCCAAATCAGAGGCTTCGATGCTATCATTTAGCCTCTCCATGGTTGGAATTCTGAATCTACCTGAGGGCATATCTGGAGCATTGAGTTCTAGTTTTGGGCTTTTGAGATGACCCTTAGGTAGTCTCAAATCTGGGGGACTGATTCCCCCTTTTAGCTTTGGGGCTGAAAGATCAATATCAGGGAAGTCATAGTCAGGTTCATCTACATTTGGCCCAGATAGCCCGAAATCAGGCATCTTCAAATCTGGCATTTTTAGACCTGTTTTGGGATCTTTGAGGTTAGCTGTGGGGGCATTGATATCTGTATCTGGGCCCTCTAAGTCTCCATCTATGTCAACATCTGGTCTCTTTAGGTCTCTGAATTTTAGCATTTTATATTTGGCCATTTTGAATTTCCCAGAGGGTTCATCGATGTCAAGATCAGGAGCATTCAGATCAACCTTTGGTTCATTCAATGTAGGTACTTTGACTTTACCGGAGGGCATATTAAAGTTTACATCTGGTGCATTGAGGTCTAGTTTGGGGCCTTTGAGGTCTACATCTGGCAGATCCAAATCTGGAGGACTAATTCCCCCCTTTAAACTTGGGGGCTGAAAGATCTAAGTCAGGCCTCTTAACCTTTGGTCCAGAGGAACCTAAATCTGGCATCTTGAAAGTTGGCATTTTGAATTTTCCTGATGGACTGTCAATGTCAGCATCTGGAATGTTGAGGTCTGCTTTGGGACCCTTGAGTTTGGGAGATGACAAGTTCAGGTCTGGTCCCTCTATATCTCCATCTTTGTTAGTATGTCGCCCCTTCATTCCAAATGTAGACATTTTCAATTTGGGCATTTTCAATTTCCCTGTGGGCGAATCAATGTCAATATCTGGAGTGTTTACATCTAATTTAGGGGCTTTGAGGTCCATGTCTGGTAAATCCATGTCAGGGGCATCAATCCCACCTTTTATCTTTGGCATATTTAGACTGAACTTTGGTGATTTCGCGTTCATGTCCAGATTTGGTCCTTTTGGCATAGTGCCTGAGAGTCCAAATTTGGGCACTTTCAGTTTACCAGAGGGAGCGTCAACATCAAAGTCTTGAGCATTGAGATCTAGTTTGGGCCCTTTGAGATTACCCTTAGGTAGTCTCACATCTGGGGGACTGATTCCCCCTTGTAGCTTTGGGGCTGAGAGGTCAATATCAGGTAAGTCATAGTCAGGTTCATCTACATTTGGCCCAGATAGCCCGAAGCCAGGCATCTTCAAATCTGGCATTTTTAGACCTGTTTTGGGATCTTTGAGGTTAGCTGTGGGGGCATTGATATCTATATCTGGGCCCTCCAAGTCTCCATCAATGTCAACATCTGGTCCCTTTAGGCCTCTGAATTTAGGCATTTTAAATTTGGGCATTTTGAATTTCCCAGAAGGTGCATTGATGTCAAAATCAGGGCATTTGCATCTAGTTTAGGGCTTTGAGATCAGCATCTGGTAAATTCATGTCTGGGAATCAATTCCCCCTTTATCTTTGGGGCTTTGATATTCAGTTTTGTGGATTTAGGCATTTTACCAGACAGACCAAATTTAGGCATTTTCAGTTTACCAGAGGGCCATCAATGTCAAGATCAGGAGCATTCAGGTCAACCTTTGGTTTCTTAAATGTAGGTACCTTGACTTTACCTGAGGGCATATTACAGTTTACATCTGGTGCATTGAGGCCTAGTTTGGGGCTTTTGAGGTCTGGCAGATCCAAATCTGGGGGACTAATTCCCCCTTTAAACTTGGGGGCTGAAAGATCCAAGTCAGGCCTCTTAACCTTTGGTCCAGAGGAACCTAAATCTGGCATCTTGAAAGTTGGCATTTTGAATTTTCCTG
This sequence comes from Brachymystax lenok tsinlingensis, assembly GCA_030435695.1. NCBI lineage: Eukaryota > Metazoa > Chordata > Actinopteri > Salmoniformes > Salmonidae > Brachymystax > Brachymystax lenok. Next base: position 7,752,848 of record CM059812.1, on the reverse strand, counting down.
ATGGACTGTCAATGTCAGCATCTGGAATGTTGAGGTCTGCTTTGGGACCCTTGAGTTTGGGAGATGACAAGTTCAGGTCTGGTCCCTCTATATCTCCATCTTTGTTAATATGTCGCCCCTTCATTCCAAATGTAGACATTTTCAATTTGGGCATTTTCAATTTCCCTGTGGGCGAATCAATGTCAATATCTGGAGTGTTTACATCTAATTTAGGGGCTTTGAGGTCCATGTCTGGTAAATCCATGTCAGGGGCATCAATCCCACCTTTTATCTTTGGCATATTTAGACTGAACTTTGGTGATTTCGCACCTGCGTTCATGTCCAGATTTGGTCCTTTTGGCATAGTGCCTGAGAGTCCAAATTTGGGCACTTTCAGTTTACCAGAGGGAGCATCAACATCAAAGTCTTGAGCATTGAGATCTAGTTTGGGCCCTTTGAGATGACCCTTAGGTAGTCTCACATCTGGGGGACTGATTCCCCCTTGTAGCTTTGGGGCTGAGAGGTCAATATCAGGTAAGTCATAGTCAGGTTCATCTACATTTGGCCCAGATAGCCCGAAGCCAGGCATCTTCAAATCTGGCATTTTTAGACCTGTTTTGGGACCTTTGAGGTTAGCTGAGGGGGCACTGATATCTATATCTTGGCCCTCCAAGTCTCCATCAATGTCAACATCTGGTCCCTTTAGGCCTCTGAATTTAGGCATTTTAAATTTGGGCATTTTGAATTTCCCAGAAGGTGCATTGATGTCAAAATCAGGGGCATTTGCATCTAGTTTAGGGGCTTTGAGATCAGCATCTGGTAAATTCATGTCTGGGGAATCAATTCCCCCCTTTATCTTTGGGGCTTTGATATTCAGTTTTGTGGATTTAGGCATTTTACCAGACAGACCAAATTTAGGCATTTTCAGTTTACCAGAGGGGCCATCAATGTCAAGATCAGGAGCATTCAGGTCAACCTTTGGTTTCTTAAATGTAGGTACCTTGACTTTACCTGAGGGCATATTACAGTTTACATCTGGTGCATTGAGGCCTAGTTTGGGGCTTTTGAGGTCTGGCAGATCCAAATCTGGGGGACTAATTCCCCCTTTAAACTTGGGGGCTGAAAGATCCAAGTCAGGCCTCTTAACCTTTGGTCCAGAGGAACCTAAATCTGGCATCTTGAAAGTTGGCATTTTGAATTTTCCTGATGGACTGTCAATGTCAGCATCTGGAATGTTGAGGTCTGCTTTGGGACCCTTGAGTTTGGGAGATGACAAGTTCAGGTCTGGTCCCTCTATATCTCCATCTTTGTTAATATGTCGCCCCTTCATTCCAAATGTAGACATTTTCAATTTGGGCATTTTCAATTTCCCTGTGGGCGAATCAATGTCAATATCTGGAGTGTTTACATCTAATTTAGGGGCTTTGATGTCCATGCCTGATAAATCCATGTCAGGGGCATCAATCCCACCTTTAAACTTGGGGGCTGAAAGATCCAAGTCAGGCCTCTTAACCTTTGGTCCAGAGGAACCTAAATCTGGCATCTTGAAAGTTGGCATTTTGAATTTTCCTGATGGACTGTCAATGTCAGCATCTGGAATGTTGAGGTCTGCTTTGGGACCCTTGAGTTTGGGAGATGACAAGTTCAGGTCTGGTCCCTCTATATCTCCATCTTTGTTAATATGTCGCCCCTTCATTCCAAATGTAGACATTTTCAACTTGGGCATTTTCAATTTCCCTCTGGGCGAATCAATGTCAATATCTGGAGTGTTTACATCTAATTTAGGGGCTTTGAGGTCCATGTCTGGTAAATCCATGTCAGGGGCATCAATCCCACCTTTTATCTTTGGCATATTTAGACTGAATTTTGGTGATTTCGCACCTGCGTTCATGTCCAGATTTGGTTCTTTTGGCATAGTGCCTGAGAGTCCAAATTTGGGCACTTTCAGTTTACCAGAGGGAGCGTCAACATCAAAGTCTTGAGCATTGAGATCTAGTTTGGGCCCTTTGAGATGACCCTTAGGTAGTCTCACATCTGGAGGACTGATTCCCCCTTGTAGCTTTGGGGCTGAGAGGTCAATATCAGGTAAGTCATAGTCAGGTTCATCTACATTTGGCCCAGATAGCCCGAAGCCAGGCATCTTCAAATCTGGCATTTTTAGACCTGTTTTGGGACCTTTGAGGTTAGCTGTGGGGGCATTGATATCTATATCTGGGCCCTCCAAGTCTCCATCAATGTCAACATCTGGTCCCTTTAGGCCTCTGAATTTAGGCATTTTAAATTTGGGCATTTTGAATTTCCCAGAAGGTGCATTGATGTCAAAATCAGGGACATTTGCATCTAGTTTAGGGGCTTTGAGATCAGCATCTGGTAAATTCATGTCTGGGGAATCAATTCCCCCCTTTATCTTTGGTGATTTCACACCTGCATTGATGTCTAGACCTCGTCCTTTTGGCAATGTGCCAAAGAGATTGAATTTGGGCGTTTTCAGTTTACCAGAGGGCCCATCGATGTCCAGATCAGGAGCATTCAGATCAACCTTTGGTTTATTCAATGTAGGTACTTTGACTTTACCTGTGGGCATATCTATGTCAAAATCTGGAGCATTGAGGTCTAATTTGGGGCCTTTGAGGTCTACATCTGGCAGATCCAAATCTGGGGGACTAATTCCCCCTTTAAACTTGGGGGCTGAAAGATCTAAGTCTGGAGTCTTTACCTCTAAGTCGGGCCCTTGAATATCTGGCCCCGAGAAGCCAAAGTCTGGCACCTTAAAACTTGGCATCTTTAATTTTCCAGATGGGCTACCAACATCCAAGTCTGGCTTTTTTAACTTGGAAGATAATGAGCTCAGATCTGGTCCATCCAAGTCTCTATCAATGCCAACGTCTGGTCCTTTAGGGCCCGAAAGGTCAGATATAGGCATCTTAAACTTTGGCATTTTGAATTTTTCTGGGGGTGCGTTGATGTCAATATCTGGAGTGTTTACATCTAATTTAGATGATTTCAGGTCGACTTTGGGTAAGTCCAAGTCGGGTGCATCAAGTCCACTTTTTATCTTGGGAGCTTTGAGAATTAGCTTTGGTGTTTTTACATCCTCATCAATGCCCAGATCTGGTCTTTTTAGGCCAGAGAAGTCAAATTTGGGCATCTTCAGTTTACCAGAGGGGGCATCCACATCGAAATCAGGAGCTTTGAGTTCTGCATGTGGTTTCTTTAGTTTGAATTTACCTGAGGGTATATCAATGTCTGGAGTACTGAGGTCAGGCAAACTGACATCTGATAGACACATCTCAGCCGCTGAGAGGTCCAGGTCTGGATTCCTAACTCTTGGTCCAGATATAGCAAAGTCAGCCATTCCAAGACTTTGTGTTTTGATCTTCCCAGATGGGATACCAATGTCTGAATCTGGCAGTTCTAGATTTATTTTGGAATATTTAAGGTCTACTGAAGGTAAATCTGAGATATTGACATGAGGATCAGCCCCTAAAGACCCATTCAAATGAGCTAGAGAGAGATCTGATGTACTCATGTTGGCATTAGGCAACAAAAGTTCTCCACCAGGAGCATCGAGAGTCACTGTAGAGTCTGTTCCTCTGACATCAGAGTTGGCCCAGAGAGGTCTCGGTCTCTTGCCTTTCACCTGTCCGTTAGGAGAGCCTCTTTCCCCAGAAGTTGTAGGTTGTCCAGAGCTGTCCTCCTTCATGAACTTCTTTATTTTGGCATTGAGTCTGTTATAGGAATCCTTCAGCATCTGCAAAGAGAAAGCAATCCAATAACAATGGATATAATTGATCTAACAACCTTTTGAAAATGTACTTTATTTGTTATTCAGCTAATTCTGTTTAACTTTAAATGTATTCCACAAACCTCTTCTGGTGCTTTGATGCTGTCCAAGGTCCCCATACTCTGACGCAAATTATTTTTTGTCAGAACTTGAACCTTCTCATCAAATCCATTATCATCCATCAGCTTCAATATTTTCAACACATCGTCTTTCGAAAGTTGGTCAAAGTTGATTGTGGCACCCACAATTTCATCTCCTGAAGAAAAGGAAAAAACATTTCTCAAAGTGAAACACAGTTAAAGCATGTTGACTGAAAATGTCAACGATTCTAAATGTGTCCTTAAAAACAGCTATGCATTTTATTGATGCACAAAAGTCAGAGAAAAATCCCAAAAGTGAAAGCTCAAGTTTTTTTTGGTTTTTGGGAGCTTTGAGACTCAACAACATTTTTATACATTAAATAAGAGACTCAAAAGTTATACCTTCTTTGAGCCCTTGATTGGCCAAGGAGCCATTGACAACACTGGAGACGAACAATCGTCCTTTCTCTGATTCCTCCAGCATCAGCCCCCCAGAGGGCCTCCTCCCGCTGCGGACACCAGCCTAAAAGCAGACATACAAACATAGTTATACGAAATGTGCAGACAGGAGTGTGGCCTCAGTGTTGGTCATGTTTCAATAACCCAGTCATCAAATGCCAACAATGAACAATAAACTTACAAATACATGTTATTTACAATAATTTACAAATCTATAATAAAATAACTTTTTTAAATAGATGTTTTAAATGGCATGCACTTCTAGAAAGTAATGCTGAGGCATAGGTGTTTTTCAAAAAAGAAAATGTCTTGTTGCTTAGCTTATTGTATTGGAATATGCTTGTTATTACTATCATCATGGCTGATGGATGAATTATCTCACATACCATGATCCTTTATGAAAAGCTCTTCTGTCTAAACCTGTTGAGGAGGAAAGAATCAGTGGAAAATAAATTCTCAGCTTGGTTTCATGCTATAATAATCAAATCATATCGGCCTAAATAATGCAGCATACTTTCATAGCCTTCAAGAGTATCAAATGCAAGGAAAGAACATAATTAGACAATAATGCCACAGCTCATGTTAAACCCTTTGAACATAAAACACTAAATCAGCTGAAACCATAACTAAAGGGGGGGCTATGGGGGATATATAACCTGTTTACATATGCAAATTAGCAGATGGTTGACACCCAGGTAGCTGCACCTTTGAGGTATTTGTGGTGTGGCCTTGGGACATGGAGGGAACAACAGGAACAAGTTTGTCCAGGGAAATAGATATATATATCTAAGTGCACTATAGTCGGGAGTTTCCTTTTTAAAAGTAAACTCAGAAATGACCACACCCACCAGTTTCTATTATGAAAAGCTTGCCGTGGCAGGGGCTCAAATAATTTGTAAACGATCGCTTCCGGGTATGTTCCTTCAGGTCCTGTAAGTGATTTGTGTCACATGCTTAGCCAGACTGCTGCTCTATGAACAATAATTTGTTCCACAATTATCATAATCATCATCATCATCATTAACTTCATCATCAAATACTGTACATCCAAAACATGAATATGTACAAATATGAATCACTCAGACTTATTAAACTATGTGTTTCAATATTCCCCTATTGCTTTTAAGTCAGCCATAATGTTTTGAATGGAATAACTTAATTAAGGAGCAGAGATTGAATGTAAATATGCCACACGCCCAACAATAACTACAGGGAACTGCCAAAATAATGGAAACACTTGAATAAATAAGGGATACAAGATATATTGATACATGAGCATGAAAACAATGTAAACCAAATGCCATGGAGTGGCACCTGAGACAGCATTTTACACCACCATAAACAAAACACCAAATTATGGAATTTCCCGTGGAAAACTGGTGTCGCATCCTTCCAACAGAGTTCCAGACACCTGTAGTCTATGCCAAGGTGCATTGAAGCTGTTATGGCTCATGGTGGCCCAACACTTCATGTTGGTGTTTCCTTTATTTTGGCAGTTACCTGTCAAAGATGAGTGGACTGACAGTAAGCTAAAAGCTGCAATCATATTTCATAAAACATGGCACTTTATTGACAATTACTCTGTTCAAATAATTCCTATTATTTGACTTTCATTCACATTGTGCAGAGCTGTAAGAGATTAGAGGCTGACTGAGATTTTCTCCAAGTCTCCAAGATTTTCTCCAAGTTCTCCAAGGCTGACTGAGATTTTCTCCAATATTTAACTTTTAATATGTATTGTACTGTACATACTACTGTACAAAAATATGCCATTTCAGAGTGTCTCTTCAAAATGTTTGGTTTCTCCTACTCTATATGCATCCTTAATATCTTTTTTCAGGTATAAAAATGTTTCACATCAGCATATTAAAACATCATCAAGCCAATAGTTACTGTAGACATTTGCATTACAAACCTGCACATACTGTTGCTAACTTGACATACTCATCTAGCTGCGGCAGGTAGCCTAGTTTTTAGAGCGTTGGGCCGGTAACCAAAAGGTTGCTGGATTGAATCAATGAGCTGATAAGAGCGTTGGAGAATGTGTGTGACAGTTGTAACTGAAAGGTTGCTGGATCGAATCCCCGAGCTGACAAGGTAAAAATCTGTCGTTCTGCCGCTGAGCAAGGCAGTTAACACATTGTTCCCCGGGCGCCGTGGATGTCAATTATGGCAGCCCCCTGCCCCTCTCTGATTCAGAGGTGTTGGGTTAAATGCAGAAGATGCATTCAGTTGTACAAGTGACCCTTACAATGACATCATTGTGGACTTTGCAAACACTAGCAACAGTACCTGGCACCATATAGTCTGGATGGAGTCCTTCAGCAAAAGGTTCTAAATGTAAAAAGACAACAAATCAAAATCTTACCTTAGGCTCCATTGGGTTGTTTTGACCATGCAGTTTCTTGTTATTCAGCCACCGAAGAGTTTTACCACCGATGTGAGAAAGTTGTGAGTGTTAGCAGTCCATGCTGTTCCGTACTCCTGTAGGAGTGCCTACCCTGTGCCTCACTCAGCGAAAGCATACCCTCCCCAAAGCTGACAAACTGGTTCCACCTTCAGCATACCTTCCCGGTGCCTCAGTCAGCAAAAACATACCCTCCCCAAAGCAGACAAACTGGTTCCAACTTCGGCATCCCTTCTGTGGTGGTTAATTTCTTTACTATCAAATGAGGAGAGACAAACTTATCACACAAGTCAGAGTTATACTTAAACTAAATCCCTAATCACTTATTAATAATGGAGCAGGTCAATACGACGCACACATATAAAGTGAATCGATTGAGTTCTCTACGATAATGATGGCTGTGTCACAAAGTAGGAGTAATGGGTGCGGAGTCAGGCGCAGAGAGCAGAGGATAAGGAAAATCGTCCTTTAATTCGGTGCGCAATAATAACCCCAAAACAAAACAGGCGCACTAAAACAAAAGGCGGCCCAATCAGGACACCGAACAAGCAAGTTACATACAACAACCGAACATCCACCAACAAACAGAGAGCAAGCCCGCACAAAAGGAGGCGGGCCTAACCGGCTTAAATAGCCCTAACCAAAAAAAACACAAACAAGGAACAGGGGCAACCAATAAGGAATAAACAATGGAAAGGAAAAGGGGATCGGTGGCAGCTAGTAGGCCGGTGACGACGACCGCCGAACGCCGCCGAACAGGCAGAGGAGCCACCTTCGGTGGGAGTCCCCCCCCCCCTGACGCGCGGCCCCCGCGGCGCGCCGACACCGGCCTCGAGGGCGACCCGGAGGGCGAGGCGCAGGGCGATCCGGATGAAGGCGGTGGAACTCCCTCAGCAGTGATGGATCCAAGACGTCCTCCACCGGTACCCAGCACCTCTCCTCCGGACCGTACCCCTCCCAGTCCACGAGGTACTGTAGACCCCTCACCCGCCGCCTAGAGTCCAGAATGGAGCGGACTGTGTACGCCGCGGACCCTTCGATGTCTAGAGGGGGCGGAGGGACCTCCGGCACCTCACCTTCCTGCAGGGGACCAGCTACCACCGGCCTGAGGAGAGACACATGAAACGAGGGGTTAATACGGTAGTAAGAAGGAAGCTATAACCTATAACACACCTCGTTTATCCTCCTCAGGACTTTAAATGGCCCCACACACAACGGAAAGGAAAAGGGGATCGGTGGCAGCTAGTAGGCCGGTGACGACGACCGACGAACGCTGCCGAACAGGCAGAGGAGCCACCTTCGGTGGGAGTCGTGACAGGCTGGTCATGGCTGGTCGAAGATTCACGATCAAATGATTCGTTGAGACCCCCGAGACAAAAGTACAAAGGTATTTTATAGCCAAGATACACCCCTTTCAACCTACATGACGAACAACAGATATATAGAGGGAGTCACAAGGTTAAGATTTGTATGAAAGATACTTACAGTGGGGAAAAAAAGTATTTAGTCAGCCACCAATTGTGCAAGTTCTCTCACTTAAAAAGATGAGAGAGGCCTGTAATTTTCATCATAGGTACACTTCAACTATGACAGACAAAATGAGGGAAAAAAATCCAGAAAATCACATTGTAGGATGTTTTATGAATTTATTTGTTATAAATATATAATACTTTGTTATATACCCTTTGTTGGCAATGACAGAGGTCAAATGTTTTCTGTAAGTCTTCACAAGGTTTTCACACACTGTTGCTGGTATTTTGGCCCATTCCTCCATGCAGATCTCCTCTAGAGCAGTGATGTTTTGGGGCTGTCGCTGGGCAACACGGACTTTCAACTCCCTCCAAAGATTTTCTATGGGGTTGAGATCTGGAGACTGGCTAGGCCACTCCAGGACCTTGAAATGCTTCTTCTGAAGCCACTCCTTCGCTTGCCCGGGCGGTGTGTTTGGGATCATTGTCATGCTGAAAGACCCAGCCACGTTTCATCTTCAATGCCCTTGCTGATGGAAGGAGGTTTTCACTCAAAATCTCACGATACATGGCCCCATTCATTCTTTCCTTTACACGGATCAGTCGTCCTGATCCCTTTGCAGAAAAACAGCCCCAAAGCATGATGTTTCCACCCCCATGCTTCACAGTAGGTATGGTGTTCTTTGGATGCAACTCAGCATTCTTTGTCCTCCAAACACGACGAGTTGAGTTTTTACCAAAAAGTTCTATTTTGGTTTCATCTGACATTCTCCCAATCCTCATCTGGATCATCCAAATGCTCTCTAGCAAACTTCAGACGGGCCTGAACATGTACTGGCTTAAGCAGTGGGACACGCCTGGCACTGCAGGATTTGAGTCCCTGGCGGCGTAGTGTGTTACTGATGGTAGGCTTTGTTACTTTGGTCCCAGCTCTCTGCAGGTCATTCACTAGGTCCCCGTGTGGTTCTGGGATTTTTGCTCACCGTTCTTGTGATCATTTTGACCCCACGGGTGAGATCTTGCGTGGAGCCCCAGATCGAGGAAGAGTATCAGTGGTCTTGTATGTCTTCCATTTCCTAATAATTGCTCCCACAGTTGATTTCTTCAAACCAAGCTGCTTACCTATTGCAGATTCAGTCTTCCCAACCTGGTGCAGGTCTACAATTTTTGTTTCTGGTGTCCTTTGACAGCTCTTTGGTCTTGGCCATAGTGGAGTTTGGAGTGTGACTGTTTGAGGTTGTGGACAGGTGTCTTTTATACTGATAACAAGTTCAAACAGGTGCCATTAATACAGGTAATGAGTGGAGGACAGAGGAGCCTCTTAAAGAAGAAGTTACAGGTCTGTGAGAGACAGAAATCTTGCTTGTTTGTATGTGACCAAATACTTATTTTCCACCATAATTTGCAAATAAATTCATAAAAAATCCTACAATGTGATTTTCTGGATTTATTTTCCTCATTTTGTCTGTCATAGTTGAAGTGTACCTATGATGAAAATTACAGGCCTCTCTCATCTTTTTAAGTGAGAGAACTTGCACAATTGGTGGCTGACTAAATACTTTTTTTCCCCACTGTATAATACATAGCAGACAGTATCTGCTGTGTCAACAGTTTTCATTAGAGACCAGTGTTTGTCCCTCCGACTCCAAACTGGAGCCATCTCTCCCTGGTACGGTATAGAACAGAAACATTAACTCATGCTCTGGAATGCTCTTTAGGTTTCATCACCCAAAATACATCATAAATCTCTTGTCAGTGTTATCTCCCAGAGGCCCATCCTCAGTAGAACACACGCAAAATTGTTAACAAAATACTCTATTCTGTTGCATAAAACAACCATATGATGCATAAAACTTGCAATTTTGCTCTCACATTCCCCCATTTTAAGAGTCCTCTCAAATAAAAATAAAATTACAAGATTTAGAAACATTCATTCACATGTAGAAAATGCATATATTCTACATAAACCAAGAAGCATAAAAGCAATAACTCATTGCATGGGTTTCTGCACGTAACCGGCTGCCATAGCACTGGCTCAGCCTCCTTCCAAGAAACTTAGCACTGTCTCCCATTTCAACACATATTCTAAGCACTCCAGCAATTTGTCTGGGAAGGTTATGATAGACAGTCACCTGCACGAACCCATGAAGAAAAACAAAAAAATGCATACAGTTATAAGATTCGAAGCTGTATCTTCATAGACAATGAAAATCACATATTTAATGCATAATGCAGTGCATGCAAAAATGGAGTTTAATATAATAAGCTTTAGTTATCACGTGGACTCCTCTCACACTCCTGAGAAAAGACATGAGAGAAAAGCAGTTGATAGCTTAGATCGGATGCTGTACACCGGTTGCTGGCTCAGACTCATTTTTCTCGGTAGAAGTGGTGCGGACAGGGCCGTATTGAACGCCTTTGTCACTCTTCTTCAGCCAGTTAGAGGGGGGGTTTGAGGTACATCACATTAATCACGCAATGATAATTCGTTTGATGGATATCCTAGGCTTTGTATGCCGTTATAAATTACGTCAAGATTCCATCATAAATCGCTCTAACTTTGTGGAAAAAGGTTTATTCAATAAATCCAGCAACTCCTCTCATACTGGGAAAAAATAAGTTAAAAAATTCAGGCCTTAAGTGCAGTTAAATTTCAAATGTAGTACCCAGACAGAGAAAATTCAATAAGCGTTTTATAGTTACATCGTTAGGGTAAGTTAACCAAAAGTGGACACACTCCAATCAGTTTCTAGACCACAATTTCCCAGACTTTGTATACAGTTTAATAATGCTTAAACCTCATCTTTATCAAATTATCCATTAAAGATACCAACTCAAAACCTATGTATGTCTACAAATGGGTGGTTTAATTGTATCTAATTATATTCCCAGTATTACTTTATCAAATCTCTAGTAATCGATTATACACACATACAATTTAGCATATTTTCATATGTTCACAGAATCCATATAAAACGTAAGAAATTCTTAGGTACTCAACCATTCCATTTGCTTTTTCAAGGACTCTCCATAGCTACGAAGCAGCTCTCCAAACATACTCCCAGCAGAACAAAAAAAAAAGTTGTTTCCCGGACAATGACCATGGGATCCTCAACGGTTCTCTAACCTCCCAGAGACCACGGCAAAATCAAGCCTCTCAGGAACTATAGACCTTCCGCTGCTTTCTAAAATATCATCCCCTCTCAATACCACCCTGTGATCTTCTATGATGGGCAGTGAAGGAACGGAACCCCAAGATAACGTTATTCAAAGCTTATTATCCAAATTTCCATCATCTGATTAAGCATATTTCTGAATGTTACTATCCAAACGTCAGATTAAGACTCATTTCCATATTCACACAAATTTCCTATCACAGTCACACAATGCTATTCTCAAACATACCTAATCAATTAGTTGTTTTTCAACAATATTTTAACCTGCAGGAATATTTTCTAATTTATATCTCATGATAAGTTCCTAGGATAATGCAACTCATACATTTACATCTTTCAATACTTCTAAAATGGGTTACAGGTTTAAAACAATTACGGGTTTAAAACAATTACGGGTTTAAAACAACTACATGTTTAAAACAAGTACAGGTTTAAAACAAGTACAGGTGCACCGGATGTTTCCGGATGTTTTAACATTAAATGGCCAAAACTAGTTTATACAGATTCTAGATATTTAACGCTAAATTACCAAACCCAGGGCATATCTGGCTAGCACATTTAAAATAATTGGAATTCACCAGTTCTGAGGATCACTTAGGTCTCACAGACACTTTTCAGAATGAGGTCCTTCTTCCAATAGGGTTTCACCAGGTACCATCCTTCACACAGAACCCACAGTCACCCTGGCCCCTCACCCCTAAAGACTGCACCAATCCCCACTGTGATCAATTCAGTGTCAGGACGGCTCTAGGTTGCCCGCAATCAACCAGTGGCAGAGTATCTTTGAGTCCACAAACTCTCAGATTACTCTCCTCTGACTCGGCCCTGCTTACGCCTCCAAGGTGCCCCCCTGACACAGGAATACACACTCAGAGCCTACGTAACAGAGGCTTTTCTTAAAAACTCGACTTCGTGTGTTTTGCTCACCTCTTTATTCGTTTTTTTTAAACTGAGTTTGAGATGTGGTATCCACTCGACACGCTGCCTCTCAGATCAAAGGTGGGTCCATCTGCTTTGTTCCCGAAGTGTGATCTCCCTGGGATCCCAAGTTTGAGGGATCCCACATGGACGATTTACCCAGGTCGTCAGGAGCGGTCACCAACTGAAGATTCGTATCCCATCTTCGTCGCCAAATGTGGTGGTTAATTTCTTTACTATCAAATGAGGAGAGACAAACTTATCACACAAGTCAGAGTTATACTTAAACTAAATCCCTAATCACTTATTAATAATGGAGCAGGTCAATACGACGCACACATATAAAGTGAATCGATTGAGTTCTCTACGATAATGATGGCTGGTCGACGATTCACGATCAAATGATTCGTTGAGAGCCCCGAGACAAAAGTACAAAGATCTTTTATAGCCAAGATACACCCCTTTCAACCTACATGACGAACAACAGAGATATAGAGTAAGTCACAAAGTTAAGATTTGTATGAAAGATACCTATAATATATAGCAGACAGTATCTGCTGTGTCAACAGTTTTCATTAGAGACCAGTGTATGAAACATGAACTCATGCTCTGGAATGCTCTTTAGGTTTTATCACCCAAAATACATCATAATCTCCTGTCAGTGTTATCTCCCAGAGGCCCATCCTCAGTAGAACACACACACAATAGTTAACAATACTCTATTCTGTTGCATAAAACAACCATTTGATGCAATAAAAATATTATAACATGATCTTGCAATTTTGCTCTCACACTTCCCAGCCACAAACCGTCACACACATTCTCCAGTCCAGGTAGGCAGGGTGATCACTGAAACCTGGCCTCTCAAGACTGGAACTGTGAGATGGAGAGTGCTCGGTTTTTCTCTATCAACACATCAAGACAGGTGGAAAAAAATAATTGTTTGTTAACATAACAAAAATGCAGAGGTGTGCCAAAGAGTTGTCTTGTTTCAAGGGAGGGGGAGCTAGTCGTTCATTCATGACTCATGGTAATTATAAGGCACAACAATGAAGGTGTGGCATGATTGAGAGATTAAGACTTGAATAGAACTGATTTATGAGACATAGCATTCTTACTATATAACCAAACCTGTAAGGTGGGGCTACTCCTTCCAATTACCATTAATGACAATTATATAATCCTACTGACATTCTGATAAACCCAAACTCAACAAAACAATAACATGGGATGTGTAAAACATAGACATATAATTACTAATTATGACAATTATCATAATGACGTTCTGGCAAACTCAATAAATAAAAACAGTGACAAGACATGTGTAAAACCAGTAGAGCCATTTTATTTTGAACATGTTACACCTTCATATTACTGTACATGAGAGTACTGACCACAAGTGAAAACGCTGTATGTAAAGACAATTCTCCCTGAGATGTTCTCTCTTACAGTATATTACAAAACAGAAACATTCTCAAATGACTGATATACAGTAGTTCTACTACAGAATGGCTTGAAATCATCAGATGTAACAACATTGTGAGGAGCTTCCAAACAAATGTGCTCTGTGTGAATGGTAAACAAATAGAAAAAGAGTAACTTTAAATGGTCTTTATTTATCTCAGTCTATTCGTCTGCAACACGTCCATACAGCAAAGAGTGTGTTTTATCTATGTGAAAAATGTCCATTATTGTGCACTCTGTCTAGCTATAAAGATCATACTGCCAACATACCAGGTGCAAGAGGAATCTCAGACATTCATAAATGATTGACGACGCTGCAAAGTGAATGACTGACTTGCTCTAGGAAGACAACTTTTCAGTCAAAATCCATTATAGCGCTACAAAATACTCCCTTCAATACAAAAGCAATTAAAGTACTTATTCCATGTTTCTTCATTACCTCTGTGCTATTGACACATCATCAGTTCTTTCGTTCAACATTAACGTGTTTCCTGAATAAAAAGCTGAGAAATTCCACATGACTCACAGGTTAGAAAATTAACCAGACTTCCTAAAATGTAGTAAAAGAATAATCTCGCTTGAGTTGGACTATTCAGACCTTGCTCTCTGAGGTCAAATCAGTCGGTGGGCCTCAAGGCAGAAGTCTCAGCCCTTAACCACAGATCTAGGATCAGATTACCCTACACCAAATCCTAACCTTAACGATTATGAGAATGAAAATAAATTATCTGACCCTGGACCAGTAATGTTTATAGGGCCAACTTCTACCACCTCCATTGGACGGGTGGTTGGTTGGTCAACAGAGTCCGACCACCACTGGCCTCCTGTGGGGAAACAGAGAGAGGGAGATCCCCATTGACATTTCCCATTGTCATTAGTCCTCTGATAGCTTCTCTTCTCACTCTCCCCTCCCACCAACCAGCTTGGAAAAAATGGAGTCGTCTCTTTGGCACAGATCAGCAGGGGTGTCAAACTCAACCACCTTCCCAGAATGCATCACCAGCACCCTGTCTGAGTCCAAGATGGTGTTGATCCTGTTGACAGAGAAAATAAAGGTGTCACTTTATTAAACTATGACATCAAATTACGTTTTAAATGTAACATGAAAACATAAGTTATGTATAATTCGGTATAAATGTCTACTAAAGCACTTAAGATTACTATGTAAAGTTGAGTTCACTGAGTAATTGACCTATGGGCAATGGTGAGGACGGTCTTGTCTTGAAACTTCTCTCTGATTGTCTGTTGTAGCAGTTTGTCAGTCTTTTGGTCAACGCTGGCTGTAGCTTCGTCAATACACAGAATCTATAGAGAGGAAACAATGTTTGAGAAATAAAGCCATGTTAGTTTTTTTTATTTCACCTTTATTTAACCAGTTAGGCCAGTTGAGAACAAGTTCTCATTTACAACTGCGACCTGGCCAAGATAAAGCAAAGCAGTGCGACAAAAAACAACAGAGTTACACATGGGATAAACAAAAGTACAGTCAATAACAATAGAAAATCTATATACAGTGTGTGCAAATGGAGTAAGGAGGTAAGGCAATAAATAGTAGCAAAGTAATTACAATTCAGCAAATTAACACTGGAGTGATAGATGTGCAGGTGATGATGTGCAAGTAGAAATACTGGTGTGCAAAAGAGCAAAAAAAGTAAATAAAAACAATATGGGGATGAGGTAGGTAGTTGGATGGGTTATTTACAGATGGGCTGTGTACAGCTGCAGCGATCGGTGAGCTGCTCAGATAGCTGATGCTTAAAGTTAGTGATGGAGATATAAGCCTCCAACTTCCGCGATTTTTGCAATTCGTTCCAGTCAGGTATCTCGGACGAACAGAAAGAGAGGTTGAACAGACTAGTAATAGGGGTTGCAAAGATGGCGGCGGATAATTTTAGAGAGGGTCCAGATTGTCTAGCCCAGCTGAATGTCTAGTAATTGATATGGATGGTTGAATTCAAAGCCATGTTTGTAATCGATATGGATGATGGTGCGGGCTGGTTCTTACATTAGCTTCAGTCAGCAGAGCCCTGGCCAGACACAGCAGCTGTCTCTGTCCCAGAGAGAGAGACTTGCCCCGTTCTCCCACCTCAGCACCAAGACCACCTAAGATACACACACAGATGTTAGTGAGGCCACCTGACCGAACTCTTACAGACACAAACAAACTAATTACTACCTTCACCCTCTTCATTTACTTCCTTGTTCTTTCACTCTCACTTGGTTTGATATCAGGGGTGAAAGCAGAATTAATTTCTTACAGGTACGAGACATACAATGTGTTTTTTAATAGGTCTAATCTAGGGCTATGGCGGTCATGACATTTTGTGATTGTAAAGCAAATAACTGCCGGTCTCACAGTAACTGATCGTTAATTAACATAAACACATTTGGCATCTCCTGGCTTCCACACTGATGCAGACCTTTGGAACCTCCACATTTTAAAAAGTATTATAAATCTATGTAATGTAACCTACACCATTGCAATAAATCCATTATTTATTTTAGATAGGTCTAAAGAAACATGATATGAAGAAAATGTAGTCTATTTCAGAAGAGAATAGCATACTCTGAATTGTCGTTATGTTAGGCCCTGATCTGGCTATGCCATACGGCTGTGAGCTACACTAGTTCATTTAGCAGACAATATTTGCTTAGAATTCCGTGGCATTATTTTATATTATAGTATGAACAATACAATTGAACATAGCTGGATAAAATAGAAAGGATGTTTTCTCCAAACGATTTCTGAGGGAGTGTGCACACGCGGCTATTCTGTGTTGAGGGGTTAACAAAGAAACAGGAAACTTTAGTTGTGATACAAACTTTAGGCTATATGGTTTTAATACATTCTAAGGCTGCAAGATGCGACTAATGAAGATTAGAAAAAAGTTGCATGAAAGGCATGAGCTCTGCTTTGTTTCTTGCACAGGCTGCACACACTTCATCAGTCTCTCATTCACAATTTGACAAGCACTTGATAATGCCTCAAATTTCCCAGCGGCATTCCCCTAGTGTGGCCGTAATGCCCCCTTAAAAAAACCAATGCCTTTTACGGCCAGTGGCAGTTGTGCGCTTGGTCTGAATAAACAGTGCATACGTAAAGTATTCAGACCCCTTCACTTTTTCCACATTTTGTTACGTTACAGCCTTATTCTAAAATGGATTAAATCAATTTTGTTCCTCAATCTATACACAATACCCCATAATGACAAAGCGAAAACAGGTTTTTAGCAAATTTATAAAAAATAAAAAACCTTTTAAAAGCAAATGAGGCTGATGTAACAGATCAGAACATTTAGCTTAAAATGTTGATAAACTATTGGTCTATTTCTTCACATTATAAGCGCAGCAATACGTACATGGCAGTAGGCTATAAGCGCGAATGTTCCAAAATGCAATCAATTAGCGGGAAAACACCATTCGCAAAAGTGACCATAAATGCGATTATGCATGTAATTCTTTATTATAAAGGTGCATTTTTATGGTGAAAATAATTTTCCCCAAATTTGAAACTCATGCGCCGCCCATTGTATGCACGTTAGGCTCTACACCGGTCGTAAAGCGGATTAATGTTCTTCATTTTAAGAAGTTATTTGGCCACTTTAGTTGTGATTCAAACCTTATCAAAACATATAGGCCTATGGGCTAGGCTACATGAGGTGTTTCCTGCCTTAATGCACACAAGCGGCATCATTCACAATTGATATGTAATTAACAAGTGATAGGCTAATAATGTCACCCATTAGACTATTCTCAAATC
Organism: Brachymystax lenok tsinlingensis; assembly: GCA_030435695.1. Lineage (NCBI taxonomy): Eukaryota > Metazoa > Chordata > Actinopteri > Salmoniformes > Salmonidae > Brachymystax > Brachymystax lenok. Next base: position 7,735,352 of record CM059812.1, on the reverse strand, counting down.
AAACTGTCACATGCGTCGAATACAACAAGTGTAGACTTTACCGTGAAATGCTTACTTACAAGCCCTTAACCAACAGTGCAGTTCAAGAAGAAAATATTTACCAAGTAGACTAAAATAAAAAGTAATAATAAAAAGTAACACAATAAGAATAACATAACGAGGCTTATTACAGGGGGTATCGGTAACGAGTCAAATCAAATCAAAGTTTGTCACGTGCGCCAAATACAACTGGTATTTATAGTGAAATGCTTACTTACAGGCTCTAACCAATAGTGCAAAAAAAATTATTAGGTGAACAATAGGTAAGAAAATAAATAAAAACACCAGTACAAAATAACAGTAGCGAGGCTATTAAAAGTAGCGAGGCTATATACCGACACCGGTTAGTCAGGCTGATTGAGGTAGTATGTACATGTAGATATGGTTAAAGTGACTATGCATATATGATGAACAGAGAGTAGCAGTAGCGTAAAAGAGGGGTTGGCGGGTGGTGGGACAGTGTGGGGGGGTTCAGGCTAGTTGAGGTAAACAAATGGAGGGGGTTAATGTAAATTGTCCGGTGGTGATTTCATGAATTGTTCAGCAGTCTTATGGCTTGGGGGTAGAAGCTGTTGAGGAGCCTTTTGGTCCTAGACTTAGCGCTCTAGAACCTCTTGCCGTAGCAGAGAAAACAGTCTATAACTTGGGTGACTGGAGTCTTTGACAATTTTATGGGCTTTTCTCTGACACCGCCTATTATATAGGTCCTGGATGTCAGGAAGCTTGGCCCCAGTGATGTACTGGGCCGTTCGCACTACCCTCTGTAGCACTTTACGGTCAGATGCCAAGCAGTTGCCATACCAGGCGATGATACAACCGGTCAGGATGCTCTCGATGGTGCAGCTGTAGAACTTTGAGGATCTGGGGACCCATGCCAAATCTTTTCAGTCTCCTGAGGGGGAAAAGGTTTTGTTGTGCCCTCTTCACTACTGTCTTGGTGTGTTTAATCATTGAATGACATATTAGATGCATATATTACATAAAGAATCCCTTTAATGTCATATGATCTCCTTGTCATATAACTTTTATCATGTATTAACTTTTAATGTGGCATAAAAACAACCAATCATGAGGTTCATTTGATTGTGAAACAATCACTTCAAAAGGCACTCCTGTTAGCTACCCACGCATGTTTGTCCACTCACAAAATAATTCCAGCACCCACAGTTTTCTGAATGGAAAGACAAATCTTTTACAAAAAAACTAAGTGTAATGACATTTGGCGATTGTCATTAGGCCCACTACACTTGTAGCGTGAATTGATGCATCCAATGCTGTACGTGCGCATCTCTGTCACTTTCTCCGCCGTCACAACATTTTGTGTTTCTAACCACAGCGCAATTGAGGGTATACGGACCGATTTCAAGTCAACTTGCTCATTTTCATGCAGCTGACATGCGGTAATGTAAAAAAAAGGTGTAATTCCATATAGTTTTCTTGGCATTTCCTTTTAATTATTGCGATGGGTCACGTTTTACCGGTACGGCGTACCCCCCACTATTTATTTTGTTGGGACGTGGTCCCGGGATGTACCGGCTTACTTTCACCCCTGTTTGATACCCCTCTTCTCTCCATTGGTCTCTCATTCTGTTTGTCTGTTTAATTAACTTCTTGGGGATTGCTGGTGCGCTAGCGCCCCAATCCCGACACTACCAGGTGAAATGCAAGGCGCCAAATTCAAAATCCAAAAGTTGAATTATTAAACATCCACCAATATACAAGTGTTCCATACTCATCAAAAGCTCTGTTTCTTGGCAATATCACAGCGTTGTCAGATTTCAAAAAGGCTTTACGGCGAAAGCAGCACATTTGACTGTTTGAGGGTAGCACCTCACATATTTTTCCCATAGCCATGAATCCATTAGCCATCACGGCACACACATAACACATTTCACAGCAAAAACAAATCAATTACCTGTTGAAGAACTTTTGCTGAGGTCTTCCTAAGTGTCCAACGAAGACAATCCATGGTTCTTTTGTTAGAAAAAGTAATGTATTTTATCCATAAATCTCCATTTGGTTCGCGCGTTATAATCAGAAACGACAGCTTCCACTACTCCATTGAAACGTGACGAGAACTCGTTCATCTTATACCTATAAACTTGTCCAAGAACAATCAAACATAGTTTTAAATGTATCCTTAGGAACACTTTTACGTATATTTACTATTATAAATCAACCGGAATATAAACTGATCGATAAAGACGGTAAAAAAACAGTGCGCTTTGTCGGGAGCGCGCGCTGGCTATTGTTGACATAAATGAGACACTTCCTGGTTTCCTCTTCTTCTCTGGTCTAATTCATCCAAAATGAAAATGAACACTGTCTCGAGACTGTTGACATCCAGAGGAAGCGATGGGTACTGCATTCATATGCCCTTATATGGGCATTTTCATAAGGGAGGGGTTCCAAATGAGCAATGTGTCAAAACCACTTTTTCCAGGACAGAAATTCCTCGGGGGTTTCGCCTGCCATATGCGTTCTGTTTTACTCACAGACAAATGGTTAACCCTTTTGGAAGATTCAGAGTGTTTCCTATCCAATGGTACTAAATATGTGCATATCCTATTTTCTGGGCCTGAATGGGAGGCATTTTACTTTGGGCACGCCAGGCTCTCCAAAACGGTCACCTCATGCGACCATCCCCAAGAAGTTAAACTACTCGTCCTATTTCTTATCTGCTATATCACCCTCTCATTTGCATGTTTTTTCATCATCTCCCTTCTGTCACCATCACAATCTCCCTCCTCTACCATCCTAAATCCTCTCTTCTTCCTCTCTTTCTATCCCACCCTCCCTCTTTCTCACCGATGCGGTTGATGACAGGGCTGAGGTGACAGTGTTCCAGGGCCTCCAGTAGCCGGGGGTCAGGGTGACGTCCACATGGGTCCAGGTTCTCCCTCACTGTCCCGCTGAACAGGAACGGGTCCTGGGGAATGATGGCCAGTTTTGACCTGCAGGGGGAGCCACAAATACAGTGTGAAAGATTGATCTGTCAACTACTCTAGATTCATGAATGAATGAAGGAACACAGATGTTTTGTAGTTCAAAATATGCAGACGTGCTCGATGAATGTCATCACCTCTAAAGGGCTTTTATTACAGATGCACAGATCACCATCATCATCATCCAAGTATACAATAATGTTGAGTCTAGCAGTTGGAAAAGTTAAAAAAAAAAACATTCAAATCCATTATCATCATATCACCACCATAGTCATCAACATCATCGCTTAATCCGCTCACCTGAGCTGGGCCAGTCCCACCTGTCTGGTGTCCACTCCGTCCAGTAAGATCTGACCCTGGTTCAGCTCCACCATGCGGAATAGGGCCAGGAACAGGGTGGACTTGCCTGAGCCCGTCCGGCCCACCACCCCCACCTTCTCCCCAGGCCGGACCACCAGGCTCACCCCGTCCAGGGCGTTGGGCAGGCCCTCTCTGTAGGACAGCACGGCCCCACGGAACTCCACCAAACCCTGCTCCGGCCACGAGGTGGGCAGCTACGGTAAAGTCGGAAGTAGATGGTCCTCAGTCATTTAACAAATGTACTTGTTTTCAATTCCCCAGAATGGCCACTTCAGTAAGAAGTAACTGACCAGGCTAAAAGACCCAAAGAACTTGAACAAATACATTTTGTAATTTTAGAAATAACACCTCATAAAGACAACCACTGAAAACCTTCCACATAACCTTCTAAAAGTCTAAAGAGTGGCGTACACTTCTGACATTGAAAAACCTCCTCCTGACATTGGAAACCTCCTCAATGAGGTGCAGCTGAGTGGTATGCTATAAGACACACTCCCTCACAGGACTCCTCACCTGTGGGTTGCTGTGTTGTGGCTCAGTGGGCAGGGTGGTGGAGTACTCCTCGGTGCGCTCCACACTCACCAGCTGCATCTCTGTCTGGGTGAAGTTGAAGATGAGGCCTGACAGCAGGCTTGTGATGGACAGAGCATAGGACAGGGACAGACCCACCAGACCTGGCAGGGAGAACACCCATAGGACAAACAGTCATTATTAAGGTTTAGACACAGCAAACGGGACATGTCTAGAGTATACTCAATACAAAACTATTTTGCCCTCAGAATAGCCTCAACTTGTCAGGGCATGGACTCTACAAGGTGTCAAAAGCGTTCCACAGGGATGCTGGCCCATGTTGACGCCAATGCTTTCCACAGTTGTGTCAAGTTGGCTGGATGTCCTTTGGGTGGTGGACCATTATTGATACACACGGGAAACTGTTGCGCGTGGAAAACCCAGCATGGCACCTACTACAAAACCCTTTTCAAAGGCACTTAAATATTTTGTCTTACCCATTCACCCTCTGAATGGCACACATACACAATCCATGTCTCAATTTTCTCAAGGCTTAAAAATCCTTTAACCCGTCTCCTCCCTTTCATCTACACTGGTTGAAATGGATTTAACAAGTGACATCAGTAAGGGATCATAGACTGACCTGGTGAAAGCTATGTCATGGAAAGAGAAGGTGTTCTTAATGTTTTGTACACTCAGTGTACATGTACTGATACCATTTCTAGATTCTCTTCTATAGCAGCCTCAACAACTAGTAGACATCAACAGCGTAATCTGAGTCAAGGCCTGTGTTGTGCTAGGCCTGTGCTGACTATGGGACACATGCTAACATGCTAGCTGGCTGCTCACCTGGGTCGATGGATTTGAACTGGTGCTGGACGACGGCGATCACGCCGATGCCCGTCACCACGACGACGCCAATCATCTGCAGGCGGATGTCCAGCCACTGCATGGCGGCGTTGCTAAGGAACAGACAGCGCTGGTTCTGCTCCAGGCGCCGCTCGTTCTCCTCCTCGAATCTGGAGCCACAAAAGACAGACAGAACATGAACCTCCTTCCACTCAAAGGTTACCTAATTCATGCATTGATAGCAATATTTCAGCTGTAACCACAGGCAGACAACTGTGTATTTACACTGAAATCCTATTCACTTATTTTTACATTTTCAAATATTACAGTAGTAGCCAGCACAAAAAAAAAATGTGGGCTTGTACCTTGGACTGGTCCTAGAGAGGTACAGGTTAAGCAGGCTTTTGTGCTGGCTCAACACTAACCGCTAACACCCCTAATTCAACTAGCCAAATCAAAGTTGGTAACCACAGATCTAGGCGGGCCCAAAATATAAATTCCTCATTCTAACTTTACCGTCCTCACCTGGAGGCACTGGAACTTGCTCGGATGGTACCTAGGCCACTCAGCGTCTCAGAGAAATGCGAATACACCGGCGAGAGGGTGAGGCTGCACAGACGCTTTAGGTCTCTGGATGTGTGTCGGTAGAAGCTCTGTGTGCAGTGGTAGAGAAGGCCCAGGGGCAGCAGTGGCACTAGGACCCAGGGCAGGCCATAGCTCATCACTACCAGCATGCCCAGCAGGCCGAAGATGTTAGCCAGCAGGATGTTGAGGAAGAAAGGGAGAGTGTCGTCCACGCTGTACAGGTCGGAGGAGAAGCGGTTAAGGACGCGGCCCAGCGGTGCAGTGTCGAAGAAGGTAACTGTAGCCTGGATTGATACAGAGAGAGGCGGGTCAGGGTTAGTTAGGTGTGTTTGTACTCTATCATGGCAATGTAAACAGTAAACATTACAACCACGTGGATTAAGGTGGTCTAGTAGTCTAAACCGCTGCCTCCCGATCACATATAGCGCTGCAGCATGGGACCAATGCCTTTTCAGCCTAAAACTAGCTTTCCCACTGTCTCTCCTCTATCCAATAAAGCATTTTTGTTTGTTTATTTTTTTTTGTTTATATATTTTTTTTTACAAACAGTACCCAACACTAGAAATGTGTAAATGATTTGAAAACATAAACTCTCACACAGTGGAGGCTGCTGAAGGGAGGAGGGCTCATAATAATGGCTGGAATGGAGTCAATGGAGTGGTATCAACCACATGGAAACCACGTCTGATGTGTTTGATACCATTCCATCGACTCCATTCCAGCCATTACTATGAGCTATCTTCCCCCCTCAGCAGCCTCCACTGCTCTCACAGCATGAGTTGAACAATGAGAATCTTTCCAAAAAATCTTAATTATGCTACAAATGTTTCCCGAGGGGTCAACTGAACAGAAAATGCCCACCTTGAGGACCGTGTCCAGCAGTCGGTTGTGGACGACCGATGCTGCACGGATGCCTCCATAGGCGAAGAGGAAGGCTCGGATGGCTGTGAAGACCGTGTTAGCCCCCGCAATGGAACCGTAAACCGTCAGATAGAACTTCACCTCCGAGGTCATGTTGGCGAAAGGTGTCGTTTCCATAATATTGACCGGGTACCTGGGGATGAGGGGAGAAAACACGCATTTTAATATGCATTTACTTAATACATCTTGTCATGCGTGTGCGCTGCATCATGGATGTCTGTGGGATTTGACACCTCTATGAAACCTAATCCTTTTACTGCACAATCTAAACGATTTAGAGGCTCTGTATATAAATGTATCTAAGTATGACTTAAAGCAGTGTGGAGTCGTAAGTGGATTATATAAGAAGAATCACACTGCACATTCTGAGTAATTGGAATCTTATCCAGTGTATCAGTCCCACGTAAGAACCTCTAACTTACATTAGTCCTCCAGGAGAGAATAGAAGCAGGTGTGGTGAGCTGTAGGCAGGCATTAGAACACTCTGGGCGGAACCATTGTTCTTCAGGTTAGAGATCCAGTGGGACAGCCACCAGTCAGACACATTCTTAGAGGCTGAGGGACAGAGACAGCAAAATGTACAAAACATATACAAGCCTGCAAAGAAAACAGAAGTGTGATGTCATTAAGGCACCAGGTGGTCACTGTACCTTGCATGAGGAGTAGGGACAGTAGGATGGAGACAGCCAAGGCCCCTCCTACCGCTCTCCAGTAGGCGTGGTAAACCTTCCAGGCCAGCCCGCCCACCGCCTTCTGCTCCTCCCCTGACAGTGAACACTCCACCTCTGCAAACAGCTCATTGGACGGACCCTGTTCCTCCTCTCGCTCAATAACATCTGATTCAAGTCAGAATGCACATAAAAACACCTGGCAATTTTTCCATACAGTAGTCCACCACTCAATTCAAGGTGTAGAAAGTCATTAAATGGAAGCTTCATTCCTCTGCATCAGCGATATTAGCACTGTGTTGCAAGCAATATATTCCAAAACACAATGCTAAGAGACATTAATGACTACTGGTACCTTTCTCCTTTGCATTTCTGTCATTCTTCCGGTTCTTGGGCACTGCTTCTACCAAAGGAAGGACCTCTTCAGGTGTACCTATTTAAAACGAATGAGAAGGACATAGAATTTATTCAGACATAAATGTGTTAACACAGAAAAGTAATTCATTATTCCATTATCAATTGAAAAACATAAGGCCAGGGTTCACTACCAGTTTTAATAATTGTTCCATTGTCCATGAGAATCACCACATCAGCTTTGTCCACAAACTCTATGCGGTGGGTGCAAAGGATTCTGGTCTTGCTCCTGAGGATTCCCATGATGCACCTCTCCATGAGGTGATGGGCCACGTCAGTGTCTACTGCTGCCAGTGGATCGTCCAGGAGGAAAATGTCTTTCTCCTTGTGTGTTTAAAAGTGAGAGGGGGAGTATGCAGATGTGTGCAAGAGAGAGAAAGACAAAAAGAGAGATTGACATTCAGTACAAAAAGCTAATCATTAAATGTTTTCTGCTATCCAAACTCCTAACCTGGTAAAAGCTTGCTTGTTATATGAAGTTGGAGATTCACTGAAACACAGTCTCTGTCTTTTCTAGATGGCTGTTGTGTTACCATGGATTCTGGTGAGGACTCTTACCATGTAAACAGCTCTGGCCAAGGCCAGGCGAGCTTTCTGTCCTCCACTCAGATTAACTCCGTTCTCTCCCACCTCGGTCCTGTCCCCATTAGGCAGAATCTGGACAATTCAGTCAAATACTTTCATATGCACCGAGTTTGGAATTTGTGTTTATAACGTTCATTGGATATATCACAAATATATTAGGGGTTGGTCAAGTAAAGCTTGGACTGGGCCAAAATAAAACGAGGGAGAAAGCTAGCATCGAGGTTGTCTGTGAGGATAAGAGAGATTGAAGCAGAGACAGAAACAAATAAAGAAAGTGAAAAAGGAAAAGAGAGATGGTGAGTCTCACATTGATGTCGTCTGTGAGTGCACAGGCCTCCACCACGGCCTGGTACAAGGAACTGTTGTAGTCTTTGCCAAACAGGATGTTGTCCCGAACTGTTGCATGCTGGATCCACGGCTCCTGAGCGGCTAGACCAAACCCATCCTCCCTGCCCTGGACGTATACAACACCTCCAAGCCTACAGAGAGAAGTAATAACACAATGATGGATAAAAAAATGTCATTGAAATAAACAGACAAAACAAATATACTTGAGCTTTGTAAACTTAGTAAATGAGGCGATGAGCACTACCTGTTGAGTTCTCCAGTGATGGCTGCCAGTAAGGAGCTCTTCCCACAGCCCACCTTGCCCACCACAACAACTAGGGATCCCTGACGGGCAAGAAAAAAAGCATTACAACATTGCAGTGATTAGATGGTAGACCCCATGATTTACACGCTGTATAGGTTACATAGTTTGTGATGCAGGGTACACACCTTAGTGATGGTGAGGTTTAGGCTATGGAGCAGCAGACTTCCTTTGGTGGATTCAGTCACAGAGCCGGTATCTCCCTCTGTGGGGTGGTCTGGCCCCCCAGGCCCCTGCCATGAGAATGTGCCCTGACTCATCACAACGGTGTCCTGGGGGTCCTCAGGGGCCACTGTAAGTTGGAGCCACAAAGTCAATGAAAAACATTCATACACATAGTTGCATATCTCACTTTCATGGACAGAGTTATTGCACATGTATTAATTAATAATGTATGTACAAGCAAAATGTACTTTATTTATGCTGCACACACACACACACCTACCATGACTGAAGTACGCATCAAGGTCCTGGTTGGGCAGCTTGAGGAAGCGTTGGATGCGGTCCAGGGACACCTTGGCCTCCAGGGTGCCGTTGAGGACCCATGGGAAGCTGTTGAGGGGGAGGATCAGCATGCCCACTAGAGCCAGAGTGGTGAACACCTGCAATGGAGGAGGGAAAGTGTCCCTATTTGAATTAGTCTCATGCACCCACATCCTCAATGTGTTCCTGGGTATCAGCTAGTAGGTCTTTCAACAGTTAATATGTCTCTTCCAATGTCCATTCCAGCATAGCTACCACTTGGAATGTTCTATCCGAAACATTACTTCATACAAGGTGGTATGCTAGTGAGGACATTGGAACAGAATGATTGCAAAATAGTTTGCTCACATTTAAAAGCAAAGCGCTCTAGTTTCACAAAATGGAACACGCCTACCTTGGCTGCAGTGAGCTCATGGCCGAGCAGGACGTATGTGACGAAGGTGATGATAGATATGACTACGGGTAGAGCTCCCCAGGTGTACACACACAGAGCATCCAGGTACTTAATGGCCTTGAGGTGGGACAGCTCTTGCCTCCGATAATCTGCTATCTTCTGGGCAAAGTAGGCCTCCCAGTTGTAGAACTTGATGACTCGTATTCCAAAGAGAACCTCTGTCATTAGCTGGAAGGCAAGGACAGTGCAGACAGACGACATTGAATGAGTTCACACCTCACATCTGATATCGAAGTACTTTAATATAAAAGCTGTATGATTAGGTCTACAAGAACCCGTACAGTATGTATGAAGTTGTATAATGCAATTACTACTTCATTACTACTTAATGGTACTTCTCTAAACAATAAACATAATAGCGTCCATATCGATGTTTTCTTTGGTTGGTGTGTTAAGACAAAAGTCAAAGATAGCCAAAGCCATAGAGAATTTCTCACCTTGACACGACTATCCTTATGTGTGAGCATGTGCTTGTTATTCTCCATGATCTTCGAGGCCAGCACCTTATTGAGTGGCACCAGCAGCAGAGCCACACCCAGTCCTCCTAGGAAGGCCACACCCACTTGCAGGTAGAGCAGGTAAAGGGCAATAGACAACTGGAAGGGAAGACTCCACATCTCGTGGAAACTGTTGAAGAAGTTGACCACGCGGTCCGTGTCCGTGCTCATGAAGTTGACCACCTCACCCAGGGTGAACCGCGCTGCCAGGCCGCCGCCGCTGACCCGCAGTGCTTTGCCGTAGATGGCGGAGACGAGGGCGGCGCGCGCCGAGAGTGAGACCTTCGAGACCTCAAAGACGAAGAGGTTCCGGATGAGGGCGGAGAATAAGGTGCTGAAGAAGAGGCCCGTGGCACACCAGGCCCCCCGGCTGACGGGGGCCCCCTCCTCCTCCATGTAGTTCACCAGGCTGCTGAGGAGCAGGGGCCCCGCAAAGCCCAGCATGTTGCCCGCTAGCTTCAGCACACCAAGCAGGTAGTAGCGCAGCCCGAAGGCTTTGTGCAACACTTTTAACAGTCCTACCTCCTCCACTGCTATACCAGATTGTTCCTCCTGGAGGGGTGAAGTCCATGTTCCATTCTGTAGGCTCCTGTTTGCAGGCCTGGGTGTAGTGTTCCCTCTCTGTGTTGCTGCCCGCTGTTGGCAGTCCTCCCAGCAGCGGAGGAAGTGTCGGCGCACTGCGCTGGTGCGCAGTCTCCGGGGAAGGAGATAGACGTCGCATGGCCTCTCCAGCTCCCCGCGCCACCCGCGCCTCAGCAGAGGGTTCAACCACAGGTACAGCAGGCGGGAGATGCAGCCACTGCCATCCTCTGCCAACATCTCTCCCGTGTCCTGGTAGGAACTCTCTGGGATGAGGAGAGAGCTGTCTGCATCATTGACGGACATGGAGGTGTAACTCCCTTCACCGACGCAGGGAGCAGCGAAGGCCAGGAGGTAGACCAGGAGAGGGAGTCCCCGGGCGGCTGCGAGCACCAGCCGTGCCACTCTAAGGGGCTCCACCAGGTCCAGGTAGGTGGTATCCTGAGCATAAGCCAGCAGGGTGACCACCAGGTTAGGGATAGGCAACAGCACCAGCAGTAGTAACATTGAGGGACCCCTGGTTCTTCTATGGATGGACCTCTGGAGGACAAGCAGGGCCCCAAAGTGGACCAGCCAGGCCAGAACGGCACAGCCATCGGCCAGGACATCCAGGTACATGTCCCCCCGGTGGAGGAGGGCCACCAGCACCAAGTCCCCCACAAAGAACAGGGCCACAAGCAGGGCCGAGGCCACCCTGAGGCCCCAGCCACATGGGGGAGAGGACCGGAGGAGGCTGCATCTGTGTAATGCAAAAGGATAAAATGGTAGATGAGCTGTCTGAAATATGGCCTGGCTAGATATAATAACTGATAAAGATGCCGATCTACAGAATGGGATCCAGTACAGACATGAACTAGACATTAACTTACTGTTCTGGAGGTAGAAATCATGCATCTTTATTTTACCTAGGTACACGTAGGTACAATATGCAGGCCTGTATCACATACTACTGTATGTGCTGTAGGATTAATGGTGGCCAGAATGTTCTAGCCTATGCCTTGTGATTTTGTGAGCTAACGTTACCTCTGAGCACTCAGGTAGCAGGCACTGAAGACAGCCACCACAGCGTGAGCCAGGGCTCCCAGAACCAGCTGGTTAAAACAGGGGCTGATGGCTCCATCCCGCCACACTGGGAACGGGTCAAGGGTGTCCGTGTGGCACAGGCCAGAGATTAACTCACTGGGGCCAAAATCAGCCACCACACCTCTCCCCATTCTCCAAGCATCTGGGGAAAAGATATATATACACAACATACACTACCGTTCAAAAGTTTGGGGTAACGTAGAAATGTCCTTGTTTTTGAAAGAAAAGCAAATTTTTTTGTCCATCAAAATAACATCAAATTGATCAGAAATACAGTGTAGACGTTATTAATGTTGTAAATGACTATTGTAGCTGGAAACGGCTGATTTCTTTTATGAATTATCTACATAGGCGTACAGAGGCCCATTATCAGCAACCATCACTCCTGTGTCCAATACATGTTGTGTTAGCTAATCCAAGTTGATCATATTAAAAGGCTAATTGATCATTAGAAAACTTTTGCAATTATGTTAGCACAGCTGAAAACTGCCTTCTTTAGACCAGTTGAGTATCTGGAGCATCAGCATTTGTGGGTTCGATTATAGGCTCAAAATGGCCAGAAACAAAGAACCTTCTTCTGAAACTCGTCAGTCTATTCTTGTTCTGAGAAATGAAGGTTATTCCATGCGAGAAATTGCCAAGAAACTACCTGTGTTTAGCTCGTCAAACAGGTTGGGCTTTTAATAAGGGTGAGTTTAAATAGGTTACAGCACAGTTCTGTCCTAGCTAGCTACACACATATATATATATATATATATATATATAGCTAAATCATTTGTTTTAAGAAATGTTTGTCTCTCAATAAGCTGTCAACTCATTTGAAGGCCTCTTTGATTCAGTTGTACATGGTTTAGCTAGCAAACTGTCATATTCGACTGGTCAGCCACACTTGCTTGGGGGGAACATTTGTAAACATTGGGATGAGACTGGCTAGCAAATCTCTCAACAGCGGCGTGTGTTATTATTCATCAAGTTAATTAAACATTGCCTTTTGCATGATATAAAGCGTATAAATGGCAAGACTCTCTGCAACTTGGGATAACAATTGGCAATATAAAGTTAAATACCTGTTTACAGCTTTGGATACATGGGGGAATGTAGCATTTGGTGGCGGTAGCGTCAGCAGTGTGACAACTTCCGGTGACGAGACATATGATTTTCTGTAAAGCATAGAATAGAATGAAGTGACAATAACTTTTTAGATTAGAAATCCAAATGAAAAACATATTTCCCCCCCAAAAAATTACTAATGTACTCAAAAACAACATTAAAACATCACACAATTTTTCAGGCTACCTCATAAATAAAACAATGTATGGTTGTTAGTTACATTGAGCATAAAAGACACAGGAGGCTTCTCTATATGGAATGGTTTTTTATTCAGTATCAGAAATATCAGTAAGAAAAGTCCTATAAAAAGACATGTATGTCTTTAATATAAAAGACGTGTAAAATCACAAAGTTGAGTAGTTTACAAATAACAAAATGTTTTTATTTTTAAATGTGAGTTAACTGCAGGTGAACAGAATATTATTTGGTGACAGACAGTCACAGGCTATCAATACTATGAAGGCCTACATTGAAAATATGTTATTATTGGATAAGTTCTTCATTGTGTTTGGTTTGAGGTGTTGTCTTATCTGTGTCTCTGTAGATGTGCGTCAATAAGTTTGCTTATATGGCAACTCTAACATACACAATTCCAAACCTGCGCATCTCCTTGTTCCAGTATTGCGCCCCAGGTTTCTTCTTGCGGCCAAAAAACTGCCGAACCAGCAACAACATTTATTTTTCTCGGGAGCCAACTCCTGCCAGAAGAGGGGTTTGAGTTCCTGTGAACAAACAGAGCATGTGAGCAGTGGTGTGTATTCATGAATGCCAATGGAAGCCAGTCTTCCCCAAAACATTTACCAAGAAAAAAAACATATAATTTCTCTTTCATCTCTCTGTGTTTCATTGTTTTCCTTAAATTCCCAAGAGGCTGAATATGCAGTATCTCACCTGAGAAAGCATCCGCGTGACCGACACAGCACCCCTCTGCCTCTGCACAGTATGTGTAGGCCATCTATCTGATGCTGTCTGGTCCAAAAGAGTATGACATTGTTGCCGGCTATAGCTTAGAATGCAAGGGAAGCCAGCGAGCATTTGGCCTCCCTTGATAAAATTGTATATAAAATAATAGCCAATAAATAATAGCCAATTAAACTGAGTGAGTTCAACTGTGAATGGTCCTGGCGCACCAAAAAAGTGTCAATGGATGCCAGTTTGGATTTGCCTTCAATCTTATCAAATCGTATTGAGAGCATACTGTCATTGAAAGAAACAACTTGAATTGTTGATTATAAAAGCGATTCTGATCCAACCATTAAGTCATCAATTGTGCCCATGGCCTGAGAGGATGGGCGTTCAATATGTAGCTAGATGTAGAAGGCTAATGTTAACTAGCTAACGTTGCCCATGAAAGGACGTAAGGCTAGCGAGCAAGCATTTTAGCCAGGTAGCATAGGACAACAAAAAATAAAAGCATGTACTGTATGACAGAGTGATAGACAGTGTACTGTATGACAGAGTGATAGACCGTTTTGTCAACATGAAAGAGAGAAGGATGGCATTGGCATTTCTCTACAAGTAGGATGAGTCAACATGTTTTTCTACTTGCACGAACGTGCATGCGCACACACAGTCAGAACCATGGACAGCCATATCATGCTTAGCTTATGTTGATTGGACCAAATTGTTTTTGGTATCTTTTAGTTGTCACTGTATTAGACTAAGCATAGGTGATTTCATGATGTTGAAGTTTAAATGGTGCTGGAATAGTGGAGGCAACTCTTGCTTTCTTTGCGACTTGCGGTAACTCTCTGTGGTTCTATATCAATAGTTGTTTAGTTGTCCGAAAATGTGGGAAACATTAACTTGCTTGCCCATGCTGTAGGTCATGTCACTGTTTGTTATATGCTTTGTGGGCTTCACTGGACCGAGGTTGGTCTCCGATTTTGTGAATAAACAAAGATGTGGTTAAATGTATTCTGCCACTGTGCCTTATTGTCTCTGCGCTTAGGCATATATATCACGGTCGCAAGGTATATGAACTAACAGGTTATAGAGCAATTATCACAACACATGTTGTAATATGGTTTTTATAACCTCATTTTGTATGTATTCATATTTGCTCACAATTATTGATGACTAAATAAAAAATATTTGATCACATAAAGTAGCTGTGTCTCTCTCTTGACCGGGATGTTGATGCAGTATGGCCGGTCATCACCCTTCTTGGTGTCCTTGGCGAAGGTCAAGGTAGACCTCAGGTGAGCCATGACCTCACTGACCTCAATGTTGCATACCAGCAGAGATTGTCTGTCTGGATACAGCTGGGATTTACATCTTGCACATTGACAGAAGGTCTTGAAGTATTCCTTCCTAATGTAGAGTTTGTCTTCGAAGAATTTGGCCATGTCTGGCTCATTGAGTTATTTCAGTGCCTAAAACTATACTCTTTGGTTTTGGTATTTCAATGCCTCATTCTGAACGTGGATATGTATGTGCTGGACAATATCATTGCAAAGTGGGATGTCATGACATTCGTAATAGTGCGTGAATCCTGGAACACACTTTCCTGTCAATAACAGGAGCAATATCAAAGTTTGTCCCTCTCTGCATCCTTCTGAGCCTGATCTTGCGGAGTCTTTCCACAATCCTTTGGCATTGGTCTCTGATGTTACAACCTCTTCATAGTTGTCCCCAACAAAGTATTTGGGATGGATCCAGACCACATCTCTGACGGAGGAGCGAGGCAGAGTTACACGGTGTATGTATTCCAACTTGTCGCTGTCAGTCAAAGGAGGGAATGCCTTCTGAGGAGGGAAAGCCTTCTGGAACAGTGCCAGTTTCCCAACCTGAGAGCCCCACTGATGGAAAATGTTCCTCTTCAGGTAGGGTAACTGCAAAGAACTTGCTCTCCAAAGCCTCTTCGCCATTCTTAGCTGTTGAACGCCGTGGGCTGCGGACTTGAAGCGGCTAGGTGTCAGAAGTACAGTAGACGGCATGCGTCAAATTGATTGAGGTATTTTGTGTCACGTGGTTATGCCCATATATGTATATCCTGTCCTTCCGAGTACTTATGTAACCTGATAGTGTATCTGTTTATGGTAAGCGTGTGTTTACATTAAAGATGTCAATATGATTGACGTATTGTGACCTTGTTGAACCGTTTAATGTGTTTGAACATTTTAAAGAGTAGGGCACTGTTGTAGTGAGCTTATGACTGGTCAAGGTCGGTATAAGTAAAGAGCTGTGAACACTACGAGCGACAAGAAACCTCGATAAACCAAAGAAGAAATAGACCAATTTTTAGGTCTATTGGGATTTAAATATCAGGCTCTCGCTCTCACTCTCTGAAAAAAAAGACAGGACATTGACTTCTGAGTGTTGAACTTTTGCCCACTCTATAGCCACCCTGGTTATTATATGACCCTGATGGTTATCTACGATCGTTGGAATGTCTTGAATAACAATAAGGGGCACATGTACTCTTAAATGTCCACTCAGCACAACCCTTGGAGCATGGTTCCTCTAGTTTTAATCCTAGATTTATGACTTCTAGGGAGTGTTTCCTAGATGCTGAGCTTTGGCATAAGCATTGATGGGTCTTCGATTTTTAGACTGGGTATCTGTAAACACTTTGTGACAACTGCTGATGCAAAAAGGGGTTTTAAGAAATACATTTGGTTGATTGACAGATTTGTATTACTATAATATATTATTATAATCTTTTTATTATTATTATTGTTACGTTACAGGTGAGACATACTCAGAAATGTCAAGGGCTCAAATCAGCCCCAGACAGTCATGGACAGTAGCTCCAACTTACAAGAATGGGTTTACAAGGCAGTGATGAAAACAGTTTATATGAGTGCTAATTCAAACATACAATGATATATATTTGATACAATTACCCATTCAAAACTGTTACAATCACTTCTCATTGTGTTCATTTCAAGGTTTCACAAACATAAAACAACTATCTAGTTAATGTTTCTGGGACTAACACACTGTTGAATTTCCTATTTACTAAAGAACAGTCATTAAGACAAACACAAAGTTGTAATATAATCGATATACATGTCATTCTATACTGAAAACAGGTACATTCTGAAAGATTTTGATGATGTTGATGTGATAACACATTTTTTATTGATGTCTCAATTTAGGATAATACTGTTTATTTTTACTTATTGTTTTATTTATGTTGTCTCATACCATGCTAATACACTACCAAGCAATGCAAACATATGTGGAATTAACCCCATAACAGTTGTGTCTTTTTGGGATCAAGAATTGATCACTAATACTAATAGGCATGATCAGATCCTCTTTCCTATTCAGGCATCACATAATGTACAGCCACATGCAAATCCATAAACTCCACCAATAAAACCCTGAAAACCTTAACATGAGTTTCTAGTGGATAGACCATACGTTTCAAGAGAAAATTAGCTAAATAATGAAAAATAATCTAATCAACAATTACATAATATGCAATTAACTATTACGTTATTTATTTGTAAATCATTATAACACATACTGACACACAACATACTGACTCAAATCTCTAGCCACTTTAACAATTAAAATGGGATGTAATAAATGTATCACTAGTCACTTTAAACAATGCCACTTTATATCATGTTTACATACCCTACATTACTCATCTCATATGTATATATATGTTTTTTTCATAGAGATAGAGTGTAATATTACACAATTAAATAATAGATCGTCACTCACACACACAGACATGGCTTCATCGTTGTTCACAGTTTATCATAATTTGTCATAGTTTCTAATTATTGTTTCTAATCATAGTTGGCCAGAGTTTCTAATCATACTTTCTAGTCTGTGAGGTTTTGATATACTAAGAGGGTCAAATAGAACCTAAGATGGCAGAAGCTATTGTTTATGTCACAATCTTCCGGATAGACAGACCAAGGCGCAGCGAGGCATCCAGTATACATGTTTTATTTATGAAACAAAACACACGTAACTGGGCAAAATAAACAAATGTAAACAAAGACCATGACGTTGAAAACATAACTGCCAAAACACACAGCTATGACCAAACAATAACCCACAAAACCTATACGAAAACCCCAAACATATATATGGTTCCCAATTAGAGACAACGACACACAGCTGCCTCTAATTGGGAACCATTACCCCAACATAGATATATAACACCTAGAACATAAAAACCCTACACCAAAACCAAAACAAAACACGCCAGCCTGTCATTTCAGGCCTGGACGTGACAGTTTACAAACAGTATGAATAAAAACAATGGCTACTGCTCAATGGATAAATAGCCTTCATTTAAAAAAAATAACATATGTCAATGAAAAGAAAACAAATCATTCTTAAATAATATATATCTATATACAAACATCACATTGAATATTCAACTCACCTTCAAAAAGCTCCATGAGGAAGGGAGGATTCCCAGATTATATTTTAGCTGTTCTGTCTTCATGCTGTTCTGGGCTGTTGGCCGTTTGAGAGGGGAGGGACAGTTGAGTGAGCTGGGGCCTTTTATGGCCCTGCCTCTGGCAGCCTGTCCTCTTGTTACATGATGAGTGAAAGAGGGCCTACCTGTAAGATATTTTGTGCTACAAACCTACTTCTATTTGAAGAGGTTTTTTAACCATTTAGGGATCTACTATCAAACAGTCATGAAATCATAAAAAAATGAATGCCTACACTTAAGAATGTGAAATGGTTCATAAAAATTGTTGTTGACAAGTTATATGCATGAAAATAAAGATGCTTAAAATATGTGACATTTTGGATACATTTTTGGACACTTAGGGGCCTCCTAGGCCTTGTTATGGATAAAAGTCTATAAAGATAGGTTGGTATAAGATATCTTCTCCATTTTTGGGTCCCATGTTGACAAGATGTTGGGGAATCACTGTAGGGGAATATTGCCAAACTGAGCATCTCAGAGTACATCTCAATAAACACAATAGGCGTTTTGTTACATTTCAGTCTTCTGTGATGCATTTAAAGTGGCATATTGGGGTGCAAACTCAAAAATTAATACATTTAAACTTTATCTGACATGTTACTGGTGTCTTCTTTTTTAAGTCCATAACCATATGTGTGAGGTGTACACTTTTGTTTCACAGTAGATTTGTTTAAGACTACCTAGAAACACTATGTGTGCCCCTGATTTAGCCCAGTGCATTAAAAGGTTATTAAAGGGGTATAATTGATTGATTATGACTTAAACAGATCCATCAAATGTATTTATAAAGCCCTTCTTACATCAGCCGATGTCACAGAGTGCTGTACAGAAACCCAGCCTAAAACCCCAAACAGCAAGCAATGCAGGTGTAAAACCACAGTGGCTAGGAAAAACTCCCTAGAAAGGCTAGAACCTAGGAAGAAACCTAGAGAGGAACCAGGCTGTGATGGGTGGCCAGTCCTCTTCTGGCTGTGCCCGGGTGCAGATTATAACAGAACATGGACAAGATTTTAAAATGTTCATAGAACAGTTGAAACTGGAGAAGCAGCACGGCCAGGTGGACTGGGGACATCAAGGAGTCATCAGGCCAGGTAGGCCTTGAGGAATGGTCCTAATGCTCAGGTACTAGAGAGAGAGAGAGAGAGAGAGAGAGAGAGAGAGAGAGAGAGAGAGAGAGAGAGATAAAGGCCCACCATAAAGAGTACAGTCACCCTTTCAAAAAGAGGATGGTGTGATTGATTGATTTTTTGTTGTAGTTGCTGACTCTACATATGGACACGTAGAGAAGTCTTTTGGAAGTTCAGAGGTCATGAGAACCTCGGACGCCACAGGACCCCACTGTTTTCAGATTTTTTTTCTAAGACCTTACACACACACACACATATTCCCTGAACCCCTTTCTCTTGTGTAGAGAGAAACAGATCGGGAGACAGACAGAGAGAGACAGAGATTTCATTCATTGAAGTTAAGATACATTTTATTTTTTTAAATGTTAATACCGAAATGCCTACTGTACAGACCTTTAAACATATTACTATTGTTAAAATGTGTGCTATGCAGTATTATACTATACCTCTGTTAGTTTTTTTTACTAAAATGTATATAAAACATACATATTATTATCAAACAATAGTACACTTTAATACTCCATAAATGTTTACATGTATAATAATATATACAGTGGGGCAAAAAAGTATTTAGTCAGCCACCAATTGTGCAAGTTCTCTCACTTAAAAAGATGAGAGAGGCCTGTAATTTTCATCATAGGTAAACTTCAACTATGACAGACAAAATTAGGAAAATAAATCCAGAAAATCACATTGTAGGATTTTTAATGAATTTATTTGCAAATTATGGTGGAAAATAAGTATTTGGTCAATAACAAAAGTTTCTCAATACTTTGTTATATACCCTTTGTTGGCAATGACAGAGGTCAAACGTTGCTGGTATTTTGGCCCATTCCTCCATGCAGATCTCCTCTAGAGCAGTGATGTTTTGGGGCTGTCGCTGGGCAACACGGACTTTCAACTCCCTCCAAAGATTTCCTATGGGGTTGAGATCTGGAGACTGGCTAGGCCACTCCAGGACCTTGAAATGCTTCTACAGCCACTCCTTCGCTGTTCGGGCGGTGTGTTTGGGATCATTGTCATGCTGAAAGACCCAACCACGTTTCATCTTCAATGCCCTTGCTGATGGAAGGAGGTTTTCACTCAAAATCTCACGATACATGGCCCCATTCATTCTTTCCTTTACACAGATCAAGGTCACAATACATCAATCATATTGACATCTTTAATGCAAACACACGCTTACCATAAACAGATGCACTATCAGGTTACATAAGCACTCACTCAATAGCGTGAGAACGGAAGGACAGGATGTACATATATGGGCATAACCACGTGACACATAAAATACCTCATCAATCACTTTTTGACACGTGCCGTCTACTGTACTTCTTCTGGTGTCACTTGTACACCATCAAGATTCCCTCACCGATATAACTGGGAATGGTGGAGATGACTGCTGGGTCCTTCATGGCCACAAGTTTTTTTTAAATCTTACTCATGGTGCCAAACGTACAGTACCTTGAAAAAGTATTCATCCCCCTTGGCGTTTTTCCTATTTTGTTGCATTACAACCTGTAATTTAAATGGATTTTTATTTGGATTTCATGTAGTTAAATAAAGTCCACCTGTGTGCAATCTAAGTGTCACATGATCTGTCACATGATCTCAGTATATATACACCTGTTCTGGAAGGCCCCAGAGTCTGCAACACCACTAAACAAGGGGCACCACCAAGCAAGCGTCACCATGAAGACCAAGGAGCTCTCCAAACAGGTCAGGGACAAAGTTGTGGAGAAGTGGGTTCTAAAAAAATATCAGAAACGTTGAACATCCCACAGAGCACCGTTAAATCAATTATTAAAAAATGGCAAGAATATGGCACAACAACAAACCTGCCAAGAGAGGGCCGACCACCAAAACTCACGGACCAGACAAGGAGGGGCATTAATCAGAGAGGCAACAAAGAGACCAAAGATAACCCTGAAGGAGCTGCAAAGCTCCACAGCTGAGATTGGAGTATCTGTCCATAGGACCACTTTAAGCCGTACACTCCACAGAGCTGGGCTTTACAGAAGAGTGGCCAGAAAAAAAGCCATTGCTTAAAGAAAAAAATAAGCAAACACGTTTGGTGTTCGCCAAAAGGCATGTGGGAGACTCCCAAAACATATGGAAGAAGGTACTCTGGTATGACGAGACCAAAATTGAGCTTTTTGGCCATCAAGGAAAACGCTATGTCTGGCGCAAACCCAACACCTCTCATCACCCAGAGAACACCATCCCCACAGTGAAGCATGGTGGCAGCATCATACTGTGGGGATGTTTTTCATCGGCAGGGACTGGGAAACTGGTCAGAATTGAAGGAATGATGGATGGTGCTAAATACAGGGAAATTCTTGAGGGAAACCTGTTTCAGAGACTGGGACGGTGGTTCACCTTCCAGCAGGACAATGACCCTAAGCATACTGCTAAAGCAACACTCAAGTGGTTTAAGGGGAAACATTTAAATGTCTTGGAATGGCCTAGTCAAAGCTCAGACCTCAATCCAATTGAGAATCTGTGGTATGACTTAAAGATTGCTGTACACCAGCGGGAACCCATCCAACAGTTTTGCATTGAAGAATGGGCAAAAATCCTAGTGGCTAGATGTGCCAAGCTTATAGAGACATACCCCAAGAGACTTGCAGCAGTAATTGCTGCAAAAGGTGGCTCTACAAAGTATTGACTTTTGGGGGGTGAATAGTTTTTTCACGTTTTCTGTTTTTTTTTGTCTTATTTCTTGCTTGTCTCACAATAAAAACTATTTTGCATGTTCAAAGTGGTAGGCATGATCAATGTGGCAAATGGTGGTCACACCAGACACTGACTGGTTTTATGATCCACACCCCTAACTTAAAAAAAAGGTATCTGTGACCACTGATGCATATCTGTATTCCCAGTCATTTGAAATCAATAGATTAGGGCCTAATTAATTTATTTCAATTGACTGATTTCCTTATCAGAAATTGTTGCATGTCGCGTTTATATTTTTGTTTAGTGTAGAAGAATAGCAAGACAGTTAGGTGGGATTTCCATCAATGCCACCAGACCAAGGGCGAAATGGTGGTGTAGATATTGGGAGGACATACACTTTTTACATTTTAAAAACACATTTCCTGCAATTCTACACAGTTTGACGTAACTTATTATGACTCTCGAGGGGGATACTTTGAGGGATATTTTGAAAACACAGTATAAGTGGAAGGATAAGTCATCACCATCATCAATGAAGGTATTTCAAGGCAAATATTAAGACACAAAAGATGAAGACTGAGTTATATTATAGTTTGAGTTCACCTACCTTATGCCCAGTCCACATTTTTTAAATATATTGTAGTGAAACAGGCAGGGAGCAGGCCTCAAACCCTCGACCTTCTAGCCTGAAGTCGAGCGCGTTATCGACTGTGCCGCAAAAGCATGCTCCAGTGGCAGAGTCGAAATCCACGCTTATAAACCCAGGGTCGTTACAATATATATATATATATATATATATATATATATCAAATAATTGAGTGTGAACATACCATGGACACAGAATCTTGTTAAATGTTGATCCTGCCTTTCGAGTCTGTCTCCCGACCGTATTCTGTCAGCATCCACATGGTCATTCGGGATTTTAAATTATATATTTTTTTAAAATACTTATTTTAATTTATTAAAGAAATTTGTGGGGGACGAATCGACTGTTCTGAATATTTGGGGGACAAAGTCCCCCCATCCCTAATGGCAAATTTGCCTATGCATCACAGCATACAGTACATGAGCTGGGCTACAGGTGATCATGCTTATTGCTAATTGCACATCTTATAGTATAGTATCTCCAACCCTGTACTCCTGTAGGTTTTCGCTTAATTGCACCCACCTGGTGTCCTAGGTCTAAAACAGTCCCTGATTAGAGGGGCACCAGGGCTGAGTTTGGGAAACCCTGATTTAGCAGACACTCTTATCCAGAGCAATTAGGGTTAAGTGCCTTGCTGAAGGGCGCATCAGATTATTTTCACCTGTCAGCTCGGGGATTCAAACAGCAACCTTTCAGTTACTGGCCCAATGATATAGGCTACCTGCCACCCTATGTAAAACAAATGACAGCCATACACAAACACACCTCTCGTGAAGGCTGATGGGACCTGGATGAAGAAGGACAACCCAGAATACAGTTTGAATGCTTTATTGGGGGGGTGGGTGACTGTAAAAAAGGAGCAAGCACCTGTAGTAAGCGCCTTAATACACGTTATAAAAGATGGGCAATAGCTGGATATCTGAGGACTCCTGTAAAACAAAGAAAAGTCTGAAATGTCACCATATTCCCTATTTAGTGCACTACTTCTGACCAGAGACCATAGAGCTGTGGTTGAAAGTAGAACACAATATAGCGATTAGGGTGCCATTTCAGACACACGTAGGGTCTGTATATTACTGTGGTAGATCAGGTTTAGAGGGAAAAGCACCTGGTTCACTGAGACCAACATTAGGACCTTTTCAGTTTAGGTAAAAACTCATCCACTGATCATTACTTAAAAATCAAATAAAAGAAAGCACACATTTTCAACCTGGGCTCAAGTCAGTGCACATAAACATCGGCATTATGTAACATAAGTTAGGCAAAAATAAAAGGAATTCTACAAATGCCGTTCCCTGGAAATTAGACAGAAATCTCTTTAAATACTGGGTGCAACTGTCTAAGGCAACTTTAAATTCGATAGAAAAGGGATCATCTAGAAGTATTGGTGTACAAAGCAGGAATGAAGCTATACAATGTCACATTACGCATTTTCCTTTCACACTGTACAGAGTCCACTTCCTTCAGCTCTGGCCAGGCCGGCCAAAATACAAGGCAGTGTAACTTTCTATCCTACATTTTACTGTGTCTCCCAGACACATTGTATATACACATTCAGGACATACAATACAAACATAAATATGAGCAGGACTTTCCTTCCATCCCCAAGGCCCAGTTTAGGCATCCAGACATACTGGACATGATTTTCATATTGGCTATTCAATGAAATGTTGATCTCATTTTAAAATGCATGAGGATAATTTTTGTGTTGGGGGACATTTATACAGCTTTCCGATTAGTTAAATATTTTAAATAAAAATATTAAAATGTATGCTGTTAGCTACATAAACAGTCACTATGTATTAATTGAACAGAACATATTGTAATACTACGAGTAAAGGTCTAGCACTGGTGTTCTTCCTTGAGTGTTAAAGGAATTGAAACACCAGAAACTTTAGATAAATAATAGTAGATAGCTTGTCAATTTATGTCATACGAATCTGAAATGTTTTATCAAACATATTTGCCTCAAAATGGATCTTAATGTAGATCATAATAGACAAGTTATGACTTCTAATAACTTGTGACAGGCCCGAGAAAGCATTTTATGACATGATTGTCATGCCAGCCCAATATTTGGAACATATTTAGTTAATATCATAATGATATACACATAGCAATGCACTACATTTAAACTTATTAGGAGGGAGTCTGTTTTCAAAATAATTTGCAACTCTTCACTCAAACAAAAAATGCCAAAACCTAAATTACATTTTCATCTTTGATTTACAAAAAAACACCCAAAAAGGGTATTATGTCTGAACATCATAAATATCTATATTTGCCCATGTATGTGTAGATGTATTTTTGTACGCATATACACAAAATCTTTTGCCAACTTGGGTTTTCCCGAGTCTGGAACTGGGTAAGGTTTCAAAGTGGTCACCAAGTCCTCATAGGTATGCATGTTTTCTTTCCAACCAAATAATTTAATTGTTTGAAAATCAATAATATTACTTTGATATTGAGCAAGAATAGAATTACAAATACCGTTCAAACCGTGTAAAAGGATATGCATGTAGTACAATTTACTGAATAGGACATGTTTGACTGAAAACTTTACCTTGGATACTCGTGGGGCTTGAGGATCACCTTTGAAAAAAACTTTTTCTGGAGCTTCAACAACAATAATATTTGTTATTATTAATATTGAAAAGAATAAAACATGGAAAAACAAGAAGGGACAAGAGTGGCTGGAGTCTCCTTTGGGCTCGGGTACTTTGGTAGACTAAATCTATCCGTTTTGCTCTCATTCCTCCCTCAGGCCTTGTGACTGGATATGGCGCTCACAGCGTGAGGTCATCAGAACACCGCAGCCACGCTTGTCTGTCTTTCTGGGAGACCGCCTTTCGCTGTTCTACGCATTCTGCCTACGTAGGGAAGCCTGCTGTCCGTAATTATATATATTTTTATCGTGAATAAATTGACTGGAACAGTTGAGTCCGTGGGGGGGAGGATTGGTATGTACACCAGGCTACAAAGGCTCTGTGGGGGAGTAAGGTGAACGGGGCGTATGGGGCCTTTTTGGGGTTCACCCATCATGGGACTACCCTCTTGGCATCCTCTACTGCGGCCCTCTATGGGGTTTAGTTCATCAGGGCGTCTGTGTATACAGTCGGTATACAGCACAGCTCACAAGTTCTTGGTGTTTATGTGTGTTTTGTAATGCTTTGTGAGATGGTCGCTCCTCATGAACCGTTTCTGACACTGGTTGCACTCGAAGCGCTTGTCTCCTGCAAGGAAAAGACAGAATAAATGAGTGGTTTAATTTTCCTGCATAAAACAAAAAACTATGAAACAGCAATACCATTCTTCTCTTCTGCAAGGAAATCTCTGCTACAAATCTGAGTGCCTGCTTGAGTCCTGGAAACTTCAGCAAAACTAACATACTATATGTGCATCGTCTGCTTGAGTCCTGACGTGGTGAAAACAAGGGTGTATCAGAATGATTTGGCATACGGAGCATTGTTGACTGACTTGTGCTAACCTTGCTGTGTACGTGTGTCCTGGGGTGTGTTCAGTAGGGGGAAAACGTATTCAAAACAGGGGAGGTACTTGTCCAATAAGAACACAGAATTTATCGATTAAAAAACGTTTTGCTATGGTGTTCCTTACTGAACATGACCCAGTGTGTGTGTTGCAGACTGACCTACATTCATCCTACAGTGGGTATCAGTGTGTCTCTTGCGGTGGACAGACCTGTGTGTGTCCTGGCGTGTCGCTGCAGCTCGTCACTGCGCGTGAAGCGTTTGCCGCAGAAGACCCAGTTGCAGACAAAGGGCCGCTCGCCGGTGTGCAGGCGCACATGGGCCCGGAGGAGAGATGTTTTCCGGAACGTCTTCTCGCAGCCCGGGATGTGACAGATGTGCTTCCTCTTCCCTACCTCGCCGGGCCTGCACAACACAGAAAACACAAACTTAACTACACTATATATACACAAAAGTATGTGGACACCCCTTCAAATTAGTGGATTTGGTTATTTCAGCCACACTCTATTGTTGACAGGTGTATAAAATCAAGCACAGCCACACAACCTCCATAGACAAACATTGGCAGTAGAATGGCCTTACTGAAGAGCTCAGTCACTTTCAACGTATCACTGTCATAAGATGCCACCTTTCCAACAAGTCAGTTTGTCAAATTTCTGCCCTGCTAGAGCTGCCCCGGTTAACTGTAAGTGCTGTTATTGTGAAGTGGAAACGTCTAGGAGCATCAACGGCTCAGCCTGGAAGTGGTAGGCCACACAAGCTCACAGAATGGGACCGCAGAGTGCTGAAGTGCGTAAAAATAGTCTGCCCTCTGTTGCAACACTCACTACCGAGTTCCTCTGGAAGCAACATCAGCACAAGAACTGTTTCTTCGGAAGCTTAATGAAATGGGTTTCCATGGCCGAGCAGCCGCACACAAGCCTAAGATCACCATGTGCAATGCCAAGCATCGACAGGAGTGGTGTAAAGCTCGACGCCAATGGACACTGGAAGTGCGTTCTCTGGAGTGATGAATAATGCTTCACCATCTGGCAGTCCAACAGACGAATCTGGGTTTGGCGGATGCCAGGAGAACGCTATCTGACCCAATGCATAGTGCCAAATATAAAGTTTGGTGGAGGAGGAATAACGGTCTGGGGCTGTTTTTCATGGTTCGGGTTAGGCCCCTTAGTTCCAGTGAGGGGAAATCTTAACGCTAAAGCATAAAATGACAGCCCTTTCCTGTTTCAGCATGACAATGTCCCCGTGCACAAACAAGGTCCATATAGAAATGGTTGTCGAGATCGGTGTGGAAGAACTTGAGCCCTGATCTCAATCCCATCAAACACCCTTGGGGTGAATTGGGAACTCCGAATGCGAGCCAAGCCTAATTGCCCAACATCAATGCCCGACCTCACTAATGCTCTTGTAGCTGAATGGAAGAAAGTCCCCGCAGCAATGTTCCAACATCTAGTGGAAAGCCTTCCCAGAAGAGTGGAGGCTGTTATAGCAGCAAAGGGGGGACCAACTCCATATTAATACCCATGATTTTGGAATGAGATGTTTGACGAGCAGG
This sequence comes from Brachymystax lenok tsinlingensis, assembly GCA_030435695.1. Classification (NCBI taxonomy): domain Eukaryota; kingdom Metazoa; phylum Chordata; class Actinopteri; order Salmoniformes; family Salmonidae; genus Brachymystax; species Brachymystax lenok. Next base: position 7,707,719 of record CM059812.1, on the reverse strand, counting down.
TGTCCACATACTTTTGTAGTGTACGTCATGTAGTGTATTCACTATTTCTGCTTGGTGCACAGATATTAATAGCGGGAGGATAGAAAGTAGTTGTTTGCAATCATGGTTATTTCCCTGCCCCAATCTCACAAAAGGGTACACTTTGCCATACAGGCATCAGTTTGTATCAACCAAGACTTTCTATAATGGTAAAAGAAATATGGGTTTATAATGTATACCATGCTTTTTTTCCACCAGGTGCTCAGGCCTGTCTCTAGTTTGCTAGTAAGAGCCACTTGCCTCTTCTCTGAGTCCTTACAGTTGGGGCAGGTGCAGGCCATGCGGCGTTTCTTCTCCCCAGGCTGGCCCTGCAGCTCCAGAGCCAGAGTCTGCTCCATCTGCACCTGGTGTCCCTGGGAGGTCACGCCGCCCAGCTGGAGGGCCCCGCCCTGCACTGTCTGCACTGTCAGGTGCTGCTGCCCTGAAAGAACAGTAGAGAAACATTAACATATTGCACATATATAATAAACATATTGTACATATATAAACATACTTTACACAGACATTCCCACACACACACATACTGACGCACACATGCAGGCCTCCATTAGCTTGCTAAAAGTCAATTGGAATGCAAACCGTTTCTGAAGGAACACAGTATGGAAAGAGAGGATATGGACATTTTATATTTGTCACGAAAACACAGTACACACCTCCTGCGTTGGTTATGGTGACGGGCACTCCTTGCACCTGGACCCCGTTGATGTTTATAGTCTGCACGGCCTGGCCCGCCGAGGAGAGCTGGGCCGCGTTCAACGCTATCATCCCCCCCGCCGGAGCTATTTTTGGTAGGGTCCTTTCCTTCCTGCCCCCCGCCAGTGTTCGCTTGGTGGCCCCCACGGACGACAGGGTGGTGGTGACCATGCTGGAGGGCGTTGTTGCCGTGGAAACTGTGGTTTCCTGGAGCTGCACAGTCTGCCATTCGCCTGATGCCGTTTTGATCAGCAGCTGAGAGGAGCACAGGGGTGTCAGGCTAACATGGAACAAGTCTGTCAGATTAGGACACATTTCTGTATTAAAAGGCCCACTTCCACTTTTATGGTTTCATTACATTTCAGAGGTTTGGAAAGCGCATGTGCAATCAAGACTCAATCATTGACACTCTTACTGACAGTTGTGGCTGCTTCGCGTGATGTATTGTTGTCTCTAACTTCTTGCCCTTTGTGCCGTTGTCTGTGCACAATAATGTTTGTACCATGTTTTGTGCTGCTACCATGTTGTGATGCTACTATGTTGTTGTCATGTGGTGTTGCTACCATGCTGTGTTGCCATGCTGTGTTGTTGTCTTAGGTCTTTCTTTATGTAGTGTTGTCTCATGTCGTGATGTGTGTTTTGTCCTATATTTTATTTTGAATCCCAGCCCCCGTCCCTGCAGGAGGCCTTTTGCGTTTTGGTAGGCCGTCATTGTAAATACAAATTTGTTCTTCACTGACTTGCCTAGTTAAAAAGGTTAAATAAATAAAAATAAAATAAATAAACATGTGCATGACTACATTGACAACTTCAGACTGACCCATCTACAAATCCCCTTAGTTAGGATAACAAACTACTCTGAGCAACTCCTAGATCTGTCAGTTTGCTGAGAGAGCTACATTGATGATCTCTAACAACTTGTGTGTGTACCTGAGTGGGCTCTGGTTGCAGGCTGGGTGCAGGCTGTCTCTGGGGGACCTGAGGCAGGGTGGCGGAGGCGGCCTGCACCACCTTCAGGGCCTGCTGGGGGATCTGGACCACCTGCTGCTCCTGTTTCTGCTGCACCAGCTGCACCAGTTGCTGCTGGCCCGACCCGGTGTTCTGCACGATCAGGAGCTGGTTACCCGCCTGGGGAGAACACCGAGAGAGCAGCAATAAAACACAGCCCTAAATCTGTCCAACACTTACTCATACAGCGACCCCAATATTGGAGGTTGAAGGGGTGATAGAGTAGGCTAACCCTCACATAAAGCATAGCATTTTGAGTTTGAGAAATACAGATGAAATCATTAGATACTCATTTACACACACACACAAGTATTGTAGACACATTCAGTAATTAGTACCCATTTGTAGCCCAATCAAGCAAGTGAACTAGTCCACAAGTCATGGTTGACCCCACACCAAATGCAGCAGAACAAAAAACAAACCTGAATAATATTCTCCCCGGCTTCTAACAATATCGTCTCCATCTGCTCGGGGGGCGGAGAGGTGGTCTGTGGTGGAGGGGCTGCTGCCACCAGCTTCTTCCTTCCTCGTCTGCCCTTCGTTGGCGGGGGAGGAGCTGCTGCTGGCTCCTCTCCGGTGGCTACGTTGAGGGGCAGCGTGAGCCCACTGGGCAGCCGCACCACGTTGGCTGCATTGGGTTTCCGCCCCCTGGGGGACGGCTTGATGGCCACCGTCTTCTGCGGGGTGATGGGCGCGGCAGCGGGCTGCGGCTGGGGGACCGTCATGGGCGTGGTGATGATGGCCTGGTTGGTACCCGGGATGAGCTGGATCTGTCCACCCTGCTGCATCATCTGGATGGTCTGTGTGCCTCCCAGCTGCGGCATCACCTGGTACTGGATGTTGGATGTTTGATTCGAGCGGCCAGGGCTCTGCTGGATGGTGAGGACGATGGGGGTGCCGGGGTTGTTGGAGCCCAGACCCGCTGGCAGCTGGATCACATTTCCTTTAGCGGACAGGAAGCTCAGGTTTTTGGGAGGGGCAGGGGCGATGGGGGCGGGCTTGATGGGGAGGAGACGGCGAGGTTGGGGTTGGGCAGGAGGGGCGCTGACAGGGGCCTGAGCGGCAGGGGGGCCGATCTTACTGCAGGTGGCGGCCAGAAGGGCCAGTGGGGAGGGCTGGGAGTCCTGTAGACAGGACCAAAGAGAGAGAGACAAATGGTTAGGGGTGCAACGAGTCGGACACAAAGGATTTACTGCGGATACCAGACCTGGGCCAAATGCCTGTCATTCGCATGAAGAAGCGACGGCGATACAGGTCCGGGTGCCTTGTGAGAATTTGTCGGCAAGTGGGTAACCCGCCTCTACCATCTGTCCTATTGGCCAACGTGCATTCATTGAAGAATAAACTGGATGAGCTCAGTTCAAGACTATCCTACCAACGGGACATTAAAAACTGTAATATCTTATGTTTCACGAGTCGTGGCAGATCGACGACATGGATAATATACAGCTGGCTGCGTTTTCCGTGCATCGGTAAAAAAAAGAACAGCTGCCTCCGGTAAGACAAGGGGTGGCGGTCAGTGTCTATTTGTCAAAACAGCTGGTGCGCAAAATCTAATATTAAGGAAGTCTTGAGGTTTTGCTCGCCTGAGGGTAGAGTATCTCATGATTAGCTGTAGACCACACTATTTACCAAGAGAGTTTTCATATATATTCTTCGTGGATGTCTATTTACCACCACAAACCGATGCTGCTACTAAGACCGCACTCAACGAGCTGTATATGGCCATAAGCAAACAAGAAAATGCTCATCCAGAGGCGGTGCTCCTTGTGGTCAGGGACTTTAATGCAGGGAAACTTAAATTATTTTTACCTAATTTCTACCAGCATGTTACATGTGCAACCAGAGAGAAAAAAAACAACAACCTCTAGACCACCTTGACTCCACACACAGAGACTCATATAAAGCTCTCCCTCGTCCTCCATTTGGCAAATCTGAGCATAATTATATCCTCCTGATTCCTGCTTACAAGCAAAAACTAAAGCAGGAAGTACCAGCGACTCGTTCAATACGGAAGGGGTCAGATGATACAGATACTAAGCTACAGGACTGTTTTGCTAGCACAAACTGGGATATGTAACCGTACGTACATTCTCCATGCGCTGACCAACTGGCAAGTGTATTCACTGACATTTTCAACCTCTCCCTGACCGAGTCTGTAATACCTACATGTTTCAAGCAGACCACCATAGTCCCTGTGCCCAAGAACACCAAGGTAACCTGCCTAAATGACTACCGACCCGTAGCACTCACGTCTGTAGTCATGAAATGCTTTGAAAGGCCGGTCATGGCTCACATCAACACCATCATGCCAGAAACCCTAGACCCACTCCAATTTGCACACCACCCCAACAGATCCACAGATGACGCAATCTATATTGCACTCGACACTGCCCTTTCCCACCTGGACAAAAGGAACACCTATGTGAGAATGCTATTCATTGACTACAGCTCAGCGTTCCACACCATAGTGCCCTCAAAGCTCATCACTAGGCTAAAGACCCTGGGACTAAACACCTCGCTCTGCAACTGGATCCTGGACTTCCCCAGGTGGTAAGGGTAGTCAAAAGCACACACTGATCCTCAACAAAGGGGCCCCTCGGGGATGTGTGCTTAGTCCCCTCCTGTACTCCCTGTTTACCCATGACTGCGTGGACAAGCACGACTCCAACACCATCATTAAGTTTGCTGACGACATAACAGTGGTAGGCCTGATCACCAACAACGATGAGACAGCCTATAGGGAGGAGGTCAAAGACCTGGCAGTGTGGTGCCATGACAACAACCTCTCCCTCAAGGTGACCAAGACAAAGGAGATGATCGTGGACTACAGGAAAAGGATGACCGAGGACGCCCCCATTCTCATCGACGGGGCTGTAGTGAAGCAGGTTGAGAGCTTCAAGTTCCTTGGTGTCCACATGACCAACAAACTATCATGGTCCAAACACACCAAGACAGTCGTGAAGAGGGCACGACAAGAGCATCCTGACCGGTTGCATCACCGCCTGGTATGGCAACTGCTCTGCCTCCAACCGCAAGGCGCTACAGAGGGTAGTGCGTTCGGCCCAGTATATCACAGGGGCCAAGCTTCCTGCTATCCAGGACCTCTATACCAGGCGGTGTGTCAGAGGAAGGCCCTAAAAATTGCAAAAAGACTCCAGCCACCCAAGTCATAGACTGTTCTCTCTGCCACCGTACGGCAAGTGGTACCGGAACGCCAAGTCTATATCCAAAAGGCTTCTTAACAGCTTCTAACCCCAAGCCATAAGACTGCTAAACAGCTAATCAAATGGCTACCCAGACTATTATCAGTGACCCCCCCCTTTTTTTACGCTGCTGCTACTCGCTATTTATTATCTATGCATAGTCACTTTACCCCTACCTACATATTACCTCAACTAACCAGTACCCTCGCACATTGACTCGGTACCGGTACCCCCTGTATATAGCATTGTTGCTCTTCAATTTTTGGGGTTTATCTTTAGTTTATTTAGTTTCTTAAAACTGCATTGTTGGTTAAGGTCTTGTAAGTAAGCATTTCATGGTAAGGTAACAGGAATACCTGTTGTATTCGGCACATGTGACAAATACAATTAAAAAAAAAATTGAACAAGGGATGGAATTGGGCTGCAACTAGGGCTGGGAGATATATTTCATTAGAATGTATGTTTTAGCGCAATGTTCCAAATGCCTGTATCACAAGAATCATAGTTTTATTTTTGTCTGTTTAATGAGCGTTTTCCCCTTTTTGGTCTCGTCTCCTTCTGTGCTGTGTGAACTGTGCACCTTCCCACTCGCAGACACCAAGCCCCTCCCCCTCCCAACAAGATCACTTCTTCCTCTCTGACAACAAGCAATTCCAACTTGCTATTTTGCATTTGAGGTTTGGTCCAACAGAATTGGTTAATTCCCCTTCTAACGATACCCTTTTTTGTCTCAACTTTCAAAATTTAGAACAGAGCAGATCATACTAAAACAGGAGTGTCAATGAACATGATTGTGGAAAATGAATGATGAATGCTCAGTTTATCGCACACGGTATTGCAGTAAGGTTAGTGCTATATGTGATCCTTGGGACGTGCCTACCCTAAACCTTACCTTTCAAATGTCAACTTCAATGGGGTAGGGGCGTCCCAAAGATTCCAAATAGCAAATACCATTGCAGTACCATGTACCGCTAGCAGCAGTTTAGCCATATACTGTTATGTGCTAGCTGTCTAGTCTGTGTTTTATACATTTGCAATGAGCATAAAAATACGCATTTATATAAGGTATTGGCAACTCGTTCTCATTCTGAGAAATAAACATCTTATCCAGGTAGGTCACTTGATTTCAACATCTAAACAAAGTGAACAGGATGTTGGAGACTCATAACAGTTCAACTGTTCTACACTGCTAGCAAGCAAATAGATTCACATTGGCTAGACATTAAATATAAAGATTAGCTGGCTACCCACTGGCACGTGGGCTTGTGCTTGAGAGATTGCTTATGAGACCTGTGTTAATTTTCTATAATGCCTGTTACAAGAAGTTGGACATTAGTGGTTGTGCATTGTGGTTCTAGTATTTTTTTTTAACAAAAAGGGCATTTTCATAGACAGACTTGAAAGCCAGATAGGTGATCATTGCAAAAAAAGCAGGTTAAACTATTTTGATTAAATTATTAGTGGGTCTTATGGCGGTGGAAGGCTTGTTTAGCCTAGGTATATTTTTTACAAGCCCTGAATTCATTTGATTATTCCTGACTGTTTGAAATGCAGTGTATTGACCTTTAATTGTGGGTCATTCCATGTCATTTCAGCAAGCATGACACCCACCATCTCAGATTGTTCTGAAACTGTTTCTGTAGGTAGAAACATATGATTGGCATTCCTGAAACATTATTTTGTTGAAATATGATTTGATCTGAGAAATTAAGCTAATTGATTGCACCCAAATTGCCCATTTTAAAATGTGTAGGATTCATATAATCTTCCATAAATATAGTACCTAACATCCAATTTGGACCATAGTTCTTGCTAACAATGAGTAAGACATGAGGAATCTAATAAAATGATGAAAAGCCACCCACGGACCTCCCACACCCGACGCCAATCCCACCCCAACAACCAGTATCAGTTCTCTGTCTGACAGTAGTATGGAACTGCTGCTTGGGGTATTGCTTCTTCATCCTTTGTAATGTATTCCTGGTGAAGTTTCCCACCGTTCAGAGAAATTAGCCATTGAAGCGGCATCTAGTGGGCAAAACTTGTTACTTTCACACCAATTTATGGTAAAGAATGTACGTGACTTCAATGGCTAATTTCTCTGAACATAGGAAAAAAACTTCACCAGAGATATATATATATATATATATATATATATATATATATTACACACACAGCTCCATATTACTTGTTAGAGATAGAGAACTGATACTGTATACTGGTTGTTGGGGTGGGCTTGGCGTGGGGGGTCCGTGGGTGGCTTTTGATAATTGTATTCGATCCCTCATGTCTTACTCATTGTTAGGAAGAATTATGGTCCAAATTGGATCAAATTATATTTCAACAAAACGTTTCAGGAATGCTAATCTTATCCGTTTCTAACTACAGAAACTATTTCTGAACAATCGGAGATGGTGGGTGTCGAAATGCTCTTTCTTGTGCTTTTTGAAGTGGAATGACTCTAGTGCAACAAAGCTTAGAGAAAAAGTTTTTGAAAAAAAAAAAGAGATATATCGTGAATTTCACCCAGCCCTAGGAGGTTAAGCTACATCTCACCATAGGCTACCAATAAAATACATAAACTACAAACTTCATGATTCACAATAGGATGGCATTGCTGGACTCAGTATGCAAGCTAAAGTCAAATAATGAACCCCTTGGTTACTTTTAAGACACCACTGGGTGATATTTACACATCCGAGAACAAGCAGGAAGTAGTCTAGCTGTGACTCACTTGAGAGGAAGTGGCGGAGGGCTGGAGATACTCGCTGGGACTGACAGCAACAGTGGTGGCCATACTGTCCTGTTGATCTGCAACACACATGGAAACACACATTGCATATACTGTAAATAGTCTCAACACATTTCAAGTACCAAAAATAATGATGGTCACTGTCAATAGCTCTGCTGCAGAGATTCAGGAAAGTGTTACATCCGTGGGAGCTGTTTTGCCCTAAACGCATTCAAATAAGACACAGTACACAAAGGAAATGGGCACTGCAACTCTAATAGATGAGTTGTGGATGGCTAGTTACCACCCCGTTAATGCCAGTCACAGCAGACTTGTGTGTAAATTGTGAGACCTTTAATCCGTAATAAAAGGGAGGGTTAATGACAAAAAAAAGATTGTCAGACACGTGCATTGCAAACTACAACACCTCCTCTACGAAGTACAGAATCAAAATGCCTTAAACAAAAGTACAGTATGATAGCTAGCAAATGGGCACAGCAGAGGGCTACGACTTGTGTACAGTGAGTTGGTGACTACTGTACCTGGCTACGACTTCTCACGCAATCTCACAAATAGCTCGAGCATGATAATGTATCGCGAGAGTATCAATACAAAAAAATTGGACTGTACAAAAAATATGCACTGTGGATTATTGGGGTCAGTTGATATCATGACCAATGTGACTGTCTCTTTAAAATCTGATATTTAGTATTCAGAAAAAAAAATATTTTTGAGCGCGGCCTGAAAATAGCGCCGCCATCAAACGTACACAGATAGCTTCTTGCTAACTAAATGGTTTGCTGGCTAACTGGCAGTGAGAAATGAAACATTGCATTGCAAATACTTTTTAGTGCAGCTGACTTTTCAAACTGAGTGGAACAGACAGCCCATGGCGATACGTGCATGTGGAATTTGTTTTAATGTGAACTATCGAAATTGATTAGCATCAATGTATAGCTAACGGTGGCTGGAATTACAAACAGGATTCAGCTTTACTGGCTAGTATGCTAAGCTAGATACGCGTAGCAAATCAAACTCTTTGATACTGGGCAAAAAGGCAGCCCTTTTCCGGAAATGCATAGCTGGCTTGCACAATGCTCCTACTCAACCTCAAACATAAGGAATTTCCATCACAAACTGTTCAATGTGATTTGTTTAACACAGACCAAATTGTTTTACGAAGTACAATGTAATATAAACACCAATGTTTTAATTCCTACCCACCGCTCATGACGACACTCGCTCTCCGTGAGCCTTCCAGAGCAAGCCCCTGGAAGATTCCGCCCGCGCTCATGGACCAATCCACGCGCTATTGTTCAATGAAGGATGCCCAGGCCAGCCAATCGACACGAGCTCTCAGTGTGATTGAAATTCAATTTAGCCAATGAAAAACCGGAAACCTCTCACAACCGTCGATGGACGCAATTTTAACCAATGGAGTATATAGATTAGGGTCAATAGGGTGGGTTTTAAGGAACAGGTGGACCAGGCAAAGGGCCTATTATAATGGCTTTACATTTAAATGACGTCTACAATGTCCAATAAGAACTCTGTGGGACAAATCGGTCAAACTGAGAATGACATCCATTTTGATCAATGAGCTTGTTTTAAGCCATTTGAATCAGATACTACCTGCGACAAAAGCACATATGCAGTATGTTATTAGAATGGATAGGCTATACTCAGTCTGTCATAGTCAACACACAATAAGGCTTACGGATAACGAGGCAGTGCCGATAAGAGCACAAGGCAAACTGTTACAAACTTGTTTCTGTCGCTCAAACTAAATTACAGCTGATCTGTAGCGATGTACTTCCTCAGGTAATCTATAGTAATAACACGTGCATGTTTTCTAAATACTCACCTACACCTTTGTCAATATCCCAGTCATTGGTCATCTGTTACAGGTGTAGCGCAATCATTGAGTGCATGCAAAATAGGCTTATTATGCATGATGATCAAGCGTGCCAAATTATGTCTAGGGGAACTATCAGACGTGCATTTCTGCTTATTAAAACATTATAGTACCACTTTACACTAATACCTAGTGGCCTACCCTTCTTAGGCTGATTTGATTTATGACATGGATAATAAGCCTATAGAGCAGGGGTATTCAACTCTTACCCTACAAGGTCAGGAGCCAGAAAGTGTTCTGTTCTACCGGATCATTAATTTTACCCACCTGGTGTGCCAGGTCCAGGTCTACATCAGTCCCTGGTTAGAGGGGAACAATGAAAACAAGCAGTGGCACTGGCTTCAAGGTCCAGAGTTTAGTTTGATGGGTATAGAGTATGGGCAAGAATTTGAAACCAGTCAACAACAAGAGACCAGTTCATGGTTAGGGTCATTTCCATTTCAACACAATCAGTAAAACAATTATACAAATGAATTCAACTCAGAATTGAAAATATCAAGTGATTAAACCCTTAGTGTAGACATGCTGTGCCTTGTTATCTAATTTCCTATTTCAATGTATCATCACAAACCCATGTACACAACTGGATTCTCTCTATGGAGGCAAATCACCAACACTGCTGGCATAGTTAGCTGTCAAGTTCAACTGTTGTCCATCCATTGAGTTGGCTTCCAACATAGGACCATGTGTGTATGAGCAGTCCTTGTTCTCCTAAAATCATCCTGTGTGTGTGTGTGTGTGTGTGCATGTGTGCATGCATGAATAGGATAACAATTTAAAAAGGGCACAATGAAATAAGCATACGTTTGGTAGGGGGGAACTAAAAAGCAAAGCAGTCAAAATTACAGGATGAGTTGTTTTTGTCAAGTGCAAGTGTTAAAAACTATTCTGTGTTAAGATTGACTTTGCTTTTATGCTTTGCATGCCTCTTGTCCCCACGACTATACAACAGGGTGTGTGTTGTCATTGGTGGTTTAGTTATCAAGAGTGTATGATAGAGTAAAAACATTTGACCTTGATGCTGTGTACACTACTTCCATTGTTACATCAGTCTGTATGGATTAAAAAGGCCATGTTCATCATTACCGCAAAAACACCCACACAGGGAACTGACATATACTGAGTGTTCAAAACATTAGGATCACCTTCCTGATATTGAGTTGTGCCCCCTCATGAAGGCCTGCATGTGTGTGTCAGTGGTCATGTGTCACTATGTATGTGTGGATTGAGGTGTGCATTACCCTCAGAACTGCCTCAATTTGTCGGGGCATGGACTCTACAAGGTGTGAAAAGTGTTCCACAGGGATGCTGGCCCATGTTGACTCCAATGCATCCCACATTTGTGTTAAGTTGGCTGGATGTCCTCACAGGAAACGGTTGAGCGTGAAAAACCACAGCAGCGTTGCAGTTCTTGACACACTCAAACCGGTGCGCCTGGCACCTACTACCACTTTACTTCAGTCAATTAAACTGATTGTGCAAAAAAGAGGGAAGCCATATTTTTTCTCTTTTACTGAAAATGCTGAGCCTGTGGCCAGCTTGGGGTACGGAGGAACAGAATGATGAGCAAGTTACAATCAGGGAATTTTTGACAATTAAAACCAACAAACAAAGATCAACCATGGCCTCCTGTGGGCCAATTGGAGTCCACAACAACCCTCATAGCAACAGGAGGGAAGAAAACAAGGAAATGATGATAATGGAAAAGAATAGTAGTACAAATGGACCAGTGCATCAACTTCAGTTCAGAGGTGAATATCTGTCTAGGGATTCAAAGTCTAGGTTCAAGTTGTTTTTTTTTGTTTTCAGGTTGTTACAGGCTAGAAGAGTCCGTTCTCCAGTCCGTTCTCAATGAGGCAGTGTCCTTTTTTGTCCCTGCCCCATGTGTGCACTCCGTATGGACAATTTCCCAGCATTCCACTACTGTCCCTTTCTACTCTCATTGGCCAAAGTCAAGAGAAGTGCTAGGTCATCTGGATCCCTTTGACTGCAGCCGACTGGATACAGAGGGTGCCGAGGACTTTGATTGGCTGATGCTGGAAGACTGGCAGACCAGCAGACACCTCTTCCAGTTACGTCTGAGACTCCGCCTCTTGCTCTACTCCAGCCCCTGGTCGAATGCTCTTGATTGACAGGTACATCTCTTCCTCTGCATCATAGTAGTAGAACTTCCTCAGGTACATGATCAGTGGTCTGGAGAGAGAGAGGTCAAATGACTAACCCCTTATGCAAAAAGATACCTTTACATTATGTTTAGCATGTGAAGTAGTTCTCTCTGTGTATAACACTCTCCATAAAGGAAAGGAAACTGATGATGATGATGATGATGATGGATTGCATTAAGTAGTTTTCTCTCTGTGTATAACACTCTCCATAAAAGAAAGGAAACTGATGATGATGATGGATTGCATTAAGTAGCATTCTCTCTGTGTATAACACTCTCCATAAAGGAAAGGAAACTGATGATGATGATGGATTGCGTTAAAGTACAGCTGCTATATGTAGCACTTTTCACTTGGTCTCAAAGCGCATCATCCATGTCTAGTCTGTCAGCAATCAAGGATTATTTCCATGACTTCTTTATTTAGACTAAAATAATATGCTGAGGTATTTCTGCCAAAGCTCAGGAGAGAATGCTATTTCACTAACAACTATTTCCAAGAAAACAAATACAAGGTTAAAATGAATGACTAAATAAATATTTGGATAAATTGAGTATGGCAGTACTTGGGCAGCGGCAGCTCCTGGATGTGGTCGATGCGGACCATCTGTCGGATGCAGAAGCGACAGAGGTGCTGCAGGGACTTGACGTTGCTGAACCGGGACACTGGGTATAGCAGCTGCACCGGGGTAGGGGGGAGCCCTGGAACACACACATTCGACACGCACACACACGAATGAGCACAAACAACCAATACAGATGCTCATAACCTCTCAGCAATCTTGTATGCTATGCTTACTGTCATTCCAACCAGTACACTATGTGGTAGTTCACATAAACATCTAATTGGTTAGGCCGTGTAGGAATGCGGGCCATTTTTACCTGGCACACGTGAACGCAGGAAGTAGAGGAATTTTCCATTCTTGGAGTGCATGATGGCTCGCTCGATAAACTCCACCACAGAATGACATCGGTCCTCAAACTTGGGATGACACCACAAGCTGAATGTCCCTATAGATGGAAACATGGAAGGGACACACCACTTAAGGTTACACCGAACACTCACACGTACATACCATTTAAAGGGGAATTAAATAGAACCAAATACCATTTAAAGGGGAATGAAATAGAACCTTGTGGTACCACTTTATTTAAAGTGTTCAGGTATAATGCTTTATTACTTGTTATATGCACGTATTATATCATATGTCATGTTTCAAGCTTGTTTTTCTCAACTACCCCGTGGGTTAGGTGGCTGATATGTGCAGTATGTGCAAAACATAAATAGAATTAACTGCATGCTTTCTGTCTGTCATATATTTACACTGCATGGTGAATGTGTCTGTATGTGAGTAAGTCATGTTAGAAGTGCTTTATGCGTATGTCATGTGTATTTGCGAGCATGTCTGTCGTTCACCCACTTTGTGTGTGGGTGACTCACCACTTTGCTCTGTGCGTGTGTGTGTCTGTGTGAGTGCATGGGTGCGTGTGTACGTGTGTTAATAAACATAATGACTGTGATTAGCTACAACATTTATATTTGTGTGATTGACTGACTGTGTATGTTTCTGCGTATTTACAGTACACACAACTCACCTCTAGTGCTCCATGCGTGTGGGGTGTGTGCAACTCACCTCTGTAGTGCTCCATGCGCATGTGGTGTGTGTAACTCACCTCTGTAGTGCTCCATGCGCGTGTGGTGTGTGTAACTCACCTCTGTAGTGCTCCATGCGTGTGGGGTGTGTGTAACTCACCTCTGTAGTGCTCCATGCGCATGTGGTGTGTGTAACTCACCTCTGTAGTGCTCCATGCGCATGTGGTGTGTGTAACTCACCTCTGTAGTGCTCCATGCGTGTGGGGTGTGTGTAACTCACCTCTGTAGTGCTCCATGCGTGTGGGGTGTGTGTAACTCACCTCTGTAGTGCTCCATGCGCGTGTGGTGTGTGTAACTCACCTCTGTAGTGATCCATGCGCGTGTGGTGTGTGTAACTCACCTCTGTAGTGCTCCATGCGCATGTGGTGTGTGTAACTCACCTCTGTAGTGCTCCATGCGCATGTGGTGTGTGTAACTCACCTCTGTAGTGCTCCATGCGCATGTGGTGTGTGTAACTCACCTCTGTAGTGCTCCATGCGCGTGTGGTGTGTGCAACTCACCTCTGTAGTGCTCCATGCGTGTGGGGTGTGTGTAACTCACCTCTGTAGTGCTCCATGCGCATGTGGTGTGTGTAACTCACCTCTGTAGTGCTCCATGCGCATGTGGTGTGTGTAACTCACCTCTGTAGTGCTCCATGCGCGTGTGGTGTGTGTAACTCACCTCTGTAGTGCTCCATGCGCATGTGGTGTGTGTAACTCACCTCTGTAGTGCTCCATGCGTGTGTGGTGTGTGTAACTCACCTCTGTAGTGCTCCATGCGCGTGTGGTGTGTGTAACTCACCTCTGTAGTGCTCCATGCGCGTGTGGTGTGTGACTCCCTGGGAGCGGAAGCTGAGGCTGAGGATGTAGCGGGGGTCAGAGCTGTCCCTCACCAGGAACGCCCCGTCAGGCTTCCCCTTCAACTTCATCTCTGCATCTTCCCAGTTCATAGGACCCCAGTACCAGCCACACTGGGGATAGACATATAGGTGATTATGAACGAATATCATAGAAACATAAACACACACACACCATCCATAGAATCAAATACAAACACAGAACTGAATTAATGTCATGAGGCAGTTATCATCAATTAAAGGTTTGTTATCACACACCCACCCACCCACACCAAGGCAGTTATCATCAATTAAAGCTTTGTACCTATTTGTTAGTATGTAACCCAATCGATTAGTAGTGAGTCTATATTCAGTCAATATGTATGTGTATTTGCGAGTGTCGTTGAGTGTGTCGCAATTACCTTTTCCAGCTCTCTCAGACTAGCGGTGAAGTTGCTGGCCTCAGGCCGCCTCAGAGGACAGAGCCTTGGGGGCGGGGCCAACCTGGAAGGGGGAGGAGCTGAGAGGAGCTGTGAAGTGGAGTGAGGCAGGGCCCGGAGGAATGCATCTGAAACAAATAGAGAAATATTCAGTTAGACACAATGATATGAATGTGTAGCCCAAACCATTGTACTTGGTATAAATGGGAGTTGCTAGAAAGTTCAAGTTACATGCATAGATCTCAAGTTAGGACTTGTTACTAATAGATGATAACAGTGTTCAATTTGAGCAAGACTGCTTAGACAGAACAGGTGCAACAAATACTAATTCTCAAGGCATATAATAAAAAGATTAGACAAGCATTGGTTGTGACCGCACACCATGCACCTTCACGATTAATTTCCACGCTTATTGGTCTGTATAGTCTTTCCCGAATACAAGCACTTACAGTATTTCACCTGAGGGAAATTATGCAACCTTCACCACAACACGCAAGTGTCACACCATATCACTCTATGAACTTAGGCATTAGCCGACAGGCATATAGGTTTTATGTTACATATATACTCATAACTGCAGATATTATACATGTTTATGATTACTGATATATTCACACGTTTATAAATCCAGCATTATAAATATACCATATTGGTACTGTTTTGTATTATGGTCTTTTCAGAGTCTTAGCTCTGGCCATTACGTGCTCTGTCACGACACCGCCCGCCCCGCTTGCCCCATGCACAGCTCCCAGCTCTCTGCTCTCTGGTGTCTTACCATTGAGGCTGATACTATGCTGGATGGTGGCATGGGAGGGATGAGGAGGAGGAAGAGGCAGGGGGAGGGACTGTAGGGAGGCCCCCATAACACTCACTAGGAAAGGACCAGGCTGCGGCCCACCTATGTCATCTGGAACAGAGCAGGGGGGGGGAAGGGGAGGTTTCAGACCAGGGAGGGGTCTATATCACAGGCTTTCTCAACTCCGCTCCTCTGGACCCACTGTGATGTGAAGTTTTCATCTCTACTTTTTTTAATATATATATTTTTAATGCACTCCTTGAAGTATTCTAGGGTAACTAACAAATCAAAACAACATCTGATGTAAGTTTATATTTCTAGGTTGCAAGAAATGGGTGATTCAACGTGACATTCGGCAAATTGGTTTGTCCTTGTACCACTGCTTGGCTGAACATTCAATTCTGATAGGTCGAGAGGGTGGGTCCCCAGGATCAACGTTGAGAAACACTGGTATATAAGGCCACAATACAACAGTCCCTCAGACTTATGGCTGTTGATGTGAGTGTTGCCGTGGGGGTCAGAGATGGAGTGAAGCTATTAGGCTCTCCATCACCATAGAACAGAATGGGTATGTTTATATACTGTGATATAGCTTTCAGGAGAGGGAGGTAATACGGTGGGTATAGGACAGTAGGGTGAGTGGGGGTGTGCAGGAATCATTTTTTTGTGTTTGTGTGTGCCTACAGGTAGAAACATAGGCAAAAGAGATGCGTGCAAGAAAGGGAGGGACACAAGGAAACACAGAAAAATAGGCTACTCTACAGAGACACACACACACAGAGAAAGAGAGAAAGAACAGAGAGAAAGAAAGAAGGTAAAGTACCTAATAGACTGAGACTTCTGCGTGGCGGAGGTGGAGGCGTGGGAGGGTGCGGAGTGTTCGCCCCTCTCCTCGAAATATCCACATCCACCAATGAAACAGTCTCACCTGCACCCAGAAATGGAAAGAAGGAAAGAGAAAGAGAGAGAGAGGGAATGTGAGAAAGGAAATGATAGAAGAAGAGAGTGATGCCACTAAAGAAGCATGAGTTCTTGGACCAGAGTTTGCCTCTTCAGCCAAGAAATGCTAGAGCCCCTTACCAGTGAAAGGAGCAAAGGAAGCAGGAGAGAAGGCACTTTGGGCCCTGGTCATTCGGGGTTGGCTGTGGCAAGAGAAAGACAGCAAAATAGGAATGAAATAAGTTATAGAGGGATGGAATATAGAGGTGATAGGGTGAAAAATAGATATTAGTGTTAGGTAGCCTAGATTTAGAAAGGATTCTGACAGTTATGGGCCTATAATATCCTGATAGAGAATATTATATTTTAGGCTCTACAATATTACCTGGCACTGTGATCAATCAATATAGATTATAGGCATACAATCAGTAATTTCTCACAATGCTTAAAAGTGTGGAAGTCCTTACCTGTCCAAGTCATGCTCCCCACCACTTCCACTGGCCATATCCATCAGACTTCCAGCGGAGGAGATTGAATAGGCCACAGATGGCCTCTTATCCAGAAGGCTATTGGAACCACTACAGCTTTTAGTTCTGAAAAGTTTACTCAGGCGTATTTTAAGTGAGCCCTTTCTGGACTTCCCTGGAACTTTTAGTGTTTTCTCTCCAGCGCTTCCCCGACCGGTTGGAGTCCGGGGCTCACTGACGCACTTGTCCGCCCGCTTCCGGGGTGTCGATGCCTGGTTAGGGTTGGGACTGACAGGTCGGTCCGAGCTCGGTGTAGCCGCAGAGGCCCCAGGTAATGTCGACACCTCTGGATTCTGTTCTGTATCTCCCAGGCTCGGTTGAGTTGGGTTAGGTACGTTTCCATGTTGGCTACATACTTGTGCGTCACCGTGCGCCGACGGGCAAGGTTCTCCAGCCACCCCTTCCATCTGTCTGGTCAACTCTGCTTGAAAGCTACTGAGAGAAAATGCACCGGACATCTTCTGAACTCGACGTGCTCGACTTTCATCCGAATCGTCCTCCGGGCAGCCAGTGATACCCAGCCTGGCCACGTCCCCAGTCCCCAGCCCCTCCAGCACCAACAAAGCATCGCTAGTCTCAGTCGGGTCATCCCCATGCCCCATCCCCGGTGCCGGCCCATGTGCGCCCTGACACGAGCACTGGGGCATCTCCCCGTCCTTGAATAATATCTTGGGTACTGCGCCGAGCCCCAGCTCCCCGAACCTTCTGGCCAGGTCGAACACTGGGCCGTCGGGCAGCTCCCCGGTTGTGCACCCCCATTTCGACTCTATCATGGTGAGAGGATTGGATTTATCCGATAAGGGAGGCCAGTCTGATGGGTTGGTGATCAAACGGTGCCGGTGGCATAGTTCACCTCCCTCGATATCGGCAGCAACCGTGGATAATGCCACCCGGGGATGCAGACCCCAGCTCTGGGACAGATGGTTCTGCTGTTGCGCGTCGCCGGCACTGAGCGTATTGTTATTGATGCCACCGCTTATGTCGGAGACAGAGCCGGAGGTCTTGTCCAAACCAATATGTTTCCTCGACTCATTCCGACCGTCGGATTCGCGGTCTAAAATCCCCTCACCATCCCTCAATATGTTAGGAAACACAAGGAGCTGAGGCCGTAAGCCGCCTCTGTGAGCGAACTCAAAGCCCTTGGCCTCCATGGCGCTGTGTGGAGGAGGAATAGACACCGACGGTTTAGTCGCCATCACCCCGGTGTCAGGTGCCGCCGTTCCGCTGCTCTGCTGTGCATTGTTCAGCAAAGAGATATTGCCGGAATGCTCGAGGCCTGTTGTGGGATCTCGGGCGAATTCCAAGCCCCCTTTCATGTTGCTATGAGCCAAGACCTCTTTACCGAGTCCTGCCACCACTCCACCCGACGACAGATTCCCATTCTCCTCGTCCAAGCGGTCATCCTCGGCCGCGGAAACCAGGCGCATCAAGACAAAATCGGGAGACATATCTTGCGCGTTGTTCATAATTATTCCTCAATTCACGAAAGGGAATAAACGATTTCTACGCTTCACATAGCTACCGCCGTTTGATGGATCCCCGTTGTCTTGTAATAAAGAAGGGCCAAAGCGCTATCTACCATAAATAGGCTACGAGCGAATAAACTATTTAAAGCGTTCTTTCATTATCGCACAGATAAGCGCCTACAAAAAAACGACATCCATTTCTATTCTAACGAAGACCGAGCGAGTGCATGCATAAATATATCCAGCTTGCTGTTGTAAGCAGGCGAACCCCGGGGTCAAACATACGGTCTCATTTGTTAGAATAAAAGCCTCACAAGTCTGACCACTCTCTCTCTTTCTCTCTCTATCTCTCTCTCCCTATCTCTATCTCTCTCTCTCCGGTTCCCAGCAAAGCCCCACCCGCTCCCTCACTTCCGCAAATCCTATGCGTTCTGCGTTCTGCGTTCTGCGTTCTGCGTTCTGCGTTCTGCGTTCAGTGCGTTCAGTGTGTCCCTTGTCTCCCTCTCCCTCCCCCTGTTTCAATTCAATTCAAGGGGCTTTATTGGCATGGGAAACATATGTTAACATTGCCAAAGCAAGTGAGGTAGATAATATACAATAAAAAAGAACAGTAAACATTGCACTCACAAAAGATCCAAAAGACTAAAGACATTACAAATGTCATATTATGTATATATACAGTGTTGTAATGATGTACAAATGGTTAAAGTACAAAAGGGAAAATAAATAAGCATAAATATGGGTTGTATTTACAATGGTGTTTGTTCTTCACTGGTTTATCTTTTCTTGTGGCAACAGGTCACAAATCTTGCTGCTGTGATGGAACACTGTGGTATTTCACCCAGTCGATATGGGAGTTGATCAAAATCGGGTTTGTTTTCAAATTCTTTGTGGATCTGTGTAATCTGAGGGAAATACGTGTTTCTAATATGGTCATACATTGGGCAGGAGGTTAGGAAGTGCAGCTCAGTTTCCACCTCATTGTGGGCAGTGTGCACATAGCCTTTCTCTCTAGCTGTAGTGTGAAGTGATGAGAGAGAGAAATCAAATAAAAGCTGATTGGTCCTGTCCTCAGATTTGCAGATGTTATCGCAGGTGCAGCGAAATGATTGTGTTTTCTAGCTCCAACAATGCAGTAATATCTAGCAATACAATAACAATGCACCCAAAATAAAACAAATGATTCATAGTTTCAGAATGCTAGGCTACTTTGCAATTAGTTACTTGCATAGTAGCCTAAATATTCCAACATTCAAAATGTTCCAATTATTGACATTGATTGGGGGAAATTAATTCAGTACAGGACTATATTTGTTGTTGCTGAATTGTATTGATTGATGTCTGTATAATAGGCTATAGATTGATTAATTGCAAGAATCAGCATGGTAATAACATCCCTAATAGTTTAGGCAATAATAAACATTTAGTATTCAAGGCCTATTTTGATTTCACTGCATGTCTTGGCAAATTATTGCATGACTTCAACAAATTAGTCCATTATTTTCTCCAGTGCACAGAATAAAAATCTGACCACTTGTGCCAATGGCTGTGGGCAGTGCTGGGCACCTGCTCTGCTCAGTCTGGTCTTGGCATCTCACCGCCCAGTCTTCGCCAACTTAAAAGCTGTGTCAATTTCAATTCAATTTGGCTCGGGAAGAAACAATCTACAATTGTGCTATTAAAGTAACTAAGTAAATTAGGGGAGAAAAATAAGAAATAAAGATTCAGATTCTATTCTATTCCAGACTGTGCCACATCATCAAAACATCCTGGACAAGAGTCCTTACACAGGCCCTCACACTCTGACTGCACTTGATGGGACTGCACTTAAAAACATAAATGTGGTGATTCAGCAATCCATGTGTCACTCAATAAATTCCACCAATTCATTTGCAAAAGATAAATCATCAATGCATAGGCATTTATAATTAGACCTCTCGTATCATAACCATCTGACTTCCACTTTTAGCCTGCTAGATCCAGAGGAGTGGCCTCCTAGACTGCACTCATTGTTCCCAATTGAAGCGATAAGACATGATTGGGGAATTCTAGAGCCTTCCGTCAGAGCAAGCAGCCCTGTCCTGAGCTTGACAACCTACATTTCAGCAATGCCTATCTCCCCTTGTTAGATACCCTATTACAGATTTCAGGATGCTATCAATTTCCTCCACCTGTCATATACAAAACACACCACCTTGCAGACAAAGGATGACAAAGGTTTTCACCCATAAATCATGACTCATTCAATCCATTGTAAAAATATTTATATTTATTTACATCTCTCAACCAGAAGGTGGTGCTACAGGCCACCAATGATGGTAAACCCACTGAAGTTCAGTTGAATACAAATGACAATCGTAGAATGCATGGACAGACATTAAATTCTTGATAAGTGCTAGCTAGTATGTAAACACACATATTTAAGTCAATGAGATGGTGCAGGGTAATGCATTATCATGATCACAGATAATGTTTCATTCAAAAGCTGCTCATACAGGTAATGTTGGACAGGGCTGGCAACACAAGGGGCTGAAAAACTATAAAATTGCTTGCTTATCTAGGGTCATTTTAAACAGAGTCCTGATTGGGAGATTTAAATGGATGTATACATAAACACAGACTATGCACTGATCATTTGGTATCAAGCAAGCAAGCTTAATTCTTTATGACTATGAACAAACTCCCAACTACATACAGTAAAAGCACAGGCACACGTGAACACACAGAAACACACAGATTATACACACTTAAATGCACACACACACACCTCCCCTGCTCTGCAGTCCTGGGTGGGGGTAGGCGGCCCACAGGAATGGATAAAAATTCTCAGAAGCCCGTTGCCATGGCACCAAAACAAGGATTTGCCTGCAACACCCAGAGCCTGCTCCATCACTGAGATATAAGAAGGGGTGGGAGGTGTCTCTCTCTCGTTCTCTCTCTCTCTATCACAATCACACTCGCTCCCTCCCTCCCTCCCTCTCACACACACAAACACTCCCCCCCCTCTCTCTCTCCTTCTCTCCCACCCTCCCTTCTTCCCTCATTCTAAGTGATGATGAATGCTGAATCGTATGATAAGGGAGATTCCCATTTTATAGCCACACATAACGACCCTCAATATGAATCTATCTCCACCTGTTCACTAAATAGACACGGGTAATCTATTTGTCAACACATCATACAGCTAAAAGCATCATCATATCTATAGCATCACTGGCTTCCCTGACAGTGTGTGTTACTGTGTACATATTCCTGGATGATCAAAGAGCTGCCTGGTCCCTCATCCACTCTCCTGGCTGACCCCGCTGAAACGCCAGGGGTTAATCCATCGAGCGCATGATTCTGATGGATGCCCAAATGCAGGCGGATTAACCCTCATCCTGCATCATTCTCTCTCCTCTTTGAGCTGCAGACACACACACACACTAAAACACACACAAAGACACACACAGACATACACGGCCGTCCCCGCCGACAACAGATGTGCACTCTCATCACTCCACAGGCACAACAGTTACATTAGCATCTCCAGCTGCATACTGGGGGGGAATCACAGAAAGAGAGAGAGAGGGAGGGGCAGTGAGAGGAGAGGGGGTAGAGGTTGAGGAGCAGGGGTAATCACCGTCAGTCAGAGAGAGAGAGAGAGAGAGAGAGAGAGAGAGGGACAGTAAGCGCGAGAGATGCTTTACAGAGGTGTTGTGGAGCGAGCAAGAATGTAACAGGCAGATAGGAGGAGCGCAGAAGAGAGAGACGGAGGAAAGCTGCTCTTTTTCTTTCCCCTTCCACACGCTACTATACCTGCTTTCTCTCTCTCCCCCACCTTGCCTCAGACCTTTAATTTTGGGCTGTTCCCTCCCTCCCTCCCCTCCTCCCTCTCTGCCTCCTCCTGTCGTACACGCGAACGCTTGCTTTGGGAACGGGAGTGTGGCGCACCTCTCTCTCTCTAATCTCGGTTGGTTTTGTCTCTCGTTGCTCTACTGCTGCTCTCACAGGGGACTCGTCGCCGGGAAACGGGAATACAAACATAGGAGTGACAGGCAGATTGACTGCGGACATGCTGGGAATGGTAGTGGGATTGAGCGGGAACGCCACTGGATTTCCCCAACAATTCCCTCTCCCTCCCACTGACATGCAGGATTAACCAGGAACACCAGTTGGATTCCCCCAATTCCCATCGGAGGTAGAGAGTACGATTTTTATCCGTGTGTGTGTGTGTGTGTGTGTGTGTGTGTGTGTGTGTGTGTGTGTGTGAGGAGTGTTTGATTATGACGCACAAATGAGAACGGTGTGTTGTGTGTCTGAGACAGTGCTACAGATGATCGACTACCCCATGTCGTTACAGCAGACGCCTGCTGGAGCACCTCTGCCTGTATGACTACAACTGGGGAGAAGGAGAAGAGATGTAAAGAGAGATGAGAGAAGAGGCTTATGAGGCTTTCCAAGCCTCTGACAAAATGTGACATTTATTTGAGGATTTTGAAAAAGGTAAAAACTTGAGATTATAAAAGAGGGGGGTATTAGTATATGGCCCCCCCAACGAGAGTGGATTTGAGAATGGGCCCTGTTTGGCTCCTCCTGTTGCTGCTCACACCCTTCCTTTCAGCTCAGGTTAGCATAGTTTCTGAATTGGGGACTACAGCCGAGTCAGAGGACCCAACGGCGTCCGTTGTGAGCGCTACAGGGGAGTCGGGCACCCCCTACAGCCCCGATCCCTCAGGGGAAGCCCCAGAGGAGGACTGGATGTCGGCAGAGGTCTTTCTCTACAGTGGGGACTACTCCGTCTTGGAGATAGTGGAGTGCGACCGGGCGTACAGTCTCACGGGTCAGAACGGCCCCCTGCCGCGAGGGTTCTATGGCCCCCTCCGACCGTCCATGGACGCCCTGGCCAACACGGCCAACTTCCTCAACATGATCTTCCAGGCCAGCGACCTGCGGGAGAGCAGTGTGCGAGAGGACATGGAGTGGTACCACGCCATGGTGCGCACCCTTCTGGAGGCCGACCCCCTCATCCGGCAGGCCCTCCTCACCTTTGACGCCGACCCAGCCTCCACCGCCCCCCAGCTCGTGCTCCGCGCCTCCCGGAACCCTGCCCCCCCCAGGTACCAGAACATCCTCCTCCAGGACCTCTCTAGCCAATGGGAAAGTCTGCACCTCCCGGCCCCTGCACCCGACGACACCTGGTTCAGCAGTTTCAAGTTTCCCGCCTCCTCAAACCAGCCCACCTCTGCCCTATCTAAAAGAGTCCTCCTCAATGACCTCAGCACCCTGGACACGCCCAAATGGGGGCGGGGCGATAGCTACGTGACCAATCGCAGCGGGGTGCGCTGGGCCAATGGGCCATTCCTAGAGTGTAAGGACAGCCGCTTCCTGCCGGGCTGGCTGCTCACCCTATCCACTTCCTTCTACGGCCTGAAGCCCGACCTCAGCCCTGAGTTCAGGTCAGTCAGGACCATGGCTGCGTCTAAAATGGCACTCTATTGCTTATAAAGGTTTTGACCAAGTGTCACCCTATGCCCTATATAGTGCACTACTTTTGAGCAAGGCTAGTTGAGCGAGGGCCCTGGTCAAAAGTAGCACACTACATAGGGAATAGGGTGCCATTTGGACAAACCCATGTTTCTCTCTGTGTCTCATACTGATGACATCATTTGAGGTAGATAGGTTTAGTACCATCATCAAAGCCTATGATAGCCCCAACCCACTACTCCTGCCTCCAGTAATATGTAGTAGTAGTAGTAGTAGTAGTTGTAGTAACCAGAGAGCCACACTGGAGATACTTTGATAAGCATTTGAAATAGCAGATATGATTGAATTACCCATTGCTGGATACCATCTGACATTTCAAAGTAAGGCACTTTTAAAGGCCAAGAGGGATAAAGTTGAATATGGATGATTCAATTACAATAATAATATATTTGCTCCCATAAAAGGTCCTGTTGTTTATGTTGCTATTTGCTATTTGCTTGTGTCCAGTTCGTTTCCAGGATATTCTCCTTTACTGAAATGGATGTTTCTCTTTGTGTGTGTGTGTGCTCTTGTGCCAGGGGTGTAATCCGTGTGGATGTAAACGTACAGGGCTTTGATGTGAACCAGTGTGCCACGGGGGACGCTTGGTTTGCCAACACACACCAGTGTAACCGCACCACCATGGAGGTAAGAGCTTCTCAAAACGTTTAAGCCCTGGGAAATAGTACTTGAACCCCAAATTGTTGTTGAGGAGTTACATAACCCCTTATCTCTGACCAAGGCCTAGATTCAATCAGATCAAGCATTAACCGGTGATAGCGTTGGAGCTGTCAAATCGATGAGCAGCTGCTCTTGATCATTGTCACGAAGCCACACCCATCCCTCTCGCATTACAGTGGGTGTTGACCAGAGGCAACGCCTCCTCTTGACAATGCTTTGCTCCAGCGCTTCACCTTTTCTACTGCTCTGCTAGCAGGGTTCTCGCGGCTCACCTTCTCACAATCCCCCGCACATTTCTCTACATGCCCTCGTTGAAAATGAACGGGGACACAACTTCTCCTGCTGAATTCGTTGTTGGTGAAACCCCCACGTTAGATGTTCATAACGAGAAAGTGCATAGACATAATGGCGCTCAAATTGAAAATCATTCAACAAAATAATGAAGATTTCTATCAGCCTAATGGAGGTGTAGATCTCACATTCCAGTGTTGGAACTTGTAAACAAGGCTGCATTGGAATTTTCTTAATGCTACTCCATGCACCCAATGGCAATGTCTTCTTTAGATATAATGCCAGGAGCCACTTGTGGATTTGACCGCTCTAATGCACTTCCGACAATGCCAAAACAACCGCTATGCGGATGTCTGCTAAAGCGGATCTGATTGAATAGAGCCCTGAATCTCCTACAACCAAATCTTGAGTGGGCTACTCTGTCACAAGAGACTGCAAAACCCCTAACTGACTAAACTCAACTCCACGATTTACATTGGAGTTGAGGGTACTGGAGCTCCGACGTCACATAAATGTTTATTTGATTTGATTCAAAACTACTGATTAAATCACCAAAAGAATAGCCCGCAATTACACAGAACAATGTTTGCAGGCTATTCTTTGGGTGCTAAAGTCTGTAGTTTTTGACACTACCCGTCCACACTAGTCGCCGCTCAACTCCATCGTAAATTGTGGAGTTGAGTTGAATCGACTTCAATACTCCAAGCCCTAACCTATACACTTTTGTATGTCACCATATAGGCACTATTTAAGTAGTAGTAGTGGGTATTGTTACATCATATGATTCACATAAATACACTCGTCAACCCTAACCGCTGTAAATAGCTTTACTCTCTCTCCATCTCCCTCTCCAGCCTTCACGTGTTACTTCATTTACAGGTTTATCCTCCACTCATCCCCTTATCCATTCATACTTGTCCTCCTCTGCTCCTCCTTGACCTTCACCCCCAATTTATTCCCCTTCTCATGTTTGATCATCACCTGTCCTTTCAGACACAATCCTCTCCCTCTCATCCCGCCCTTCTGTTTAAAGATAGCTGTGCTGGGTGGCGGAGGGATGAGCTGCAGGATTAAGATGATAATCCAGCCATGAACGACATCCTTCCCCCAATCCCCATGCACCCATCACCCATATCTCACTCTCATCAGCATCATCCCCTCTCTAGTCTCATCCTGTCCCCTCATGGAACATCCAGAGACAGGTCAGAGGTGGTACAAGAGAGAGATTGATTTCCAGGTAGAATGGGATGTTTTATTATAGATTATTTAATTTCTACAAAAGGAGTTAATTGATTCATGTCTAATAGCGGGCTAAGGCCTCTTTTGAAAGGGAAAGAGATGGCTTGCGTTTTTTTAATTAATAATGTATTTAAACTACAGTGGGGGAAAAAAGTATTTAGTCAGCCACCAATTGTGCAAGTTCTCTCACTTAAAAAGATGAGAGAGGCCTGTAATTTTCATCATAGGTACACTTCAACTATGACAGACAAAATGAGGAAAAAAATCCAGAAAATCACATTGTAGGATTTTTTATGAATTTATTTGCAAATTATGGTGGAAAATAAGTATTTGGTCACATACAAACAAGCAAGATTTCTGGCTCTCACAGACCTGTAACTTCTTCTTTAAGAGGCTCCTCTGTCCTCCACTCATTACCTGTATTAATGGCACCTGTTTGAACTTATCAGTATAAAGACACCTGTCCACAACCTCAAACAGTCACACTCCAAACTCCACTATGGCCAAGACCAAAGAGCTGTCAAAGGACACCAGAAACAAAATTGTAGACCTGCACCAGGTTGGGAAGACTGAATCTGCAATAGGTAAGCAGCTTGGTTTGAAGAAATCAACTGTGGGAGCAATTATTAGGAAATGGAAGACATACAAGACCACTGATAATCTTCCTCAATCTGGAGCTCCACGCAAGATCTCACCCGTGGGGTCAAAATGATCACAAGAACGGTGAGCAAAAATCCCAGAACCACACGGGGACCTAGTGAATGACCTGCAGAGAGCTGGGACCAAAGTAACAAAGCCTACCATCAGTAACACACTACGCCGCCAGGGACTCAAATCCTGCAGTGCCAGACGTGTCCCCCTGCTTAAGCCAGTACATGTTCAGGCCCGTCTAAAGTTTGCTAGAGAGCATTTGGATGATCCAGATGAGGATTGGGAGAATGTCAGATGAAACCAAAATATAACTTTTTGGTAAAAACTCAACTCGTCGTGGTTTGGAGGACAAAGAATGCTGAGATGCATCCAAAGAACACCATACCTACTGTGAAGCACGGGGTGGAAACATCATGCTTTGGGGCTGTTTTTTCTGCAAAGGGACCAGGACGACTGATCCGTGTAAAGGAAAGAATGAATGGGGCCATGTATCGTGAGATTTTGAGTAAAAACCTCCTTCCATCAGCAAGGGCATTGAAGATGAAACGTGGCTCGGTCTTTCAGCATGACAATGATCCCAAACACACCGCCCGCAACGAAGGAGTGGCTTCAGTAAGAAGCATTTCAAGGTCCTGGAGTGGCCTAGCCAGTCTCCAGATCTCAACCCCATAGAAAATCTTTGAAAGTCTGTGTTGCCCAGCGACAGCCCCAAAACATCACTGCTCTAGAGGAGATCTGCATGGAGGAATGGGCCAAAATACCAGCAACAGTGTGTGAAAACCTTGTGAAGACTTACAGAAAACGTTTGACCTCTGTCATTGCCAACAAAGGGTATATAACAAAGTATTGAGATAAACTTTTGTTATTGACCAAATACTTATTTTCCACCATAATTTGCAAATAAATTCATAAAATCCTACAATGTGATTTTCTGGATTTTTTCCTCATTTTGTCTGTCATAGTTGAAGTGTACCTATGATGAAAATTACAGGCCTCTCTCATCTTTTTAAGTGAGAGAACTTGCACAATTGGTGGCTGACTAAATACTTTTTTTCCCCACTGTATATGATCTAGCTACGCTTAAATCAAGTGATTTGATACTTTTATCAGATTTCTTCAAAAGGCAACAGATGTGTCTTTCACTTTCACTTGTGTGTGTGTATGTGTGTGTTACATACAAATGACTCACCAACTCAATTTTAAATCCCTGTAACAGTCAACTAAACAAAATAAAAAAACACCTACAGTGGGGCAAAAAAGTATTTAGTCAGCCACCAATTGTGCAAGTTCTCTCACTTAAAAAGATGAGAGGCCTGTAATTTTCATCATAGGTACACTTCAACTATGACAGACAAAATGAGGAAAATAAATCCAGAAAATCACATTGTAGGATTTTTTATGAATTTATTTGCAAATTATGGTGGAAAATAAGTATTTGGTCACATACAAACAAGCAAGATTTCTGGCTCTCACAGACCTGTAACTTCTTCTTTAAGAGGCTCCTCTGTCCTCCACTCGTTACCTGTATTAATGGCACCTGTTTGAACTTGTTATCAGTATAAAAGACACCTGTCCACAACCTCAAACAGTCACACTCCAAACTCCACTATGGCTAAGACCAAAGAGCTGTCAAAGGACACCAGAAACAAAATTGTAGACCTGCACCAGGTTGGGAAGACTGAATCTGCAATAGGTAAGCAGCTTGGTTTGAAGAAATCAACTGTGGGAGCAATTATTAGGAAATGGAAGACATACAAGACCACTGATAATCTTCCTCGATCTGGGGCTCCACGCAAGATCTCACCCGTGGGTCAAAATGATCACAAGAACGGTGAGCAAAAATCCCAGAACCACACGGGGACCTAGTGAATGACCTGCAGAGAGCTGGGACCAAAGTAACAAAGCCTACCATCAGTAACACACTACGCCGCCAGGGACTCAAATCCTGCAGTGCCAGACGTGTCCCCCTGCTTAAGCCAGTACATGTTCAGGCCCGTCTGAAGTTTGCTAGAGAGCATTTGGATGATCCAGATGAGGATTGGGAGAATGTCATATGGTCAGATGAAACCAAAATAGAACTTTTTGGTAAAAACTCAACTCGTCGTGTTTGGAGGACAAAGAATGCTGAGTTGCATCCAAACAACACCATACCTACTGTGAAGCATGGGGGTGGAAACATCATGCTTTGGGGCTGTTTTTCTGCAAAGGGACCAGGACGACTGATCCGTGTAAAGGAAAGAATAAATGGGGCCATGTATCGTGAGATTTTGAGTGAAAACCTCCTTCCATCAGCAAGGGCATTGAAGATGAAATGTGGCTGGGTCTTTCAGCATGACAATAATCCCAAACACACCGCCCGGGCAATGAAGGAGTGGCTTCGTAAGAAGCATTTCAAGGTCCTGGAGTGGCCTAGCCAGTCTCCAGATCTCAACCCCATAGAAAATCTTTGGAGGGAGTTGAAAGTCCGTGTTGCCCAGCGACAGCCCCAAAACATCACTGCTCTAGAGGAGATCTGCATGGAGGAATGGGCCAAAATACCAGCAACAGTGTGTGAAAACCTTGTGAAGACTTACAGAAAACGTTTGACCTCTGTCATTGCCAACAAAGGGTATATAACAAAGTATTGAGATAAACTTTTGTTATTGACCAAATACTTATTTTCCACCATAATTTGCAAATAAATAAATTAAAAATCCTACAATGTGATTTTCTGGATTTCTTTTTCTCATTTCGTCTGTCATAGTTGAAGTGTACCTATAATGAAAATTACAGGCCTCTCTCATCTTTTTAAGTTGGAGAACTTGCACAATTGGTGGCTGACTAAATACTTTTTTGCCCCACTGTATCTCAATCACATTAGATAGACACTCAGTAAATGAGTCTAGCCATAGAGCAAATACGCCTCTGGAGTGAGCTTGATATGTTTCATGCATGTTAACATTAGAAGCCTCCTCCCTAAGTTTGTTTTATTCACTGCTTTAGCACACTCTGCCAACCCGGATGTCCTAACCATGTCTGAATCCTGGCTTAGGAAGACCACCAAAAACCCTGAAATTTCCATCCCTAACTATAACATTTTCAACTTTTAAAAATCCACATTTCCAGAAACAAGTCTCTCACGGTTGCCACTTGCTATAGACCACCTTCTGCCCCCAGCTGTGCCCTGGACACCATTGTGAATTGATTTCCCCCCATCTATCTTCAGAGCTCGTGCTGTTAGGTGACCTAAACTCCATTATTTGTCGTGCCAGTAAAATGTTTTATGTGCTATAACTCAGTCAATATCTCACGGGTTATACAAATTCAAAATGTTTGGTGTCCAACTTTTGCATTTATTAGAAAAGTTTTTCAAACCTTTTAACAATTTCGATGACCGTTGCTATGTTAAGCAATGCCATTAGGTCTGTCACTACCTGATGTGGGGTTGCACGTGTACTTGAGCGTGGGCGTGTGTGTGTTACGTGCATGCATGCGTGTTTGTGTGTGTGTGTGTGCATATGGGATTTCACTGGTAGAAAAGGGATAATGCTCTTGGGAGCGAGGCATTACATATCCA
The DNA here is from genome assembly GCA_030435695.1 of Brachymystax lenok tsinlingensis. Taxonomy (NCBI): domain Eukaryota; kingdom Metazoa; phylum Chordata; class Actinopteri; order Salmoniformes; family Salmonidae; genus Brachymystax; species Brachymystax lenok. The sequence goes on along the minus strand of CM059812.1, from coordinate 7,677,407 downwards.
TTTAGGTTTTAACTTAGATTAACACGGAGGCGAGAGGGGAGCGTCCAAATGGGTGTTTCCTTGACTGAGTGCTGCTGTGCTGGGAACCATCATGGGGGAGACACCAGGCTGGCTGAGAGAACATGTGGAACACACTCCATCAACTCAAGAACGACCATGTCAGTCCAATCAGGCATAGGCAATACAGTCACCTAACTGTAACAATTCATACCAACAAAGCCCTTTTTGCCATAACAAGATAACATTGTTTTTGTGATAGCCCCATTTTCACCCAGAAATGCTGATATTACTGCAGCAGAGAGGATGCCTTGGTTGCATTGGTTCTTCTGACGTCCACAGCTGTTTACAGCTGGAAACTTTGCAATGGATGCAGATATGCCAACGAAAAAGTATTGCTTGCATTTAATTAAATCGTTTTTTATTCCCTAGACCCTATTCAACCTTGGTAATCATGTGCGTAGACTCTGTCTAGCCAATCAGGTTTCAGCCAATTAGGGACATTGATTGATTGATCAAAACTCAAACTACTAGCCTCAGGGGATATTTACACCCCTGTCCTTGTACTGTGACGTGAACTCTAATCCCCACTGCTTTTACTACCCTCCAGTGTGAGCCAATCACAGGCCAGGGATTCAGATTGGGCCAGTACTGCTGTCGCTGCAAAGAGGGATACTACAGCCCCCCAATGGACGGTAAAGAAGACACACAGGCTTCATACCAAATGGCACCCTATTCCCTTTATAGTGCACTTCTTTTGACCAGGGCCTACAGGCTAGTGCACCATGTAGGGGTGCCATTTGGGATGCATCCACATAATCAAGAACATTTCTATTCAATGTTTGTCTAAGAACTTTACTTCATATAAGACCCTGGTCAAGGTGATGTAATCTTTTGACTTGTATGCCAAAAACAGCTCTAAGACAATACTTAAAGATTTATTGTCGTTACTGTCCAGCTGTCTTTGTTTCTATCCCCGTGCGTGTCTAATACAGAAGGTGGTGCTCTGAACGGCAGCGGTGGGGAGGGGGGTGGTGTGTGTTACCCGGCCCTGCCCATCTGTCTCCCCTGTTGGCCGGGCTGCAGGCGTTGCGAGGATGGCGCCCGCTGTTGGGTAGAGGAGGACTGGTTCCTCAGAGCCGGGGTGCTAGCCGTCCAGGGCTTCTTCATGCTGTTGGTGTTCATCAGCATGCTGGTGGCCTACCAGTTCAGACGCAGCAGGGTGAGTGAGTTCTAGTGGGTGAGAGGGTCATATTCATTAGGGTACACTGTAGAAAAATGTATTGCAACGGAAAATGAAAATGAGGTAGTCCCTTCCTGTTGCAGTATGTTTTCTTCCGTGTGGTGCCTAATGAATACACCTCTGGAGTAGCTCCTCTACCAGTGAAGGTTAATGGTAGAGCAATATGGTTCTAGATCTGTGGTTAGGTGCAACTTCTACCACAAGCCATCATTGATGGTTAACGGTGCAGTTTCATTATGAAGTTCTCACTAATCTTCAAGTTTCAAAGTTTATTCGCAGCGCTACTTTAGTCTATACTTAGAAGGAAATTGATATCAAGCTCTGTTAAAAGTATCAATTAAGTTGTTCCCTCATTCTTTTGAAACACTGTCAGTGCTAGAATATTGCTTCTTTGTATATAGCATATGCTGAAACTCTGCCCTGTGGCTCTATCATAGCTAATCTAGTCATCTTGACGTCTTCTGTCATTACTCATCATAGTCATTGTCACTCTAGATAAGAATTATGGAAATACCTAACTCTGGGCTCTGTGCTTGAATTTAAAAAGCATCTCAAAGTAGGAGTGCTGATCTAGGATCAGGTCCTCCCTGTCCATATAATATTATTCACTATGACCGAACTGATCCTATATCAGCACTACTCTAAGACTCCTTCTGATATGAGCCCTGAGTGTTAACACTAATTGAATATCTTAAGCCATGTTCCATGTTCAACTTCAAATAATATTCTTGCAGGAATCTCCTTGCGAATGATTTTGCCGAAGATTGTATCTCCGCCGGGCTGGGCAACCTGAGCTTTTTTTTTTATGAATGAATACATTTATCCGATATCAGACGTATGCATATGAATTAATACATTTATCCGATATCAGACGTATGCATAAAATATGGCCAACATACAGGTAACTGACAAAATAAAGGAAACACCAAGATAAGGTGTCTTAATAGGGCGTTGGGCCACCACGAGCCAGAACAGCTTCAATGCACCTTGGCATAGATTCTACAAGTGTCTGGAACTCTATTGGAGGGATGCGGCACCATTCTTCCATGAGAAATTCTTGTTGATGGAAAAGGCTGTCTCATGCCCGCTCCAGAATCTCCCATTAGTGTTCAATTGGGTTGAGATCTGGTGACTGAGACACACACGCTTTAAACCACCTATACTTCTTTGAGACCCCTATTTTTCAAAGTCACTGAGATCTCTTCTAGCCATGGTAGCCAAACTAATGGCCAACTGGGCATGTTTATACAAGCATGATGGAATGGGACATTTTAATTAATGAATTAACTCAGAAACCACACCTGTGTGGAAGCACCTGCTTTCAAATACTTTGTACCTCTCATTTGCTCAAGTGTTTCCTTTATTTTGGCAGTTACCTGTATATCTTCATGTATCATCGCATTACAGCAGGGGCATTAGTATAATTGTACCTCCCCCTGGCCATTCATCCTCTCTAAGATAGTGCTCCACGGACCTAGTCTCTGCATACATCAACACATCTAGAGTTAAATGGTTAAACACGGAGCAGCGATGGTCCACAGAGACATCGGAAATCAAAGCACTGTAAGATAAGCACATCATACTGAACCAATCATGTTTCCTCAATTCCTCTCTCTCCCCCTCCCCTCACTTTCCATCTCCCCTTCTACCTCTCCCTCCCTCATCCACCCCTTCCCTCTCATCACCCGCATCCTTCTCTCCATCGACCTCTACCTTCCGTCTTCTCTGCCCTCCCTCCCCCTCAACTTCCCTCTCTCCCACATCCATCCCTCCTCTCTACCCTCCCTCCATCTCACCTCTCCCCTTTCTCTCTGTCTATCTCACCTCCCCCTATAGAGGATCCGGGCATCGGGTCTCCTGCTGTTGGAGACCATCCTGTTTGGCTCTCTGCTCCTGTACTTCCCGGTGAGTAAGAGTATATGAGTGAGTGAGTGTGGAGATAAGAGCGCTCTTTTCAGATCACTGTGTTGGGTTTGGGATTATATCGTAATGGAGGATTTAGAGTGGTGGTGGGGAGGGGGAAGGTTGCGTCCTAAATGGCACCCGTATAGACCCTAGTCAAAAGTAGTGCACTATATAGGGCATAGGGTGCCATCTGGGACGCAGGCAATGTATTCGTTGCATAACTCTGCATTACTCAATGGCCAGCGATAGATTATCAATCACTTGTGTGATTCATTATCTCAATTAAGTAGTCGTTGCAAAACTCACTCATACATGTATCTACCCTGAATCATTGATCAAAGTATCCCTTTCAAGCCAATGGTAAGTGATAGTGGCATGCGGTGCCCTTGTAAGCCATTGATCATATTACTTCGCTCGCTAGAACACAAGGTTGAGTTACATACAGTGAGGGAAAAAAGTATTTGATCCCCTGCTGATTTTGTACGTTTGCCCACTGACAAAGAAATGATCAGTCTATAATTTTAATGGTAGGTTTATTTGAACAGTGAGAGACAGAATAACAACAGAAAAATCTAGAAAAACGCATGTGATGTTATAATGTTATAAAATCATTTGCATTTTAATGAGGGAAATAAGTATTTGACCCCCTCTCAATCAGAAAGATTTCTGGCTCCCAGGTGTCTTTTATACAGGTAACGAGCTGAGATTAGGAGCACACTCTTAAAGGGAGTGCTCCTAATCTCAGTTTGTTACCTTTATATAAGACCTGTCCACAGAAGCAATCAATCAGATTCCAAACTCTCCACCATGGCCAAGACCAAAGAGCTCTCCAAGGATGTCAGGGACAAGATTGTAGACCTACACAAGGCTGGAATGGGCTACAAGACCATCGCCAAGCAGCTTGTTGAGAAGGTGACAACAGTTGGTGCGATTATTCGCAAATGGAAGAAACACAAAAGAACTGTCAATCTCCCTCAGCCTGGGGATCCATGCAAGATCTCACCTCGTGGAGTTGCAATGATCATGAGAACGGTGAGAAATCAGCCCAGAACTACACGGGAGGATCTTGTCAATGATCTCAAGGCAGCTGGGACCATAGTCACCAAGAAAACAATTGGTAACACACTACGCCGTGAAGGACTGAAATCCTGCAGCGCCCGCAAGGTCCCCCTGCTCAAGAAAGCACATATACATGCCCATCTGAAGTTTGCCAATGAACATCTGAATGATTCAGAGGACAACTGGGTGAAAGTGTTGTGGTCAGATGAGACCAAAATGGAGCTCTTTGGCATCAACTCAACTTGCCGTGTTTGGAGGAGGAGGAATGCTGCCTATGACCCCAACAACACCATCCCCACCGTCAAACATGGAGGTGGAAACATTATGCTTTGGGGGTGCTAAGGGGACAGGACAACTTCACCGCATCAAAGGGACGATGGACGGGGCCATGTACCGTCAAATCTTGGGTGAGAACCTCCTTCCCTCGAGCCAGGGCATTGAAAATGGGTCGTGGATGGGTATTCCAGCATGACAATGACCCAAAACACATGGCCAAGGCAACAAAGGAGTGGCTCAAGAAGAAGCACATTAAGGTCCTGGAGTGGCCTAGCCAGTCTCCAGACCTTAATCCCATAGAAAATCTGTGGAGGGAGCTGAAGGTTCGAGTTGCCAAACGTCAGCCTCGAAACCTTAATGACTTGGAGAAGATCTGCAAAGAGGAGTGGGACAAAATCCCTCCTGAGATGTGTGCAAACCTGGTGGCCAACTACAAGAAACGTCTGACCTCTGTGATTGCCAACAAGGGTTTTGCCACTAAGTCATGTTTTGCAGAGGGGTCAAATACTTATTTCCCTCATTAAAATGCAAATCAAATTATAACAGTTTTCACATGCGTTTTTCTGGATTTTTTTGTTGTTATTCTGTCTCTCACTGTTCAAATAAACCTACCATTACAATTATAGACTGATCATTTCTTTGTCAGTGGGCAAACGTACAAAATCAGCAGAGGATCAAATACTTTTCAAATCAAAATCAAATCAAATCATACTACTGCACAAGCATTTCGCTACACTCGCATTAACATCTGCTAACCATGTGTATGTGACAAATAAAATTTGATTTGATTTATAGACTGATCATTTCTTTGTCAGTGGGCAAACGTACAAAATCAGCAGAGGATCAAATACCTTTTTCCCTCACTGTATGTGCGATATACACATAATGTGTTCCCTTCCTCCGTTTTGAATGGAGGAGCTTTGCTATATTCCCACTTCACTACGGTATCACAGATGCACTAAAGAAACACCTATGGGGGATACAAAGGTGAAATTCCTTTCAGTCTGCTGTAGCTGTGGCGCATTGGCCCAGACAAAAGGGGCAACCGAGGGACGGACTCTCTCATCTCTGTAGGGCATCACCTGGGGTGGTCACACACCGCCCCCTTTAGCCATCCAGCCATTTGATCTGTTGCCGCGGTCACCGACCTAGAGCACACATACAATTCCACTCATGTCCACACACAGTCCTGTACACTGCGCATTTCTGTATACGTTCTGTACTGTTGTATACAGTTGTGATTACTAAGTGCATGTGTCTCCCCTCGAGGTAGGTAGAAATGTTCTATTTGAACACATTATAATCAATTATGGTTCTGCATTATTTTTATCCACAAAGCCTGTTACCTATTGTAACTACAAAGACAAGGTAAACTAAGCTCATAGGGAGTGATTTCGCGTGATAGATCATCTGCTAATGCCTCTCTCTATCTCTCCCCCTCAGGTTTTCATCCTGTACTTCAAGCCCAGCACCTTCCGATGCATCCTGCTTCGCTGGGTGCGACTACTGGGCTTTGCCATAGTCTATGGAACGGTAACACTGAAGATATATAGGTCTGTACTACTGCACTCTCTCACTACTACACTTCACGTATCGTCAATATCACCGCATGTGTATCCCCTCGTTATAGTCAGGTCGAACAATACGTTGTGAGATCTTTCTCTGAACTCAGATCAGTTTGTATGCTGTAATGTAATTCAAAAAGTGTCTGTATATGTTTCTCTCTGAGGAATGAGTAACATCAAGTCAACTTCCCACACATACAGGGTTCTCAAGGTGTTCCTGTCGCGCACAGCCCAGAGAGTGCCCTATATGTCCAGCATACACCTGCTGAGGTTGCTGGGAGTCATGGTTGTGACCGTCAGCTGGTTCCTGTGTGCGTGGACCGCGGGCGTTCTACAGAACCGTGACCGTAACGTTCCGTTACTGATCATATCGACCACGTCGGATGGTCAGGGCTTCAGCCGCTGTGACCTGGACCGCTGGGACTACATGATGGCCGTGGGTGAGTGGATAACACTAATTGAAAAATATGGGTTGTTTGTGTTTTCCAGGTGATACAGAGAAAACAAATCTATATTGAAAAGAGAAACTCCAGAACACGAGCATTCTTGTGTAGACCTATTGACCAAAACCAAAAATCCAGTGAATGCTACTGTTATCGATTTGGCTTTTTCTGTCTGGTTTCAAATAAAAGAACACAAAGCTACAAATCACATTCCTGATTGAGGTCAGAGGTAAAATAAATTTACAAACATGATTTTGAGCTCAAAAACCCAGACAAAACAACATTACTGCCAGACACTATTTGTGTACGAAAATAAAATAAACGTTATGTCTATCTCTTTGTCTGTCTCAGCCGAGCTGATGTTTCTGTGCTGGGGCAGTTTACTGTGCAGTGCTGTGAAGCCAGTGCCCTCAGCCTTCCACGAGCCTCGCTACATAGGTATCGCCATACACAACGAGCTGCTGCTATCCTCCATGTTCCACCTGCTACGGTAACCAGCGTACATGATACTCGGCTCTAAACAGAGGCAGTAAACTGGGATAAAGCTAATGATTTATGGTATATAGGCCTACACTAGAGGACTGACAGGGGGCACTGTTTTGAAGCCACCGCACCTCCATCTAGGCACTCCCCAACCATTGTGAAAAATATTATTATTCATGTCTACATGTTTTTTATACAATACGTTTATTTTATTACAGACACAATGCATACTTTAAATTATATTATGTGAGCTAAACGTAAAAAAATTAAAAACATGTTCATTAAAGTACAAAAAAAATACCTAAATTCATGTAATTTTGTCCTTGAAACATTTAATTCATATGGAGGACTGCTTCTTCTGGGGAGTGCCAATATGGCCGACCAGTGGCTTCAAAGCCTCTCATTGGCCAATACAGCAATCCAGGGTTTATATACATCATTGGATAAAACATGTTTATTCACCAGGAGAAACGCATATTGTATAGGGACATATAACATGTCTTTCTGTTGTATATTTTCCTTAGGTTTGTCATGCCCTCTCTGCATCCTGACTGGATGCTGTTGCTGTTCTTCACCCATACGCACGTCACTATCACTGTGACACTCGCCCTGCTCTTCATACCCAAGGTACACTACCATTCAAAAGTTTGGGGAACTCTTAGAAATGTCCTTGTTTTTTAAAGAAAAGCAAATTTTCTGTCCATTAAAATAACATCAAATTGATCAGAAATACAGAGTAGACATTAATGTTGTAAATGACTATTGTAGCTGGAAACGGCTGTTTTTTTATGGAATATCTACATAGGCGTACAGAGGCCCATTATCAGCAACCATCACTCCTGTGTTCCAATGGCACGTTGTGTTAGCTATTCTAAGATAATCATTTTAAAAGGCTAATTGATCATTAGAAAACCCTTTTGCAATTATGTTAGCAAAGTTAGTATATGTTAGCACTAGTTGAGTATCTGGAGCATCAGCATTTGTGGGTTTGATTACAGGCTCAAAATGGCCAGAAACAAAGACTTTCTTCTGAAACTCATTAGTCTATTCTTGTTCTGAGAAATGAAGGCTATTCCATGCGAGAAATTGCCAAGAAACGGAAGATCTCGTACAACGCTGTGTACTACTTCCTTCACAGAACAGCGCAAACTGGCTTTAACCAGAATAGAAAGGCCCCGGTGCACAACTGAGCAAGATGACAAGTACATTAGAGTGTCTAGTTTGAGAAACAGACGCCTCACAAGTCCTCAACTGGCAGCTTCATTAAATAGTACCCGCAAAACATCAGTCTCAACGTCAACAGTGAAGATGCGACTCCGGGATGCTGGCCTTCTAGGCAGAGATAATAACTACTCTGTGTGTGTGTGTTCTGTAGTTCCTCCATGTTTCGAGGGTGGGGAGAGAGGAGATTGCAGAGGAGGTTTATGAGGATGAGGTGGACTTGCGGCGATCCGGCTCGTACCTCAACAGCAGTTTTACCTCAGCAGTTTGGAGTGACCACAGCTTGGACCCCGATGACATTCGGGTAAACTCCTTTTCTGCCCTGGACACTAAGTGACCATTTCTATTCAGGCACTGTCTAGGTCAAGAGGGGGAGAAATGTTTAAATCAAATTTAAACATTAGTAAAATAAAAAAATTATAACCATTGAATTACTGCTATAACCATTTGTAGAATCACTTAATACTAATTTAAAACCAATTATAATTTTATTATAAACTTAGACATAGAAAGCCCTGTGTGTATTTCACAATTAGTGGCCTGGCATAGACCTGACCTGTGTTTTCTCCTCCGCCTGCCCCTTCTCTTCTCCCTAAACTTGCTCTCCTTGTCCTTAACAATAACTCTTCCCCAACTAACTGTTCCCTATGGTTTTTCCTCTGCTCACTCATACCAATACCCTCCCTAATTCCCTTTATCCTTCCTTCTCTCTTCCTTTTCACCTGCACCAGGATGAGCTGAAGAAATTGTATGGTCAATTGGAGGTCCACAAGACCAAGAAGATGACAGCCAACAACCCCCACCTGCAGAAGAAGCGCAGCTCTCGGCGCGGGCTGGGCCGGTCCATCATAAAGCGTATCACTGAGATCCCAGAGTCCATGAGCCGACAGTGCAGCCGTGATGGCAAAGAGGTCAACTTGGGCAGCAGGGTTGTTACGCACTCCGAGTCCTGTAAGAGAGCGCCAGATACTTTTAGCGTAAATTACAAAGATCAACCAGTAAAGCAGCCTTCACCAGTGCTGCGTAAATCTCAAAGTGACTATGATTATGTAACTGATAAAGACCGCTCCTTGCACGACTCCATGTTAAGGGCAAATCTAGCTAAGAGATGCTCACAGCGCTCTGAGACAGACTCGCTGTATATGGCACCATTGGTCTGTAAGTCGGCCAGTGCCCAAAACCTTACAGTCGATAACAATCTCCTGCTTCCTGGACCTACCAAGCTACACAAGTCACTGAGTTTAGCGTCCAGTAAAGCCCACAGTCTGGAAGACACCTCTCGGGTAGGCAGAGATACCCCAGGCGAGCAAGGGCAGTCCCAACAGGATGTCGCTATCAAGGACCAGACCTCAAGTGCCCTTGTGCAATCCCAGTCCTATGACAAGGCTGAAGTGTGTCCCTGGGAGCTTGCGGAGGAACGCCCTGCCAACAAGAACCAGCCACACGTTACCTTTGCTCCCTCTGAGGAAGAACCACAGAGCCCAGAGAGTTTATCATCACCAATACTGAAACATATTTGCCCCTGGGACCATTTACCAGTCCATACCCCAGAAGAAAGTCCTGCTGGGGATTCACAAGGCAGAGAGGCAGAATGTGAGTCCCCGAGACCCCAGGCTCCCATCTCCGCTAGTGTACCTGGGTCCCCAAAGGACATGCGTGTCTTCTCCTTCCGCACTTCCACCCAGAAATGGCTCTCTGTGAAATCTTTCGTTGGATCTGTGGATGCAAGCATCGAGGAAGAAGACAAAAAGGAGACAGCAGGAGATACGGTAAAGAAACAGGACTCAATATCACAAAAAAGCCAGGGGAGTGTAGCCGCCATCGCCGTCATCGCAGCATTAAAATTAAAAACTCCAAGCATTTCAAGCGCAGAAACAAAATCACAAAGTGTTTCAAACTTGGAGACGAAATCTAGTGTTTCAAGCATAGACAAAAGGACACAGCAAAAAAGAAGTATGACAACAGTAGATGTAAAACCTGCCCTCGTGAAACAGGTTGGAATCAGACTGTCCTCAAGTGATTCCTCTGAAAGAAGTCCTAGGAGAATAGTGGTTGTACAATCCAATGTCTATCCTTGGGACTCAGAGGACATGCAAAAGGACAGTGTGTATGAAAACGTGTTCATCTCAAGCAAAAACACTGCACATAGCACAGCTAAGACTCCTTCCACTCACAGAAGAGGTAGCCAAATTAGGCCTGCTCTGAGTGTTGCCCAATCAGATATTTGCCCATGGGATGTTCCTGCTTCCTCCCAGCAAGCCCCACAGAGACAACAAAGCACCATAGCAGACATCTGCCCGTGGGAGGTGGAGGAACCAGAGGAGGATCCAAAGGCGCCTGCACATGTCAGTGTATGTCCTTGGGAATCAGAAGAAGTATTGAAAAGACAGGAGAGTATCCGGGGAGATGTATGCCCTTGGGAAGCTAGTGTTTCCACCATACCAATTACCTCAGCGTCCAACCAGCCTGAGAAGAAACCAGAGGGTCTGAACAAGAAACCAACAGATGTATGTCTTTGGGAAACCGATGAACCCCCACAGATTTCTCAAGGCCTAAAGCCCCAAGAGAGTGTAGGGGTTCATGTCTGCCCTTGGGATGTGGGGGATTCCTTCCCTGAAAAAGTAAAGGTTATTTATGAAAATGTTCATCCACAGGAGAACAGGGAATGGCGTAAGGCGCCACCAAAATGTCAGGAGACAATACATGCTAATGTCTGTCCATGGGAATCTGAAGAGACCCCAAAATCCCAAGACGGTGTACGGGATAATGTCTGTCCTTGGGAATCAATGGACACGCCAAGCATTGGAAAACAAGATGTACAAACAAAAAGCACAGAGCAAGATAATACTGCCCCTCGAAAACAAAGTGTCCCCTTAGCGAAAGCATGTCCATGGGAATTCCCTGACCCACCGAAAGACTTGACAGTACTTTGTCCTTGGGAAAAGGAGGAGAGTCCAATGCCACCCATAGCCATAAAGATCACCAAAGGATCATTTCCCCAGGAGACCACTGTTGCAAAAACAGACATTTGTCCATGGGACATTGGAGACCAAGAAAAGACAGAAGGAAAAGACAGCCCTTGTACAAATGTTTGTCCTTGGGAAACCCAAGGCAGAACTCAAGCTGATCCAAAAAAGACTGTCAGCGTTCAAGTAAATATTTGTCCTTGGGAGACTGAGAAACCAGAGCAGCAAGAAAGCACTCCGGCTATTGTATCCATAGAAACAGGAAAGACTAAAATACAAGACAGCATTCTGGCAGATGTTTGTCATTGGGAAACAGGGGCAACTGATGAGCCAGACAAGACAAAAAGACGAGATGGCACTCAAACGGACGTTGGTCCATGGGAAACTGAGGAGACAAAAAAGACAGAGGAGAAAGAGGGTGTCAAAGTTGATGTTTGTCCTTGGGAAACTGGAGAGACTGACAAGACAAATGGACAAGACAGTACTAAAGCAGATATCTCCAAGGAAACACAAAAAGAGAAAAGACGAGACAGTGTTCAAGTTAATATTTGTCCTTGGGAAACTGATGTCCCCAAAGAACCAGAAAAGTTGAAAAAGCAAGACAGTGTTCGGGCAGATGTTTGTCCATGGGAAACTGGTCCAGCTGAAGAGTCAGAAAAGACTCAAAGCCAGGACAGCACCAAGGCAGACATTTGTCCATGGGAAACTGGTCCAGCTGAAGAGTCAGAAAATAGTCAAATCCAGGACAGCACCAAGGCAGACATTTGTCCATGGGAAACTGGTCCAGCTGATGAGTCAGAAAATACTAAAATCCAGGACAGCACCAAGGCAGACATTTGTCCATGGGAAACTGGTCCAGCTGAAGAGTCAGAAAATACTAAAATCCAGGACAGCACCAAGGCAGACATTTGTCCATGGAAAACTGGTCCAGCTGAAGAGTCAGAAAATACTCAAATCCAGGACAGCACCAAAGCTGACATTTGTCCATGGGAAACTGGTCCAGCTGAAGAGTCAGAAAATACTAAAAGCCAGGACAGCACCAAGGCAGACATTTGTCCATGGGAAACTGGTCCAGCTGAAGAGTCAGAAAATACTCAAATCCAGGACAGCACCAAAGCAGACATTTGTCCATGGGAAACTGGTCCAGCTGAAGAGTCAGAAAAGACTAAAAGCCAGGACAGCACCAAGGCAGACATTTGTCCATGGGAAACTGGTCCAGCTGAAGAGTCAGAAAAGACTCAAATCCAGGACAGCACCAAAGCTGACATTTGTCCATGGGAAACTGGTCCAGCTGAAGAGTCAGAAAATACTCAAATCCAGGACAGCACCAAAGCTGACATTTGTCCATGGGAAACTGGTCCAGCTGAAGAGTCAGAAAATACTCAAATCCAGGACAGCACCAAAGCTGACATTTGTCCATGGGAAACTGGTCCAGCTGAAGAGTCAGAAAATACTCAAATCCAGGACAGCACCAAGGCAGACATTTGTCCATGGGAAACTGGTCCAGCTGAAGAGTCAGAAAAGACTAAATGCCAGGACAGCACCAAGGCAGACATTTGTCCATGGGAAACTGGTCCAGCTGAAGAGTCAGAAAATACTAAAAGCCAGGACAGCACCAAGGCAGACATTTGTCCATGGGAAACTGGTCCAGCTGAAGAGTCAGAAAATACTCAAATCCAGGACAGCACCAAGGCAGACATTTGTCCATGGGAAACTGGTCCAGCTGATGAGTCAGAAAATACTAAAATCCAGGACAGCACCAGTGCAGACATTTGTCCATGGGAAACTGGTCCAGCTGAAGAGTCAGAAAATACTCAAATCCAGGACAGCACCAAGGCAGACATTTGTCCATGGGAAACTGGTCCAGCTGAAGAGTCAGAAAATACTCAAATCCAGGACAGCACCAAAGCAGACATTTGTCCATGGAAACTGGTCCAGCTGAAGAGTCAGAAAATACTCAAATCCAGGACAGCACCAAGGCAGACATTTGTCCATGGGAAACTGGTCCAGCTGAAGAGTCAGAAAATACTCAAATCCAGGACAGCACCAAAGCAGACATTTGTCCATGGGAAACTGGTCCAGCTGAAGAGTCAGAAAAGACTAAATGCCAGGACAGCACCAAGGCAGACATTTGTCCATGGGAAACTGGTCCAGCTGAAGAGTCAGAAAATACTAAAAGCCAGGACAGCACCAAGGCAGACATTTGTCCATGGGAAACTGGTCCAGCTGAAGAGTCAGAAAATACTCAAATCCAGGACAGCACCAAGGCAGACATTTGTCCATGGGAAACTGGTCCAGCTGATGAGTCAGAAAATACTAAAATCCAGGACAGCACCAGTGCAGACATTTGTCCATGGGAAACTGGTCCAGCTGAAGAGTCAGAAAATACTCAAATCCAGGACAGCACCAAGGCAGACATTTGTCCATGGGAAACTGGTCCAGCTGATGAGTCAGAAAATACTAAAATCCAGGACAGCACCAGTGCAGACATTTGTCCATGGGAAACTGGTCCAGCTGAAGAGTCAGAAAATACTCAAATCCAGGACAGCACCAAGGCAGACATTTGTCCATGGGAAACTGGTCCAGCTGAAGAGTCAGAAAATACTCAAATCCAGGACAGCACCAAAGCAGACATTTGTCCATGGGAAACTGGTCCAGCTGAAGAGTCAGAAAATACTCAAATCCAGGACAGCACCAAAGCAGACATTTGTCCATGGGAAACTGGTCCAGCTGAAGAGTCAGAAAAGACTAAAAGCCAGGACAGCACCAAGGCAGACATTTGTCCATGGGAAACTGGTCCAGCTGAAGAGTCAGAAAAGACTCAAATCCAGGACAGCACCAAAGCTGACATTTGTCCATGGGAAACTGGTCCAGCTGAAGAGTCAGAAAATACTCAAATCCAGGACAGCACCAAGGCAGACATTTGTCCATGGGAAACTGGTCCAGCTGAAGAGTCAGAAAAGACTAAAAGCCAGGACAGCACCAAGGCAGACATTTGTCCATGGGAAACTGGTCCAGCTGAAGAGTCAGAAAAGACTCAAAGCCAGGACAGCACCAAGGCAGACATTTGTCCATGGGAAACTGGTCCAGCTGAAGAGTCAGAAAAGACTCAAAGCCAGGACAGCACCAAGGCAGACATTTGTCCATGGGAGACCAGGGATCCAAAAGAACCAGAGAAGATAAAAAAGCAAGAAAGTGTTCGAGAAGACGTTTGCCCATGGGAAACTGATGAACCAGATAATTCTGCAGAGAAAGAGGAAACTATGATTGCCAGTGGCATACAGGACGTCACAGAGACCCAGGGTGCACTCTCTATGGAAGAGGGTGACGCTGCAGAACCTGTAGCCTGCAGCACGCAGACGGCAGAGGCAGCCAAAGCTAACATGCCCCTGGCTCGGCGTGATGCTATGTGCCCTTGGGAGATGGAAGGGACCAAACCACCATCATCCCCGTCATCCATCACAGAACACGACAATAACTCTGATGTTTTTACATGGGAGCCTGAAAACATTCCTGATGAGGAAGAGGAGGAAGACGATGCCGAGAGTGCTGCAGAAGCCTTCGTCTTCCCATCCGACTTGTAAACGCCAGGACTGTCAATTACTGGCTAGAACAAGAATTGTCTCAGTGGGTTGTTGCACCTGATTCACTGACTGGGTCACTGTGCAAAGCTGTCTCATAGCTGGGGGTGTAATGAATCGGATATGACCTTCGCAAACCTGAATGTAGCAAAGGCCCCTGGACTGTCCATTCATAACACGCCCTAGAAAGACACTGCTCCACAAGCAATACGCCCCTGGGCCAGGATCTGCAAATGCTCTGCCCACCAGAGGTACATTTACCCTCCCAGGTTCTCAATCAGAGAAAGCGTCTGGATGCAGTCCCTCTTCTTCTTCCCACTTTGACCCCCTTTAGAAATGTATATTGTTTTCTGTCTTTGTGTGTTTAAGTGACAATGGGCTCTTCTGTATCACAAAGTTAAAACCCCATTGCCATCGCTGTAAAAGGTTGACAATGTGTTTAAAAAATAGCCTGAGCTTTACGAAGCTGGTGATAACTCCTTATAGACACACAGGGAAATAATCTACACTAGACCAGTGCTCCTTCAGGTTAACCTGTAAGCACATCCAGCATTTTGGAAAGCACTGATTACAATGGTGGTGATGCATGTCCTTTTGTTGCCTGCTATAAAACACATTCCAAACAATTTAAGAACAGCTTTCCAGCTGTAATATTAATGTGTGCTTTTTCAAAGTCAATTGTGTCAATTACACAGTTGTGGCTACAAGGATATCAAATGTAATGTCAGTAATGTAGATCAACAACATAATCATGTCCCCACAGACACAGAGCTAATATAATACATCTAACTTTAACAGAGAACTTAAATCGTACTAATTCAATACTGACTT
The DNA here is from genome assembly GCA_030435695.1 of Brachymystax lenok tsinlingensis. Classification (NCBI taxonomy): domain Eukaryota; kingdom Metazoa; phylum Chordata; class Actinopteri; order Salmoniformes; family Salmonidae; genus Brachymystax; species Brachymystax lenok. Next base: position 7,661,837 of record CM059812.1, on the reverse strand, counting down.
GTGAAGAGCTAGCTATAATCTGTTCTTTTAAATAATTTACAATACCAATTTTATTAGAAGAATAATAAATTCATATATTTTTAAAAGGGTATACCTACACTTTGAGGATGCACAACCAAATCTTTTTTCAATTTTTTTTTTTTTAAGCATACAACTCAATTTGGAAACAGCCATAAAATAACTGCACCTCAGTATAGTCTTGCTAAAACTGCACATAAGGCCCTTGTCATTGATTTATTCACAATTTCCATGCTTTATTTACCAAATGTATCCATCCATATTTGCCACACCTCCGCATTCAGTGAAAATTAAAGTTTGTGCTGTGGTGATATCATGTTATTCGCAATGGACCAACTTCGTTTTGTGAGCGTTTTTTGATGCATGTGATGTGTTTTTTGAATGGGTGTGCTATGTCTTTTTGTTAAAGTAGAATCAAACACCATCATTACACAATGCATCCTTTTTGTATGCATGTTGAAAATGATTTCTGTTGAGATTTCAGTTATTTTTGTATGTATTGCCTATGAAAAGTACAGATTATTCTGATAGAAAATGTACATTCACTGAAATCAAAAAGGTATGAAAAAAAGATGGGACATTTTATTTTTGTATTCTTTAAATTAACATGTAATATATTCACCATTGAAATAAATCATACAATCTGTACAGATCTGGACAATATGGATTATTATTGTTTTAGATATACAAGTGTTAGATGTAACGAACAACAGTGTATTTTTATATAAAAAGGCAGAAAACTAAATGTAGCTTCATGATGTTTTCTTTAAAAAAAAAAAATGTTCATTTGAACAGTTGATTTTGAGTCTGTATGTGTTGGCCCAGAATTACAGCTCCCACCTGTGGTCTATTTGTGCCACTGCACAGCCTTAGGCTTGGGCACTTCATAGTTGAGCCCCTCAAATTCCTCGCCTGGCTTGAGCTCCGGGCCAGGGATCATAATAGTCTGAAACAGAGGAAAATAAAAGCCAGTGAGCAGAAATTACAACCAGACAAATGGGCGCTCATATTAGCTTGTTTGTACCATACAAGTTACTAAGAACACTGTGTGAGGAAATCTAAGGCCAGTCCTAAAACTGTCTGAGACAAAACACATATGGTAAATAACAGAGTTGCAGTACATTACAATTAATTTAAAGTCCATTCAGGTAATGAACTGAAAATGTATTCAGGAATTTCACTAGTCATCTAATCATTTTCTAATCAACCCTTTGGTAAACAGTGTCAAAGGGGCACATCACCACTTTTTAACCTCATTCATTTGTGAAGTGCCCCTTTAATCAGAAAACTTGCTATAGACGCCTATGAAAGGTCACCTTGACGATAGGTTCCTTGACTGGGGCCCAGGCTGGTACTATCTTGCCATGTAACCTCCACATGCCGTATGGGTTGACAAGGTGCCTCTCCAGAACCAGGTACTCCAGCACATCCCTGGGCTCCTCTTCGCTCCCCATCATCAGTCTGCCGAAGCGGTCGTAGACAGCCAGAGTCTAACCCCCAGAACAGACAAGTTAACAATTTAGGAATGATGTTAATTCAGGTAACACAACCCTTAGAGGATTACGGTAAAAACTATGATGTAGCCATTAGTGGGACAGATTCAGGGGGCAGGAGAAGGTAGGGGGGAAAAGGAGAAAAGAGAATGAGTTGGTTCACTCATTACTAATGCTATTGCAATGTGAACGTTTCAGTCTATAAATATACAGTGGGGCAAAAAAGTATTTAGTCAGCCACCAATTGTGCAAGTTCTCTCACTTAAAAAGATGAGAGAGGCCTGTAATTTATCATAGGTACACTTCAACTATGACAGACAAAATGAGGGAAAAAAAAATCCAGAAAATCACATTGTAGGATTTTTAATGAATTTATTTGCAAATTATGGTGGAAAATAAGTATTTGGTCAATAACAAAAGTTTATCTCAATACTTTGTTATATACCCTTTGTTGGCAATGACAGAGGTCAAACGTTTTCTGTAAGTCTTCACAAGGTTTTCACACACTGTTGCTGGTATTTTGGCCCATTCCTCCATGCAGATCTCCTCTAGAGCAGTGATGTTTTGGGGCTGTCGCTGGGCAACACAGACTTTCAAAGATTTTCTATGGGTTTGAGATCTGGAGACTGGCTAGGCCACTCCAGGACCTTGAAATGCTTCTTCTGAAGCCACTCCTTCTTGCCCGAGGCGGTGTGTTTGGGATCATTGTCATGCTGAAAGACCCAGCCACGTTTCATCTTCAATGCCCTTGCTGATGGAAGGAGGTTTTCACTCAAAATCTCACGATACATGGCCCCATTCATTCTTTCCTTTACACGGATCAGTCGTCCTGGTCCCTTTGCAGAAAAACAGCCCCAAAGCATGATGTTTCCACCCCCATGCTTCACAGTAGGTATGGTGTTCTTTGGATGCAACTCAGCATTCTTTGTCCTCCAAACACGACGAGTTGAGTTTTTACCAAAAAGTTATATTTTGGTTTCATCTGACATTCTCCCAATCCTCATCTGGATCATCCAAATGCTCTCTAGCAAACTTTAGACGGGCCTGAACATGTACTGGCTTAAGCAGGGGGACACGTCTGGCACTGCAGGATTTGAGTCCCTGGCGGCGTAGTGTGTTACTGATGGTAGGCTTTGTTACTTTGGTCCTAGCTCTCTGCAGGTCATTCACTAGGTCCCCCCGTGTGGTTCTGGGATTTTTGCTCACCGTTCTTGTGATCATTTTGACCCCACGGGGTGAGATCTTGCGTGGAGCCCCAGATCGAGGAAGATTATCAGTGGTCTTGTATGTCTTCCATTTCCTAATAATTGCTCCCACAGTTGATTTCTTCAAACCAAGCTGCTTACCTATTGCAGATTCAGTCTTCCCAACCTGGTGCAGGTCTACAATTTTGTTTCTGGTGTCCTTTGACAGCTCTTTGGTCTTGGCCATAGTGGAGTTTGGAGTGTGACTGTTTGAGGTTGTGGACAGGTGTCTTTTATACTGATAACAAGTTCAAACAGGTGCCATTAATACAGGTAATGAGTGGAGGACAGAGGAGCCTCTTAAAGAAGAAGTTACAGGTCTGTGAGAGCCAGAAATCTTGCTTGTTTGTATGTGACCAAATACTTATTTTCCACCATAATTTGCAAATAAATTCATAAAAAATCCTACAATGTGATTTTCTGGATTTTTTTTCCTCACTTTGTCTGTCATAGTTGAAGTGTACCTATGATGAAAATTACAGGCCTCTCTCATCTTTTTAAGTGAGAGAACTTGCACAATTGGTGGCTGACTAAATACTTTTTTTCCCCACTGTAGCTAAAGCTAAGCATAGCGCCATTGTCTCCTTTTAATGTTTCAAAATGTGGGATTCCATAGAACCCAACCTGTGTGTTATATACATGTTTAACGGCTCATCGTGACAGTATTCCAAAATGATGACAACCCTTTTCGGAGTGACACACTGTGTGTTTGTGACTGTCTGTCTCACCTGTCTGGAGTGCATGCGCACCGTAACCTGCCCATACATGTTGCCTTTGCTGACCATGTCTGGACAGCGGGCGTGCACCACCTTGGGCGGCTCCAGGGACTCCACGAAATGCCACCGCAGCGTCTTGTAGCGGTTCCCCCTCACCATCTCCTGCACAGGATGGACAGACAGTGAAATAATGCCATCTAAGCTTAAAAGAGCATCCCAAAGACAAACACAACAAGTAACGTATAGGTTATAACATAGGTTACAAGTATAATTAACATTTTATCATACTATTTCTTAGTAAAATACCTGGTTATTTCTGTACTGTAAAATGATGTACAATAGGCTTGGGCGATTTACCGACCTCACGTGGTCGCTGTGCTAGCCCACTACTTATAACTAAGGCATTTCAAATAAATGATATCCAACTCAGGGCTGCAGCTATGCATTTGGTTTGCTAACTGGCTAGCTGAATGGCTAAATTCAATTCCCTCTTGGATCAAGAGCCCTGTCGCCCTAAATTGTTTTGAGCGTTTAAAAACAAAGCCTCATGTGTGCACTTCTGGTAATACCGCATACCCCAGTATGGTACAGAAACGATATGACAATCTATATACCGCCCAACCCTAAAGTGCAACCACACAAACACACTATTTGCAGCAGCAGCAGCAATTTCCATAACATCATGATAACACTGGGATTGTATCAGTGCAAATAGAACTGAGGATAAATATACATGGTGAAATAAATACCTGTTTATACAATACACAGGCTAGCAGTTAAAGCAAGTGTACAACTGCCTGAAGGAGGGAGAACTTACAGGGTAACATCTTTCTGTCACAAGGGAGTGAAGTTTCTCCTTGTTAAACCTGAAACACACAGACAGAAGAAGAGTGATACGCTTAAAAGAGTGACTGCTCCCAAAAAGCAAAATCTTGATTTGATAGCGACATGTGGCATCGATGAGCCAAAAACATTTATTCTGGTGTCAAAATTTACTGAAGTGTAAATAGGATCATTTTGGTCATAAAATAAATCTCGACCAAAACTGAGATTTGCGAGATAGCAAAAAAAATTATCACGAAATGAAGGGTACTATAACAGTGTTCCTTGGGTTGTGCTTATTTCAATCCTGCCCACATACCCAAAGCTGGCAACACCCAAGTAATCATCAATTTTGAGCGCAGCTGCACACAACCAGATTTTAACACCCATGGTCAATTTGGTTTGATTCGATATACCTATGGAGCTAGTTAGGGGCCATCGGTAAAATACACACTGTACAGTGCATTCGGAAAGTATTCAGACCCCTTGACTTTTTCAACATTTTGTTACGTTACAACCTTATTCTAAAATTTACTAAATTGTTTTTTCCCCCCCTCAATCTATACACAATACCCCATAATGACAAAGCAAAAACAGGTTCAGAAATTTTTGCAAATGTATTAAAAATAAAAACCTGAAATATCAAATTTACATAAGTATTCAGACCCTTTACTCAGTACTTTGTTGAAGCACCTTTGGCAGCGATTACAGCCTCAAGTCTTCTTGGGTATGACGCTACAAGCTTGGCAATCCTGTATTTGGGGACTTTCTCCCCCCTTCTTCTCTGCAGATCCTGTCAGGTTGGATGGGCAGCATCACTGCACAGCTATTTTCAGGTCTCTCCAGGGTCTCTCCAGGGATGTTTGATCGGTTTCAAGACTGGGCTCTGGCTGGGCCACTCAAGGACATTCAGAGACTTGTACCGAAGCCACTCCTGCGCTGTCTTGGCTGTGTGCTTAGGGTCATTGTCCTATTGAAAAGGTGAACCTTCGCCCCAGTCTGAGGTCCTGAACGCTCTGGAGAAGGTTTTCATCAAGGATATCTGTACTTTCCTATGTTCATCTATCCTTCAATTTTGACTTGTCTCCCAGTCCCTGCCGCTGAAAAACAACCCCACAGCATGCTGCCACCACCATGCTTCACCGTAGAGATGGTGCCAGGTTTCCTCCAGACGTGATGCTTGTGCCAAAGAATTCAGTCTTGGTTTCATCTGACCCGAGAGTCTTGATCCTCATGGTCTGAGAGTCCTTTAGGTGCCTTTTGGCAAACTCCAAGCGGGCTGTCATGCACCTTTTACTGAGGATTGGCTTCCGTCTGGCCACTCTACCATAAAAGCCTGATTGGTGGAGAGATGCAGAGATGGTTGTCCTTCTGGAAGGTTCTCCCAGCTCCACAGAGGAACTCTGGAGCTCTGTCAGAGTGACCATCGGGTTCTTGGTCACCTCCCTGACCAAGGCCCTTATCCCCCGATTACTCAGTTTGGCCAGGAGGCTAGCTCTAGGAATAATCTTGGTGGTTCCAAACTTCTTCCATTTAAGAATGATGGAGTCCACTGTGTTCTTGGGGACCTTCAATGCTGCATAAATTTTTTGGTACCTTTCCCAGGTCTGTGCCTCAACACAATCCGGTCTCGGAGCTCTACAGACAATTCCTTCGACCTCATGGCTTGGTTTTTGCTCTGATATACACTGTGGGACCTTATATAGACAGGTGTGTGCCTTTCCAAATCATGTCCAATTAATTGAATTTACCACAGGTGAACTCCAATCAAGTTGTAGAAACATCTCAAGGATGATCAATGGAAACTGGATGCATCTGAGCTCAATTTCAAGTCTCATAGCAAAGGGTCTGAATAAGGTATTTCTGTTTTTTACGTTTTCGCTTTATGGGGTATTGTGTGTAGATTGATGAAAAAAAAAAAACATAATACATTTTAGAATAAGGCTTTAACGTAACAAAATGTGGAAAAAGTAAAGGGGTCTGAATACTTTCCGAATGCAACGTACATGGGACAATATTTTATATGTCAATAGCTCATTATTTCAATGACAAACTATAAATTGTAGAAATTGATATACAAATATTAAAAGCATTTAATGAGACATCTAAATAATGCGCAATATGAAAATATTAGCCTAAACAGACTTTCACAGCAAGCTGTATCAGTGAAAGGAATATATCCATCATGACCAGTGAGTCACTATCTCACTTCCATTAGAAATGCCTCACTGGAATAACTGGGGACACCACCCACCCCTTTCACAGATCATCTTTGCCTGGTAGCCAAGAGTGTAAGCAGGATAGGGAGCAGTTTATTTGTGTCATATGAGAGTGAGTGTATCTCTTACTGTGTGAGAGCGTTGTGCGCATCAACGAAGATCTCCTGACATTTCACTGGGAACGCCTTTGTGGTGAACTCAGCATCATGCTCTTTGATCTTGCGTATCCTGCAGTAGAGAGAAGGTTTAGTGTTCCCACTTTAAATGAACTACAACTTTTAAGCCTTCATAAACCCTTTATAAGGCTTTCATGAATGGACTATAAAACCTTTATAAGTTTGTTTAAAATGTGACTGGGTTTGTTTCAATGCCAAAGACGTTAATGCAATATAAGAGACAACTAGATACTCAGTCTAAGTCTAATGTAGAGTAAGAATATCTAACAAGTACATGACAGACAGTCTTTGCTAGCTGGGAGTATTTGAGTGTGTGTGAAAGATAAGGAACGATCGCTCAATATCCTATGTTAGAGTGTGACCCATGAAGACTGTCTTACGCTAGCTGGGAGGCAGCACCCTGTTTGATCTGCTCTGTGCGCTGTTTCAGGCCCTCTTTCGACAGACTGGAGAGACGAGCATCACCTTCTGGGGGGATATAGGGGTCAAACACTCCCGCTGTGGTAGTGGAAAGGAGAGAGATATTGGTTATTGTGACTATGTATATTATAAGCTTCATTGTAACAGTGGCAACCCTCTTAACTTTGATTCTGTGTACAACAAACTGAAGGTTTGAACTTTAAGATGACCATAATGTATATGTTGATACTGTACCGGTCTAGCTCACATTGAGAACAAGTCTACAACATATATTCTCAAAATGGCTGCCAGTCTTACACTACTGCTGATATGCAGTAATCAGCAGTAGTGTCAGACTGTCTGACATTTTGAAAAGTGTATATGCACATAAACAGGTCTGTACCAGTGCAGGCGATATTGATGGCTCTCTCCATGTACTCCTGCCTCAGGACAACACCTGCCGCTCTGGCTTTGGCCTCCTGGTCTGCCGACGCTGCTGCCTTCCCTTTAATCCCCACTGCGGGGGGAATGAAGTAGCGCTTCTTGGTCCTTACCGGGACAACAAAGGGCAGGGGATACCATACCTCCAGCGAAACCTCTGCATTCTGCATGAGGGAAAAGCAGGTGGATTAGATAAGAAATCATGGAGTACCAGTCTATGCATAAAGGTTATAGCACAATTTGTTAATGCGGTTTGCAATTCATGGAGATAAGAGAATTGCATATCGTTATCAATTGGTTATTATTGTATGGTTAATATCATAATATGATGGTACATTCGAGTACATTTTCGTTTATGCATTTAGTTGAACAAACAACTTTGTTTTGGAAATAAATACAAAAAACAGATGCTAGTCAAAGAGACTGAAGAAAACAGTGTTATAAAATGCAATTATAACATCTTATTAAGTGACATGTATTTTAGGTTGGCTACGGTGATTGATTAATGAGTATAGACTAGCTAGGTAGCTAAACTGGTTTACAACTCAGTTGAGTTGCCTTCCAAAAATATTTGCTTGCTGGGTTTAGCTAGGTTAGCTAACTTAGCTAGCCAGCTAGCGACTGCTCATTATAAACCTACAGCTTTTTTCGATGGCATTTTCTGGGTCTGAGCAGTCAATATTTCAATGAATTATGTGTAATGTAATCAATATTCGCTCAAATAATACCTTAAAATTGCTGAATCTCATCCGATGCAGAGGCATTAATGCCCTCCTCATGGAGGTCGCCATATTTGCTGTCAGACTCAGTTTGGGGTGTGTTCAAGAACAATAGATCTGCGCTGTGCTGCGCATTGTTACGATTCTTCTTGCAACGATTTGGGGGTCACTTTGGCTATCCCGAAAGAATATGACATCATAAAGGGAATAATGGATTATACAAAAAAAACCTGAACTAACTAATCAGGAGTTAGTCATTGCAAATGCAGTTAGACTGTATCTACGAGGAAAAGGCCCGGGGAGCGTTTGTAAGATCAAGACGAAAATGGATGGAAGAGGGAGAGAAAAATACAAAATATTTCTTTAATTTAGAAAAAAGGGCAGGCGAAAAGACTTCCATATGTAAATTAATGATTAATAATACTCCCAATGAAAATCCAAAAGAAATCTCTCAGCATGTTGCTCAGTTTTATCAGAGTCTGTATACATCAGCCCAGTCTACTTCCAATATGGATCTTTTCTTAGACAATGTAGCAAACATTGCTAAGAAGATAGATAATGATTTCAGGGATTTTTTTGTGATGATGAGTTATCTGAAATTGAGATAAAAGACTGTATTAAAAGCCTGAAGGACAATAGGTCCCCTGGAAATTATGGTTTAATAAGCGAGTTTTATAAAGCATTCAATGATAAATTGATTCCTTTCATTCTTGCTATGTTCCAAGAATCAATAGAAAAGGGGGAGTTACCGGCTTCCTTAAAGCAAGGTGTAACTACTTTGATTCCCAAACCTAATAAGGATCGTCTTTATATAGACAACTGGAGGCCCATTAACCTGTTGAATAATGATGGGAAACTATTTGCCCTTGTATTTGCTAAGAGGTTGAAACAAGGCTTGCATCATATAATTGATGAAGAACAATCGGTGTTTTATGCATGGTCGACACATTAGTAATAACATCAGGTTGATCTTAGATATGATTGACTATAATGACCTCGTCCTTGATTATAGTTTTCTTATGTTGTTGATTTTTATAAAGCTTTTGACACTGTAGAACATGAGTTTATGTTCAAAGCAATGCGTTTTTGGGGGTTTGGTGACTTTTTTTTTAAAGCAGTCCAAACTTTATATAGTGTTTGTACTAGCTCTGTAAAATTAGCTCATGGGACATCCCAAAGATTTGATATTGGCCGTGGCATTTGGCAGGGCTGCACAATTAGTCCATTTTTATTAGTATTGGTTGCTCAAATTATGGCTCTTCATATCAATAAAGGGAATTTTCAAGGTATTTCAGCACTTGGCAAGGAATTTAAACTATGTCAACTGGCTGATGATACCACCATATTTTTGAGAGACAGGAATGAGGTTTCTAAAGCAGTTTCTTGTATTGAAGACTTTTCCTTAGTTTCGGGTTTGAAAATGAATATCAATAAGTCAGTCTTATTTCCACTCAAGGATTGTGTTTTAAAGGAAATATATGGTATCCCAATACAAGATAAGGTTACTTATCTTGGAATTGTTATATGCAAGGATGAAAAACAAAGGAGTGAATTAAATTTTAACCCCATTATTGAGAAAACAAAGAAGAAATTGAACCTCTGGTTGCTGAGAGATATTTCGTTATACGGTCAGGTTTTATTGTCCAAAGCTGAAGGGTTATCCAGATCGGTTTATGTCTCGTTATCACTTGAATTATCCACTAAAATTGTAAAGGACTGAGATAAGATTCTTTATAATTTTATTTGGAGGAACAAGCCTCACTATCTACGGAAAGATATTCTCACTAATACCCAAGAACAAGGAGGTCTTGAGGTTTTAGATTTCAATACTCTAAATAATACTTTTAAAATAAATTGGATTCTGAAGTATATTAAGAACCAGAACAGTATTTGGAATGTCTTCCCTAAGTATTTATTTGACTCTGTTGGTGGTTTAGAATTTTTGCTTCAATGTAATTTTGATGTTGATAAAATCCCAGTAAAATTGGCCAAATTCCATAAGCAGGCAATTTTAGCTTGGATGTTAGCGTATAAACACAATTTTTCCCCTCACAGATACTTTCTATGGAACAACAAAGATATACGATTTAAAAATAAGTCTATTTTTTTTCGTAACTGGTTTGAGAATAAAATTATTTTGGTTGGTCAGTTACTGAATGAGGATGGATATCTACTCTCATATGGGGAATTTATTGATAAGTTTAAAATTCCAATAACCCCGAAAGAATATGCAATTGTTTTTGATGCATTTCCAAGGGGGGTTGTATCTCTTTTAAATTCGTCTGTGGTTGATGTCAGTAACATAGATTTACATGAAAATATATTCATTGGCAATATTAACATCAAAGATAAATGCAGTAATAAACAGATTAGGAATTTTGTTTGTGATACTACAATTCCCTCAGCAAGGTTCTTTTGGTCAAATATCTATGGTGATATACAATGGGGGAAAGCATGGAAAATTGCTAACAAATATTGTATCAGTAACAAGGTAAAGGAAGTTTCATTTAAAATGTTACATAGAATTTATCCTGTGAAACATGTTTTGGAAAGATTCAAGCTGAATATTGACTATAAATGTGATTTCTGTGGAATGGAGAAGGAGACCATTTTGCATTTGTTTTTTGCCTGTATTTATAGTAGAATGTTTTGGATTGACATACAGAACTTTGTTACAAAAAAAATAGGACTATTTAATGGTTTTGATATAATGATTTATTTCAGAAATTCTGACATTGATAAAGATGTAGTATATTTAATTCAACTGCTAATAATACTAGGTAAATTTCATATTCACAAATGCAAATGGTCTAATTCGAAAACCTAACTTTTTTCACTTTATAAATGAAGTTAAACAATATGACACTACTTTAACTAAAATGAAAAACAAAAAGGCAATTAAAACTTGTTGTATTATTAATGAATATGATTTGTTTGTTTAGGATTCCTGGCAATGTAAATAGTTTATATGTATGCTTGTTTGCATGTGACTATTCCTCTTTTGTTTGTTGATATTTGTTAATAAAAAGAAAAAAAAGAAGAAAAAAAAAAGGAAAAAAACTTTGGCTATTCCGCCTTGCTCTGCATTTTTGAATTAACTATTACTTGTTTAAGTTTTTTATCTTGATAATCTGCTTTCAGTTATTGTTGGTTTATAGATTAAATGTTTATAGATCAGAAGACCAAAAATCTAAGATTTGTCTACAAGGTGTGGCCCAATATTTAACTCTCTGTGCAACATGGTCATTCCAACGTGCAGGCCGTGCAGCATTTATGGTGAGAGCCAATTTATGCTTGATCTGGAAATGTGGTCGGAGGCGCCGTATAGATGGTGTGACGCAAACACTGAGCCTCTGGAGGCACACAGAGGCCAAGTGGAGCTCCTTACCGCATCACTTTGCACCTCTCCAATGTTGTAACAATGCAGAAGGCTCCATATAGTGCTGCATTGACATGATTGGTTGATGGTAGGTGAGGACGGGAGTCCTGTATAAACACAAACTCACTTCCTTGACAACAGCTCTGCGCTTCGTCGCAAAGCGCAAGAAGTATGAATGCCCTGACTTCTGCAGAGGCCGTAAATGCTGCATTGCCAATGCAGACGTCAGATTGACCATCAGCGCCTTAGATATGGCCTCTGCAGAAGTCAGGGCACTCATACTTTTTGCGCTTCCCAAAGAATCTCAGAGCTGTTGTGAAAGAAGTTGTCAAGGAAGTGAGTTTGAATTTATACAGGACCTCCTGACTGTCCGCACCTACCATCAACCAATCATGTCAATGCGGAGCTATATGGAGACCTCATTGTTACAACATTTGAGGCGCACAGCGATGCGGTACGGAGTTTAATTTGGCATCTGCGTGCCTCTGAAGGCTTCGCAATTGCATCACACCATCCATACACAATTTTGGATCAAACATAAATTGGCTCTTATGGATGCAGGCTACAGTACCAGTTACTTAGCCGTTGGACACAGATAATAAAGAGTTACAGGCTTTTAGATGGTGGAATTGACTCTTAAATTGGTTGCTTTTTCATGACATGTTATGAAGACTTGAGCAGCAGCAACTTCGAACACCTGCAGTCGCTGTGCACGTATTCTTGGCAGCAGTAGGATACTTAAGCAAACAACATATAGTTGATAGAGAGATCTATGCAGTGACCTAAATGAGTCATATGAGTAGCTAAGCCCTCTGACTACTGGTTTCCATAAGTGATTTACACACACTCACTACTAGGCAACCATAAAAACCTTCACAACATAAAAAGGTAAACAACCTGTTGTTGATGCAAATTCTTACTTATTTTCAGAGAGTGCAGATCACAACATGCATTGTTGTTATTTCTGCTACTATCTACTACTACAAATAAGGAATGCCACAAACAGAAAGCATGTCATTGTCAATTATGATTTATGTCAAGTATTTTACATAACATATAGCTATATTTTGGAGAAATAAAAGTGACTGCAATTGACAAACAAACGAATTACAAACCAAAAATATTGAACACACCCCGTCGTTCCAGTGTTCCTCCGCTTCAACGCGATGACGCTATGTCCTCGTCACACTGCGCTCCTACACGCGTTGTTTCGGTGGATTTGAAGTGAGAGGGGAGGACTCAAGCTGGCAACATTTCTAGCGAAGGATTTTATGTTGCTGGTTCTCGGCCGTCGGGTTTCGCTGTCATTCGTAAAACGAGTCATTCCCCAAGATCCAGTTTTGTTGTCGAATCCCATTTTGCAGAACTTCAGAACTATCAAATTCCAGTAATTACACAGCAGCACCGTCTTCGCAAGCGCCACCAGACAACATACAGACACCATGCCTGAAAGGAGGCCCTTCGTAAGGTTGCCCACTGACGTCTACCCCGTCAACTACGGCTTGTGCTTGAAGCCCGACCTCATCGACTTCACTTTCGAGGGCAAGCTAGAGGCGATTGTGAAGGTAGGTGAAGTAATTGAAAGATAATTGGTATAGTACTTTGTGCATGGCGGGGACTCCGTTATGTAATCTATTTTAAGTAATTTACAAGGTTCGAATGGCGAACGGCAAAATGCTAACTAGCTAGTCGTCTAACGTTAGCTAGCGAACTCCTAACTAACGTGATCTACTAGCCCATGATAGTAGTGGCAAACAGCTAGCCTAGCTCATTTTAGCTAGGTTTTAAATACATTTATTCAATGTAGAAAATACTATTTTTATTATTTACCTGCCCTGAATGGTACTGTCCAGAGTAACTAGCTACCTACCTAGCTGAACCGTCATTCGCTAGTTAACTGTTAATACTAGTTAGTTAGATAGCTAGGCATATTAACGTTAGCGCGCTATAATTTTTGCAAATCGTTAACTGGCTAATAGTCACTACTACATACTTCTCACTTGAAATGAATGTATAGTATGATCAACGTCAATGCAAAGATGTGGATTTAGCTTCAATGCTAACGTTAGTTGCATTCCAGCGCACCCAGTTAGCATGCGCGCTAGTGCTACCTTGCTAACTAAGCTAATGTTTGCTAAATCATAGCTAGCAAATGTCTTCCTTTTCGAGAAGACCTCCCAGCTTCCGCCTCTTAACCTATTTTGCAAGCGTGTTGCTAGCAGATCATGAAATGACAACACTAGACATTCACAACACTCGTGTCGTATAACATTCAGAACTCCTCTTGTTTGATGACAAATTTAGCTACATGATTCCTATTCTGTCAGTGATTGGGAAAATGGTTTACCACCTTGCATACTTCCCCTTGCCTGTTGGTATGTTGATGGTGTAAAACAATTACTATATACGGATGGGCATGAGTTCTCATACAAACGTCAAAGCTCGCTCTTTAAACATAGATTACTTTTTTAATATACTGAAACTATTTGGTAGAATGTGCCTTGGCTACCCGAACAGACAAGTTATATTTTGTCTTACAGACAACTTTTCTTTGACTTGTGGGACATAACAAAAAAGAAACCAAACGAAACATCACGCCGGTTTTCTCCCAAATTCCCTATCCCCTCCATGTCTCATTCACACAATTGCGTTCTCACTGCTCCCTACACACAGGAGTGCTGAGTGCACATCACAAGCTCCTGTTAGGCCTACAGAAATAAATTCCTATGAAAATGTATCTAACTGATGGGATACACAAACTACATTCCTTGCCAAATGATGACAGTTTTATCACAAATTATAAATGGATTGGTTGAAGTAAGAAATGTGTTACAACAACGAACAGCAGTTTGGGAATAATTGTCTCCAGCCTATTTTCTGCTGGATTCAGCTAGACTGACCAGGTGAAAGCAATTATTCCTTATTGATGTCAATTGTTAAATCCACTGCAAGAAGATGAATGGGAGGAGACATGTTAAAGAAGGATTTTTAAGCCTTGAGGCATGGATTGTGTATGTGTGCCATTTCAGATTGTGAATAGGCAAGACAAAATATGCCAGGCACACTGGTTTGTCGAACTGCAAAACGGCTGGGTTTTTCATGCTCAACCGTTTCCCGTGTGTATCAAGAATGGCCCACCACCCAAAAGACATCCAGCCAACTTGACACAACTGTAGGAAGCATTGGGTCAACATGGGCCAGCATCTTTGTGGAGCTCTTTTGACACCTTGTGGAGTCCATTCCCTGACGAATTGGGGCTGTTCTGAGGGCAAAGGGGAGGGGAGGGAGTTTAACTTAATATTAGCAAGGTGTTCTTAATGTTTTGTACACTTTGTCTGTGTGGGGCAATTAGGATTTGTTATCTGTAATGGTTATGATAAATTAGGCATTGCTGCGATCTGTTGGCATATATTTTTGAGTTTTTTTTCTCCCCAATACGAGTACTGGAACTGTCAACAAATGTTAACTGCCCGTCCCTAATACTACACCACATGTGTATTACTTGCTTGCTTCATTTGATTAGTTTCTAATGGGTGTCATATTTGGTGACAAATATGGTGCGTATATTGCCCTCGGATGTTTGCATACAACATCTTCATCTCAGAGCACAGGCTAGGAACACAAGTTACTAGTCATCATAGGGACATAACACTGGCTGTATTACGTAGTTGAACAGCATTTGCCAAGGAAAATAGGCTAGATGAAAAGATTAGGCTACTCTTGGTGTTTTAAGTGACAAATACTTGTCAAGTAGGGCAATTTCAACTGCAATACATGGGCTATGTGTTGTCAGTTGCATGGCTGTTATTTGCATGCACATGCTATAATTTCATTAGCCAAGTTAATGACAATGCCAGCCCATGATTTAAAAGTTGTCAGATAACTGCACAATAGCCAACGAGACGGAAAGCGACGTGGCACCGTGCCATCACCGAGCGCGCTCTATAATTACATCCCCGCCTTCTCGGTTACAACCTCCCTGCTCTCTATTTTAGTATCAAAATAAACTACGGTAGCACCCAACCATCAATAAATGGGACTAGCCTACTCTCTCAGAAAGCCGCATCTGAGTGTGCCGCTGGGTTCCGCCCTCAATAAGTCGGACGTCGACCGTCACATGAGCCGCTATCACATTGCATTCTAGTTAGAAGCCCTACAGGATGTCTCTTTCTTTCCCTCTCTCCAAACCGTCTTTCGCTCCCGTTCCGCTCTCCCTGTCAAGCCACAATGTTTTCACGGTGACACTGAGCCACTGTAGGTTTAGCCTGCTTGGCCTACAGTAAGTTGTTTGATCCCTATCGCTGCTATCTGACACAGTTCAGATTAGATTTACCCATAATGGTGGATTTGCTTATGGCAGAAAAACAAAATATATCCTAGTTTAGAAGTATTATATCGAGGGAGTATTATCGTTGAGGGACTCTAGAATATTTTTTTACACAAATAAAAAATATGTCATTCAATATGTCATCCCAGGGATTTATACAAGGGCATGCTAGTCCCTGGTATTTACTCCGTAGGTGTGTTTCTGTTGTGTTTCAAGGTTAACCTGGCCACCAATCAGATTGTGATGAACTGTGCTGATATCGACATCATCACAGCTTCCTTTGTACCAGAGGGAGGGGAAGGTGAGGGTGAGATTCTGTCAATTGTCTTTTCACAAATATAGACAAACTATTAGATATTTTATATATTCAATGTATTTTTTTATTATTTCCTGACTAGACCTGCTTTTTCAGGCTTGTTAGGCACATTTGTATATTCTTTTCGCATGTTATGGCAACGAATATCAGCTGTACATTTTTTCCCTTCTCTTTAGAAATTAACGCTACAGGATTCAACTATCAAAATGAGGACGAGAAAGTCACTCTGTCATTCCCTAGTGCTCTACAGAAAGGTAAGTCGAAGGACTCGTCGTTAACCAGAATGGCTACAGGGCTTTTTAGGTTTATAATAAACTCTCCGCTCTCTGCCATTCACTATTCATCCTGGTGTTTGACACTTTGCCATGTCTTTTTGTTTGTAGTTGACAAAAAAACAAACCTCTTATTGTAATCAAGGCTGAATAAACACACGCTGGTTTTTGCACCTGTTTCCCAGGATCCGGTACGTTGAAGATTGACTTTGTCGGGGAGCTGAATGACAAAATGAAAGGGTTCTACAGAAGTAAATATGCAACTCCTGCAGGAGAAATCCGCTATGCTGCTGTCACACAGTTCGAGGTACAGTAACTAGGCGCTTCTCCTGTCCTGCATCACTTCTGTTACCGTAATGAGTACAGTTTCTCTAGGCAGCAGAGTTGATTGGTTAAGCAATAGTGTAAAAGGAATGTGACTGCCATTTGACTGCAATGTTTGAGGATTGTCACACCCTGGCTATAGGCGGAATGTTTTAGCAACCATTGTTGGAGATTCTTGATAATGCAACTTTGTAATCTCTTATCTTTAGAAAAAATGTGGGGGGGAAACGACATGCCCAGCTGCTATATACGGGGTGTTGTTTATTTTCAACTTTCACTAGAGGTCATTGGATTAGCTTTATTATAAAGCAGCCCTCTGACACCCTCCAGGATGTTTGCCTGACCTAACATGCTGTGAAATGTGTTGTCCTCTGTCTTGCCTAACCTCCCATGGTCTTCCCTGCTCTATTCTCTCCTGTCTTTCCTCAGGCCACGGACGCTCGCCGGGCCTTCCCCTGTTGGGACGAGCCAGCTATCAAAGCCACCTTTGACATCTCTCTGATAGTTCCCAAGGACCGAGTAGCCTTGTCAAATATGGTACGTGTCACACTAACTCTTCCGCCTGGGGACGCCAAACAGTTTGAGTCACGTTTCGCTACTCTGTTTGTGCTCTGCTAATATTGGCTTATGTAACGTAAGAGGGTCACTGCATTTCCCCCCATCTAGCTACAAGAGTCTGCTGGCATTCAAAATGCAACTGAATTAGAATGTTTTTCCAAGATGTCTGCCCTGTGGGCTGTTAAAGGCTATGACCTCATTCTTCAAAAGCATTGCTGACTCTAATATGACTTTCTGATGACATTTTCTGTCCGTATTAATATGCCGTGTCCTCAATGACACAGAATGTCATCGATCGAAAGCCCCACCCAGAAGATGACAGCCTTTTGGAAGTGAAGTTCGCCACCACCCCCATTATGTCCACATACCTCGTAGCGTTCGTCATCGGCGAATACGACTTTGTAGAAGGCCAATCGTCGGACGGCGTGACCGTACGCGTCTACACGCCTACCGGAAAGGCGGAACAAGGGAAATTTGCACTAGAGGTGAGTTGTTTATACTCCTTTTAAACGTGGATAATGGTTAGACCAGAACTAAACACTAGTCATGTATCACTATGACTGTTTGTTATATTGATGAATGACAGTTGCTGCTAGCACAACAATCTATTGGCGTCAAGTGTAAAATGGAAATTATATCTAGTGTTTTCTATCCATGTATCTCACAGGTTGCTGTAAAGACCTTACCTTTCTACAACGACTACTTCAATGTTCCTTACCCATTGCCTAAAATTGATCTAATAGCTATCGCTGACTTTGCTGCTGGTAAGTACAATTCAAATGACTGTATTTCAATTATTTTATTGTGTTGAAAAATAGGAACTATAGGTAAGATCTAACACGCTTGGTGCTGCCCCCTCCAGGTGCCATGGAAAACTGGGGCCTTGTTACCTACAGGTAAATCTAAAGTAATGTTGCTAAATTTGCAACTAATGAGAGGATGCACAGTTAGCCTGCCAGTCATGTTATTCCACACAGAGATTATTTGATTACCACTAGCGGGATATGTATGTGATTTTATATTCAATTGATGTTTGTGTTAATGCATGCTACCACTAGGGGGAGTGTGAAACAATCTCATTTGCGCTTGTTTTTCTTCAAGTTGACCTTGCTGTTTGATCTCGTTTCCCAGGGAGACGGCGCTGCTTATTGACCCGAAAAACTCGTGCTCGTCCTCACGGCAGTGGGTGGCCCTGGTGGTGGGACACGAGCTAGCTCACCAGTGGTTCGGGAACCTGGTCACCATGGTAAACGACCACTGCACTCCTTACTGCTTATGTAGAAACAAGAAGCATTCTGCTGGTCAATGACAGAAGGACATGATCATGAAAGACATTACATTATTGAAGATTAAATTATATGAACAACATTCTTCATTTGCATTGTGGTATACGTTGTTGTCCTGAATTGGTTTTAGTCATTATGATCCCCCCTTGCCTTGTAGGAATGGTGGACCCATCTGTGGCTTAACGAGGGCTTTGCATCATGGATCGAGTACCTCTGTGTGGACCACTGCTTCCCTGACTACGACATCTGGACACAGTTTGTGTCTGCCGACTACACCCGCGCCCTGGACCTGGATGCGCTGGACAACAGTCATCCCATCGAGGTGTGTTGGCTTTAAATTTGTAAGATAATATGTGTGTATGTGTGTGTGTATGTACAGTTGAAGTCGGTAGTTTATATGTTTTTCAACCACTCCACAAATGTCTTGTTAACGAACTATAGTTTTGGCAAGTCGGTGAGGACATCTACTTTCTACATGACACAAGTAATTTTTCCAACAATTGTTTAGACTATTTCACTTATAATTCACTATCACAATTCCAGTGGGTCAGAAGTTTACATACACTAAGTTGACTGTGCCTTTAAACAGCTTGGAAAATTCTAGAAAATGGTGTCATGGCTTTAGAAGCTTCTGACAGGCTAATTGACATAATTTGAGTCAATTGGAGGTGTACCTGTGGATGTATTTCAAGGCCTTCCTTCAAACTCAGTGCCTCTTTGCTTGACATCATGGGAAAATCTAAATAAATCAGCCAAGACTTCAGGAAAAAAAATTGTAGACCTCCACAAGTCTGGTTCATCCTTGGGGGCAATTTCCAAACGCCTGAAGGTACCACGTTCATCTGTACGAATAATAGTACGCAAGTATATACAGCATGGCACCACGCAGCCGTCATACCGCTCAGGAAGGAGACATGTTCTGTCTCCTAGAGATGAACGTACTTTGGTGCGAAAAGTGCAAATCAATCCCAGAACAACAGCAAAGGACCTTGTGAAGATGCTGGAGGAAACCGGTATAAAGGTATCTATATCCACAGTAAAACAAGTCCTATATCGACATAACCTGAAAGGCTGCTCAGCAAGGAAGAAGCCACTGCTCCAAAACCGCCATAAAAAAGCCAGAGTGCGGTTTGCAACTACACATGGGGACAAAGATTGTACTTTTTGGAGAAATGTCCTCTGGTCTGATGAAACAAAAATAGAACTGTTTGGCCATAATGACCATCGTTATGTTTGGAGGAAAAAGGGGGAGGCTTGCAAGGCGAGGAACACCATCCCAACCGTGAAGCACGGGGGTGGCAGTATCATGTTGTGGGGGTGCTTTGCTGCAAGAGGGACTGGTTCACTTCACAAAATAGATGGCATCATGAGGAAGGAAAAGTATGTGGGTATATTGAAGCAACATCTCAAGACATCAGTCAGGAAGTTAAAGCTTGGTCGCAAATGGGTCTCCCAAATGGACAATGACCCCAAGCATTCTTCCAAAGTTGTGGCAAAATGGCTTAAGGACAACAATGTCAAGGTATTGGAGTGTCCATCACAAAGCCCAGACCTCAATCCTATAGAAGATTTGTGGGCAATGAGGCCTACAAATCCGTTACACCAGCTCTGTCAGGAGGAATGGGCCAAAATTCACCCAACTTATTGTGGGACGCTTGTGGAAGGCAACTGAAATGTTTGACCCAAGTTAAACAGTTTAAAGGCAATCCTACCAAATACTAATTAAGTGTATGTAAACTTCTGACCCACTAGGAATGTGATGAAAGAAATAAAAGCTGAAATACATAATTCTTTCTTCAATTATTCTGACATTTCACATTCTTAAAATAAAGTGGTGATCCTAACTGACCTAAGACGGGGCAATTTTACTAGGATTAAATGTCAGGAATTGTGAAACAGTTTAAATGTATTTGGCTAAGGTGTATGTAAACTTCCGGCTTCAACTGTGTGTGTGTATATATGCATGTATGTCATGTGTGTACATATTATATGTACTGGACTGAAGTTCTTCAGTAGATTTGTATGTACGTGAGGTATCTCTGTCAGATGAAAGCAACCCTCGTACTGCGTTTTGAAAGCATAAACTGACTGATCCCCTGGACTGCAGGTGAACGTGGGCCACCCGTCGGAGGTGGATGAGATCTTTGATGCCATATCTTACAGCAAAGGAGCGTCTGTGATCCGTATGCTGCACAACTACATAGGAGACGAGGTGAGGAGCTGCTGCCCAGGCACACTGCCATGTTGTCCACCAATTAGTCTAGCTCTCTTTCATATACCAGCTTAAAGGGTATTGCGTGAACAAGTGTCTCTTAACTATTTGTATATTTTCATTTTCTTTGTAAACCTATTTTGTTTCTTCTGTCTCTAGGATTTTAGGAAAGGAATGCATTCCTATCTGTTGAAGTTCCAACATAAAAATGCTGCAACAGGTAACACTGTCAAGTGTCCTATAATTTCTCATTAATTTATAATGTCTGGTCCATTATAACAAGATAATTATTTGAGCTATGTAATTGGTTGGTGACCACCTGTCTCCCCACCACCTCTCCCAGAGGACCTATGGGACTGTCTGGAACAGGCTAGCGGGAAACCCATCGCCCTGGTGATGAGCACCTGGACTAAGCAGATGGGCTTCCCTATAATCGTAGTGGACCAGGAGCAGGTAAATGGACCACAATGGAAATTGTCTTTGGGCAATATGAATGTAGTGTTTTATATCCTGTGAGAGGGGATCTCTCTGTTGTGGAAATAGCTGTTTGTGTATTAAATAATCAAATATTTTTTGTTTTTGTAGCAAGGGGATGATCGCATCCTCAAGATATCTCAGAAGAAATTCTGTGCCAGTGGACCACATAATGGTAAGAGAACATTTTCCAATAAATCAACACAAAAAAAGCCAAGTACAAATCGCTGGTTCACTGCTTGTCACCAGCTACATGAGACAAAGATCCTACTTTGCTCCATCTCATTGGGTCTTGCTTGTGTCAATCATCCACCAGGTGAGGACTGCCCTAACTGGATGGTACCAATCAGTATCTGTACGGGTGAGGACCCCGGCTGTACCAAGCTCAAGGTGCTGCTGGACAGCCCAGAGACCACCATCACGATCAACAACGTCAGCCCTGACCAGTGGGTCAAGGTGAAGACAACCAAATTCCACCTATTACATCTGTCTAATATAGAATTGAGTTGAAAACCAAGCCCTGAGGCCTTAATGTGTACTATAACCCTTAAACAGAGTTGCATGTTTAGGGAAATAGAAATCTGTCTAATAAAAGCGTAATGGATACAAGAATGCTCGCTTCAAGAGCCATGACCTTGAAGGTCTGCTTGCTTGGCGAAGTATAAACGTTTGTGAATGGGCCGTAACATTCACGATTCTGAGACTGTTTAGTATTTAGTAACGGGTGGGTGGGAGATCGTTGGGAGTTCAGTAAACCAATCAACCGACCAAAAGGGTCGACGAGAGTTTAAGCCAACCATGACCCTTGAAGGTCTTTGAAAGGGGTCAAAAGGTCACACAGATGGATATTGAAGGGGTCACTAGAGGGTCAGGATTTGTGAATGGACCATAGAAATTTCTGTTCACTGAAAGGACATCATTAGTAATGTCAAAGTAAGTTTGGGGAACTGAGAACCATAAAAAAAATAACCACTTGATTGGGGCTAGTGGTTGCTTGAGCGGGATCATAACCTGGCTAGTCTCTATCTAGTTAGCAATGCTACTAGGACCCCTTGGGGTACTTAGCCTATCCACAGGGGGTACTTGATAAAACTCATGAGACCAGAGGCCTACTGCTAAAATGCACAAGGGGCTACTTCAGGGGTACTCCGGGAAGAGCAAAATTCAATTGGTGGTACAGTAACCGAAAAGGGTTGGGGAGCACTGCACAAGGCTATGGTAGGGGGAGAGAAACTACTTATGAGTGTGCCATTCAGAACAGCGAATTATCCATGTACGGAGTTGATCAAAGGGTTAGAAAATATCTCTTCCTGTTTCCTTAATGCTAAGCTGCACTTTTTATGGCTAGAATAGAACATCATTTTGTTAATTTGTTGGGTGGGGGTCACTCAAGCATTTAAAGGCTTTCTTCCACACTTGCTTGTTAGGCAGATTTATTTTCCGCTTTAGCTAACAAGTTTGGAACAGCAAATGGTTTGGCATGACGCCGACAAAGGAGTGGAAGAAAACAGATTGGCAACAAGGCTTTAGTCTTTGGCTGCTGTTCAACTGTCCTCCTCCCCTATAGATCAACCCAGGAACAGTGGGCTTCTACAGGATCCAGTACAGCTCAGGCATGTTGGAGAGCCTGCTGCCTGGTATCAGAGACCTCACCCTGCTGCCTGTGGACCGTCTGGGCCTGCAGAACGACCTCTTCTCCCTGGTGAGAGAGACTACCGTCAACACTAAACCAACATGCCCTTTAGCTCGACGCTAACGCTCAATAATAAATTGGACATGTATGGTAATAGTGCTTGCATATAAAGTCAGTCATGGAATGGGTCAGTTCCTGTAACAATCATATTCAGTGATTGGATTGAAAGATAAATAAAAATAAATAATTCCTTTCTGCCACAAAACCCTTAGGTTCTTTCCCCTTCCATATAGCAAGGCCCCATCTGTCTGTCTAGCTTAGCGCTACAGTTGCAAAGAAACACAACCACCAGTTTATAAATAGATCATTTTTGAGGAAGCCCAGGGTCAAAGCTTCCCCTAAAACAAACTCTAGTCGCTCAATGTTGTAAATGTGGAATCCACACATATACAAGTAAAGGAAACCCCAACATAAAGTGTCAAATCATATTTTATTTGTCACATGCGCCACAGTGAAATGCTTATTTAAAAGCCCTTAACACTTATTTTTCTTAACTGCATTGTTGAAGTAAAAAATGTCATCCTATGGGGGCGTTGTTGGATTGGGTGTTTAGCATACCTCAGGAACCACATCTGTGGTAGTGGTGTGTGGGTCATCCACAACCGCATGACTATATGTATAAAAAAAGAGGCCCGCACCCGACCCTAATCCGCTAATATAGGAAATGCGCTGTACTGTAGGCTACAGTCAGACGGCAGGACGTTTTTTTTGACAGGGGTGTAGGATTTATTTTTGCCTAATTTAGATTCTGATTGAAAAAACATGTCTGACATTTTGGTAGGCTATTTTGAAAGCTTGGGCCTCAGGTTTAGGCTGTCTCTGTGATTTTCATATGCACTTTTTAATCTAAATGAAATGAATGAAAATGATGTGATTCTAAAAGTAACTTCTATTGACAATATGTAAAAATAGCCTACATAAAGCCAAAAAAATATATTGCAACCTGCAGGTAGAAAATATCCTGATAAAAATCTTATAAATCACATTGTCTTTGCCTGGCTGCAAGGACCTTTGAACATTGTATGAACTTGATCCAGCCGGAAGCTGGTGCTTGCAACATTGTGTAAAAATATTCTGAGCCCTCAGTTTCTTGCACCAGTGAGCATAAGACAGACACAGCTGTAGGCTATTTGCGCAAGGGATAAGAAGTAATAAGGAAGGCATATTTTATGACGTTTCCTGTGGCTCGCCGCTTTACTTTCTTTCCCCTTTCATGCTGAGTGGTTATTGAAATAGGTTACTTTGAGGAAATATTGTATTTCTCAATGGATGTAAGAACAGACTTTGTTTACTTGCTGTTTGAGGTGAAGAAATTACTTTGAGAAGCTCCACAGTGAGAGCGAGTTATGACAAACAGATTGTATTTATTTTCCTCTTCTATTCTCCTTCTACCCCCCCATTCCTTCTCTTCTTGTCCCCCATGTTCATCCTATTAATCATCATCTTCCTCAGTCGCGCGCTGGCATGATCAGCACGGTGGAGGTGCTGAAGCTGATGGAGGCCTTCGTCAACGAGCCCAACTACACGGTGTGGAGCGACCTGAGCTGCAACCTGGGCGTGCTCTCCTCCCTGCTCTCCCACACCGACTTCCACGAGGAGATCCAGGAGTTCATCCGGGACCTGTTCACTCCCATCGGCCTCAAGCTGGGCTGGGAATGCAAGCAGGGCGAAGGTGAGCCCCCTGGGGCCGGTGGTAAGAGCTAAGAACTGAGCTGCCGAGTCATTCCGGAGTCGATCCTCAGCCTTAAGCCCCAAGTCACTTGATGTAGCTCTGATTGGGTTGGATAGGTGTAAGAAATATGGTAATCTGTCTACGTTGCACTCTTGATAGGCTTGTTGGGATTTATTTTCTGTTATATTGCTTACACCTATACAATCCTTTCAGATCTGCTCCAGTGCCTAGGGGTTAGGGGCTAAGGGTCGGTTTGGAATTAGTGTTTTGTGTAGTAGGGGTATCAGCCCAGAGCTAGTGATGTATGGATTTACTGGCTCCTGGATTGCCTAGCAGTAGATAAATTCTGTCCTTTTGGATGAAGTTCAGTGTGTCAAAGTGTTTGTTTTTAACGTGTTTGAGACTGACTGGCGCTTTTTTTTTCTTCCCCCTTCTGTTCTCCGGCCCCCGGTTCTTCTATTCTCTCCTGTTCCCCCCTCTCTCAGGTCATCTGGATGCCCTGCTGAGGGGCCTGGTTTTGGGGAAGCTGGGGAAGGCGGGACACAAGCCAACGCTGGAGGAGGCCCGGCGGAGATTCAAAGACCATGTGGAAGGCAAGCAGATCCTCTCTGCAGACCTCAGGAGCCCAGTAAGCTGTTCTGCCACACACACATTTATTCATAGAAACACACGTATTCTTAACTTCTCAGGGATCACGGGGGCGCTAGCGGGCTGCTCCCGACACTACCAGGTAAAATGTAAGGCGCCAAATTCAAAATCCCAAAGTTGAATTATTAAACATCCACCAATATACAAGTGTTCCATACTCATCAAAAGCTCTGTTTCTTGGCAATATCACAGCGTTGTCAGATTTCAAAAAGGCTTTACGGCGAAAGCAGCACATTTGATTGTTTGAGAGTAGCACCTCACATTATTTTTCCCATAGCCATGTATCGATTAGCCATCATGGCACACACATAACACATTTCACAGCAAAAACAAATCAATTACCTGTTGAAGAACTTCTGCTGAGGTCATCCTAAGTGTCCAACGAAGACAATCCATGGTTCTTTTGTTGGAAAAGGTAATGTATTTTATCCATAAATCCTCCATTTGGTTCGCGCGCGTTATAATCAGAAACGACAGCTTCCACTACTCCATTAAAACGTGACGCGAACTCGTTCATCTTATACCTATAAACTTGTCCAAGAACAATCAAACATAGTTTTAAATGTATCCTTAGGAACACTTTTACGTATATTTACTATTATAAATCAACCGGAATATAAACTGATCGATAACGACGGTAAAAAAGACACTGCACGCTTTGTCGGGAGCGCGCGCTGGGTACTGTTTACATGACAGAGTGACTTGTTTGCTCTTCTTCTCTGGTCTTATTCATCCAAAATGAAAAAAATACACTGTCTCGAGACGGACATCTAAAGGAAGCGATGGGTACTGCATTCATATGCCCTTATATGGTCATTTTCATGAGGGAGGGGTGCCCAAATGAGCAATGTGTCAAAATCACTTTTTCCAGGACAGAAATTCCTCGGGGTTTCGCCTGCTATATGTGTTCTGTTTTACTCACAGACAAATGGTTAACAGTTCTGGAAAATTCAGAGTGTTTCCTATCCAATGGTACCAAATATCTGCATATCCTATTTTCTGGGCCTGAATGGGAGGCATTTTACTTTGGGCACGCCAGGCTCTCCAAAACCGACCCCTCAGCTGCCACTCCCTAACAAGTTAACATGTAGTTACATAAACAAAGGCCCCATTCCAAACTAACCTTTGCCCTCTAACCCTAGGCTCTTGATGACTTTCCGTCATGAATGTTCAAAGGATTTGATTGGTCAACAATTTGATAATGTCTCCACCTAGGCCTCTGGTTGGCTAAGTGAAACGTCTTCAGTACTGCTTTCACCTGTCCATTAATTTCAATCAATTGTGGTCAACATTTCAACAATGGGCCTGTAGTCATGTTATTGATCCTACTTTCAAACAGTGACTTCTCATTTGTAGATCATTTCTAAGTGCTAATGATAGTTATTTAGTACCATCATGACTGGAAGTAGATGCTGTTTTATGATGAGACAAAGACATAAAAGGATTGTAAAATCAAGTGATGAAACCATATTGAATTCCCATGTGTATGGTCTTTGTTTCTCTTCAGGTGTACTTAACAGTGCTGAAGCATGGCGACAGTGCCACGTTGGACACAATGCTGAAGGTAAGTCACACCAGCTAATGGTGTATTCACTAGTGCACACTGTAGCAAAATGTTTTGCAACGAAAACAAGCATTTCTTATTGGATAAATTCAGATTAGTCCCTCCCCGTTTCGGCCCATTTGGTTCCTAGACAATACACCCCAGCCAGGTCAGTTGGAGATCAGTCTCCTCAATATCATGAATGATTTCAATTACATTTCCTCAGTCAGATGAACAGGATTACCAGCTCGCTCCATGTCCTAGACTGTCGTTAGAGCCTCACCAATAATCTGTGACAGATAAAGCTTTAATCACAGTCAACTGAAGAGAATTTATTTAATTTGATTTCGTCCCATAAATGTCACAAAGGTAAAATATTTAAATATTTTTCTCTCACATTATCGCTGTCTAATCTCTCCCATCCTCATCAGCTTCACAAGCAGGCTGACATGCAGGAGGAGAAGAACCGCATAGAGAGAGTTCTGGGAGCCATCTCTGCCCCTGACCTCATTCAGAAAGTCCTCACCTTTGCCCTCTCGGTATGTACACAGAACCATTCTTGCCCTGGCAACTGGAGTGTGTTGCTTGCTCTTGCTATTTTGTCAAGAGAATATAAAAGACAAAACAAAAATCCCTAGAAACATTAGTATTTACACCTTATGTTCTATTTACACCTGATGTTCTTTTGGTCTCGAATTTATGGTATTCTTTCTTGAATATAGCCGGTGCAATTGTTAACACTGGTATTAACTAGCTTCGTAATTGTAGCCTTCCTAGTCGTTTTGGTCATAGGAGTTTGCCCATTGGATGAGCATGATGAATTCATGGAAATTGGCAAAAACAAACCCCTCTGTCTCCCCTACCCAGGAGGATGTGCGTCCCCAGGACACGGTGTCAGTAATCGGGGGCGTGGCCGGAAGCAGTAAGCATGGAAGGAAAGCCGCCTGGAAGTTTGTCAAAGACAACTGGGAGGAGCTTCACAACCGCTATCAGGGCGGCTTCCTCATATCACGGCTCATCAAGGTAAAGGCTCCGTTCATTAAGCAATTTTTTTCCAAAGCATTGTTAAACTGTTCTTATTCTCATATTTTCCTCAGCTTCTCAGAGGGCACTGTATACAGTGCATTTCGAAAGTATTCAGACCCCTTGACTTCCACATTTTGTTACGTTACATTCTAAAATGGATTAAATAAAAACACTTCCTCAGCAATGTACACACAATACCCCATAATGACAACGTGATTAAAGGTTGCACATTTTATTAAAAACAGCAATCAGAAATACCTTATTTACATATGTATTCAGACCCTTTGCTATGAGACTTGAAATTGAGCTCAGGTGCATCCTTTTTCCATTGATCATCCTTGATGTTTCTACAACTTGATTGGAGTCCACCTGTGGTCAATTCCATTGATTTGACATGATTTGGAAAGGCACACACCTGTCGATATAAGGTCCCACAGTTGACAGTGTACTGTTGAAGTCTGAAGTTTACATACACCTTAGCCAAATACATTTAAACTCAGTTTTTCACAATTCCTGACATGTAATCCAAGTACCAATACCCTGTCTTAGGTCAGTTAGGATCACCACTTTATATTAAGAATGTGAAATGTCAGAATAATAGTAGTGATTTATTTCAGCTTTTTATTTCTTTCATCACATTCTCAATGGGTCAGAAGTTTACATACATTCAATTAGTATTTGGTAGCATTGCCTTTAAATTGTTTAACTTGGGTCAAATGTTTCAGGTAGCCTTCCACAAGCTTCCCACAATAACTTTGGTGAATTTTGGCCCATTCCTCCTGACAGAGCTGGTGTAACGGATTTGTAGATTTGTAGGCCTCCTTGCTCGCACACGCTTTTTCAGTTCTGCCCACAAATCTTCTATAGGATTGAGGTCTGGGCTTTGTGATGGCCACTCCAATACCTTGACTTTGTTGTCCTTAAGCCATTTTGCCACAACTTTGGAAGTATGCTTGGGGTCATTGTCCATTTGGAAGACCCATTTGCGACCAAGCTTTAACTTCCTGACGATGTCTTGAGATGTTGCTTCAATATATCCACACAATTTTCCTCCCTCGTGATGCCATCTATTTTGTGAAGTGCACCAGTCCCTCCTGCAGCAAAGCACCTCCACAACATAATGCTTCCACCCCCGTGCTTCACGGTTGGGATGGTGTTCCTCGGCTTACAAGCCTCACCCTTTTTCCTCCAAACATAACAATGGTCATTATGGCCAAACAGTTCTATTTTTGTTTCATCAGACCAGAGGACATTTCTCCAAAAAGTACGATCTTTGTCCCCATGTGCAGTTGCAAACCGTAGTCTTGCTTTTTTTATGGCGAGTTAGGAGCAGTGGCTTCTTCCTTGCCAAGAGGCCTTTCAGGTTATGTTGATATAGGTCTTGTTTTACTGTGGATATAGATACTTTTGTACCTGTTTCCTCCAGCATCTTCACAAGGTCCTTTGCTGCTGTTCTGGGATTAATTTGCACTTTTCGCACCAAAGTACGTTCATCTCTAGGAGACAGAACGCGTCTCCTTCCTGAGCAATATGACTGCTGCGTGGTCCCATGGTGTTTTATACTTGCGTACTATTGTTTGTACAGATGAATGTGGTACCTTCAGGCGTTTGGAAATTGCTCCCAAGGATGAACCAGACTTGTGGAGGTCTACAATTTTTTTTCTGAGGTCTTGGCTGATTTCTTTTGATTTCCCCATGATGTCAAGCAAAGAGAGTACTGAGTTGAAGGGAGGCCTTGAAATACATCCACAGTTACACTTCCAATTGACTCAAATGATGTCAATTAGCCTGTCAGAAGCTTCTAAAGCCATAACATTATTTTCTGGAATTTTCCAAGCTGTTTAAAGGCACAGTCAACTTAGTGTATGTAAACTTCTGGCCCACTGGAATTGTGATACAGTGAAATAATCTGTCTGTAAACAATTGTTGGAAAATTGACTTGTGTCATGCACAAAGTAGATGTCCTAACCGACTTGCCAAAACAATACTTTGTTAACAAGAAATTTGTGGAGTGGTTGAAACACTTAGGTTGGAGTCATTAAAACTAGTTTATGTAAACTTCCGAATACAACTGTATATCAGAGCAAAAACCAAGCCATGAGGTTGAAGGAATTGTCCGTGGAGCTCAGTGACAGGATTGTCGTGGCACAGATCTGGGGAAGGACAACCATCTCTGCAGCCCTCCACCAATCAGGCCTTTATGGTAGAATGGCCAGACGGAAGCCGATCCTCAGTAAAAAGCCACATGACAGCCCGCTTGGAGTTTGCTACAAGGCACAGAGGACTCTCAGACCATGAGAAACAAGACTCTCGGGTCTGATGAAACCAAGATTGAACTATTTGGCCTGAATGCCAATCGTCATGTCTGGAGGAAACCTGGTACCATCTCTATGGTGAAACATGGTGGTGGCAGCATCCTGCTGTGGGGATGTTTTTCAGCAGCATGGACTGGGAGACTAGTCAGGATCAAGGCAAAGATGAATGAAGAAAAGTACAGAGAGATGATTGATGAAAACCTGCTCCAGAGCATTCCGGACCTGACTGGGGCGAAGGTTCACCTTCCAACAGGACAACGACCCTAAGCTCACAGCCAAGACAGCCCAGGAGTGGCTTCGGGACAAGTGTGAATGTCCTTGAGTGGCCCAGCCAGAGCCCGGACTTGTACCCGATCGATCATCTCTGCAGAGACCTGAAAATAGCTGTGCAGTAAACGTTCCCATCCAACCTGACAGAGCTTGAGTGGATCTGCAGAGAAGAATGGGAGAAACCCTCAAAATACAGGTGTGCCAAGCTTTTAGCGTCATACTTGAGGATGTAATCGCTGCCAAAGGTACTTTAACAAAGTACTGAGTAAAGGGTCTGAACACTCATGTAAATGTGATATTTCTGTTTTTCATTTTTAAATCTGCAAATATTTCTAAACCTGTTTTTGCTTTGTCATTATGGGGTATTGTGTGTAGATTGAGGGGGAAAAAACATTTAATACATTTTAGAATAATGTTGTAACGTAACAAATGTGGAAAAGTCAAGAGGTCTGAATACTTTCTGAATTCTCTGCGGAAGGGTAGCCTAGTGGTTAGAACGTTGGACTAATAACCGAAAGGTTGCAAGTTCAAATCCCCGAGCTGACAAGGTACAAATCTGTCCTTCTGCCCCTGAACAGGCAGTTAACCCACTGTTCCTAGGCTGTCATTGAAAATAAGAATTTGTTCTTATCTGACTTGCCTAGTAAAATAAATTAAAAATAAATAAATATTATATATTATGGAAGACTGGTAGCTTTTGCATGTGGCCCAAAGACCTAAGCCAACTCACTTTTATTTTCACCCCTCTTCACAGCTCTCTGTGGATGGATTCGCCATTGACAAAATGGCTGCTGAAGTGAAGGTGAGCACCATATTGGTTTATACCTCTTTTAATATAGTGGTCTCGCTCAATAAAACAGTTAAATGTTAGCTATACTTATTTTAGGTAACTTCTGTCGTTCTAATTCTAAACACGGCCATTTTGTGTCTTCCAGAGTTTCTTCGAGAGCCACCACGCGCCAGCGGCCGAGCGCACGGTGCAGCAGTGCTGCGAGAACATTCTCCTGAATGCCGCTTGGCTCAAGCGCGACGCCGACGACATTCACCAGTATCTATTGAAGCGCAAAACTCCCCCGGTCTGAACAACCCAACCCCCCTTCCAGCGCGGACCTCCCTGCATCATAGCTGCCTCGGCCCCCCCTTCTCAGTCCATAGACGGAGAGCGAGCATACTCAAAGCAGGCTTAATTTCTCTAAAAGAAAAAATACAAACGACGGCGACGTCAACAAACAAGCCAAGAATTTAACAAAGCGTTGAAAAAGAAAAGAGACTATTATACATAAATAACAAAGCAAATTCATGTGTCTGACAAGGAATGTAGTTACCCCCATTCTGCCCATCGGAAGATGAGACATGAGTTAGGTTACTGGGGTTTAACACTCCCAGATATGATTTGCGAAATGGCTATCCCGTTCTACATGGCACTCCATTCTCTACGTTAGTGCACTATTTTTGACTTGAGCCAAATGGGCCCCGGTTAGTGCACTTTAGGGTGCCATTTGAGATGCACACTCACTCCCGTACACAGTTACGACACGCAAAACATAAACACTTGCATACACACACAGCCTTGCATCGTAGTTTGAAAACTGTGAATTTATTTTTCTCATCACCCGCTCCTACTCTATGGAGAGAAAAAAAAGCATGAATTATATGAAATATCCTGTGTTGCTGTCCACTTTGTTTGTTTTCTGTACAAACAAATTATTTTCTCTTTTTTTCCCCGCCATCGGCATTTCGCAGTTGCTGGTTTTTACCCAACAGGCATTGTGATTGGGTAAGAGCACAGCTGGGCAGAATGGGGTTAATATAGCGTGTGATGTTGTGTTGGCGGTAGTTAAATGAACTCATGGCACTGATCTCCATCTCTAATATCGGTTAGGACAAAAGGCGAGCAGCGCTAGCATGGTACTACATGTATACTGTTTAATGCAAGCATTCTTGCAAAGACGTTCCACAAATCTGAATAGCGATGTTCATCGTTACCTTACCTGCCCCTCTCTTCCCCCTCCATCCATCATCCTACTCTGGCATTTGATACATACCATCACCACATCAACCTCCCCTCTTCAGTCGCCTGTATTCTCAGCCCTCTGTAGAGTTACAGAATGATGAATAGTATGGCAAATGACAAACATGCATATTTAAATTGTTTCTTCATCTGCCACATATACAAAATGACATCTTGTTTTCAAAAACCTGTTTTTATAAGATGCAGTGATTTATTTTAACGTTGAGGAAAAACTTTCATTTATTCTTAAGAATTAGTAAAACAACACTACTTGGGCCTTTCGTGCAGTTAACACCAGGAAACTTTAGTGTGAAAACAATGTACATGATGTACTGGCCCAGTTTGAACTTTGAAATGATAGGATTTACTTAACACTGCTATTGAACTCCGAAGCCTTAAATTGGTAAAGTGGTTTGCAATAATTAGTGGGTGATATTCCACTGCAAAGTAAAAAATATTGTTTCTAACATAACAGATCTACACACAGACTTGTTGAACGAGTATATCTATATAGAATTTGATGTGGCTTAGAAAACATTTACTGGAGAAGATCATCAAAATAATTGTCATTCTTTCCCTGGAACATTTGTTGTGCTTTTGTTTAAAAATACAGTTGGTGTTCATTAAAGTAAAAAAAAAACAGAAAAAAAAAAAAAACTTCAATGTGAAACTAGTACAGTTGATTTATGATTGAGGTGTGAGTGTGCATGCCTGGAAAACAGTTTATGTAATTTAACAATTCTTAATCCAATTTAATAAATTTTTGTATGATCCATAATAAGCATAAACCTGATCATAAATAGATTACAAATGGTTCTAGTAAAAACTGCAATAGAAATGAACGCTGTACATAAGTAAAGTTGACCTAAAATGAGAATGAAGAAAATGGGTATGGTGGGAAGTAAAATCAGTCTATACATTTTGTTTCACAAGGTGTAAACTTGCGGTGGGGGATTTTGCTATGTCTGAGATTTACATGCCGTTCTATTTTCATTACAGTATTACGCTGCAGTCCAACACTTTGTGGTAGTGGGTGGAAAAAAATACTCAGTTTTTCATCTCAATGATCAAACTTCGTTTTGAATGTCACATTGCTTCAGAGGAAGGGGAGAAAACGCTATTGGCAGAACGGCTGTGACGCTAGAGTTGCCAAAGCAGAAATTAAGATGCAGTACAATAAAGTAACGTGGTAATATCCTTCACTATGAGAGATTGTCTTTTCACCTTGGTTTACAGTACCTTGATCGGATGATGCATTGATATACTGATGAGTCTTCAAATCCAGTAATGTTATTTTGTACTCCTTTCTATAATCCTACATACAGTGATTGGGAACTGTAATACTAGAAACCTGATCTTGACAGCTGTATATAGCCGGGTTGGGGACAGCTGGTCTAAATGCACTTTATGCATTGATCAAAACATTGACGTAATGTGTAAGCATTTTCTACAAAGAAATAATGCTGACATCATTTGACCAATGTGTAGTAACTTTTTTTTTTTTTATCTCTTTGTAGGCTACTAAAATTGTGTTTGGTTCAGAGCTTCTTGAGCTACTACATTACTGCTGTGTGAAGCTTACAAACAAGTTACTTATGGGTGTGGGTATGAACTTGACAATAAATAGATCAGGTTACTGTAAATAACTTAAGAGAACTGGTTAGGATGACATTATTGTCTATTTATATATAAGTTCACACATCAAATGTACATTTGTAGGATGACGTGATTAATATAGGCCGTGTTACTTGGTGGTTTGTGTTCAAGTATGAATGTGCTACCTTCCCCTGCACTGTAGGCGGCGCCAGTGGGTGTTTAAGTGTCAGATACCCCGGAAAACGGAAGAAGTGAACTTTACACTGACTGGTTCGGTTAGTTACTGGCAAAACAATAACCATTACTAAGTCTGTGCTGGGAACAATGTACTGGTGAGTTGCACATGCTCCACAAACCTGCTAAATATTGTGATAACAGTAATTGTTGCTTCTTGTCGCCCCGGAAAGTTGTTTGTGCTAGACCACTAACGTTAGCTAGCTATGTAACGTTAATTTAGCGTAGCCAGTTAGCAAGCTAGCCCTAGCTTGCTAGGATGAAGAACGCTGGCAGCAGTAGCTTGCTCCTTGCAAGGCTGATGAAATGTAGCTATGTTCATATCAAGTAAAATCTTTGCATATGTATTGTTAAATATATGAATTTTGCATGTAGTTAACTAGCCACCAGAACAATACTCACTTGACGTTATCTAGCTAGTGTCCATATGGCCACGCGCTGTCAGACGTTGCAAAGTAAACAATTGCTTTAGGACTATATTCTGCGTTAGCGCATAACGGAGTCCAGCTTTTAACTATTTTGTTAATGGGGTTTTCCAGTCTGTGGCTGCTCTAATAACTAATTCACAGGACAGCGATTTAGACGGACATGTGCAAGTGAGCATTAGCCAGCAGACAGGGTGGGCGTAACGTCTTTACAGATGGCTACTCGAGAAGTTACTGCTAAACATGTGTAGTATAGTACAAGGTTACAGAGGTCACACAATGCTAATCGTTAGAAGAAGCTAGCTTGCTACTGTATTTATAGAGCAGAGCTAGTGCATGGCTTGTAGCCAGTACAGTGCTCTACAGACAGGTGTCCGTTTTCTAAACATCCCTTAAAAGTCGATTGGTAGTCTGACACTATGTCCTGGCTGAAGACCATATTGCCCCCTTGAGGATTTGCCCTGTACGAGCTTTATCAGGCTTATACTGGACTGTAGGTAATGCATTTGTTTCTGTGTTGCACTTCAGGTTATCAACAGATGGTAGAAGGTGGGTGTTGTCCAGTCGGTGACTTTGACCATCTATCTCCACTATGGTGCTGTGCAACAGCCTGCTGGCTGTGGCGTTCCTCCTGTCTCAGGCTGGGGGGTTCCTGCACTCTTTGGAAGAGGACGCCCTTCCTAAGGAGTGGTTGCTGCTTCACGTGGTACAGGGCCACATCGGGGCAGGGAACTACAGCTACCTGCGGCTCAACCACGACGGCAAGATCATCCTGCACATGCGCAGCCTCAAGGGGGACGCAGACCTGTACGTCTCGGACAAAACTCTGCGGCCAAGCTTCGACACCTACAGGCTGCAGTCGGCCACCTGCGGCCAGGACGTGGTCGTAGTTCCTGGAGACTTTGTGAGACCCGTGGGGATTGGCATTTACGGCCACCCATCGCACCAAGAGAGCGAGTTTGAGATGAGGGTGTTTTATGATCAGACTTCCCTCCAGGACCCGTTTGATAAAAGGTCGTACCCCTCTGAGGAGGACCGGGGGAAGCAGAGATACGCTCCAGAGAATGACTTCGAGGAAGAGGAGTCCATTTTATGGACTATTTTAATTGGTATTCTGAAGATTATACTTGAAATTTTGTTCTAAGAAATGTGTGCTGCTGATCTCTGCCATGTGCATTTAGAATGAGGATACTTGTGGTGTAGTCGAGCTGAGCGCATGATGTGTTAATCTCTGGGCCCGGTTTCCCAAAAACATTTTAAGGCTAACTTCATCTTTAGAACCATAGGATGTTTTTGGGAAACCTGGGCCTGGCATTGGTGATCTGAAATTAACCTGAGGGGAATAAGTGGAAAAATCTAAGGGAATATATGTATTTTTTCCGTAATTCAATTGATTTATCTTTTGATTAATGACAGGCAATGCCTCTCTGTTGCTTGCCAATCAGCCTCTTGGCTGAGGCTTACCTCTGAAAAAAATGATTGAATCAAACCACTAGTATTTGCATATCTATATCAATTTTGACATCTGATTTAAATGACTTATGTTCTGTATCTATGGACGCAACCCAGACACAAATCTTAGGTTGCTACCCAGGCCGGCTGGTCATTCATTCTATCGGTTGCCAGATACATGAGCCAGTCGTTAACTCTTTTTTTGTTCTGTAACTATTGACACAACCCAGTCGTTCGTTCTAAATGTTCCATTGCCATACTGGCTGGCAACATTCTTATCCCTTGCTTGTTAGCTAGCCAACTACGGTTAACTTAGTCACCTAAAACAGCGCAACCAGAATAACAGCAAAGTAGCTGCATTTACGTTTGTTTAAGCTGTTTTCCAGAGACATTTCTCATCAGGACACTGTTCAGAGGAGTTAGCTAACACAATCCCTTCAAACTAAAGCTGGAAAGACTGCAAACTATCTGGGTTTTACCAGTTCTATTGACATTTCTTTTATGTATATCCATAAAAATGATGCCAGTTGATTCATGATATTGACTGTGAGACGAGCTGTCTGCCTGCCTATCCCGTCCCGACTGGTTCATTACTATGGGACAGCTGGAGATAGAATTTCAATTTTGAAACAATGTTGTAAATGTCAGATGGACAGCAAGGTTTATACAAATCTCCGCTGTTGAAAATCAACTGCTAGTGGAAAAGAAATGGGAGATGGGTATTTCAACGTCATAGCTTTAGCCGGTGGTAATTTTTGGAATAGACACCGGCTGGAATGCGTCCCAAAACACCAGGCGTTCGCTAAGTGTGTCGTTGAGGCATGTGTCGATACTGATAGGATCGGAATAAAGGAAACTCTGCTCTATGATCAGCTTTCTCCATTCAAATCTTACCTTAACATTCTAATTTTTCCACCATACTGACGATGGATCAGCTTATAGAAAGATATCACATATGGATAAAATATTAGGCAAATCAAAATTTGGCACATCATGAAATATATATTAAGACAAATTACAGACAGTATCATACAAGTAGCAAAATAGAACAATTGATTTAACATGAAATCTATTTCAATATGATTTGCAATAGGCCTATAGCCTACTTACTGTAGGCTATTTATATTTTATTGCAGTCATCTCGGTTTTAATTTGAAGCATGTTTTTATATCTTGCTTGTTTGTACCAATTGCGAAGATGTTGGCATCTTTGTATTTGTAATGAACTCCGTTCCGAAGTTATCAGCAGTCACAGAGGCGAATAAACCATGTGATTTTATGTTTAGCGGAGATCTGTTTCAAGTGACGCCGGAGGGCAAAGAGCATCTAACGACGCACTTAGCTGTGCTACGAGTGGTCTGAACCAGGCATTCGATTACGAGCGTTTAAGTCCAACGATGTTTTTTTGGAAACAGCTCAGAGATTTAACCATGCGCCTACAAAGGTTCTAACGATGAACTTCGCCTTAAGATGTTTTTGTGAAACTGGGCCCTGTTCAATAGGTTCCAAATGGGAACAAATTACTTGAAATGGAGGCAGCAGGCACTACCTGAAACTTTTCAATAGGAATGATCTTTTGCGTTTCCATTTGAAAACGTTTGCGCCCATGTGTGCCTAATGAACAAGACTCTAAATTGGTGTCCTGGGTCTGAATTATGCAACAACTAAATATCAGTACACCAGAGAGCAGAGATGTTCAACAGTGCCTTTCGATCTGTCATGTACTGGGTGAATAGAAATGCACATCTCATGCAAATGGAGTCATTTTATAAGATTTTCAAATAAAGACGTTTATCTTTGCAAAATACATAGTGTCCGATTGTCTAAGTCTGGGTATCCACAATATTTTTGTAAAACGAATTCAGATTCACTAAGTGCAATGATTATCACAGTTTGTTCACTTGACTGTACAAGTATCAGACTCAGTGAAATGCATAGGTTTCTCTTACAAGCAATATTTTTCTTAACATTATACATGCATGCATGAACACACATCTGACATGAGCCAAAAACAAGAAGAGGACCGTCCACACACTTGAGGGTGTTCTCACAGAGTTTCTGAACTAATTATATATCATTTCTCGTGAGCGTCCTACAGGTTTCATTCCATGGAGGTCGCTGTTTTCCCAGTTGATCAACTCATTTTTAGTTTCATATCTTAAATATTTTCCCTTTCGTTTTATTTTTTATTTTTATGAACACAAATACAAAAACAGAAATATACAAACGAGTACATAAACCTAACAGACGGGTATTACATATCGAATACATTTTAAATCTGTAAGTTTTATGGTGCGTATTGCTTTCTGATTTCTGTACTGATTTCAAAATATAATTTAAATATCTTAAATAATGTGAAGAGGGGTTTGTTCTCTGCCCACTTAATTGTATGGATAAAGGATCTTCCATGAAAAATAAACAAATTAACAATGAAAGTTAAATCAGGGTCCATATCATTTGGATCAAAATAAAACATTTCGGAGTCTCTTGGATTAACATTAATAGTCGTTTCTTTTAAAATAAAATCTAACTCAAATCTTCTGACGTGAGAACAGTCCCAAAATAAATGGTTGGTTGATAATCTCGTCGGCGGTGATCCTTTTATCTGCCTCCATTTTGTGTTGAACGGCCCATTTCCGGGTTTCCGAGAAGAAGAAACAGTTGTGAAGCGAGTCTCTCGCTTTGCTTGCTGGTCAAGACGAGAGCAGAATAAAAAGTATATGAAAATAGGATATAAACTGAAGATACGCGTACCTCGAATTAGCTTTTGCACCTAAATAGAACTTGTTTACAGCCATAGTTAAAACGCCAGCTAAATTTCACTTGACAGCTGTCGCGAGTAAACAGTAATTTAGCTAGCAAGCTAACTTTGGGTATCGGATTTAGTTGATTTCGCTAGCAAACTAATTTAGCTGCTAGTGTCCCATGGTTTTTATTAGGATTTTCTTTGCAAGTAACCAAGAGAGCCGCCTACTGCCAGGGATTGTGTTAACTAGCAAATTTGCCACAACTGCATTTTCCATTCATGTTGTTATTGAAGACAAGACTCACAATCCTTCGAGACAGGGTAAGTCACTGCCAATCCACCCAGCTAACGTTAGTTAGATCAACATGTTATCCAGATAATAACTAGTTAACTCACTTTATATACATTTTACTTAGATTGCTTCATTAATTCAAACAGTAATGTCCAGTTAGGTAGTTATTTTAGGCCGAGAGGAAGGAATTAATTTTTTTTTCCAATTTGCATGTTTTTTGGCTCGCTCACCTGGCACCCCTTGTAGATTGACGGAGTGTGCGTAGACATTGGCTAGCGACTCGAGGCCATTTCTGATTTGAAATGTTACCTTATCAAATCTGTGCTTACATTTAAGTAACAAATTCAGTCACATTTTCTGCATATCAGAAATTGAAATTCAAGTGACACTTCTGACTCGGGCCTGCTCGTTTTTAGGGTTGCTAGTTTATTTTGGGCCTAACGTCATATAAAACAGTTTCTGACATCATATGAACTTTTTTCCTCCTAGTTTATTTCCCTGTCCACCGAAACATAAAACTAGCTCAATTGGTCACATATTAGGTTGGAGAAGGAGCTGTACGCCTCCCCTACCTTGTAAGAATGTCATAAAACCTCAGACATAGGATTAACATTGTAGTCTGTTGGCAATTCTCCAAGTAGGCGCACGTACAGGTGGTAACTGCCAAAATAATGAAAACACTACAGTAAATCAGGAATGCAAAGTATATTGAAAACAAGTGCTTCCACACAGGTGTGGTTCCTGAGTTAGTTATCCAATTAACATCCCATCTTGCTTAGGGTCATGTACAAAAATGCGGGCAGGCCATTATTTTGGCTACCATGGCTATGCCCCCATAGGATGACAATGCCCCGTGCTTCCACACAAGTGGTCACTGAATGGTTTGATGAGCATGATAAATGATTTGACCTATATGCCATGGCTGCCTCAGTCACCAGATCTCAAAACAATTGAACATTTATAGATGATTCTAGAGACATTTCGATTGGCATAAATGGTTGGTTCCGGTAGTGCAAAAAACAATAACATCAAATCTTGTCAATGGATGAATCGTGCAGTAGCGGGCTGTGCTGTCCACTCTCGGTTTCTCTCACTCGAGGTAGCAACTTACAACGGCTGCTACATTTCCATTCCTTATCGCCTCACTGGCAAGCTCACCCGATGACATTCCATTTGTTTTCATCTTCTGTGAAACCTTTTCAAACACTCTTGCCAGGTA
This sequence comes from Brachymystax lenok tsinlingensis, assembly GCA_030435695.1. NCBI lineage: Eukaryota > Metazoa > Chordata > Actinopteri > Salmoniformes > Salmonidae > Brachymystax > Brachymystax lenok. The sequence goes on along the minus strand of CM059812.1, from coordinate 7,621,301 downwards.
GCTTGTGGAATGGAGTTTAGGGGTGAGCGAAGGAGGGTGGTGTTTGCTGTGCGGCCTAGCTCAACGTGCTGTATGTCTGTATCCATAATGAGCTCAGCCCAGCCAGCGAACTGGTTTGGGGAGCTCTACTGAGCTGAATCATTCTAGAGTGAGCATATGCATGTAGAATTAGAGGATAGCTGTTTTTAGTGTGGGCCACGCCACCATTGTAGTCAACAACTACAAATCGAGGTGAATTGTAATGGTCCTTGAACAGATGTCCCAATGATATCTTGTTTCACCTGAATTCCATACAGTCCACCAATGTCAATCATGTTACTACAAGGATGTACAATTTTACTCTGACCCCAGTTCAGTTCAGGAGTGTTCATTTTTGACCCTGTTGTGTGTATTTGATTCAGCCGTGTCTCCCCTCTGTCTTGTTTCGCAGGAGTTTGAGAGTCTACCCAGAGCTGAGACGGTGAACAAACCTCCTCCCCAAGGTGCCCACAGAGGGACAGGATGCCCGTCCCTCCTCCTCCCCCCTCCTCCTCCAGGACCCCCTCCTCCCCCCCCACCTTAAACCAGGTCAGTCCAGCTCCTAAACCGATGTTCAATACATGACTAAACTCACAAGTCCTCTGAAGGGTTTCTAGAGATTCATAATTACATGATAAAATAACTGAAGTCACTCATTATTTGCTGTTGTATTGTTAAGGATGATACGACAGCTGCTGGTGTTAGAAACTATGCCTAATATGTTATCATGCCCACATTTCCCATAGTATGATTTCTAGGGTTGATATGCCATGTTTATAAAGGCTGCAATTTAATGATTCAGTTTTTACCTTTTAAACAAATCCAAACCAAGAAGGTCCAAGCTCGCCAAACACACACCCATGCAGGCACCATGTGGATTACTATCGACTTGCACCATAATGTTTCATTGCCATCTATTTTATCTGTTGCTATAACGACGGTACCTTATGCAGTTCATGTTATCATCATTGGCATGGTCAACCTAGCTAACATGGTGGTTTGCTCATATCTTCTCCTCAGGCGAACACTACAGCACCTAAGTTGAATCGGAATGAGGCGAAGGGGAGAGGAGCGTTGCTCTCTGACATCTCCAAAGGAGCCAGGCTGAAGAAGGTTGGAGTGGTCAATGACCGAAGTGCACCTATTATAGAGAGTAAGTAACATAGTAAACATATATAGGAGATAGAAACAAACTATTGCACTGCTCATTTCCCGCTGACACACACTCACACACACACAGACTATACATGTACGTTTATGCATACATACAGTACCAGTCAAAAGTTTGGACACACCTACTCATTCCAGGGTTTTTCTTTATTTTTACTATTTTCTACATTGTAGAATAATAGTGAAGACATCAAAACTATGAAATAACACATATGGAATCATGTAGTAACCAAAAAAGTGTTAAACAAATCAAAATATATTTTTGATTCTTCAAAGTAGCCACTGTTTGCCTTGATGACAGCTTTGCACACTCTTGGCATTCTTTCAACCAGCTTCATGAGGTATTCACCTGGAATGCATTCCAATTAACAGCTGTGCCTTGTTAAAAGTTGATGTGTGGAATTTCTTTCCTTCTCAATGCATTTGAGCCAATGAGTTGTGTTGTGACAAGGTAGGGATGGTATACAGAAGATAGCCCTATTTGGTAAAAGGCCAAGTCCATATTATGAAAAGAACAACTCAAATAAGCAAAGAGAAATGACAGTCCGTCATTACTTTAAGACATGAGTCAGTCAATACGTAAAATGTCAAGAACTTTGAAAGTTTCTTCAAGTGTAGAGTTTCTTCAAGTGTAGTCGCAAAAACCATCAAGCGCTATGATGAAACTGGCTCTCGTGAGGACCGCCACAGGAATGGAAGACCCAGAGTTGCCTCTGCTGAAGAGGATAAGTTCATTAGTTACCAGCCTCAGAAATTGCAGCCCAACTAAATGCTTCACAGAGTTCAAGTAACAGACACATCTCAACATCAACTGTTCAGAGGAGACTGTGTGAATCAGGCCTTCATGATCGAATTGCTGCAAAGAAACCACTGCTAAAGGACACCAATAAGAAGAAGAGACTTGCTTGGGCCAAGAAACACAAGCAATGGACATTAGGCAGGTGGAAATGTTTCCTTTGGTCTGAGTCCAAATTTGAGATTTTTAGTTCCAACCGCTGTGTCTTCGTGAGATGCATAGTAGGTGAACGGATGATCTCCGCATGTGTGGTTCCCACCGTGAAGCATGGAGGAGGTGTGAGGGTGCTTTGCTGGTGACACTGTCAGTGATTTATTTAGAATTCAAGGCACACTTATTCAGCATGGCTACCACAGCATTCTCCAGCAATACGCCATCCCATCTGGTTTGCGCTTAGTCCCACTATCATTTGTTTTTCAACAGGACAATGACTCAACACACTTCCAGGCTGTGCAAGGGCTATTTGACCAAGGAGAGTGATGGAGTGCTGCATCAGATGACCTGGCCTCTACAATCACCCTACCTCAACCCAATTGAGATGGTTTGGGATGAGTTGGACCGCAGAGTGAAGGAAAAGCAGCCAACAAGTGCTCAGTATATGTGGGAACTCATTCAAGACTGTTGGAAAAGCATTCCAGGTGAAGATGGTTGAGAGAATGCCAAGAGTGTGCAAAGCTGTCATCAAGGCAAAGGTTGGCTACTTTGAAAAATATTATTTTAATTTTATTTTTTATAGTACACTTTTTTGGTTACTATAACTATGAAATCATTTGATGTCTTCACTATTATTCTACAATGTAGAAAATAGTACAAATAAAGAACCCCTTGAATGAGTAGGTGTCAAATTTTGACTGGTACTATACATGCAAAATTCCTTGCTACAAATAGCTTTCCAACAATGTCAATGCAAGCATTATCAACACAACAGTGTAACAAGGATATTTGTACCTCTGCTTTCCCCAGAACCTAAGGAAAGTGGTGGAGGTGGTAGAGTAGGAGGAGGGAACAGTGGTGGGTCAGGGGGAGGTCTTGGAGGGCTTTTCGCTGGGGGCATGCCAAAACTACGATCAGTTGGAGCTGGAGGTAAGCAGAATTCACTTCATACAATTAGAATGTAAATGGGGCCCTATAAACTCAGCTTTAAGTTTTATCTTAAATGTGTTTTTCTAGGCCTCCCGAGTGCCACTAGAGATCCTGGTTCGACTCCAGGCTCTATCGCAGCCGGCCACGACCGGGAGACCCATGTGGCGGCAAACAATTGGCCCTGCGTCTTCCGCGTTAGGGGAGGGTTTGGCCGGCAGGGATGTCCTTGTCCCATCACGCCCTAGTGACTCGTGTGGCGGGCCAGGCGCAATGCACGCTGACACGGTCACCAGGTGCACAGTGTTTCTTCCAAGACATTGGTGTGACTGGCTTCCGGGTTAAGCGGGCATTGTGTCAAGAAGTGGTACGGCTTGGTTGGGTTGTGTTTCGGAGGATGCATGGCTCTCGACCTTCGCCTCTCCCGAGTCCGTACGGGAGTTGTAGTGATGAGACAAGACTGTATCTACCAATTGGATATCATGAAATGGGGGAGAAAAAGGGGTGAAAAAAAAACATAAAAAAATGTTTTTCCAGACGCAAAATTCTAAACTTAAGAACAGGAAGCATAGAAATAGTACACAGAACAGATCTCCCACTTAAACTTGCTTTCAGTAAGAATGACATGTATAACTCACATTTTCTATGTGAATTTGGTCAGGTCGCCCCCCAAAAGTTACATATTGCTGCTTTAATAGAAAATAAAAATGAATCGGATGTTCTAAGTCCACAGCAATGCTTATTTAGACTGTTTGGTAGCGCTCGTAATTGCAGAGTTTGCAAAACAAACGGCCACTGGATTGATGCAAGTAATCATGATATCATTCTGCCAGGTAGGCACAGGCTACTTTGTAGTTAACGTTTAATTGGGAAGGTTTTTGGGAAAGCCTTTCCATCTCTACCAGAAGAAGGTTATCATTAGCATCATTGCTAACGGCTACACAAACTGCACACACAGACATGCATTCCTGTGCCATTTCAGAAAGTTGCATGAAAATACGGAATCACTGATGTTTTTTTTTTTCAGGTCTTTTTCAGGTTTTTCAGGTCTTATGATTAACTTGAATGACTAAGTTCAATACATTTTTTGAATATTGTTGAATTACATTTTGTCTGGATTCCTTCCGCGTTCTCCACAACATGGATTTTATAGGGCCCTATATAAATATGCTACTATAAATATACTGCAGAAACAGACTGGCACCCAGGCTACTAGATGTTCTACATTTGCTATGAAGCTTGATATGAATGGGTGTATTTATGCATAGTGTTCTAAAATGTGTGTTTCTATGCTTTCCTTCCAGATGCCTCAGTGGGCAGATCCGCCCTGCATCCCCCAGGCTCCAGACCTGCAGCCCCCCGGCCCACCCCAGGCCGCTCTACCTCCCCCTCCCCAGGAGACAAACCCTCCCCAAGAGACAAACCTTCACCCCCGGAAACCCAGCGCTCCCACCGCCCCTCTCTCCCCGACATCTCCCGGCCCCCAACCAGTGCCAGCTCCTCCCACTCCTACACTGGGGTCATGAAGCACAGTACTTCAGGCTCAGCTCCGCCCCCTCCTTCAGGCATGAAACACAGCACATCAGCCCCACCCACTCCACCTTCTTCGACAGGGGGCATGAAGCCCAGCACATCCGCCCCAGCTCCTCCCCCTCCATTTAACCGAGGTGGTTACCGCAGCAATGCCCCGTCAACCTCGCAACAAAAGGCCCCAGTAGGCCTCAGCAACAGCCGAGAGAAGCCCCTCCCCCCGCCGCCCCAAAGAGGCCCGGCTCCGCCCAGCTCTGGCCCTCCTCCTTCATCGAGACCGCCTCCTTCCTCCACGCGGCCGCCCACTGGGGGGTTCTCGGCGCCCCCGCCGCCCCCGCCTTACAGGCACCCCTCTGGGGGCACCTCCAATGGCCCTGTGGGGGACCATAGTGGAGATGGGGCTCCAAAACTTCCCCAGAGGCACAACTCGCTGCACAAGAAGAACACCTCAGGCGGCAGCTACGGCGGACGCAATCATGCACCTCCTCCACCCCCCTCGCCATCTCCAGGACCTCCAGGCGTTGGCAGACCACCCCCACCTGCCAGGGAGCCCCCCAGCAAGAGATCAGGTACTAGAACACAGCTCAATGTTTATATTGGGGAGCCGTTCCTCTTATTAAGGGACTAATCAATCCTATCTTCCACACACAATTTCATAGTCTGAAAGGAAGGGTAGTAGCCATAGTCTTAGACATCTCAACTTTGTATATGTCCCATTATGGTGTCAGAGCATTGGGCAGTGCCATTGAGTCAATTTTCTTCTACTACTACTATGAGTTGGGAAAACAAACTGAAAAGGGGGCATACTGCTACCTGTAGTGTGTTGTTGGAACAGGTGTGAAGCCAAGGTTGCCGATTTTACTGCCACCTGCAGTTATAGAATTTTGCTCACAAGTATACAGTGCATTCTGAAAGTATTCAGACCCCTTGACTTTCTCCACATTTTGTTACGTTACAGCCTTATTCTAAAATTGATTAAATTGTTTTTTTTCCTCCCCCCCTCATCAATCTGCACATTACCCCATAATGACAAAGCAAAAACAGGTTTTTAGAAATTCATAAACATTTTAAATATCAAATTTATGTAAGTATTCAGACCCTTTACTCAGTACTTTGTTGAAGCACCTTTGGCAGCGATTACAGCCTTGAGTCTTCTTGGGTATGATGCACCTGTATTTGGGGAGTTTCTCCCATTCTTCTCTGCAGATCCTCTCAAGCTATTTTCAGGTCTCCAGAGATGTTCAAGTCTGGGCTCTGGCTGGGCTACTCAAGGACGTTCAAAGGCTTGTCAAGAAGCCACTCCTGCATTGTCTTGGCTGTGTGCTTACGGTAGTTGTCCTGTCTGAGGTTCTGAGCGCTCTGGAGCAGGTTTTCAAAAGGCACCTAAAGGACTCCCAGACCATGAGAAACAAGATTCTATGGTCTGATGAAACCAAGATTGAACTCTTTGGCCCGAATGCCAAGCGTCACGTCTGGAGGAAACCTGGCACCATCCCTACGGTGAAGCATGGTGGTGGCAGCATCATGCTGTGGGGATGTTTTCTGCGGCAGGGACTGGGAGACTAGTCAGGATCAAGGCAAAGATGCACGTAGTCAAGTACAGAGAGATCCTTGATGAAAGCCCAAGTCTGAGCACTCTGGAGCAGGTTAAGGTTCCCCTTCCAACAGGACAACGAACCTAAGCACACAGCCAAGACAGCCCAGGAGTGGCTTCGGGACAAGTGTGAATGTCCTTGAATGGCCCAGCCAGATCCCGGAATTTAACCCGATCAAACATCTCTGGAGAAACCTGAAAATAGCTGTGCAGCGATGCTTTATGTTAATGTGATTTTTTATTTCTTTTTTACAAAAACTTGTTTTTGCTTTGTTGTTATGGGGTATTGTGTGTAGGTTGATGTGGGAGGGGGGGGAGTGACAATTTAATCAATTTTAAACAAGGCTGTATTAACAAATGTGGAAAAAGTCAAAGGGTCCGAATACTTTCCGAATGAGCTATACCACTTTTTTAATCTTTCAGTTTACTGAGTACAGTGCATACATTTTTCAGTAAGTAACAGGTTGGAAGGGGTATTTTTTGCGCCTTAATTGCTGCTGATTATTTTAATCAGGCGTCATCGTGGTCTTACTATTGTGTGTGTTTGTTTGCTACCTTGCAGCCCCTTCTGCACCCAATCCTGGGTCACGTAACGGGGGTGGTGGGCAAGCCCCTCTTCCCCCGACCCCCTACCGGATCCACAGTGCTGTCACTCACACCACCACCTCCTCGGAGCCACCCCACCACACCCGGGGACCCAGGCCTCCTCCACCCCCTTCATCTTCCTCCCGCAACGGACCCCCGCCTCCTCCCCCGCCCATCCGCAACGGACATTCCTCATCCTCCAAGTCCAATATAGGTGAGTCAGGACAGGCTCATTTCCTCCATCTCCCAGTCCTGGTCCTCAGTGTCCCCTGTACATTCTGGTTTTCATGGAAGTCCAGTTTTTGAGCAACTATCACTGCGTTGGATTAATATGTGATGTGATGTGATTGACGGCTTTTCATTGCTTTAGAATCTAGTGTTGAGTATTAGTCTCAACAGCCCTTAACACTGTATACTTTGGAACACTATTGCCATTTGTTAGCTCTCAAACCAACAGACATGTTGGAGACATTAGTAGCTTAGTTGTTGTTGGTACTTTGTTGTCAGGTATTGTAGCCCCATATTCAAATGCCAGCTCAGTCATGCAAATGTCCCCCGGTAGTTCCTCTTGCATTGTGACCAACACAGAGAATTCATAGAGTTCATAGATTGCACAGTCAGATTAAAGTTTCCAGGAAAACTGACCATTGTGCATGGTTTTGTTAATGGAAATTACTAGAGCAAGCTCGAGAAGTCAAAAATACCTAACTTCTAATTTGTTTATATGTAGGACCAATGCTAAAATGTTACTGTACTTTATTCATTCTATTACTATACTAAGGTGTTGGCCTTCATTTTTTTGCAAGTTTAGTGTTATCTTGATTTACAGTGTTGTGTTGACCTTTACCTTTCTGAACCCTCAGAGGATTTTGAGTCCAAGTTTGACTTCCACCCAGTGGAGGACTTCCCACCCCCTGAGGAATATAGGAATTTCAACAAGATCTACCCCAGCAAAAGCAATAAACCCGGACCAGGTACAGGCTTAGGCTTAATTCAATTCTGCATACATACTGTACACAACATCCAATAAATGGCCTCTGCACTACTGTGTCCCAATGTTATTACCATATGGAATGTCAGCTGGGATTGAGTTAAAGTGAAAATGGGCTCTTTCAAATTGTCTTTCCGTGATTCCTCGCATTCTGTCGACTTGCCTCCTTTGCAATCGTATTGGAGAAGGTTCATGATCCCTCCCCTTCTTCTCCAATGTGTTTTGAGAATGATGCGAGGAGTTGAGAAAAGATTCCTAGAAAAAAAAGAGCCACAGTTGTTTTTGGAGGTAAGAACTGACCTGATGTAACCTTTTGTTTCCTCTACTTCCTGTAGGCATGATCCGGGGAGTACCTCCAGCGCCACCGGTGGCAAGGTGAACTATGGAATCCAGGAACAAAATGACTTTAAGGAATAACTCACTCAGTCTAATCAGAGGACGTTCAGGGGAGTGGCATGACACTCGAAACACACACAGGCCTAAGCATAGACACTTCATATGACCAGCCGGAAACAAGTCAACCCCAAACACTATAGAAAATTCACTAGTCTTGTTCAACGCTATGTTTTTACAAAACCCTACACTACCAGTCGCTCTCTTTTGCACAAACACTTCAGACACTTCTGTTTCAGCATGATAGAACAAAACCACTCTGAACTGAGGTGCTGAGGAACCGACCTGTTTGACTGTTGTGGCCACAAGCCAATCTTTCTGCAAGATGAGGGGCATTGCATTGATTATACTTTATAGCAGCAGGACCAACTAAGAATTCTGCATTTCATCTTTTGAAATGTGTGCATAATCCCTGATGTTGATGATGATTTATGAATTCTTTTTTTTTAATGTTCTATGGTTAACCGCAGTAACTGTGCCGTCAGTGGGAAAATATAGGACACACACCAACGTTGCCAACAATGCGTTGTGTGTCAATTGGTATTAATAGTACGTGGTGTTTTCTATAGGTTTTTTTTTTAAATGCCATGCTACCAGTGCCCTGAGGAGAAGGTGTGTGTGTGGAATAGAATTCTCTCCCTTCTTGATGTGCCAATAGTTGAGTGGAGTAGAATGAGGGGCCTCTCACACTTAGATAAGCTGTCCTTTCACACAGAAATGGCTTAGTTTTTTGGTATCTTGTTTTTCATTACTTTGAGTAATGAAACGGGGACAGGAGAAATTACTTGAATGCTTGTCATGTTATGAGGTTGAGTCTTGCTGACAGTGAGTAACAGTCTTTACATTGTGTGAGGGGCATTCCCAATGAGAGATTTTTATTCATTTCGTCCTCATAGCATTTCTCTGTGGCAGCATAACCGCGGCACCTGTGAATGCCATGTTTTTACACTAGAGAACAGAAAGTGCTGCTCTGATCGGTTGCATTCTAGGTTTATCGGAAACAAAAACACTAAGAAATGCTTCAGGGATCCACGTTGCCGCTCCTCTTTAATGGGCGTTAGCTGTCAAAGCTCCTTTCCTTTATTGATCAAGGAAGGCGTTTTGAGAGGACTGTATGAAATTCTACTTTCACTTTATTCAATGCTGTTCCTGTTTCTTGCCACAAGGGGGCGATCATGGTTAAATTATTACCCTCATTCCTTTCTTTGGACCAAGGGTAGCTTTTCAGGGCTGTCAGTCATGCAACCCCGTCTTTCTGGAGTTCCTTCAAGGAACCACAAAAATGTAATCTATTTTTTGAAACTAGAATATTTGATTTTACTGCTGGTGGCCCTTTGGAATAGATCATACCATGGCCAGAGGGAAACCATAATGCTTGAGTTTTTTAATGCATTCCTATGCAAGGAACGGTTTTGTATGTATTCTCACTTCTCGTTGGTAGCAACTAACCAAAAAGGAAACACCTAAGTGCCAGAAGAATGTGTAGGGCGAAGTTGCTCCTAGACGCTGATTTGGGGTCAGTTTTGTATAGTCCCTACTAATGGTTAAGGTTAGGATTGGGGAAGGGAATCTTATCCTAGATCTGTACCTAGGGGAAACCTCACCTTGAGCACCAGGGAACTATTTGGGCAGAGTAGGCCCCAGAAATGTCGTCATGGTGGATTTATATAATTTATATGACTTATGAGCTCCTAAATGTGTGACCTAAACTGTCATTACATTGTAGCATTGTGATTTCTGTTATGATTACACTACAGTGAAAGAAAGCTACATGAGAATAGATTCCTTTTCTCTTCTCCCTTCCTTTTATGTAGTCCTCAGGCTGGTTGTTGCCTTACACATCTATTGTCATACTTATTGGTACCAGTGCATTTGTAAAAAAATATATATATTAATAATAACAAGTTATACTCACTTTTTGTATTAAAAATGCAATAAATAATGTATACTTACATAAAGTATGAGGAATGTGGTAATTGTAGTTATTGATATTTTAATGTTTGTAAAAAGCTTGTGATATATATATAGGGAGGAAATTGATTTAAAAAGTTTATCAACAGGCTTTGTCTGACAGCCAGAGAGACGGGTCTCTTTGCAGCACTTCTCTCTATGCCTGACCGTGTGTGTAACTTATGTAATTGATGGATATGTTCAGTCTCACACAGGTGACTCATTGACTGTGTGATTCTCATGTTCTCACCCTGTTCATTCCTACCATGGTCATTTCACTTGTTAATCAACCATGTTTTATCTTTTGAAATAAATATATGCTTTTGGGGGGAAAAGGGGTACATGATTGTTTTGGTGTCCATTGTATTTGACTCTTTATCACCATGTCTATCATCCATCTTTTAAGCTTCTTGCAAATGCAATTTACAATCATTTATTGTGGAAGTTAACAATGATTGATATAGCTTACACAGAAACATAAAGAACTCAAATTAGTTGGTTGTAAAGTTGTACACATTAAATGTATGCATAATTTCAAAATATTTCAATATGTAAGCCAGAGCACATATGCAGAAGTTATAGTAATTCTCTCAAACTGCAATCAAGTTACTAACAACACCAGAGAATATTGTGTCAAACGTTACACCAGACAATGCTGAATTTCCCGGGAAATTTCCAGTCCGCCAAAATATAAATTATTAAAACTCCCGCCACCATGTACTTGTGTGACGTAGACACTGACGCTACCTGACAATCGAAGATGAACCAATGAGAGCCTGGGAAATAACAAAATGACACAAGAAGTACAAATCAGACCTTAGCGGCGGGAAGTCCAGCTGATTGGGGGAGGAGTCGTGGAGACATTTGGCGCAAGTTTTGTTTCAGTCAGACTAGAGCGCGGAGAGACGCCACACGAAATCCATCAAGACGAATAGCCCGAATACTTCTTAATCAACCAAAGTAAGGTAGCACTACTTTCGATGCATGTTTAAAACATGTAAACTAGTAGAGTTAAGTTTGATTTGACGAGATATTGTTCAATGTTTTGTCAATTTGTGGGGAGATAGGTTGGCGAGTTGCCGTTGCATAGTTTTTCTTTTTTTTTTTAATCAATCAGTCAAGTTTAACTAGTTAGTCAGATATAAAACAGTTTGTCGAATACACCAATAAATATATGTCAGGTTTCTTTGTGGTATTTTACGCCATTTCAGTGTTTTATAATAGTTGTGCTGTTGGCGCCACAAATGAGGACACGTATTGTTGTCGTCATTGAGTCTCCGCAGATACAGTACTGAGAATTCACACCACTGTGATGGTCCTTATCTTTTGTCATGTTGATCTTGTGCAAAGTACAAAGATCGCACACACTGGTAAAGAGTCATGCTTAGCAGTAATAACATTAACTTGCGTGGAAGATACTGGAACTACTTTGATCAGGGTAGACCTGATAGCTAGGATGGATGGTATCATTTACTATTATGTGGTTTCGTTCCTCTTCTGTATTCACTCATTTCAAGTCACTCTTGATCATAAGATAATTGATTTTCTTGCTGTCTATCTATTCATGGGTGTTGTCATAATGGCTGACCTTATCTCTTCCCCCTTCAGTCTTCTTAAACACATCTGGACGCTAAGTGCTCACAGCGAAGATGCCCAGCACACGTTCAGAGGCTCAGCCAATCCTCCAGTTCCCCAGACGCAAGTCATCCAGGGTTGACTCAAAAAGCACCAAGACCACATCCCAGACGAAAGAGACCCAGTCCCTCTGCTCCGTGGAGGCTCCTAAACCACAGCCCCTTCCAGAGAAGATCCAGCTAACTCTGCTCTCACACCAGCCCGTGGCCCTCAAAGGCATAACTCTGTGCCCAAGGCTGACCCCAAGGATGCCCCTCAGCCCTCGCAAACGCACAGGTATGGGATTGTGTTATTATACAGAACTTTGAGTGTTTCACTGTCTAAAACTTGAGGTATTTTTTTTTTACGTTCTGTGCAACATTTAAGCTGATAAACCACCATGCTCAAAATGAAGTAATTATTTCAACTCTTGATGCAAACGTGACATGCTATCTGAAAGACCGACATCTTGTTTCTAACTTAACCATGTGTCTTCTGTGTGTTTCTCAGGAGATGAAAATGGCTGTAACCTCAGTGCCAACCTACTGGGCTCTCCTCCCAAACAGACCTGCCTTACCCTGGCCTCCCCCTGCAAGCTGGGCTTTGATGAGAACTCCCCCGTTCTATCCCCAAGGAGACTACTGACTCCCCTGTCCCCAAAACGGCAGCCCCTCTCCCCCACCTCCCGCCCCAGGGCCTCCCCCAGCAGGCTGCATGAGACCCCCAGTGGAAGCCCATCATGTCCTCGATCAGAGAAGGCCCCGGTGGTCCGCCTCTTTGCTGAAAGTAAGACATGTCTCTCACATTCTCTTCCTCTCTTTTTCTCAAGTGCAAATGAAAAGCGTTAAACTCCAAAGAGAAATGTGTCTTTTATTTGATCTGCTCATTATTCTAATGTTCACTTCATATAGACTGAAGGCAGACTATTAACCCCATCTCCCTCTCTTCACCCCTCTCCAGAGTCTAAGTTCCATAGTGTGAAGCAGGCCCTCCATACGGCCGTCCCAGAGCGCCTGCTATCCCGGGAGGCTGAGAGGTCCTCCATTCGCTCCTTCCTGGAGGACAAGGCCCTGAAGGCCAGCCCAGCCAGCCTCTACATCTCTGGAGCCCCCGGCACCGGCAAGACTGCTTGCCTCAACTGTGTGTTGCAAGAGATGAAGGTTAGCATCACTGTTAGCATTAGTCTCCGCTTTGTTAATGATGGGTTAATTGTTAGCATTAGCCTAGCATTGGATCTGTTGCCTTGACAGGATTCCAACACTCATTAGCCTAGTGTCGGATCTTGAGTAGATCCCGATACTCTAAAATGACCTTACACCTCTACTATAAGGTGCAGAATCACTTAATTCCACCTCTTGTGTACAGCCCGGAACCATGTGTAAACTGAACCCCATTGATTTCTGTTACATTCATTGAACTGTTTCCTCTCCTGATCCAGGATGAGCTGAAGGAGATTCAGACAGTGGTGATCAACTGTATGGCTCTGCGGAGCTCCCACGCCATCTTCCCCCTGGTGGCAGAGAAGCTCGGGGCCTCTGGGGGCCACACTGACACCAAGCTGCAGAAACTGCTGACCAGCACAGGGCCCACTGTGTAAGTATCTAGCTACTGTGCCAAACCATAACCCTGAACTAAAACTTAAATCCATGACACTTTCGCAAAGGAAAAAGTTTTTCTTTATCCAACAACTCTGAATTTATACCGTTTAAAAAACCACAAATATTTAAGAAAGGAATTACGTTTTGTCGACCGATAAGTTTTGTCTAGTAACCTTGTTTCTCCTTCTCTCCCCAGTCTTCTAGTCCTGGATGAAATGGACCAGTTGGACAGCAAGGCCCAAGACGTTCTCTACACCATCTTTGAGTGGCCCTACCTGCCCAAGTCCCGCCTCTGTCTCATCGGTAAGAACCCCCCAATATCCAGTGTTAAACAATATCCACCGTCTCTGGTATACACATTTTATTGGACGTTCCAATTTCGAGTTCATATCTAAGGATTCATCGGAAGATTTCACCTTACAACTTCATACACACGTCTACCCATTTCTATATTTAAATTCCATCCATTCAACTCTCATAGCCATTTCCTCACACGGGCTGTCCTTAGTCTTCCTGTATGCAGGCAGGTGTAATGACGGTGTCGTGCCGTTCTAGGTATCGCCAACGCTCTGGACCTGACCGACAGGATCCTCCCCAGGCTCCAGGCCCTGCCTCGCTGTCGCCCCCAGCTGTTACACTTCCCTCCCTACAGCCGCCAGGAGCTCGCCGCCATCGTACAGGACAGACTCCGACAGGTGTCCGGAGAAGGGTTTCTAGACTCAGCGGCCGTGCAGTTTTGTGCCAGGAAGGTGTCTGCTGTATCGGGAGATGCACGCAAAGCTCTGGATATCTGCCGGTAAGGAAATTAATTGACAAAATATTGAGGTGGGATGGGAAGAGAAAAGGGGATATCTAGTCAGTTGTACAACTGAAATGTCTCCGCATTTAACCCAACCCCCTCTGAGTCACAGCGGTGCGGAGGGCTGCCTTAATCAACATCCACATCTTCGGGGAACTGTGGGTTAACCGGTTGAAGTTCTGTTTTGAGAACCGAAAGTGTCATGACGCCGGTTCCTCTGTGTTACAGGAGAGCTGTAGAGCTTGTGGAATCTGACGACAGAAAGAAGGCAGCAGAAACCACAGCGTCTCGTGTGAGCGTGCCCCAGGTGGCCAGGGTGCTGTCTGAGGTGTACGGGGACCGCATGTCCTCCTCAGAGGGAGAGAGCTTCCCCCTCCAGCAGAAACTCCTGGTCTGCTGTCTGCTACTGCTCACCCGCAACGGCAAGAACAAAGAGATCCCACTGGGCAAGGTGAGAGACGAACACAGTACAGCACAAGTTTGTAAATTGAGAGTAAACGTTTAGTTTTTTGTTGCTTTTAACCATTTTCTAATACACCTTGATATACACCGGGTGTACAAAACATTAAGAACACCTGCTCTTTCCATGACAGACTGACCAGGCGAAGCTACGATTCCTTATTTATGTCACTTGCGAAATCCCCTTAGTGTAGATGACGGGGAGGAGACAGGTTAAGTAATACTTTTTTGCCTTAGAGAATAGAGACACGGTGTGTGTGTGTGCCATTCAGAGGGGGAATGGGCAAGACGAAAGATTTCAGTGCCTTTGAACAGGGTATGGTAGTATGTGCCAGGCGCACCGGTTTGTGTCAAGAACTGCAACCCTGCTGGGTTTTTCACGCTCAAAGGAGTGGAACGCGTTGGAGTCAACATCCCGGTGGAACGCTTTCGACACCTTGTAGAGTCCATGCCCCGACAAATTGAGGCGGGGAAAGGGGTGCAACGCAATATTAGGAAGGTGTTCCTAATGTTTTGTACACTCGGTGTACATGCATCAAACACATCTAGGTAGCTAGTCAGAATTGAACGTAAACTACAGGTACAGATGTTTTCTCTTGCACTGACCTGGTTACCACTGATAGTCATTGGGTTTCTGAAGGTCCGTACCAATTCTTTCTCAAGTCTGACTCTTCTCTATCCCCCAGCTCCATGAGGTGTACAGCCGTCTGTGTGCCAAGAGACAGGTGGGCGGCGTGGGCCAGGGCGAGTGCCTCTCCCTCTGCAGTCTGCTGGAGAGCCGGGGAATCTTTGCCCTGAAAAAAGCCAAGGAGGCTCGCCTCACCAAGGTTTCTCTGAAGATTGAGGAGAGGGACGTGGAGAATGCTCTGAAGGATCGCACCCTGCTGGGCAGTATCCTGACCGCTGGCCTGCCATGACCTCTCACCTTTCACCCCCAGGATGATATCAACTTCTCCATCTGACCGACCCAGATTAATATTTATCTGTGCCTTATTTTGTTTGTTTTGGGATTCCTTTTTTTCTGGTGGGGTTGATGCGTATCCAACTATGACCTCCTTTTTCAGAACAATGCAGCGATTATGCAGCAATGCATTTTCATTAACAGATCAACATGGACTGGAAACATTTCAAATGGACAGCCAAACTGACCAGCTGCTTTTAACTTAAATTTAAAGTGCTCATTTATTTTTGGGTGTGACAACCTTGTGTACATTTGTTGTAATAAATTAATGTACAAACTTTTTAAACAATTGTTGCTCTTTTATTTTAATTCCGCAAGAGGCCTACTATTTTTGGTAATTATGGTGAATCAAAAAGAAACTCTATGGGGAGAGAGAGGAGGGGGGCACTGCCTCTAAAATGAGTCTGGGGAGAGTGGAGGGGGGCACTGCCTCTAAAATGAGTCTCTCTGGGGAGAGTGTGGAGGGGGGCACTGCCTCTAAAATGAGTCTCTGGGGAGAGTGTGGAGGGGGGGCAGTGCCTCCAAATGAGTCTGGGGAGAGGGGGCACTGCCTCTAAAACGAGTCTGGGAGAGAGGGGCACTGTCTCAAACGAGTCTGGGGAGAGAGGAGGGGGGCACTGCCTCTAAAACAAGTCTCTCTGGGGAGAGCGTGGAGGGGGGCAGTGCCTCCAAAAAATGGCACTCTGATGGAATTGACACAATGAAGCTGGAAGGTATGTATGGGACCTACAATGAAGCTGGAAGGTGAGTTGTATGTATGGGACTGACAGATTCCTAACAGCATATCTATCACAAATATTGATATTAATTATATATTATAGAAAATATATCTACTGATCAACAGCTTGTCTGGTTTGTGTTTTCTTGTTCTGCTCATTTGTTTCTAATCAATATTTTGAAGTAAACAGTAAATCACCAACGTCCTGTAGTTTTAGGAGTTACATTGAATGTGCTTCTTTACAGGGCCCAGCAGCAGAGACCAGACAGCTGTACCCAGCGGTCTGTCCTCGAACAATGACCAGTCAATGGGACATCAAGAACACTTCAGGAATGGGAATACTGGGCATGCGTAAGAATTTATCACAGCCCCTTTTGTCTTTGTCTCCACATTAAAGCATGGAGTCAGGACTCCCCTATGATTGACCGTAGGTCTAAGTTGTCTGCTGTCAGGATCCAACAGGAGAGAGCCAATTCCCCTGGACCAAGCTTTAAGAGTGACTGGCCAATGGCTCATCCTAAAACACAATTCAGGTAGGAAGGCATTTGTACTGATCAAAGGGGAGTGCTTTAGATCTTAGAGCTAGACAGACAATCACTGTATTCCACCATGTTCCAGATACTTTGACAACGTAGCACTTGTGATGCGTGTTGTCATGTGTGCAGAGCAGCCGTATCCTGATCACCCAGAGAGATTTGAGGGCTGTTGGCGGGTGCTGTGTAAAGGGTCTGAATAGGTGCTGTTAGTGGGAGTCAGTGGAGAGGAAATGGGAGTGACATACAGAGAAAAATGGGCAGGAGTGGAGAGGTTGGGGACTGTTGGTTTGGACGTAATGACAAGTCCTGGAGTTAGCAATGCTTTGACAACAGTTCCATTGCCTTCCATAATGCTAGGAGTATTGCTTTACCTGCTCCCTCGTCTTATTGAAACAGAGTGTATCTGGACTGGCTGGTTGGCACCCTGTCCTTCTACAGTGTCTCCTCTGGTGCACTGACCCATCTGCATACATTCTACTCCACATTTTCGAAACCCTCTTTACCCAGGGTTTAGAATGATGACACATCAGTGTGCCTGTGTCAGGTAGAGCAGCCTCCAAGTTGAATCTCAGGCCAGAATTCCATCATTGCAGGTAGTTGATTTTGGCAGAAGTAGAAGTACGTTTGCGTTGCAGTGCAACGTGTTCGTTCCAGAATTGATACTCGATTTAGAAATCAGTAGTTCCTTACTACCTGGTTTTAGCGGAATCCCTGGTAGGGTGTCGTTACCCTCCCTCCCTATATTTATCTTGATAATTCCTTTCAGTTTTAATCTGTGACACACTGCTGTGCAAATTGAACACACAATTTCAGTGACCTTAACAAATAAAATAGCATTTATTTTTCTACTCTGCTTCACCTATAGCAAATAACATTTTTGATTTTGTTCAATTTAGGAGTTAAGCATCCTGAGCGAGACAATTTTAAATAATGTTTTATCTGGAATACAAGTCTAAGATGTGCCCAGATCGCAGCCTTAAACACCACCTGTAATTTAGGAAATAATTTAGGGTACATGTGGTGCACATTAATGTAGGCTAATTGAGTTATAAATCTCATACTATAGCCATATCTCTGGGCTATTGAACTTGTTACCTGGTCTCCGGTTTCACATCCACTAGATGGAGCCACAAACCATTTTATGTAGTGAAAGTGTCTGGGTGAAAAGTACTGTTGAAGAGAATGTGACTGTTTTGGCTGAGAGACCACTGAAAATGTTATCCCGCTAGATAGTGATGCGATAATACATGTAAGTAACTACTACCGTTCTGACATCAGCTGCACTAGCTATGCATCCTCATCGGATAAAGAATACATCCCCTAAATTTGGGTAGGAAAGATGCTATACAGAGCAAAATAATACATTGTATGGCATTGCCCCAGATCTTCTGTATTTCCCAGACTCAATATTCCTACAATAAAATCATAATCAATACCCAGTTTGCCTGTACTTTAATATATTCTTTATTTTCTTAAACAAAATTGAAGTAAAAACCTTTTTGTAGAAAGACAAATTCCCTGTCAGTAGCGTTCGACCTAATGTTCTTGATTTAGGGCCTCCGGTAGACTCCTGTCTATTGGGTTGTTCTCTTCTACTGTGTGAGTCAATGCAACTCACCACTAACTAACTCCCTACTAGCTCATGAATTAACTCACTAACTTGTGAATTAACTCATGCAGACTTTCGAGAAACACAGTGGGAAGAATGTTAACAGCAAATAGTGTTAAAAGAAAGTTAAAAACAGCAGTGTCCATTACAAAGGCTGAAGAAAGCAAACGTGAGCAGGTAAGCTGTACAGTACACATCGTTGTCCAGTCACCTCTGGCAGTGTTTTCAACTAGTATTGAAATCGAAAAATGAAAAAAGCTACATGATTATCGTCACAAAATAAAATCTCTTTGGCATAGATTACCCACCGAAAAGCGCACACAACCTTAAAACGTACTCGACTAAAAACCTATGTGCATCATCATCATCAATATTATTCTTAGAAAACAGAAGGTAAGCCCTGTTAGATTCTGAGTCCCACAGTCAGTGATAATTGCATATACTACATCGAGGTGAGCAGAGACAGATTGACATCACTCCATTTGAAGATTGTGTGATTTCTCCTCTTCTTCTGCTTCCCCCATCTCTCCTCTTCCTGTCTCCCCCATCTCTCCTCTTCTTCTGCTTCCCCCTCCATCTCTCCTCTCATCCCTTCAGTGCCTGTCGAGAGAACAGCATCTTTATTAAAAGTGGTCCAACTGGTTGACTTGAGGTGTGTGACTTGTTTTTATAATAATTAGGTGTATGTAACTAATGGCTGCTCTGTCTTCGTGTGTCTGCGCGCTGGACAATAAGAGCGTGTGTACGTTTGTCTATTGGGTGTATGCACTAACCGTTGTCCTAATAGCGCTCAGCATATCCCTGTTGCCTCATGTCGTAGTTCATGCCGCCGCCACCGCCCTGGTATTCAACATCGGACATCCCCATCTCTCCTTCCATGGGCATGTCAGCAGGGTAGTCTCCATAATGGTGGTAGCCTGCGTCCAGCTCTGAAACACACACATACACTTAGATCAACACTTCATTGGAACAGTAACCCACTGGCACACATGAATCCACACAATAGACCTACAGCCATCGTTCTGTTCTGCCCCATGAGTCAGTCAGTCAGTATGGGCACCTTCCGTCCGAGTGAGTTACTCACCGTCTGCTGCATAGCCTGCCTCCATGGGGACAGCGTTGTGGGCCTGGGGAGGGGTCACGAGAGGTGAAAGGTCAAAATGAAGTCTGCGAGTTGCCCATACATGGACGACAGAAACCGTGTCAAACTATCAACACTGTCACCTGTTTTCTTAAAATGCATCGTTTACCTACCTTTCTCTTAATACAAATATTACACTTTGCCATTTTACAGAAACTAAAAACTTCACATGTAAGAATATACAAAAATGTAATACATGCATTTTTATCAACATTAAATTACCAATAGAAATATTTTCTTCAGTTAAAATCGGAATTGAGAGAAGCTGCAATTCGTTATTAGATCCTGAAGTGGCTCCCTCCTTGCCACAGGTGGCGCTAGAGGCCTCAAGCATAGCTATACTCACCATTTCCCAGGCGGCGGGGTCGTGCTTGAACAGGGAGTGAGTGAGCTCCACGGACACACGCTTCTTGTAGTCGGAGTTCTTGTCCTCGGAGATGCGGAAGAGAACGGCGGCCGCATAGGTGGCTGGGAGAGAGGAGAAAGGTGACATGGTTACTAACAGTCAGATTATCACACGGACACATTGATTGGCAGACAAAGTCTATACCCAGATCTGAGAGGATGTATCAAATGGCTACAGTGTGTAATGCTACTTCTCAATCCTTGTCTCTCATTCAACAACTGAGTTAAGGGATCAGATGTGACTCCGACTCAATAATTGGTAAATTATGAGCGAGAGAGAGAGATGAAGGCCAGCAGAGACTTGCGCCCGTTGAGGCTCCACGGGTTTATGGAAATGCAGCCCATTATGCAGTCAGACAAAATAACAAACTTTCTCTTCCAGATAATAACATCCTGTCAATGGACGCCAAACAACAACCTCTGAATCTATCCGCATAGACTGCAAGGCCCTCCAGCGGGCGGTGATGACGGCCCAGTGCATCACTGGTACCGTGCTTCTACCCATCAAGGACATCTACTGGAAACAGTGCCCGAGGAAGGCATGCAGCGTCATCAAGGACCCCACACATCCCATCGCGAGCTGTTCTCTCCCTTACCGTGGGGCAGACGCTATCGGATCACGAGGTCTGATACCAACAGACTCAGAGACAGTTTCTAACTACAAGCCTTCAGACTGACCACCTGCTCGGACTCTCCACACATCACAACTGCTGCTACCAGACTCTTATTAAACACTTGCCCCCCCATCCCCGAAATATTGGACTATAAATTGTCCTGTTTTTGATGTCGTTTTAATAGAACCGGTCTCACCGATGCCCTCGTTGTTAGAGTGCAGCAGCTCCATGAGCGGCGCGGAGGCTCCCTCTGCGTCGATCATCTCAGCCGACTGTTTGTCCAGGGCCAGCTCACACAGAGCCCCTGCTGACACGCGCTTCACGTTCTCCACTGGAGAGTACAGCAGCTAGGTAGCAGGGGGGGAGACAAATGGTTAACACACAATCTACAGGAGACATAGAGATACTGATGTCTTAAAAGTAAAAAAACTAATATTTGAGAAAGAAGAAACGAAAAAAAATAAACCTTACCTGTACAAAGAGTGGGATGGTCTGCATGCTGGCGATCTCTCCCCTGTTGATGGGGTCTCTGGCCATGATGTGCAGGGCCCCTGTGCACCCCTCCACGATCTCCTCCATCCTCACGCCATCCTGAGAGAGAGAGAGAGACAGAGACAAAGAGAGAGAGAAAGCAAGAGTCAGTCAGCAACAAAAGAGACTAGGGAGGTTAAGAATAGGGTGAATTACTGATGTAACAGTTGGATACACCCATACATATTTTAAGTCAATGATGCATTTAAGTACATAGATCTGTTTCTACATCTACCTGGTATGTCTGCTGTGCGGCGGAGCCGTGTTTCTGGGCGTCCTGGTGGGCTTTGAGCAGCAGATTGACCAGGCGGGGGATGGCCCCCGCGTCCCTCAGAGGGGTCTGGTTGTCTGGGCACAGTGCCAGGTTACGAATCAGACCAACCACAGCCTGAGGACAAGAGAGAGGCGGGGTTAGAGATGGACGCCATTTTGATTGGTGATCAAAGAAAGCAACGTTATTTTTGGTTAGAGACGGTTTGTTTTACAAATGTTCACCCATCTCATCATCGTTTACAGTTTCTCTCGCGCTACCATTGCTCTCCCTCTCCCAGTTCCCTCTATGTAGCTTCTTTCTTATCCCTCATTTTCCTGCTTCCATCACAAGCTCGTCTTCCTCTTTCCCTCTTTCCTAATGCCTCCTACTTCTCACCTCATAGCAGCTGGTTACGTGAATGGTTAGCCCTCTCCCTGGGAAACCATCTGTCAACTATTCATCTCCCTCTATCCCACCACCCCTTCGCTCTCTCTCACCTTGATGACAGGCCAGTAGTAGGGCTGGTTGTCCCTCTATACACCCCTCCATCCTGCCTCCCCTATCCGCTCACCTTGATGACAGGCCAGTAGTAGGGCTGGTTGAGCAGCTTGACGATCGCGGGAATGCCATAATGCATGCGCACGGCATTCTGGGCCACCTCAGCGTCGGAGTGGCGCGGCGTCAGGTGACGCAGGCGCTACGGCCCGGCTCCGCCACGTCCTCCTTCTCTCCCGCCCTCAGGACGGCGTGGATGAGCGCCTCGATGCCGTTGCTCTGGGTGACCATGGCCTTGTTGCGAGCGTTGTTGCAGGTGAGGTTGGAGAGGATGCCAGTGGAGCAGGTGAGCATGTTGACGTCATCAGAGCTCAGGAGACCAACGAGGGTCTGGAGAAGACTGTCCAGACCCTCCTAGAGACAGAGAGTTTAGTAATATATTAGTGGTTCTTAAAAACTGTTAAAAAAAACGTTGTGCAATAAAAAAACATTTAGAGTAAATGTAAGTGAGGTAAAAAGAGTAAGTTAAAGGTCAGAGGTTAGGACAGACGTGTAGGTCAGAGGTTAAGACAAACACGAGAGAACCAGACAGCAGGGTGGAAACAGCCTCTATATGTCTCTAGGTTGGAAGGTAGAAGTCTCACCTGTTTAGTGGCGGCGTCAGACAGGTTCCTCAGGGTCCACAGACAGTTCTGCATCAGACGCTGACTGGAGCCGGTCAGGTGCATCCCCAGAGCCTGCATCCCACCTGACAGAGGGGAAACAGAAAGAGGGATAGAATGTGTATGAGAGTGAGAATCTCTTGTCTAACTCCTTTTACTGCAAAATATGTATGTCATTCCTAATCATAGCTTTACGACAAAAAAAAAAGCCAATTTCTATTCATTAAAAACCACAGTATCACTCGTCGCAAATCCACAACAAGTAACTACAAATAAACCCCCCCGTATTTCAAACACTTACCAGCATCCACGATGGCAGGTTTGTTGCTGGGGCAGACAGAGAGAACTTTGAGCACGCGGCTGGTGGTCCACAGGAGCTTCTCATAGCTGTAGTTCCTCATGATGTGGACCAGGCCCTCCGGACCACTGTTAGCCAGGATGATCAGCTGAGAGAGAGAGGGATGATGGGAAATTGAGTTTAACTATGAATCAAGCAATAGCATTTCTATGAGCAGCAAACAGTGTGGACAGTCACTTTTAGTCCAGCTCGTGACATGTTTGGATGTGCCCAATTCCTCATTTTCCAGTAGGGGTTTAGGCATTAAAAGGTTAACGGGAACATCTTCAAAGGGTCAAAACATTCCATGTATCACTCCTGTCCAAACATGCACCCATTAAACCACAGGCCAACACACACAGGGCAGACATCTCTACCCAGCCACACCTGTCTCATATCCTCACATGCACATAAGCGTGCAGTCACAGAATTACTATGGCAGCCACACCCATGCCAACACAGGGCTATCATTCAAACACACTCATTCACAATATTGACATGCACAACATCACACCCCTTACACTTAACCAACCCCCCCAACCCCACCTTGCTCTCCTGGTTGCCGTAGGACAGCAGCTGCAGGCAGTCGGTGGTGATGGCCAGGAACTTGGGGTTGCTCTTCTTCAGCAGAGGTACCATTCGCTGCAGGCCGTCGGCCAGGCGCACCGCCATCTTGGCTCCCTCCTGGTGCAGTAGCAGGTTGTGGAGGGTGGTGATGGCATAGAACAGCACAGACTCCATGGGAGAACTGACAGAGGGCGAGAGAGAGTTATCCTAAGCATTTAGATAGTTCATTATGAGTCTTACTATGAAATGCTTCGACAATCTTGTGGTTGTACGGAGAGAGAAAGCGAGCAGAGAGAGACTTGCAACAACTTTCACCCCCAACAGGTCATCCCCCGCCCAGGTATAGAAGGCCAGAAAATAAAAGAGCTATGAGAGAGAATGAGATGATGCATTCCCACACACTACCCAACCCCCCCCACACCACATCGCAGACCCTCAGACTCCTACCTGAGCATGCGGACCAGGGCAGGGATACCCCCGCACTTGAAGATGGAGAGCAGGCCCTCTCTCTGGTGGGACAGGTTGTGGAGGATGCTGGCTGTAGCCCGGGCTGTGTCCATGTCCCCGGTGTTCTGCATGGCCCGCACCACCGCCGCCACCATCTGGGGGGACGCCATCAGCGCCCGGCGAGACGCCTCCTTACGGGTCAGCTGGTTGACGATCAGGGAGGCTTTGTTGACCACCACCTGGAAGACAGAGGGGGTTTGGTTCATTTGAGAGGAGGGAAAATGGGGACCTATTAACGGGGAAGGGTTGACTATTGGAGACGTACAGTAATGTGAGAGAACGACAGCCAGGTTGACTATTGGAGACGTACAGTAATGTGAGTGAACGACAGCCAGGTTGACTATTGGAGACGTACAGTAATGTGAGTGAACGACAGCCAGGTTGACTATTGGAGACGTACAGTAATGTGAGTGAACGACAGCCAGGTTGACTATTGGAGACGTACAGTAATGTGAGAGAACGACAGCCAGGTTGACTATTGGAGACGTACAGTAATGTGAGTGAACGACAGCCAGGTTGACTATTGGAGACGTACAGTAATGTGAGTGAGCGACAGCCAGGTTGACTATTGGAGACGTACAGTAATGTGAGAGAACGACAGCCAGGTTGACTATTGGAGACGTACAGTAATGTGAGTGAACGACAGCCAGGTTGACTATTGGAGACGTACAGTAATGTGAGTGAACGACAGCCAGGTTGACTATTGGAGACGTACAGTAATGTGAGAGAACGACAGCCAGGTTGACTATTGGAGACGTACAGTAATGTGAGTGAACGACAGCCAGGTTGACTATTGGAGACGTACAGTAATGTGAATGAATGACAGCCAGGTTGACTATTGGAGACGAACAGTAATGTGAGTGAACGACAGCCAGGTTGACTATTGGAGACGTACAGTAATGTGAATGAATGACAGCCAGGTTGACTACCAGCTAATGGGGAGGGGGGTAGAGATGGGTTAGGTTTATGGGTAAAGTGTGATTACATCAATGAATGAGTGACTGATTAATTAATTCAATGTCTAAATGACAAAGGTGGATTGATGGCTAGATGCTTTGGGTAGATAAAGAAAAATACAGATGCATAGCAGGGCTGTGATCGATTCAGAACTGAATGGAAAATGCCTCAAATTGAATTGTAGTAGTAAACAGGGTACAGAATTGCAATCAAATTAATTAACGGAAATAGAACTTAATTCTGTGAAATTCAAATGCCTCTCCTTTTCCATAATGGGTGTAGTCAAATGTATATCTAGTAGATAAAATATCAAAACATATAAAATGTTGTTTCAACAACAGATTTTCAGGACAAACTTCAAATCAACGAGCAACGTTATTTCATTAATACCACATCCCCCAGAATGCATTAGTTTAACCCTCAAGTCGACCCTAAGGCCTTCAAAAAGAAGCCAAACAAATGAAATCATTTGTGGAAATATAATGGTCTATTCTAAGCACTAAGGTTAAAAAACTATATGAACATTGTTTCCCGAGAAGTGTGACCTGTCAGGGTCAATTCAACTTTAATGTTCTATGACTGAGTGCAATTTCTTTGAATAGCACTGAATAAAATTGTACTTCCTGTTATTCAAACTCAAATCGACATTCTGTGTGGCCAATTCAATTAATGAGCTGAATGGGAGTCAATCCCAAAATTCTGAATTGAGCCCAACCCCGACGCAAAGACAGACGTATCAAACAACCAGTACTGTACCTGGTCCTCATCGTTGAGCAGCTTGGTGAGCTCGGGGATGGCGCGCGTGGCCAGCTCGGCGTCGTCCTGGTAGTTGATGAGGTGGACGATGGCAGTCTTGAGGAGCTGCGAGGGCTCGGCCAGCCGCTGGACGTTGGTCATCTGGGACGGGTCAGTCTGGGTGGACAGGATGGTCGTGCCCTCCATCACCGTCTCTGGGAACATGGCCGCTCGGACACGCTGGGCCCGGGTCAGGGCATACTGAGACTCCACGTCTACAGGGAGGGGGGAGAGAGGGGGAGAAGAGGGTTGAGTGGTTTGTATTTTTAGATGGTGGGTTTGAATGATAGTTCAGTATTAAGGTGTGTGTTTTAACTCCATGTTCCTAAGTGACAGTGCGTGTTTGTAGCGGGTTGTACTTTTGAATGCTTGTTTATGTCAATTTAAGCGTGTGCATTCAAGCATTAAACTGCGTGTGTCCTACCAGCAGGGTTCTCTGAGACGACGGTGGTGGTGACAGTGCTGTACTGCTTGGTGCTGTACTCGGTCCCATCGTCATCGGTCCTCACTGTGGTGGCTCCTGACTGGATCCCAGAGTCCCCAGCGTAGTATGTCTGCTGCCACTCTTTCACCTTCACCCTCCCCTCATTGCCCACTACGGAGGGAAGGAGGGCAGAGAGGTTAGTGTGGAAGTGCACTTTGAAGTAATATATGATCTATATTCAACACACTTGTTAGTGCCCTCAGGGCTCACCCACTACAGAGGGAAAGAGGGGAGATCTATGGGGTTATTATGGACTGCACTTAGAATAATAGCTGACACTATTGTTAATGCATTAGGAGAGAGAGCAAAGAGGGGTTAGTAGAGACAACACTGCACTTGGAAGTTACCTATGAGCCATTATGCATCTAACATACTTGTTATTGCACTAGGGGGAAGACATTGTGTTCAGTTGAACAAAGGAGAGGAAGGAATGAGGGAGAGGAGGAATTAAGAGACGAGGAAGAAAGAGGAAGGTTGAGGAAGGGGGAGAATAATATAGCCAGATTATTAACCCACTCTGCATTTCCATGGTGGCCTCCTGGGCTCAAACCAACAACAATGGAGAAGACCTGAAAGACAAAAAAAGAAATAAAAGAACAGAGCAATAATTATCTTCCACATTTTGTTACATACCACTCAATTACTTTACAGTATGCAGTTTACCTTCATATTCTTCTAACCTGTTTTAAAACTAAATATTAAATTAGGCCATTAGTTAAAATACATTTTATTATTTCATACTCTCCCAGGTAAGAGTACAGATAGGTGAAAGGAATGCCCTCCCTCTGAACAGTGCCAGAAATGACAACGCCGAGTCAGCAGCAAAGGCTGCTGGGATAGGAGGGGAGGGGGCGGAGGGACAGCTGCAGGACAGGAACGCCAACTGCTAAGCCCCCGCGACCTTTAACCCCGGGCAGAGCCTCCGCCTATACATACAGCTGTGGGAGCTAGACAGCCGCCTATACATACAGCTGTGGGAGCTAGACACCCGCCTATACATACAGCTGTGGGAGCTAGACACCCGCCTATACATACAGCTGTGGGAGCTAGACACCCGCCTATACATACAGCTGTGGGAGCTAGACATCTGCCTATACATACAGCTGTGGGAGCTAGACATCTGCCTGCTGATTCACAGTATCAGCCCCCAGAACCCGCTAGACAGGTTTCTCGTGTGTGTGAGTGAAAGTAAGTAGTCATTCATACACACCCTACTCCTCCAAAGACAACACCTTTATAGTGGACACAGTCACACACACAGTTCCTCCTCAAAACGCCACACTTCCTTCACCTGTAACTACAGGTCCAACGCTTAATGACCATTTATCACTGGCTGATTTCAGATCAAAAACACTCCCACCTCAGTTCTTGTTCAATCCTTATCAAGTCATTTTCCTGGCAGTACCTATCTCTTATCTCCATTCTGCTCTCTTGTTGTGACCATCCATCATACACCCGGGCTCTGAAGGTGCGGATGTTGATTAAGGCAGCCCTCCGCACCTCTCTGATTCAGAGGGGGTTGGGTTAAATGTGGATGACACTTTTCAGTTGAAGGCATTCAGTTGTACAACGGACTAGGTCTTCCCTTTCCTCTCCTCTCCTGAACTATCCGTCATACAGCTAAAGTGCATTCCTTCTGCAGTGTTGGTTTGGACCTCATCTACTCTTTCCCCATTTAAAATGATTCCTCTCCTGGTTCACTCAGTTGGCCCAATGTGGTTTCTGCATTAGGATTCATTTACATGGCTGCAATAGAATGAGTCGCCATGTTAGCTCTCCATTAACATTACATGGGGATATTTAACCAACGCTATCTAACTGAATGTCTAGAATTAGACCAATACTCTAAAAGTTTCTTACAATTAAATGCATTTTAACTTTCCCAAAGAGAAAAGGCCAAGTGTGTGAGTATGTCCATGTGTTGAAGCGTTTGTTTATGGGCATATTATTTTCCGTGTGTGTGTGTGTGTGTGTGTGTCTCACATTTCACACATTCCTAATTCTGATGGTCTTCAGACTCTGAATAACCTCTGGTTAGGAAAGAGCTAGTCGGAGGATGACCCACATCCACTCCTCAATATAAACACTCCGTTTCACTGAACAAAACGTCACGACTTCTACAATCCACTAACTCAATACATGATCAATGATGGCTCGTTCATTGCAGTTAAGTGCGATGGGAGTGGCACGTGACGTTCCAGTCCACTCTACAATGTCACCAGTGTGTGGTTCAGATGTTTGCGGTGAAGGGAGTTACTGTAACTGAGGGGATGGGATTCTTTGCTGGGCACATTACTGACATGCTGTGTGTGTTTTTGTAAACTGGATAGGATTGTGGGAGAGTCCGTGGGAAGCATGCATGATACAAGAGTCAGGCTGTTTAGAGCCATTCTCCCAAAAGAGCAAAGGCCAAGTGTGTGTCGATGTGTTTACACGTTTCTGTGCATCTCATTATTCATATGCATGAATGTAGCAGCTTGGAGACGTCACACAATTCCACATGAATGCGCCATACGTCCAAGAATTAGCTAAGATGAACTATGTATGATGCAGAAATATTTTAAAGACGATTTATTTTGCGCTGCTATTCCTTATTCATACGCAAGTGGGTATTCATTTGACGCTTTTAAACCATTATATTTACCTGCTTATTTCTAGACTCAAATACATACAATATGAAATACTTCCTATGAGGCATGACCGAGAGTAGCCTACAAATTCACTTAATATTGCCATCACTGGAAAAGTCTGACAAATGTTTCTTTCCAAATTTATGCAGCTATGGAAATGAGGTGGAGGGTTGGACTGACTACCGTGTAGCAGGAATGAAGGAAAGCGGATCCATTTTCCACCTTGTAGTAGCTAGGAGAGACAACGTGGCGAGTCGTGACAGCATGTTGTCCCCAGGCGTGTTTGTACTTGATGGGCGATGCACTAACATTCCTGGTTACCTCTGCCTTTCCTTGTATGCAATCCAGGCATCTCCAGGTACTGCATTTGCATATATGTGATTATGACCTAATACAGTAAACATAATCTATCTATGAGCTTTACTATGCAAAAGCATATTAGTTTCATCTCATACATATATGACTGTTTTAGAAATATAATTGTCATACCTCTGGAAATCACTTGTAACACAAGTTATTTTATGCCGCTCCAAAGTATTTTTGTACATGCGAGATAGTAGAACTATTGTACCAGCGTGCATAACTCTTCTTGTCTGAAATGAGTCTGGAGTTGCTCTGTGGGTCTGCCAAGCAGTGAGCCTGTTACGGATGTGAATGATACCGCCACACCCTTCTGCGTTAGCCCCGGGGCTCAGAATGGGGGGTGTGTGTGTGTGTGTGTGTTCGTGTGTTTAAATCTCTAGAACTGGAGAGTTGTCATGCGTTTCCCCACAGAGACCAGGAGTGTAGTGGAGATTCGTGTATAATTCTCACTAATGAACTTCCTGTGTTTTCCCCAGGGTTCAGAGAGAAATGAGATTGTGTGCGTTATTCTAGACCCTCCACCCAGAGAGTCCTCATGCGTACTTATCTCACTAGCATTTGGAACAACAGACTGGTGAGTCACAGGCAAGTCACCATGTTGCCATGGGAGTGTCCGTGTGTGTGTGTGTGTATATATATACACACAGTATGCATCGGTCTCACTCTAGGCCCTTGAGAGGTACGTGTGCCCATCTCAGCTCCATTGGGAACAGTCGAGTCACAGCCCAGTCAGCTAGCTAGCTGACCTACGGGGCGTTGGCCAAGAGGCATTTCTGTCTGAGCTTGTACTTTACAGGTACAAGCTGACTCATCCTGGACACAGAAAATGTCTCCCAGGCTCTTTCCCCAACTCTCCTACTCCCCATTTCTCTCTCTCGCTCTGTGTTTAAATAGAGGTGTGGCACTCATTTCTCCTTTTCCCAAGCTTGGGAGTGTCTCGTCTTTTCAACTGTGCCAATGACCATTAGGTAATAATGAATTAGATGACATTGAAAAATAAAACCATGGCAAAATTCCAAAATACTAGGCATGCTGTATATCCTGGTTCCACAAGCGCTCACACACACACACACACACACACACCTGGATAAAAAAGAAAACCGAGAACTTCATTGTTTTTGGTGAATCTGTGACAGTATTCGTGCCGTCTGTTTTCCTGGGAAAGGTAGCGGGTTCAGACAACGTGTTCCGATTTGATTGTTGCGCCACACCCCGCGTCACCTTAGTAACAAAGACTTCACACACACACACACACACACACACACACACTATACTGTTGACTTTATCTAGGTCTATCAACTCTTCCTGGTTGTCCATCAATCTTATTCTCACGCGTATTTTGTAACACTGTGCAAAACAACCTTGGCAGCTTTGACCCTGACTGTACCAGACTATAGATGGCTATAATGATAAAGTTGATATGATAACAGAGAAGAACAGATAGGAGAGAGAGAGGAGGTGAGGCATGTTGAGTGTGTTTCTACAGTGTTCTGGTAAAACATCAACAGACCTAGAGCATGTGGCTAATTCACCAACCCCCCATTAGGAATCAACTGGAAATTAAAAGCACGGATTGCTTGAGCTAAAGTGGTAGTAGTATTGCAATATGTCGCCTGCTGACAGAAAGACACTGTATACCTGTCAATGAACACTGCTACATCGTGGGTAGTGACCAGGAACTGCTGTTGGATTGCATGGTGTGTACTTCGGAGTGGACTTTGCTCCTCGGCCCTACGTTCTAAGTAGCGTGGTTAGGTTAATGACTGATGGACTCACTCCCTCCTACTGTACCTTGTTCTATTATCCTTCACCACTGTACTAGGAGCTATACTTTCTTTTTCCAAAGCCCTGCCCACACCCACTATTGTTCTTCCTGAGCTACTGGGATAGTTTGGAGGATTCTGATCTTGGGTCAGTTTTGCAAGTCCTCCACTAATGGTTAAGGTTAGGATTGGGGGAAGGGAATCTGATCCTAGGTTGAGAAACTTTAGCCTAGAGCATTCTGGACTGATGGTCAGGCCTTCCAGGAAGCACCACACATTGAGGGCAGGAACGTCTGACTGTCAGAGAGCCCCCAGCGGACGAGAGTGAAAGAGAGAGCGATGAATGCGGTTTGGCCCCATCACTCTAATCCTGGTGTGACATTCCACACTGGCCCCATACATTTAGCCTCGTTCAACACACACTTTCCCGCTATGAACATCAACCAAAATAGTCCTGAGCTGAAATCTCTCTCGCTCTACTGCAAACAAAACACCATCACCTACTCTCAGACAAACAAGCCATAATAACTAGTCGTCACACATCCAAACCATCCCCTCCTGACTAAACAGGCACACAGACGTTGTGTCAGTGGATCATTAACTAGGTTCCACAGATGGTGTGAATACTGCTCATCATCGTCTCCAGCCTCCATGCACAGGCATGCCAGACTGGGGAGTGTCCTCATAACCCTGGCAAGGTGTGGCAGTGTGTGGGTGTTTGTGTGTGGTCTTTGGCTCCTATCTGGCAAACACACCCATTTGCTGGAGTGTATAAACCAAAGCATTGCTACATTTAAAATTGGAACCTCTTTACAGCCCTATCCATTTATACACTGCCTTGAATCAAAAATGGCTATTAGCTTAAGCCTTGACACACTAAGAGATCCAAGATAAGGTTGACTAAACCAGGCTAGCCTAAGCTACACCCCAAAAGGAATGAAGAGGGTTAAATGACAGAGTGAAAGAACCCAGATCTAAGGAGATAAAAAGGGTTCAATCCATGTCAAAAGCCTGATGGGGAAACAAACAGTGGTGGAGGTGTGGCTAGAGGCATCATAGACCTTCACAGTCTAAACATGGTGGGTCTCTAAAGCCCATCAGAAATCTACATCTGAGAGCAGTAACACAAATGTGCAGAATTCCTTTCTGGTCTCGTAGTTAGAGGTTTGTTTTCTTGATCCTGGTAGACTTGTTCCACAGACAGCCATAAGAGACAGAGGGATCAAGAGACTAGAGACAGTTGTGACAGAGGGGGTACAGATCAAGCAGATTAAGTCCCATTACCACACATCTGTAAAGCTGCGTTCACCATCTGTGTATAAGATGGACCTGCCTCCCCCCACCCATGCACACACACATATACACCGTGACACACACACACAGACGGACACACACTAGGGTTTAATAGCGGGAACTGGGTTAGCAAGATTAAGAGATTTTCCGCCCAAACCTACTCCTGTTTCCTGGGATAAATAACTGAGAAACCGGTAAATAATTTCTAAGAACAGCATGATGTGAAATGGAACAGTTAATTTATAATGTCATGTCTTCTCTACAGGCTTTTCTGCATGATCAATCAACACTCAGGGTGGTGACAGACAGCGCATCGCATATGGAGCACAATTCCCAATGCATGTCTTCACTCTTGCACAACACTCACCGGTCATCCTCTGGCCACTCTCCTTAACCCTTGTGGAGTCCCAGGAAAAGACTAGAATGTATTATATTTGTGGACTAAGAGGGACGCAAGCTTGCTGAACGTTAAATGTGATGGTGATAGACTACAGCAGGTATTTATTCAGACCCATAACCATTCAGTCTCGGTGAAGAGAAGAGAAATCCGTTTGCATCTTATTCTAGTCCCATATTAGTCCCTTATTCTTGTCCCATATTATCCATGTCATTACAAGGCCAACGATTTACCTGACGAGAGCGAGGAAGCAATGAAGTAACAAGAGTGAGATAGGTAATACGCATTAATATTATGAAAGGTAGGCTAATGAGTCAGCCTACTAATTACATCAAATGTAAAATAGGCCATATTATATTTCAAAATTAAAATCTAAATTTACTAGCTTACAAATGTCCGGCACCAGCATCACGTGTTCTCTCCCAGCTTCATGGTTTGAACAAGGTGTATAATTCCAGTCCATGTAAACACAATAACACAGCCCACAGTTAAAACGTTTACTGGAGCTTGTTTCAATGCATTTCCTATGGGCTTGGATCTTTTCCTGTCGTGCGTCATGTGCAGTCGCCTATTGGATAACGGCACAATCATTTGGGCTTTTTTGGGGCTTTGGCTAATAAAATGTCTTTAATGTATGGCTCACCTGGCTCAGGTAGCATCAGGCTTGAATTTTCATGCCGACCAAAGCTCTAATCAAATCCTAACATATTAATATGACACTCCCGGTTTTGGTAGGAAATGTTATTTAGCAAACACTCCTTTTTAGAGACAGTTAGTGCATTCATCTTAAGATCACAGGCATAGTGAGTACGCTTTCCCTCAAAGTAGCTATCAGCAAAGACTGAGCTAGTAAGGGGGTGGGGTTATGGCGAGGAGGGCGATTATTTGAAACACTCTTTGAAGAGGTAGGGTTTCAGGTGCTCTCGGAAAAGACGGGAAGGGACTCTGCTGTCCTAGCTTCAGGGGGTGGCTGGTTCTGCCATTGGGGTGCCAGGACAGAGACGAGCTTGGTCCTGCTGAGTCATAGCTCCTTGGTGTTGCTGAGAAATACCAGGTTACTCAGGAGTATTTTTTTATTATCGGGATGGAACATTTGTAAAATACCGGGGGGGGAATTCAACCCTAACACACACACACACACACACACACACACACACACACAAAATGGATTTGTGAGTGGCTGGCTAGCCAGCTGAGCCCCGCCATCAGTAAGTGCCCCCTAGACACGTTACACACACAGCTGTGTGTGCCCTGTGTGTCTGGCAGGTGGTCTTGGTCCAGCTAGCCTGCTGAGAGAAAGCTTAAACCCCTCAGGACCCTCTCATCACCATCTCCCCCTCTTATTCACACTCCCACTCACCCTTCACATTGTCCGCT
Organism: Brachymystax lenok tsinlingensis; assembly: GCA_030435695.1. Lineage (NCBI taxonomy): Eukaryota > Metazoa > Chordata > Actinopteri > Salmoniformes > Salmonidae > Brachymystax > Brachymystax lenok. The sequence continues at coordinate 7,587,329 of CM059812.1, read as the reverse complement.
GTGGGACTACTGGAAGAAATAGGGGTTAATTGGCCAATTGTGGAGTATAAAAATCTATACGTGAGGATGTGCAGTGGTGTGGAGCGTGATGCTAATGGATCTACTGTGTGGGCTACAGGAAGTTGTGTTTATTCCACGGTCAGACCAGGCTATGACTCAGCAGCACCGGGGGTCTGGATCGTTGTTTTCCCCAGTCAGAGGGATAGGCTCAACAACATTTGCTACACAGAGAGAGTTGTTTCTAATGTAGATACAACCACATCAAAAACTATGTTGGGCCAATATTTAGTTACAGTTATCAGTCAGAATTGAAGAAAGGTGCAGGAAACGCCTACCTGTGAATGTTTACTAAGGTGAATGCTCCCCACTTGAGTGTAGACTACAGTCCATTTATACCAACTTCAGTGGCCCTCAACGTGAGCAAGCCAACCTCCCCCTCAACTTGAACAAGACAAAGGAGATGATCGTAGACTACAGGAAAAGGAGGGCCGAACACGACCCCATTCACATTGATGGGGCTGTAGTGGAGCAGGTCGAGAGCTAAGTTCCTTGGTGTCCACATCACCAACAAACTAACATGGTCCAAACACACAAAGACAGTCGTGAAGAGGGCACAACAATGCCTTTCCCCCTCAGGAGACTGAAAAGATTTGGCAGGGGTCCCCAGATCCTCAAAAAGTTCTACAGCTGCACCAGAGAGCATCCTGACCAGTTGCATCAGCGCCTGGTATAGCAACTGCTTTGCATCTGACTGTAATGCGCTACAGAGGCTAGTGTGTACGGCCCAGTACGTCACTGGGGGCAAGCTTCCTGCCATCCAGGACCCATATACAAGGCAGTGTCAGAGGAAGGCCCCCAAAAAATGGTCAAAGACTCCAGTCACTCATGTCATAGACTGTTCTCTCTGCTACCGCACAGCAAGCGGTACCGGAGTGCCAAGTCTAGGTCCAAAAGGCTCCTTAGCAGCTTCTACCACCAAGCCACGAGACTGCTGAACAATTAATCAAACGACCCCCTGGACTATTTGCATTGACCCCCCCCTCAGCTGCTACTCGCTGTTTATTATCTATGCAGTCACTTTACCCCTACCTACATGTTACCTCGACTAACCTGTACCCCTGCACATTGACTTGGTACCACCTAGACTGGCATCCTGTCCAGAGGGTTCACTCATAGGCTCCTGCTCTACGAGCTGTTCCAGCTACTTTCTTACAGTCCATTTATCAGTCCACTGATAACAGCCAGTCCATGGAACTCCCCTCTCGGCTCCACTAGCATGCCAAACCCCCACTACAGTCAGGCAGGATCGCATGTCCCCTGCTGGCAGGATCGCATGTGAACCAGAGCGCTAGCACACAATCTCCAACTTGTAAGAGGGGACGATATCTGATTCTGTGAAAACCCATGTCTAAGAGAACCTGCTTGTCAAAGACATTTTACGTCTGTTTATAATATGCTTTCAAGAGTCAAAGCATGAAGTCTCTCGGACTTAAAAAATAAATAATTGAGGATTAGGCTTAGTCTGAGTTTTATAGTTTGGCTTACTGGACTTGGTGAAATGCTTCATTACCACCCTAGCTAAATACAGTGACAGCATTATAAAACGGTGGCAATTCACAAGACTAACAGCATGGTCTTACATTACAGTAGCTACATGGTGTCATTAGCAGTGAATACATCAGGAGAATGCAATGCCTTAGCTAATGTTATTACTGTGTTAATTGACATGGCCCGGAAAATAGCTAGCAGCCAACTGACAAATAAAAATAAACAATGACTTGCAAGTCATTCACCAAGTCAATATAGGTTTTATTAGACATAGTGTAACACCATAATATCTAACCAGTAACTGATTAAATTATCATGCTAAAATATTAGGCTTACATCAGTCAGTAGTTACACCAGACCATAGGGGGTACAGTTGGCTCCGACTGGGACGAGCTATATGGGTAATTCATGTTTACTCCCTGTACGCTCCTCTCACTATGAATTATAGGAGGTCGGTGTTGTCTCTGAGGTGCGGAAGTGCAGACTAGGATCAGATTACACAGAGAAGGGAAGCAGGAGGGGCGGGGGCAAAGGGCAGGAGGGAAGTGTAGCAGTAGAACTAGGCCTTCATGTCTGCGTGGCTTCTCTGATGTAACAATGGCTGTGAGGGCCTATGGAAGGCTATGTGGTCTATGGAAGAAGGCTGAGCTGCCAATGTGGTATCTGAAGAGTTGAGCTTGTCTTGCTTCCGGTCTCCATTGTTATAGAGCCCTCAAACTCAACTCTGAAGCCAGTTCCACTGACCCGAAGCCAGTTCCACTGCTTTTCCCCTTCCATTGTTCCCCTCAGATCAGGGACCGATTTACACCTTGGACACCAGGTGTGTGCAATTAATTATCAGGTAGAACAGAAAACCAGCAGGCTCCGGACCTTGTAGGGTAAGAGTTCAATACCCTTCTTAGAGAGTAACGAGAGGCTGTGTTGTCACTGCAAGGAAGGACGATGCTGCATGAACTCTGATGTAACATGCTGGGCTGCTGTCCACAATTACTCTGTATGGAGGTAGAGGCTTGTGTCACAATATCTAGGGTGAATGGGAGGACGGCAATGGGAGTGAATGGAAATAAGAATTTGATCTTGAGCTCAGTTTCTCAGTTCTTGATGGGGACTATACAAGAGTTTTCTACAGAGCATCAAGAATGAAATGTCTGTCATCGTTTGGACAGCGAGGTTCGCTTGGTTCCATCGAATGCCCTCCTTTAGGGTTAGTGGGGAGGCTTCGCCTGCTGCAGCGTGGATACTGGATACATGCATGGCTGTGTTGGTGAGCATTGAGGCGATGCGACAGATTATGAATATTTCAGAAAGATCAGAGGCGGAAGGGAGGCTAGGGAGTGTGCGGAGGATTGAATCTGAGGGGACGCTAAAGAATACCACACACCCCCCAAAATAAGTTGTCTGACAAAGCCTGTACCAGACATCCTTGGAAGGGAAGCTTGAGTAGCTACATTTACCTGCAGTGTTTATGCTTCTAAATGTTCTTCATGTAAACCGAGACTGATATAAAAGACAACAGGGGACTGAAGCACGGACGGAAGAGTACAAATAACTTTCTTTGGTGAAGTGAGGTTATTGTGAGGTGTTGCTTCCATAAACATCACCTACACGTCATTGTGCATCAATCATTGTAACAGACACTTCATATCTGTGTGTGAATTATAGAGTCACTCTTCTAGATGGAGGCTGATGATTCTCTTCTCTGATACTCCATGTCTGGACGGTGAGGAATTCCCAGTCGTTAGCGTTCCATTTCCACCACACCCACACTCCTCCCTTCCTCTCCCGCTCATTGGAGTGCAATTAACAGATGAGTAGGAAGTTGGAGATGAGAGAGCAGGGTGAAGAGAGACACCACAGCAATGACTAGGAGTAATCATCCGAGTCAACTGACTGAGAAGCATTGCTCAGTGCAGGCTAAACGAACCAGCCCAACTGTAAAATGTGTATTTAAGTCACTCATGGATTCAGGAATCCAGTCCACTCCAGTCCACTCCAGTCCCTCCCTTCTCGTGAAACTATGTCAGTAATGAAAAAATTATCAATGGTAATATATTCATAAAGAAACAGACAGTAATGGACGCAGCTATTTACAGCATGCTGTCAGAAGATGTGGCCTGGTGGTTTATGAAGAGCTGTCTGATAGGAGCCGACTTGAAAATAATACAGTTGGCAGAGTAGTAGCAGACTTCCAGAGCACCAAGTGATGGGGGAAAACGGTTGTTAGGCCTTCCCAGAAAAAAATTATTGAGTGAATAATTCATATTCGTGACGGTAATGGGAGCACAGCTGTGTTGGTCACTTGGGCGATGCCAGCTCGAATGGATTCTTTCATATCGTGCCACCTCTGCCACTCCACTGATGACTGGGAAGAGAGTTCCAAGACGTTTGTTGTTTGTTAAATCATGGCATTCTCCAAGTCAGAGGCTCAGGCGTCAGACCTACCTGCTGTTTTGTGTCGATAGACTTTACTACTTCAGATCTTCCCTTGTGTAATGTCCTTGACATTTGCAACAGCCGTCCAATATGGAAGTTGCCTTAGGCTGGGGATAACATATCAAAAAACTGTTACTTTTATCGTTGATGTCCTTTGTTGTTCTATGACAAGAATTTAAAAAATGGTGGCGATGGAGAGGGTAGAAGTCAGAGTAAATCTGCTTTGAGTTGATAACAGCATTGTTTGAGAAGATATCTTAAGCCCCTGTCCGGCGATTTAACCCTTAGGAGATTAGGTCGCTATCGTCCCACCTCCTCTTTAACCCCAGATAGAAGACGAGTCCATATCACAGCTGACCAGAAAGAAAAAAAACAATCTTCCATCCCCATATGTAGCCTACATATGCACGCAAACACGCTCGACCTGGATACACACATTGGCACGGAGGCCTGGTCCCATGCGTGACCTGATTAGGTTCTGTAGTGTAACTGAGACCTCTGTAGTGCTCAGGCGCCACCGGGGAGGGAGGGCAGGGGGTGAGGAGAGAGACTGAAGTCAAGACAAGGGAGGAGAATTGGGTAGGGAAGGGTCACATTTTAGAAGTGGCAAACATGGAACCAAGTTAGAGACACACGTAACAAGACAGCATGATAAAAAAATAAAGGAAGGAAAAGAAAGAGATCTGGAGTTGGTTGAATCGCCGGTAATCCCCTCGCCCCATGCTGGCCTAATGTAGGACAATATCAAGGAATTAAGCAGGGGGGAGGATTAGCGCCAGTATGACCCCAGCTGCAGCTGAAAATCTCAGCCTAAACCCCCCAGAGGCAGACAGCAGCCCCAGGCGAGCCAGACTGCACCTCATGGCACAGCACCAGCAGCATGGCAGGCCTGGCCAGGGCAGACCAGGAGAATGCCCTGGCGCAGAGAATGTGTGAAAGGATGAAACTCAATTCAACCTGACATCCATTCAAACATCAGCTGGGCTCACTGGTCCAGATTCAGTATGCTGTTGAATGCCAAAAACGTGGTTGTTTTGATGCCATTGTTCTTGGTTGTTTCTGGTCATTGGAATGACATGATCATGACTGGTGTGACAGCTCTCTATTTTGACAGAGATCTGTCCAGCCATAATTGTTATTTCATTTAACCTTTATTTAACTAGGCAAGTCAGTTAAGAACACATTCTTATTTACAATGACAACCCACTGTTCCTAGGCTAACTGCATTGTTCAGCGGCAGAACGACAGACTTTTACCTTGTCAGCTCGGGGATTCGATCTAACAACCTTTCGGTTACTGGCCCAACGCTCTAACCACCAGGCTACCTGCCGCCCCAGGCTGTGCCATGTCAAATTTGACTTGGACAGTTATTAAAGTTGGTCTTGGGAGTATTTGAAAAGACTAAACCGCATAAGACGACCGAACAAGAATGTTATTTTGGTTGCATGTTGGAAGTGAAAGTGGATTTACTTGTGAAATAAAATGAGAGGATCTGTGCTCTGCTATCGCAGTGGCATAGAGGGGGTAGTAAAACTACTGTAACTAATGGCATATGGTTCCCTTTGGACAAGGATGAAGTATGAGGCACTAGAGGTTCACTGGTATGGATAATGTCATCAGCCTGAACACCTGGTTTGTGTCCAATGGGCCTTGATCAAAAGTAATGCACTATATAGGGAATAGGGTGCCAATTGGGACAAAGACCTGGACATTACTGGCACTGCTTCCCTTGTGGATCTGAACTGCCCTAAAAGAGAATGTATTGTAGGTGTGAAGGTCTTGTATGGACATTTTGGTATCAATGCCTCATTGTTGATCAGTATTTTTCATCCTAACCCATTATCTGTGTGTGAACCATGCAGGCACACATGTCATGCACCACCCCCAACTCGCTGGGGTTGTCAAAAAGAGGGGGCAATGGATTTGACAATGGATGAGGGGTAGACGAACTTCGATCGTCTCTCACTCTCTGCTGTGTACCGTCACGGATACACCACTAATGACTTTCAGTTCTAATCTATTCAAATGTGCATAAAGTCAAGAAGCTGACCAATAGTTTGTCAAAAAAAATGTTGACACATTTATTTGGCAGGAACAGCGTTTGACAAAACCTTGTAGCGACATAAACCATCAACATTTGCTCTTAAATAGGCAGGAAGGAGTAAACGGTTTCTGTTGCATAACGTTTTGTAACAAAGGAAACGTTTTGCAACAGTATCGGCGTAATGAATACACCCACGATAACTAATGTCCGACTTTTTAACGACGTTTGGGTGGTGACTAGACACTTGACAATAGGAAAGGAACATTACGCTATTCTGCCATCAGGTTCAGAGACAAATATAAAAATTGACGGAGACAGAATGCCAGAGATAGGCTACATTGCATCCAGACCAGGAAGAACATTCATGGAACGCTGGGAAATCGTGTTTCCAGTTTAGAGACAAGCGCAACACAGGAATGGAGAAACTGTGATTATCCTATCCCACTCGACTCACTTGACACGAATTTACTCTCTCCGAAGACTGTCTATACACGGGAATGTGACAAGAAATACATATCTTTCTTACCTGTCAAAATACAAGAAGTTTCGAATATTCCAGGTCTACGCAGGTCCACAAACAGACTTTTCCAACGATATACTTTGTCCTCTCTGCCTCACCTCAACTGCGGTAGGATGATACTCAGAACAATGAGTAAAAAGCCTAACATCGGAGACTCCGCCCCCTTACCATAAGCGCTGTCGACCCGACCCCACCCTTTAAATTCCAAATTGTGGAAAAGTTAACGCAATTGGCCAGAACAAAACAAAAGGTGTGTTTACTTGAGTCTATCGACCCATTAAAATGAAACCTCTGTACAGTAATATGAATATTAATTTTGTTTCATAAAAGGTATTTTTGGTCAACTACATTACTAAAACATTGTTTTGTTTTCGAATTTACAACTATGGATAAAATGTTAGTGCGTTAGCATGCCCTGCTCACACACAGGGTATTAGTCTACTTGTGTGAGAAAGTAGCCTACAGAAAGGCCACACGTTAGGATACGTCATGAAACTTGCCTAGACAGAAGGTGAGTCACATGGGTAGACCAGGTTTTATGTCGCTAAGTGGTGGCATAAACTCGTATCACATTTATATAGAGAGGACAGCCCACAGTGGTGGAAAAAGTACCCAATTGTCATAATAGAAAAATACTCAAGTAAAAGTGAAAGTCACCCAGTAAAACACTCCTCGAGTAAAAGTCTAAAAGTATTAAGTATCAAAAGTACAATTATTAATAATGTAAAATTCCTTAAATTAAGCCAACCAGACGCCACCATTTTCTTGTTTTTTATTTATTTACGGATAGCCGGGGCCACATTCCAACACTCAGACATCATTTATAAACAAAGCATGTGTGTGTAGTGAGTTCTTCAGATCAGAGGCAGTAGGGATGACTAGGGATGTTCCCTTGATAAGTACATGAATTTGACAATTTCCTTGTCCTGCTAAGTATTCAAAAATGTAACGAGCACTTTTGGGTGTCAGGGAAAATGTATGGAGTAAAAAGTACATCCTTTTCTTTAAGACTGTAATGAAGTAAAAGTTGACAGAAATATAAATAGTAAAGTAAAGTACAGATAGCCCAAAAGCTACTTAAGTAAAAATACTTTAAAGTACTATTTAAGTCCTTTACACCACTGCACATAAATACACTCATACAAACCACAAACGTCTGTGACTTTCACCATGGATTTAATGTAACCTGGCACTTTTGCTTTGTTTTAGTTGTCTGCTTTTTCTGTGAGGAAAATCACACAAACACCATACAAGACAGTGACGATGTTGCCCCCAGACACCCGTCTAAGGTCACGAGAGAGGGAGAAGGAGGAAGTGCAAGACAGAGACGCAAAATACAAGATAAATCTGGATCCATAATTTTAACCCACATTCACACTTTCATTCGTCTTTTCGAAAAACCTTTCTCGGTGGGCACAAAGAGAGTTTTAGTAACTTGTGGATGAAAATTCAAAGTGACACCCTGCATGGTGTTAGGAGTCTAGAAAGGAGAGAGAATGAGGTTACGTGAGGATAGTGACAGAGAGAAAGTGAGCATGTGGAAAGAGTTTCTCGCATGCTGTATGACAGACTGAAATAGGTCAGTCCATATCCTGCCTCAGGGTGTATTGTTGTCAGGCTAGCAGCTAGCTGTCCATTGTGACAGCCATATTCTATCCCCCTAGACTGGATGAGACAGGGGCCAGGGCCGGTGGCACGGCATATTGGGTCAGTGATGCTGATTATATAGGCCATGCGTCTGGGTGTAATAGCATGTGTGGGGTTGACTGACTAATGTCTGAAAGCCTTAGGGCTAATTGAAACTTCTCATCACAAACTTGTGTACTTTGTGATTGTGTTGCCTAGTCTACTCTTAGTAAATTGTCGTTTTGAGTGAACCGATTAAAACCTAACATGCAAACCTATTAGGAAGAATGCATCAAAAACGTATTGGTCAGGGAACCTGCAATTTCTCCCAAAGTTGAGATATGGTTTGACCGGTCCATTCGTGAATCAACACTTAGACTTTGGCTCAAGAGATCACATGATTGTTCATATCACAATAACTCACTTTAAATGTCTTCTTAAGTGGTGTAACATGATTACAATTGTGTATTACAATAAAAAAGGCAGAATTTCATTCATTTGTTTTAAATCAATTCTATATCATTAACTCTGCTAAGCTTTCTTTACAGATTAATAGATATTGTGCATAAGTGGCAATAGAATTTTCAGTGAGATGAATGGTCGTATTGTTTAAACACTGCATGCCTTGTCCTTGAACATTAGCCTGGAGGAATTATAGTGTGGGGTTCATGTGAGTTTCTGACTCATTGACTCGGTCTTGCCACCTGTTTTGGGGCCTTCAAAGACGTGTATTGACTCTTTGTTAAGGTGGGACCATTGAGGTAGAGTTTCAAAAGATTTTCTCCAGAATCAAAAACAGAACATCCATCTGGTTTTCTTGTGTGGGCAAGCATAACACACCCTGTTCCTCTGTCCGTCCTTTCTCTCTCTCTCTCTCTCTCTCTCTCTCTCTCTCTCTCTCTCTCTCTCTCTCTCTCGTGCACACACACACACACACACACACAATGCTTCCTTCTAAGCGATATCACAGATGTATTCATTGGCTTGTAACTGCTCTGAACGTTCTACATAGGGGTCATCTGAACATTCTGATGACTACATTTAGGTGCCAGTGACCAATCAGCCCTCTCCGACCTCAAAGCAAATGGACCAATGAATCTCAGTGTATATGACCGAGTCAGTTTTTCACTCCAAGGTCTTGGCTGGCTGATATGATGTCCTGCCTCACAATACTCCACTGTCTCTGCTTTTACACCCGACAGGAAATGGCCCCATTGTCCTTGGGAGAGGATGAGGCCGCCAGGCCGGGACCGGACCAGCCCCATCGGCTCACTGGCTGGATTGATAGAGAGTGTTGTAAATTATTAATGGCTGTTTCCCCAAATGTGAGACACTGTAGTCTTGTGTTTAATGTGGAAGAATGGACAGTGGGAAGCTATATACGATCTCACACCACAAGACAGAATTAGACTACTCTGCTACATTAAAACGTGTTCGAGTGATTAGTGTAGAGAGGTTCAAGTACCAATGATTTTTTGATGGATTAATATGGATACTCATATTGTCTATAAAGTGGATTGTTTAGCGTGCAACAGCTATGACAGAGTGCGTGTGATAATATCTATAATGTCCTTTGTAACTGTTGGTAGAGCATGGTGCTTGTAACACCAGGGTAGTGGGTTCGATCCCAGTGCCAACCATACGTAAAATGTATGCACACATGACTGTCACTTTGGATAAAAGCATCTGCTAAATGGCATATTATATATATATATATATACACACTGAATGTACAAAACATTAAGGACACCTGCTCTTTCCATGACATAGACTATCCAGGTGAAAGCTATGATCACTTGTTAAATCCACTTCAATCCATGTTGATGAAGGGGAGGAGACAGGTTAAAGAAGGATTTTGCCTTGAGACAATAGAGACATGGATTATGTATGTGTGACATTCAGAGGGTAAATGGGCAAGACAAAACATCTAAGTGCCTTTGAACGGGGGTATGGTAGTAGGTGCCAGGTGCACTGGTTTGTGTCAAGAACTGCAATGCTGCTGGGTTTTTCACTAACTAATGGTAACTAACAGTTTCCCGTGTGTATCAAGAATAGTCCACCACTCAAAGGACATCAAGTCCAACTTGAAACAAATGTGGGAAGCATTAGAGTCAACATGGGCCAGCATCCCTGTGGAACGCTTTTAACGCCTTGTAGAGTCCATGCCCTGATGAATTGAGGCTGTTCTGAGGGCAAAAGGGGGTGTGCAACTCAATAATAGGAAAGTGCTCTCAATGTTTTGTACACACAGTGTGTATATGTATATATTATTACATTCAAAATAAACTATAGGTATTTCAAAACTGCTAATCCAATTTTTTCATCCATCAATTTATATGTAACATGTTTTTTTTATGTACAAATATTTAATTTAACACATTATTTTGAAAGTCAATGCATTGCTTTGTGTTTTTACTGTACATGACTTTAGCCACTAGAGGTAGACAGTAGCCTACGCATCAAAACACACAACACTACACATTCAAATACTGCTTTACCCCATATATCAGCACCACCGTGTGTGTGTGTCAGTGGACGCTGCGGAGGGGAGGACGACTCATAATAATGGCTGGAATGAGTCGATGGAATGGTATCAAACACAACAAACACGTGGTCTCCACATTGTTCATACCAATCCATTGACTCCATTCCAGCCATTATTATGAGTCGTCCTCCCCCTCAGCAGCCTCCAATGGTGTGTGTGTTGTTCAGGGTCCGATTGATGCATTCCAAAGGGGTTTGGTGGTTCTCTCTGGGGGTTAAAATAGCCTAGCATTTGCTGCTCCAACCCAGTGTAAGCATCTTAAGGAGTGTGGGAGAATCTAGATATAGAGTAGGAGAGAGGTGAAGCCCATCTTTAGAATGGAAGAGACATCAAGCCCATAAGAGTTCCTTCTGTATTGGGAGGAGTGGTACAATTTCACAGCAAATTTTAAAAATGTCTCACCATATACAGTACTGTGCAAACGTTTTAGGCAGGTGTGGAAAAATGCTGTAAAGTAAGAATGCTTTTAAAAAAATGGACATGTTAATGGATTTTATTTATCAATTAACAAAAGGCAAAGTGAGTGAACAGAAGAAAAATCTACATAAAATCAATATTTGGTGTGACCACCCTTTGCCTTCAAAACAGCATCAATTCTTCTAGGTACACTTGCACACAGTTTTTGAAGGAACTCAAAGGGTTGGCCCAAACATCTTGGAGAACTAACCACAGTTCTTCAGTGGATTTAGGCAGCCTCAGGTACTTCTCTCTCTTCATGTAATCCCAGACAGACTCGATGATGTTGAGATCAGGGCTCTGTGGGGGCCATACCATCACTTCCAGGACTCCTTGTTCTTCTTCACGCTGAAGGCAGTTCTTAATGATTCTCGCTGTATGTTTGGGGTCGTTGTCATGCTGCAGAATACATTTGGGACCAATCAGATGCCTCCCTGATGGTATTGCATGATGGATAAGTAGCTGCCTGTACTTCTCAGCATTGAGGAGACCATTATTCTGACCAAATCCCCAACTCCATTTGCAGAAATGCAGCCCCTAACTTGCAAGGACCCTCCACCATGCTTCACTGTTGCCTACAGACACTCATTCATGTTCCGCTCTCCAGCAAACAAACTGTTTTCTGCTACAGCCAAATATTTCACATTTTGACTCATCAGTCCAGAGCACCTGCTGCCATTTTTTCTGCACCCCAGTTCCTGTGTTTTTCTGCATAGTTGAGTTTTTTGGCCTTGTTCCACGTCAGAGGTATGGCTTTTTGGCCGCAAGGCTTCCATGAAGGCCACTTCTGACCAAACTTCTCCAGACAGTAGATGGGTGTACTAGGGTCCCACTGTTTTCTGCCAATTCTGAGCTGATGGCACTGCTGGACATCTTCTGATTGCGAAGGGAAGTAAGCATGATGTGCCTTTCATCTGCTGCAGTACGTTTCCTTGGCCGACCACTGCGTCTACTGTCCTCAACGTTGGCCGTTTCTTTGTGCTTCTTCAAAAGAGCTGAAATCTGAAAACCCCTGTCTAACTTGACATTTCTGTCTGGGAGAGACCTTGCTGATGCAGTATACAGTGCCTTGCAAAAGTATTCACCCCCCTTGGCGTTTTTCCTATTTTGTTGCATTACAACCTGTAATTTAAATAGATTTTGATTTAATGTAATGGACATACACAAAATAGTCCAAATTGGTGAAGTGAAATGAAAAAAAACCCTGTAAAAGTGGTGCGTGCATATGCAATCACCCCCTTTGTTATGAAGCCCCTAAATAAGGTCTGGTGCAACCAATTACCTTCAGAAGTCACATATTTGGTTAAATAAAGTCCACCTATGTGCAATCTAAGTGTCACATGATCTGTCACATGATCTCAGTATATACAGTTGAAGTCGGAAGTTTACATACACTTAGATCGGAGTCATTAAAACTAGTTTTTCAACCACTCCGCAAATTTCTTGTTAACAAACTATAGTTTTGGCAAGTCAGTTAGGACATCTACTTTGTGCATGACACAAGTCATCTTTCCAACAATTGTTTACAGACAGATTATTTCACTGTATCACAATTCCAGTGGGTCAGAAGTTTACATACACTAAGTTGACTGTGCCTTTAAACAGCTTGGAAAATTGCAGAAAATTATGTCATGGCTTTAGAAGCTTCTGATAGGCTAATTGACATAATTTGAGTCAATTGGAGGTGTACCTATGGATGTTGTTCAAGGCCTACCTTCAAACTCAGTGCCTCTTTGCTTGACATCATGGGAAAATCAAAAGAAATCAGAAAATACCTCTACATTTTATTTTTTTACCTCCACAAGTCTGGTTCATCCTTGGGAGCAATTTCCAAATGCCTGAAGGTACCACATTCATCTGTACAACTAATAGTACGCAAGTATAAACACCATGGTGTCACGATCTCCAAAGATGGACCAAGGCGCAGCAAGTGTAAGGTTCCACATATTTTAACAGACTGGAACCAAATACAAAACAACAAAAAGAATGAACAGCTCATACCATGAGCGTGACGCGCGCACACAGGCAATTACAGAAAAACAATAACCCACAAACACAGGTGGGAAAGAACCAAACTATATAGGATTCCCAATTAGAGGCAACGAACAACAGCTGCCTCTAATTGGGAACCACACAAAACCAAAACATAGACAACCCTAGAAACCCCTAGTCACGCCCTGACCTAACACACGGCCAGGGCGTGACAGTACCCCCCCCCCAAAGGTGCGGACTCCGACCACACAAACTGAAACTTGATTGGGGGGTTTTAGGGTGGGGCACTAGCATCGGTGGCGGATTTACTAGGATTAAATGTCAGGGATTGTGAAAAACTGAGTTTAAATGTATTTGGCTAAGGTGTATGTAAACCTCCGACTTCAACTGTATACACCTGTTCTGAAAGGCCCCAGAGTCTGCAACACCACTAAGCAAGGGGCACCACCAATGAAGTGGCACCATGAAGACCAAGGAGTTCTCCAAACAGGTCAGGGACAAAGTTGTGGAGAAGTACAGATCAGGGTTGGGTTATAAAAATTATCGGAAACTTTGAACATCCCACGGAGCACCATTAAATCCATTATTAAAAAATGGAAAGAATATGGCACCACAACAAACCTGCCAAGAGAGGGCCGCCCAACAAAACTCACAGACCAGGCAAGGAGGGCATTAATCAGAGAGGCAACAAAGAGACCAAAGACAACCCTGAAGGAGCTGCAAAGCTCCACAGCAGAGATGGGAGTATCTGTCCATAGGACCACTTTAAGCCGTACACTCCACAGAACTGGGCTTTACGGAAGAGAGGCCACTGCTTAAAGAACAAAATAAGCAAACACATTTGGTGTTCGCCAAAAGGCATGTGGGAGACTCCCAAAACATATGGAAGAAGGTACTCTGGTCAGCTGAGTCTAAAATTGAGCTTTTTGGCCATCAAGGAAAAAGCTATGTCTGGCACAAACCCAAAACCTCCCATCACCCCGAGAACACCATCCCCACAGTGAAGCATGGTGGTGGCAGCATCATGCTGTGGGGATATTTTTCATCGGCAGGGACTGGGAAACTGGTCAGAATTGAAGGAATGATGGATGGTGCTAAATACTGGGAAATTCTTGAGGGAAACCTGTTTCAGTCTTCCATAGATTTGAGACTGTGACAGTGGTTCACCTTCCAGCAGGACAATGACTCTAAGCATACTGCTAAAGCAACACTCGAGTGGTTTAATGGGAAACATTTAAATGTCTTGGAATGGCCTAGTCAAAGCCCAGACCTCAATCCAATTGAGAATCTGTGGTATGACTTAAATATTGTTGTACACCAGCAGGAGCTGGAGCAGTTTTGCCTTGAAGAATGGGCAAAAATCCCAGGTGCTAGATGTGCCAAGCTTATAGAGACATATCCCAAGAGACATGCAGCTGTAATTGAATAGATATGCACGATCAAGTTCTGTTTTGTCTTATTTCTTGTTCGTTTCACAATAAAAAATATTTGCATCTTCAAAGTGGACGGCATGCTGTGTAAATCAAATGATACAAACCCCCAAAGAATCTATTTTAATTCCAGGTTTTAAGGCAACAAAATAGGAAAAATGCCAAGGGGGGTGAATACTTTCACAAGGCACTGTAACTACCTTGTGTCTTGTTGCTGTGCTCAGTCTTGCCATGGTGTATGACTTTTGACAATAAACCATCTTCAGCAACCTCACCTTGTAAGCTGATCCTCACCCAATTTTATTCCTCCTACACAGCTGTTTCTGTTTCAGTTAATGATTGTGTTTTAACCTACATATTGATTTGATGATCATTAGCACCTGTTTGGTATAATCATACACCTGACTATATGCCTACAAAATCCCTGACTGTGCAAGTGTACCTACAAGAATTGATGCTGTTTTGAAGGCAAAGGGTGGTCACACCAAATATGGATTTGATTTAGATTTTTCTTCTGTTCGCTCACTTTGCATTTAGTTAATTTAACCTTTATTTAACTAGGCAAGTCAGTTAAGAACAAATTCTTATTTACAATGACAGCCTAGGACGAGTGGGTTAAGTGCCTTGTTCAGGGGCAGAACAACAGGTTTTTACCTTGTCAGCTTGGGGATTTGATCTAGCAACCTTTCGGTCACTGGCCCAATGCTCTAACCACTAGGATAACCTATTAACATGTCTATTTTTGAAAGCATTCTTACTATACAGCATTTTTTCACACCTGCCTAAAACCTTTGCTGCACAGTACTGTATATCTGTACCTATTTGCACCCTTGAATATTATTACATCCATCCAATTTTATTTTTAAAAAATAAGTATGAATATAACCATAAATAATATATAAGAAAGTCAATAAACAGCCTCAAAATGTAATATAGGAAGTAGGCCAAGCTTCTTAATAATTTCCATGCTTGTAATCTGCTGCCTTCAGGTTTACTGCTTCCTTTAACCTACTGGATGAATGTCTGATATGTCAGATATAGTATAACCAAAATGATCCATTGAGCAGCAGGACATGACTAAAGACTTTTCATGTCACTGCTGGTTTGGCCTGCCTCTAATTTGAACATGGCTGGGCTGCAAACTGCAGGGCAGTTACTTTTATGAGGTACCCAGGGAACTTCCACTGGAAGTTTTTTAGGTGGTGTGACACTGTCCTCAACTTTTTTGTCTGTTGAAATCAAACAACAAGGTCTGTGTGTACATCTTATATTTACATTTGAGACACATTTGTAATACATACAATTTCACTAAATATTTTTCATATTTGCGCATGAATGCGAAATTGTTGAGGTGTTCATCATGTCTGTTACTGTTCCTGGGTGCCACTGGTTCAAGGTATTCTAGCTAAGCAAGGAGGTTGCCCGTGAAACTACATGTTCCATAATGCTTCGCTTCCAAGATGACCAAATACAGACCCAGCGCTTTGACAGCTCGAAGTCCGGAGGAAAGGTTCCTGTCAAGTTTGCGAACAACGACCTTGAAAAACTTGGATAAAAGCAAATGCGTAAGTCTCTATAAACTTGTTACCGTATGTCACAGTATTATCTGTTAATAGTTGCATTTTGGTAATTATCTTCTAAACATAGCAAAGGGGTGACCAACTTGATGAAGCGAAGTTTCCATAGGCTCGCTCACATAGGGTGGGATCAAATGGTAGGATCCCTGCCCTTTTGTTGTCGGTGGAAATGCAAAACGCCTGTGTTCTTTGAAAATGTTCTCAAAAGAAACACTTATTTATCTCAAAGAAGTAGGACAAATTAACTCATTGTACACGACTGTCACCCCCTTTTCAGTTGCAGCATAGTGAATAAATTATCAGCCAAAAAAATGAAGAGAGATGTAACGTTAGCTAGTCAACTGGAAAATTGGCTGAGGCAGATCGGATCGTATTACGACAATATTATCTAATCTTTGTTAGGCCTAATTGACAAATGAATCGCACCCATGCCGACAATTCAAGTCGATTATTAAAATGCCCTTTTTTACCGCAAACATGACACTCTTTAGTTTACATGCAATTGATTCATAGTGGACGACAAATCACAACGGGATACAGGCAGAGGGCAGATAAATAATGAATAGGATAGTCTACAAACAGGACTTGCCATGTTTCTGTTTGCCACACCATTTTTGCAACGTTTTGCAATGTTTCAAACAAACAGTAACGTTTGTCTTTGAAAATCCCCCTACCGGTATAACTGTAGTAGGCTACAATTTTATGTGTACTGTCAATGTGTCGTGTAGTTTTGTTTCCGTACCAGTACTCTGTCAATGTGGTAATGTGGCCATGTTTTGAAAACATTTGTTTATCAAAATAGGTGTATATGACCCTATCATCTACTGAATATTGATATTGTTAAACTACTGTTGGTCCTTGGAACTATCCAACACACCCTTGACACTGACTATACCAACCCTACATATTGATGGGTGTTTGCAATATACTATAGCACCTTGATACAGATACAACCAAGCAAGTTACTGTATGTCAGATCCAGTCAGCTCACTCTTTGAACTTCATAATCACTGTAACCTAGGCTGTCTTGACTCCATCCTGTTGTATTAGCTCAGAGACACAGCAGTTTTGATGACTAAATAGAAATGTCCTTTTATGGCAGCTCTTATTACTCAACTGTAACTTAGAACATGCCTTTTCTAAGTTGTGATACTTTTCCATAAATAGCCTAACAGTTCATGACCAGCCAAATGGTTTAGAGTCTATGCCAAATAATGAAGCCTCTGTAATCACAGATCTATGACGTATTCATGCCTTTCATATTCAGTGCATTCCTTTATTTCCCATTGTCTGATGTTGGCCTACCATATGCCATCAGCATGTAGCCGAAGTGTCCTAGTTTTCCGGTTAGTTTAATTGTCAAACTACAATGGACAATTGTTTCTAAAACCTATAAGCCAGATTTAGAGAGCATTTTGGGACCAAACAACATGAGCTAAGTTTATCTGCTGACTGTTGGTTGCACGTCACTGGTTTGATTATGATCCGATTTGAGCATTATTGATTGTTAATCAGTTATCTTCTACTTTTTAAAAAAACAGATTAGTTATAATAGCTGTAGGTAATGAATGTTGAACTGTATCGTAATAAACTAGTGCATGAGTAAGGCATTTGATTTGGCTAGTGTACGGCCGTGTATAAAGCAGAAAGTGAGATGTCTGATTTGACTGATGCAAATGAATGGCTCTAATCAGAGCACCAGACTGAGGCAGATAGTATGGCAGAGAGAGAGGGGGGAGAGGGAATTCCTTGCCTGCAGCTGCAATATGACAGGGTGTACAAGTGCTGACTCACAGACTGTCTTCCACTCTCATTCTCTCTCACACACTGTCTGTCACACACACCCTCTCTTTCTGTCCCTCCCCAACTCTCCATTATAACCCCACCTCCTCCCGCCTTCCCTCACTCTCTCTCTCTCTAAGGTAGCTGACAAGAGAAGCAGCAGCTGTAGAGGCCATTGGTTTTTACACGGGCTCACTCCCTCTCAAGGAGAGACTGTCCTACCAACAGTACCTGCTTCCAATCAATGCAAGGATACTCCTAGCAGCACAGTAAGTAACTGTCATTTACAACAGTAAGTGATATACTCAGTTAGTCAATAAATCTAATAACCTAATGTTATTAGCATTATTAGCATACTGTCTCTGTGTCTATGCTGCTGTAGTTAGCCTCTGACTCGGTTTGCGTACATTATCCCTGAGAGAGCCGGCACAGAGGACTTCTGTGTTTGTTCTTCTCCCCTACCTGCAACTTTGTAATGTCAATACATTTGGGCCAGACTAAACAAATTGACTGGAAACTAGAGCTGTGTGTTTCATTATGCTTTCAGTCGAATGAAAACATTGCAAACATTGACCAGAAGCACAGTAAAAAGGTCTGTTATTTTGAGATCATAGAGGCTGAGGTTCACTTCATAGCTGATGTATTGTGTTGTCTTGTGTGTATTGTTGGCCTTAGCTAGGTTGTGTAAGAGCCAGTCAAAATGCCTTCAGAAGGACTGTAGGTCTGTTGAACAACAGTACTTGCAAGATGGGGTTAACGTATACTAAGATACAATATTTCACTAACTGCTGTGGTTGTACTTTATCAGCTGTTTAGATGTTATTATGATGGTATGGTTTATCTATCCTAATGTTGTGGCTAGGTTATTATAATGGCATGAGTTCGCTAATGTTGTGTCTATACAAATGCATGCCACATGTTCACTTAACTTGGGAGGCCTATATAGAAAATATTCAATATATGGAAGTATAGGGAAATATGTGTCTGGTATGTGAGAGGGCAAATGTCTGAAAGGATTTATAGTTTACCTGGTGTGGTATGACTGACAAATAACTGAAGGAGATTTTGGCCAGACAGAGCAGATGTAGTTGGCAGCCTTTGCAGAACATGAGGGTGTGTGTGTGTGTGCGCAACACATTCATTTGTATTTGTGTGGGGCCACTTTAGGTTGATTATTGACCTGTGACAACTGCCTTGTGAGCTGGCAGAGTGGTTTCAATTTGTAATACCGTCTTCCTACTAAACACGGCGAGAGAATGTAGTACGGTGTAGTCGTCCAAGGTATTTGTGCAGAGTCAAGTTAGCATGAGTCTTATTGCATGTTGTGTGAAAGTCTATTTTATTTTAGCCACGTCGTAACTGCAGCAATTCCCACTAGCGCTGACCAAATGTGTGCATGTTAGAGGATATAGTGTGTGCATTGGCGTTCCCAACTACCCAAACCATCAATGTACTCTCTTCAAATACAACCATATGGCTAAAATAGCAACTCTTTGTCTGTTAGCATATTAGCGGTAGAATGCCACTCTGTTAAGATTGAATAGTCCTACTTGTCTTCTTAATGCCGAGTTGTGAATGACATTACATTGATGAGAATTACCACTTGACAGACATAATGATGACAGTGTGCGACTCTCAATCCTTCAACCTCTCATCACTTGTAGCTTTTGTTCAGACTCTTGTCTCTAGCTACAGGGCGTACAGGTTTTTGTTGCAGCCCAACACTAAGTCAACTAATTCAACTGATCAAGGCCTTTATGAGTAGTAGATTGGTCCGGTCACGTCAGCGGGTATGTTAGAGCTGGGCTGGAACAAAAGCCTGCACACCCTTTAGTGTATAAGCTCTGTAGGAGCAGGGCTAGTGACCCCTGGTCTACACTGAGAGAATCAGCTGAGACCGAGAGTGTGTTGGTATTTAGGTTGAGGTATTTTAGGCCACTTTCAATTCACACCGTAGTTGGAGTCCAGATATAGCTGCTCCAGTTGTCTGGGTGACTAGTGGGTTGTAAAAATAACCGCTCTCTGTCCAAGTAAAGGTTTTCCTGATACAGTGCTGTTGTCTCTCTCTCTCGTCTCTTTTTGTGGCTCTGTGTCCTCTCACTCTGTTCCCCCTTTCTCCACTTTCCCATGCCCTATACCTGCCTCTGTATCATAGCTGTATTCATTAGCTTGTAACAAATCTTCTGGATAGAGGTCATTTTAAAGATACATGCTGGTGTCTGTGTAGTATCTCTCTAGCTTTCTTACTATTTCTCTCTCTCATCCACTCTCCTGTTTTGTCTTTCTCTCATACTATACCAAGTGTTTCCTCATTTGCTTTGTGGAGCGTTATCTCTGGCCTCATATCCTGCCTTTTGTCATGACTCATGACAGGCTTTGTGATTTTCAATTTTGACTTGGTTTGTACCTGATCAAGGCCCTGCTCCTATGATCATGTCAACAGTATATGTGGCTTCATCTCTGTAGGTCCAGAGGCTTCAACGTTTGTCCAGACTTTGGTTTCGTCTGTACCATCCATATGTTTTAAGAGACAAACAGGCATAACAACAGATGGCATACAGACATCACAAGAGTCATTTTCAAAGTATCCAAATAGTGCGTATTGCTAGAAAGGCAGAACCATGAGAATAACTGAAATGTCACTCTGGAAATGCACAAACAATGATCTTCAAATGCTTTGTCCTACTCCTTTCCCCCTCTATTCCCGTACCAGAGTTAAAACAATATACATTTAAGAGACGCCACACCTTTATCAGTGAGGTGGTTGATAGACTTGGTCTTTATGGGAAATAGTACAATGAGGAAGTTAATGGTTAACCTACCAGTGCTCCCAGTTTGAGTTAATGGAGATTGCAGTGTTTGGGGTAGAGGTCGACAGATTTATTTTTCAACGCCGATACTGATTATTGGAGGACCAAAAAAAGCCGATACCAATTAATCTGCCAATTTCTGTATATATTACAACAATACTGAATGAACACTTTTATTTTAACTTAATATAGTTGTGACTTGATGAATCAGGTTTGTAGTGAAGGCAGCTCAGCCATGCTAAGTGTGCAGAAGGTCTCGTAGGCATCGTTTATTGTTTGGGGAGTGAACACTGTGTCTAGATACTCAACTGTAACAACACAGCAGCTTATCTCTGACCATGAGACAGTGGCTAAGGTCATCTCATCAGTTCAGCTCTTTTAAATGTCTCTGCATACTCCTCACCCACCTCAACCCATGTTGTCTGGCTGCTTGGCTCCAGAGATGTGTATAGTATTTACTTACTTACTCAGGCCTTTTACTCCTTCTGGATCATAGGCCATCGACTCTTTTAATAGTTCGTTTTCTGCTTTTTATTAGTTTAGTGTGTTGACTAATTATTGTCTTTTCTCAGAGGTTTGGTGGGTTTTCGGTATCTTTCCGCAATTTTTGTTTGAAGGCCTACCTAGTAGGAACTAATGTTACCTGTTCTATTTTTGGGGGCACCTCTATGGCCGTGTCTACACTTGACACTTACATGCGGCTTCTGCTATCAGAATACGAAGATCGTATTGAAAAGACGGGTCTAGACGCATAAAAGTTGCATTGGGATGCATTGTGTGCGGGTTTCTGCTCAGTCTGGATGCAATCAGGCAACCAATGGGTGACGTCATCAGCACTCTGCCCGCACACAAGTCTCCAGAAAACGTGTGTTTTGGAACTGAGAGGCACCTTTTCATTATAATGCTGGAGGAAATACGTTCCTAGTGTGTGAGTAGCATGTTTGCTGGCCTCAAATGCTAGCCAGCTAGTTAATACTTAGAAAAACAATTTTTCTTTTGGATAAAGTTATGCTATCCTGTTTGCAATCCCTTTAGTTTTTCTAGTTGTTGTGTTATTATCATATTTAGCCTATTCCACTGTTTGCAGAATGCTGGCATTTTTTAATATAGTGAGGGAAAAGGGAATCCGGACACAATGTGGACATGGTGGACACATTTAAATGTAGGTGTAGATGCATGATGTGTTTGGAATTCCATGATCAGAACTCCATAGTCAGAATACAAAAACTGCATTAACTGTCAAGTCTAGACATGGCCATACGGGAGCATCACTCCAAAATGAGGCCACTATAATTAGCCTGAACCACAATCATTAGAAAGGCTCTAATCTCGTCACCCAGAACTACATTTAGTGTGCATGCTGGCTGGTCAGCTCCTTGATTTAAGCCTATCGGGAGAGACTATATAGGCTACTATCTCATGGTAGTGTTAAATAATGAAATGGTGGGTATCGTTCAAGCACTAGTTTATCTACCTATCTATCTGATCTCATTATCCCATAGTGCCCTCACTGCCCTCCCTGGCCACCACAGTAATGGACTGTGTGGCACTACTTGAAGTTAATGAGGCCAGTTATGGGGTCAGTTACACCCTCAGTGAAAGAACATTGAAGTTCTTGAATGGAAGCCCTGTCCGGGTTCAGAAAACAAGTTTCATCACTGATGCATTCTATATTAGCTTGTGTGGGGGGGTGATCTGGCTTAGATTTACTAAAGCGATCTGAGAGGTGTACTTTCCTCTTTCTTGTTGTTATGTGGAAGTCTTCAATTGTTTGACTTTGATTGTTCTAGCTTTTCCTGTTCCCTCTGGGGGGAAAAGGTGCAGATTTCGCTCTAGTGCAAAAGGTCTTGTAAACCTTGCCCCATTTTAGTACAGAGCTTTTCTCTGGTTTGTGTACAAGCTTCTACCTTGAAGTTTAATAATTACGTACTTACCATTTGAATCAAATCCCTACTGGCAGAGGCATCAGTTGGGCTTCGTCACATGACCGAACTGTTGCCCGGGCGACCATGGGTCCAGAGTCCTTGGCCCTCTCAGCCAATTAGTGGCGAGATTTGCATTTGACAAGCTTCTCCCTCTCAGCCGGTTTGCAAATTCTGATTTGTTATTCAATCCCGTTGTGACAGGCTAAATCGAGTGTGACCCATTCATCTCTTTCTTCCCTCTTTCCTAAGTACCCTTCTCTCAAGGGCCCCTCTCCTCCCTCCTGTGTCCTCTCTCGCCGTCTCAGTTTTCCCCCTCTTTCCTACCCCCTCCCTTCCCACTTTCCTAAGTACTGTACCCTGCAAGTGTCTCTCCTCAACCATCACTATCTGTCTATTTTCTAACTCCTCCCACCCTCCCTCGCTTCTTTCTGTAGCACCCTCGTCTGCCCTGTCTTCCTCTCTCGTTCCTGTGTGACTCCACACACGTACACACCCCTTCTGAATGGCCAAAGAGCACCAAAGACAGGCTTTTCCAGACGGCCTTGACGAGTTCAACGTGAGTCCCCTGGAAGGTCAGTCAGACTCAGAATGACATCCAATTAGAGTTAGAGAGTTACACCTATACGTGACTTATTGAAGTTCACTCGGAAAAGACGCCTTATTATTCCTTCACTTTTGGCACTGCTCATCTTGGATGAACGGCCCAATGCAACTATAACACATTAAGGTAATGTTTTAACTTCTCATTTACATTAGGAAAGTATTTTGCAATCACAGAGAATAGCCTGTATGTTTGATTATATCCTTATGGATATACTGTACAGAACACATCCTCAGGGATCAGATGTGTTTGGCTTTGTCCTTAGTGGTCCAGTCTTCCGAACCCCGCGGTGTGTTTGTCTAGGGAACTGGACAATTGTTTTCTCACAGTTCCTGTGGATTCTCTGGACTGTTAATTTGCTGGCAGATCTGGGGAGCGAGGGCCTAGTGGAGCCCAGGGTTGTACAGTGGGCACACTGGGCAACGTAACAGGGTCTTTCCATTGGCATTCCGCCTGGCCCAACGACAACCACACAGAGGAAGAGACTGGGAGATGGCCAATAACCATGCTCACTGGTGAGCCCCTCTAAATGGGATACAAGGCTGCGCTTGGCTGGGTAGTTAATAGACCCACAATGTTACAATACAATGCCTGCCAACTTGGCCTGGGCAGCATGTAAATATGACAGATAAAGATATTTGTGAGACTGCTGCAGGTTAGTTGAGTACCAAATGCCAATTGATTCCCCTCAATATCTTTTCTATTTGTCATTTAAGATGTGGGAATAAGACATTTATAATTGTATAATAATATTTTGGACTGCGTCCATGCACCCTTATTTAGCATTCTAGTGAAAACACAAGTACTACTTATCATTCTAGTCACTAGACACGCTACAGAACTACCAGACATTATGCATCGTGGTGGTGGGGGGTGGATACAGTAAAAGCCAGAACTACAGTATGTATACGACCCTGCTGCTCCCTCTGACAGCTGTAAGTGGAGGGAGTGGATGGATGGATGTGGCAGGAGTGACCAGAGCAATACACTCAGTTAATTAAAGAGGTTGGAGAGGGGGAGGAAGGAGGAGAGATTGTCATTCTCATCTGTCTGTTGAGTGGGTGTGTGGCGAGCTGCGCACAGACGAGTTTTCTTTCTTTCTTCGACCTTTATTTAACTAGGCAAGTCAGTTAGGAACAAATTCTTATTTTAAATGACGGCCTAGGAACAGTGGGTTAACTGCCTTGTTCAGGGGCAGAACGATAGATTTTTACCTTGTCAGCTCGGGGATTCGATCTTTCAACGTTTCGGTTACTAGTCCAACGCTCTAACCACTAGGCTACCTGCCACCCTGTGTGTGCGTGTGTGCGTTTGCGTGTGTGTAGACGCTTGTGCGTGCGTGTGTGTAGACGCTTGTGCACGCTTGTGCGTGCGTGTGTGTACGCTTGTGCGTGCGTGTACGCTTGTGCGTGCGTGTGTGCATGCTTGTGCGCACGCTTGTGCGCGCTTGTGCGCGCGCGCGTGTGTGTGTGTGCACGCTTGTGCGTGCGCGTGTCGCATGTTTTGTCTACCCACATGCACGGTCAGTGCTTTGTTAACCCAATAGTCGTCATATAATATGTCCTTGACCCAGACTTCAATACATAGCTAATGTATTGTATGATATCCACTGTCCTTTACCACTGACCTTGATATTGCCTAGGTCTGATGTATCCAAACACTAACAACCGCAATATGACAATTAAACTGGATGTGACAATTAGTTCCATCAATAAACTATGGCTTCTTTGCTGTCCATTGTTAGAATGTCCTGAATCCCCCCCACATTTCCTCTTTCAATTACGTCGCTAGCCAGGCTATTCAGTTACAGAACGAAGGCCCGCAGCATTTCCTGGCAGACATGTAGGTGAATTGATATGCCTTATGAAGAGGGACACTCATGTTTCTCTTTGCTTTTGTAAACCGTATGAATTAGCATTTATTCTAATACTGTAATACAGGTTGCAGCTAGCCTTAGCATGCTGTCCTAGTTGGAATGTACAGCACTATGTATTGTGCCTCGTCAAGATTTGTTTAGTAACTGTGTTGGTTTAAATGTCATAAGGTGGTGTGTTGTGCTCCGGTTGTAACTTGATCTGTGTGTAGCTAGGGTAACTCTAGCTTTCTGACCTTAACTCTGGGGAAAGGCCAAGCCTAGTGAGACAATTGGAGCATACATGGCACTGTACATGGCTTTAAAAATATTAAGATGCTTGTAAATTCGTGGTTCAAGTTTCTGAACTTAAACGTGACCTATATCTGTTTGTCTTTTAACCAGGTTGTTATAGAAAATGAGAGCATCATTTCAGTATCTCACCTAGAACAACTGGTGATTTACATTTCAGTAAAGGGATGAGAGTTTTCTTGATGCATTCCATGTTCAAACGGAAAACGGCATTTAAAGTTATGCCATTCCGTACTAAAACGTAAAAGACTGATGTTGATGAATTAAAGATAGTCGGTTTGAATTCATCTTTCTAACCAGGTTTCCATCCAACCTTTTTATGCGAGTGAAGTGAATATCAGATATATTTTATGACAAGACTGATGGAAACAGAACTTTTCAGTAAACTTTCCAAAAACAAAATAAACTAGACTAGGTGGGATCTTTTTGTGTCTGCAAAATGAATTATGCGTAAAATGTAATTGGAAGCTCTTTTATGCAAATATTGATATAATAACCATAATTTCAAAGGTAACTTGGAGTCACGCATGGAGCTTTAGGCTACAGATTAAATAAGTTATGATGAACTTCACAGGGGGGTGAAAGTGCAAGGTAATGAGCTTGATGCTCCTTTCCAATAAATATCCATGTTCTCATTCTGGTGACATGATCATCAATGCTTGACTGCCGTTTGACAAATAAAAATAATCTTGCGTTTTTGTCGTAGATACAGTAATTTTTTTTGTGTGATAAACCCATCAATAGAGTTGAAAATGCGATGGAAACCCATTTAACTTGTAATTTTTATTCAGTACATGGGAACTTAACTGCAAAATGTATTTAGATGTGCATTACGTAATCACACACCTTTCATCTGCAACAAGTCAATTTGATGGAAACATAGAATATAGAATATTTGCATGTATATCTGTCGCCTAAATTCGATGGAAACCTAGCAACACTCTTTTTTCTCTCTCCCTCTCTCAGACCAGCCCTGGTACCAGATGTGCGATCAGCCTGCTGTTTCTCCCTGATTCACCAGGGGGCCTCAGTCACTCACAGGGACCAGCCCTGAGTCCTCTACCCTCACCCTGAACACCCCGGCCCCAGTCAAGCTATCCCACCCTCATCCCTCTCCTCCTCATCTCTTCTTCTGGCCCCCACACTCCCCACTGGACCCCCTGTTGACCCTCTCCCTTTATAGGGGGCAGGGCGAGGTGTCCGGGGGCCTCGATGAGGAGACCCTTCCCCTTTATGAGGGCCTTAATATGGAGTGCGACCTCCTGGAAAGAGTGGATAGGGGAAGCCATGATGTGTCCACCCTCACTGGTAGGTCACAGTGAATGAATGTAGTAGATGGGTTATAGGGAATTGGATAAGGGGTTCACTTTCATGTTGGACAGCACTTGTTATAAGCTAGCGGGAAGACTGGTCTCTTAGAACCATTGCAGGGGACATTAGATTGGACTATCATCCTGCATCCATGAACAGTGTTCAATGACATGTTTTTAATGTAATGCATTATAATGTGATGAGTGGGAACTGTGTCCTCCAGTCAGTGCCACAGGGGGGCAGCAGAGACTTGTAGATTGCAGAGCGCTCAATCCAATGTGATGAATGCTGTCTCTTTGTTCTCCCATATCTCCCCTGCCACACCCTCATACACCTCCCTCCCTCCCTTTCCACTGTCAGAACTTTGTTCAGGTGGCGATAGTGAGGTGGAGATAGTGAGCCTGCTGTCTGAGGGACTGCCTAACTACACTCTGCGGGCGGACTGCATGTTTGGCTACGACCACGACGACTGGCTCCACACTCCTCTGCTGCCCCCGGAGGTCGCCCTGGGACTCACACACGACCAGATAGAAGAGACGCTCAAGTACTTCTGTAAGTCCACCACTCTGTCCACGCTAGGCATCTAACACAGGAGAAAACAACTCTGGTACTGGTGTGCCAAATGCACCGCACCTGTTTTACTAGTTAATCACCTCACCAACTTACCTTGGAGGGAATCAACCACTTAAATCCAATGATGAGTTGACTCGTGGTGCAGCGGCTGGCGTGAGTGAAAGCACCTAACTGGTCTGCTAGATCTAAATCGGGAGCCCGTATTCATAAAGAGTTTTAGAGTAGGAGTGCTGATCTAGGATCAGGTCCCCCTGTCTATATAATCTTATTCCTTATGAGCTAAAAGGCACAACTGCTCCTTAATCAGCACTCCTACTCTGAGAGATGCTTATGAATACGGGCACCAGAGGTGAACGTAAGGCGGTGCGGTCCGGTAGGGTGTCCCGGCCAAAAATATAGTGGGGGTACCCCTTACTGGTAAAACATGAGCCTTTTCAAATAAAATGTCAAGAAAACTGTAGGCTATATTACACCATTATTTATCATTACCGCATGTCAGAGACAAGAACAATTTGCGGATGGACTTGAAAATGTCTGATATAGCCTACGTTCCAAATTGCGATGTGATTTGACGAAAACACAGACATTTTGCCAAGGCAGAGATGAGTGGCTGACACCGAGACGCAGGTGGACAGCAGTGGACGCTTTTACATTCGGGCCCTTTGATAATCGGCAAATGTCATAATACTTTTTGGTGTTTTGTGTAACAGATGTTTCTTTCAATTCACCACTGTTAAGAGGCTGGAAATATGTTGCCAGTGGATGAACGTGCACAGGTAGCCTAGTAAAACTGCCCTTTGAAGCAGGGCTGGATTAATGCAGGGGCTGAAGCTCCTGGGCCCAGGATTGTGGGGGGCCAATGAGGTAGCAAAACGTTTTTTTTTTTTTTTTAATAAAATAAATATACAGTGCATTCAGAAAGTTTTCCGACCCCTTCCCTTTTTTTAAATGTTGTTACGTTACAGCCTTATTCTAAAATGTATGAAAAAATGTTTTTCTCATCAATCTACACACAATATCCCATAATGACAAAACAAAAACAGGTTGTTAGAAATTTAGCAAATTTATGAATCATTAAAAAACATAAATACCTTATTTACATAAGTATTCAGACCCTTTGCTATGAGACTCAAAATTTAGCTTAGGTGCATCCTGTTTCCATTGATCGTCCTTGAGATGTTTCTTCAATTGATTGGCCATGATTTGGAAAGGCACACACCTGTCTATGTAAGGTCTCACAGTTGACAGTTCATGTCAGAGCAAAAATCAAGCTATGAGGTCGAAGGAATTGCCCATAGAGCTCAGAGACAGGATTGTGTTGAGGCACAGATCTGGTGAAGGATACCAAAAAATGTTTGCAGCATTGAAGGTCATTAAGAACATCATTCTTAAATGGACGATGTTTGCAACCACCAAGACTCTTCCTAGAGCTGGCCGCCTGGCAAAACTGAGCAATCGGGGAGAAGGGCCTTGGTCAGGGAACTGACCAAGAACCCAATGGTCACTCTGACAGAGCTCCAGAGTTCCTCTGTAGAGATGGGAGAACTTTCCGGAAAGACAACCATCTCTGCAGCAGTCCACCAATCAGGCCAGACGGAAGCCACTCCTCAGTAAAATGACAGTAAAATGACTCCTCATGACAGCCCGCTTGGAGTTTGCCAAAAGGCACCTAAGACTCTCAGACCATGAGAAACAAGATTCTCTGGTCTGATGAAACCAAGATTGAGCTCTTTGGCCTGAATGCCAAGCGTCACGTCTGGAGGAAACCTGGCACCATCCCTACGGTGAAGCATGGTGGTGGCAGCATCATGCTGTGGGAATGTTTTTCAGAGGCAGGGACTGGGAGACTAGTCAGGACCGAGGGAAAGAGGAACGGAGCAAAGCACAGAGATTCTTAATGAAAACCTACTCCAGAGCGCTCAGGACCTTACTGGGGCGAAGCTTCACCTTCCAACAGGACAACAACCCTAAGCACACAGCCAAGACAACGCAGGAGTGGCTTCGGGACAAGTCTCTGAATGTCCTTGAGTGGCCCAACCAGAGCCCGGTCTTGAACTCGATCGAACATCTCTGGAGAGCCCTGAAAATAGCTGTGCAGCGACGCTCCCCATCCAACCTGAGAGCTTGAGATAATCTGCAGAGAAGAGGCTGTAATGTAATAACATTTGGAAAAAGTCAAGGGGTCTGAATACATTCCGAATGCACTCTATCTTTTTTTTTACTGCAACCGCCAACCACAGGAGGACTCAGGAGCCCGCTGTCAATGAGTGTACACAGCCTGCTCCTGCTGCTCTGCTAATTGTCAGATGTGGGCCCCCTACCCCGTGAGTAACTGGGGGCCCTGTCTTGATTGGTTAACTGATTAATAAACTTAATTATATATTTTTTTAAACTACATAATAAGTCAATGTTACTGGTCATATGTGTGAGTCAGTGGCTGGGCCCAAGGCTGTTGGAAGCCCAAGAGGCAAAACAAATGTTCAAAGAGCATACTTTAGCCAAAGAGGGTCAATAGTTTCTAAACAATAACTGTGGATTAAATGTGATCACAAGCACATACAGGTAACTGCCAAAATAAGGGAAACACCAACATAAAGTGTCTTAAAATGATTTGGGCCACCACAAGTTGCCAGAACATCTTCAATGTGCCTTTGCATAGATTCTACAAGTGGACCTAAACTATGTCAGGAAAATGCACCAGACACCATAACATACTATATACTTTGTATGCCTCATAAAAAAAGAAAGAAAAAAAGTCCTTGGGCTTATGATTTCATTATCCAGCCCAGCTTTGAAGTCATTGTTTGACAATCAGATCAAAACATCATGACTGGTTGTGTTTATGCCACAATAAAATGTAATACATTTTTGAAGTTAAATTACAAATCTTTACCACTAGGCCCACAGAGATCATATTAAATTGATTGGGATTCTATATTTAATTCTATGTTTTAGGCCCATACATTTTTTGGGGACACACGCAAATGCATGCACATATAGAAGGTCCCGTACCGGGACGCAATTAATTATACTTTCAGCCCTTACGGGAACTGATGCTTAATAATACACAACTTGATGTAATGTACCTGCGGCATTCAGGACCAGGGCTACCTACTCCCAAAGCTATTGCATGTACCTCTGTGGAGGCATGTCTTATATTTCAGGTTTGAGAACATGCTATCCACTATCTAGTGTCCTAACCTGGTAAAATTAAGTCAATATATGACTTATTCCTCAGTTGAATATGTACTGAATGTCGCAGGGCTATTCAATTCCGGTCCTGGAGGGCCAAAACACTTCTGTTTTGCATCCTCTCATTCTAATTAGGGACTAATTCAGACCTGGGACACCAGGTGAGTGCAATTAACTACTAAGTAGAAACAAAAAAACTGAAATGTTTTGGCCCACCATGACCGGAATTGAACTGCCCAAAGTGTTTTATAGGCAATGTTTTAGCCTACAGCAATTCCATCTTAAAGTCCTACTGTGAATTGACCCCTCACATATGCTTTGGAATTGGTCAATGGAAACTTGTACACAGATTACACATATCCTTTAATCACTGGACCTTATAGTATAACATTAATAGGATAATCTCTCACTCTTTTGCCATTATCAGGTCATCCATATGGTGTGGATCTAAAGAGCTTGTGGTCTGGCTCCTTGC
Source organism: Brachymystax lenok tsinlingensis (assembly GCA_030435695.1). Taxonomy (NCBI): domain Eukaryota; kingdom Metazoa; phylum Chordata; class Actinopteri; order Salmoniformes; family Salmonidae; genus Brachymystax; species Brachymystax lenok. The sequence continues at coordinate 7,556,325 of CM059812.1, read as the reverse complement.
CTGTAAGACAAATACAATTGGAAGAAATAAGATACAGTGCCTTGCAAAAGTATTCACCCCCTTGGCGTTTTTCCTATTTTGTTGCATTACAACCTGTAATTTAAATAGATTTTTATTTGGATTTCATGTAATGAACATACACAAAATAGTCAAATTGGTGAAGTGAAATGAGAAAAAAATATCGTAAAAGGGGTGCATTATGTATTCACCCCCTTTGCTATGAAGCCCCTAAATAAGATCTGGTGCAACCAATTACCTTCAGAAGTCACATAATTAGTTAAATAAAGTCCACCTGTGTGCAATCGAAGTGTCACATGATCTGTCACATTATCTCAATATATATATATATATATATATATATACACCTGTTCTGAAAGGCCCCGGAGTCTGCAACACCCCTAAGCAAGGGTCACCACCAAGCAAGCGGCACCATGAAGACCAAGGAGCTCTCCAAACAGGTCAGGGACAAAGTTGTGGAGAAGTACAGATCAGGGTTGTGGTATAAAAAATATCTGAAACTTTGAACATCCCACTATTAAATCCATTATTAATAAATGGAAAGAATATGGCACCACAACAAACCTGCCAAGAGGGTGCCACCCACCAAAACTCACGGACCATGCATGGAGGGCATTAATCAGAGAGGCAACAAAGAGACCAAAGATAACCCTGAAGGAGCTGCAAAGCTTCACAGCGGAGATGGGAGTATCTGTCCATAAGACCACTTTAAGCCATACACTCCACAGAGCTGGGCTTTATGGAAGAGTGGCCAGAAAAAAGCCATTGCTTAAAGAAAAAATAAGCAAACACGTTTGGTGTTTCCCGAAAGGCATGTGGGAGACTCCCAAACATATGGAAGAAGGTACTCCGGTCAGATGAGACTAAAATAGAGATGTTTAGCCATCAAGGAAAACTCTATGTCTGGCACAAACCCAACACCTCTCATCACCCCCGAGAACACCATCCCCACAGTGAAGCAAGTGAGTGCTACAGGGCGTTAGTCATTTAGCTCAGTTACCTTAGCTTTCTTGGGAACAGGAACAATGGTGGCCCTCTTGAAGCATGTGGGAACAGCAGACTGGGATAGGGACTGATTGAATATGTCCGTAAACACACCAGCCAGCTGGTCTGCGCATGCTCTGAGGACACGGCCAGGGATGCCATCTGGGCCGGCAGCCTTGCGAGGGTTAACACATTTAAATGTTTTACTCACGGTGGCTGCGGTGAAGGTGAGCCCGCAGGTGTTGGTAGCGGGCCGTGTCAGTGGCACTGTATTGTCCTCAAAGCGAGCAAAGAAGTTGTTTAGTTTATCTGGGAGCAGGACGTCGTGGTCCGCGACGGGGGCTGGTTTTCTTTTTGTAGTCCGTGATTGACTGTAGACCCTGCCACATTCCTCTCGTGTCTGAGCCGTTGAATTGTAACTCTACTTTGTCTCTATTGACGCTTAGCTTGTTTTATTGCCTTGCGGAGGGAATAGCTACACTGTTTGTGTTCAGTCATGTTTCCGGTCGCCTTACCCTGGTTAAAAGCAGTGGTTCGCGCTTTCAGTTTTGCGCGAATGCTGCCGTCAATCCACGGTTTCTGGTTGGGGAAGGTTTTAATAGTTGCTATGGGTACAACATCACCGATGCACTTGCTAATAAACTCGCTCACCGAATCAGCGTATGCATCAATGTTGTTGTCTGATGCTATCTGGAACATATCCCAGTCCACGTGCTTGAAGCAATCTTGCAGCGTGGAATCAGATTGGTCGGACCAGCGTTGAACAGACCTGAGAACGGGCATTTCCTGTTATAGTTTCTGTCTGTAGGCTGGGAGCAACAAAATGGAGTCATGGTCAGACTTGTCGAAAGGAGGGCGGAGAATAGCCTTGTATGCATCACGGAAATTAGAATAACAATGATCCAGGATTTTACCAGCCCGGGTGGCACATTCGATATGCTGATAAAATTTAGGGAGCCTTGTTTTCAGATTAGCCTTGTTAAAATCCCTAGCCACAATAAATGCAGCCTCAGGATATGTGGTTTCCAGTTTATATAGAGTCCAATGGATTTCTTTCAGTGTCGTCGATGTGTCAGCTTGAGGGGGGATATACACGGCTGTGATTATAACCGAGGAGAATTCTCTTGGTAGATAATGCGGTCGTCATTTTGATTGTAAGGCATTCTATGTCAGGTGAACAAAAGGATTTGAGTTCCTGTATGTTGTTATGATCACACCACGACTCGTTAATCATATCCTGGTGTCTTTAAGTCACACTTGAAAACACTCTCATAATAGAGTCACACAGTAGTGGTGACTAAATGATTGGAGTTGGATGGGGTGGTATGGGTCCAAAGGGTTTGGTTGTTGGCATGTTGCCAACAGGAAGTACTGTATGTAATGACCATGGTAAACTCCTGCTAGTTTATCTTGAACTCTAAATCTAAGGTGAACATTCTTTAAGGTCTGGCTGAAGATTTTCTGTTTCAATTGTCCTTTCAACAAAGTGTTTTCGCTTGACTCTCCTATGTAGATGTGGAAAAACAAATCTAATGAGATTTGTAAATATAAAATTGGGATCGTTTTAATGGGGTAATGTTATAAAGGTAAATTCTAAAATATGAGCTAGAGATAGATATTGGTGAAATTGATCATAATCACAAGATCTTTAGTCTGATTCTAGGAAGAAACAATTGATTCGGTACATGGACGCCTGCATACTTTATCCCTCACTCTAGCACAACAAACACTCAGTTTACCCAAATCCAGCACTCAACATCATCATGCTACTGACTATTACAATGCTACTCCACTGTCATAGTCACCTTAACGGGACACTATAATATCAGAATCTCCATTTATCAATACAATACAGTAGTACATGGATGGATGGATGGACTGTTTAGTAGAGGAGCTAACAGAAGATCCTCCCCCCTCCCTCTGGTGACTTTAGGGGAGGTGTCTAATCCTCTAGCCACATCCCTTCCCCTGATGCTTGGGGCCACAGATGCCAAAAGCCACTAAACCGATTAGCCTCTTAGGTATAATCAGTTTCCTTCTGCACCTCCAGTCCAGGATTGATTTTAACAGTAGCCTTTACAAAGGGCCCCGAGCGCTGACTGCTCTTCCGACATCACGGCGACACTGACCGTACTCTCGTCACTGTGTAGGACTTGGTCGTCTTAGCAACCCAGTAGTGTATATTTTAAAGATCTCTTTGTGAGAATAGTCTAGACCGGAGAGGTGTCGGAAAGGTGACAGGTTGAAAGCTCAGAGATTGGGTTTGCTGTGTAAACAGTGTGCATTTGTTGCCTTTGGTGTCATTTTTAGAGAGACATCCTGAAGAGGTTAATTAATGCGAAAGCAAGTCAATGGTCTCAAATATAGACTGACGTTTACGATTGGTTGAACATTTTGGCCAGGTCTCCCCTGTTTTTTTTTGTTTTTTTTTACCTCAATGGGACAGCCTGGTGATATAAAGGTTGAATAAATAAAAATATACGTTGTCATGCATTTGCAAAACAAAACAAACAGACGATATGCCAGTCTTTTATGACGGTATGATATCATCAAAGATGGCATTTTCTTGTATCTGATGCGGTCTATGTTATTAAGAAAACATACAGAGCTTAAGTTGGGCACAGCGACCGGATTTCATGTGTTGACATTCATTTCACATTGGCACAGAAGTCTGAATTGGTGTTAACCTTAGTGTTAGTTGAACGTTTTCAACTTCTGACCTCATCAGTGCAGTACTAGGGTTGCCAGGTTTCCATAGGATTACATGGCTAACTCCCCCATTAGGCAGGATAGGCTATACCGTCCTTTCACTAAAGTAGTGCTGGGACGATACCAGTATTTAAAAACCAGCTGTATGTAAAATATTGTGCTGTAGCTTGGAAAAATAATACATGTGACTCTGGATGACAACATGATGATGTTTGTTTCCAACATTAGGACTGTTTTCCTAAATAAGTTAAATCCGCTTGGTGTTTTGTTTCCTTGCCAAGATACTAACGAGTATCGCGAGACTGGTATTGTCCCGACCCTACACTCAAGCCGATCGTGACTAGGGGTACGTTGCCATGTTGGTTCCCATAGGATTGCATGTAAGACAGGATAGACTGTACTCTCCTTTATTCAAGCCAATCGTAACTGGGGGTACAGTGCCAGGGATAGTAGGGTTGCCAGATTCCAATAAGATAGTGAGAATAATCCCCCATAAGGCAGGATAGGCTGTACTCTCCTTTCATTCAAGCTGCTTTGGACTGGGGGTACAGTCAGTGCCAGAGTTGCAATGGTTGAATGGCTTACTCCTTCATAAGGCATGATAGGCTGTACCCTCCTTTCACTCCGTCTTCTTTGCAGAGCACAGGACAGACAGGTACACAGCCAGTCAGCCGACACACAGCTGTGTCTTATACCTGGTCCCGTGTTGACATTAGCTTCTTAGCACGCGGCCGCGGAACGTGCCCTAAACTTCTGTTCAGCTCTTATTTGGGTGTCTCTCTTCTGGCAATCTACCTGGGTGCACACCTGTTCTGATCTAAATCTGTCCCTCCCTCCTGTTTTGCTCTCTGTTCCATCTGTGGGTTGACCCATTCACTGCTTCTCTCACTGTCTACCCTCCTCTAGCTGTCTCCTTTATAACAATTCAGTATGTTTCTCTACTCCCTTTCTCTGTTATTTCCTGTTTTTTCATGCACCTTCTGTCTCCTGGCTTCTTTTTTCCGTTTTAAAGACTCTCTCCTTCTCTGCCACCCTTTTTTAAAAGATTCAACTTCCTTCCAGTTACAGATGTATTAATAAGTAATCCTTTGTGTCTGGCTCTGTTGCTTGAAATACCAGTTCAACTTACAGTCTTAACAGAACTGGCAGGGATATGGGTGGATGCCCATGTAAGTAAATAGACACACCTGAAAGGGAGCTAACCCCTATGACAAACAACCCAGTCTCTGGGTGCGTCTGAAATGGCATCCTATTCTCTATGTAGTGCACTACTTTTGACCCGGGCTCTGTTCAAAAGTAGGGCACTAGACAGGGAGTATGGTGGCATTTCAGATGCAACCTTTGTGTTTTGCCATTGCACTGGACGGCTGACCACTTCAAAGAGCAGAACGTGACTGATTCCGCTCTTCATATGTCGTTGTTGATCAATGCATATCTATCTATGTGACCACTTCATAGTGTACTTTACACTGGTTCAATCTCTCTTTATATGACCAGTGATATGGAGCTTATGCTGTTGTTTTGCTCTGACTGTGTTTCCATGGAAACCGTAGGCGCCCATCAAACTATTTGGCCATTGACCTCTAAGGGTGTGTTCTTTCATCTTAGTCAAATATTGAACCGTGAATTGATTTCCATTGGTTGATTGCAAGGAGGTGATATCAGTGCAAAGTGGTTTCTTGTGTCAATATTGACTAGGAACCTGTGTTTTTTTCCATATCTGCGGCGGCAGAATGGATTTGTCCATGAATTAGTGTAGCAGCTCTTGGTAACACTTTACTTGATCCTTCCACTGTTATTAGTATGATATTTCAGAAGTCATGATAACTGACATAATTTTATGTGAATATAACATTGTCAGGTTGCTTTCAGTGCTATTTTATGCACACTAACAATGGCTAGGCTGGGGTGTGGGACTGTGTGGGGGGGTCCCGGATGGTTGAGGGGCAGTTGTTGGGGAACTGTGGGGGCCTTAGAGAGCCTGGCGGTTGGGAGCTTGGGCCGGTGGCTGACGGATCACTGGTTCAGGTCCCCGTTTTTGACCTTGTGAGAGATCTGTCGACGTGCCCTTGAGCCGGGCATTGACCCTGGTCGCTTCTGTGTGTCGCTCTGGATGGGAGTCTGTTAGATGACTAATGTGATGTAGTTGTTGAGCGGCTTCACTGCAAGTATATTGTATGTTTTAAATATTCTATAAAAAAACTATAAAAAAACAAAACAGTGGCTAGGTTGGCATGATCATGACTGTGTCAAATCAGTCAGCTAATTATGACTGCTTAGGTCAGGTTTGTCATAGATAATGTGAAGGAAATGTTACCAAACTTGACTACTACACGGGTTTTAATGAACTTTGGTTTGGTGCACTTTTTATTGGAGACAAAGGGCCTGACACTGTATATTCTGTACTGTAGCCTTTAGCCATCTTGGCTTAATCTAACTTTCCATTGTCTTTCTAATACTGTGACTCAACAAATCCTATTGTAGCAGCGACCTGTTTCTGTTAACTGAATTAATCAATTAGGTTTGGAAGGGTAAGGAAGTCCAATTGGATGGGCTGGTATTTTTAGGGAGTTGGCAGCCTCCATTTTGTCCTGGCTGGCTAATGCGTTGTGTTGGGGGCGCTGTGTACACAACCCTGGTAGGAAAGCGACGTGGATAGGGGGAGGAAACGGGATGGGGGGGTGTAAAGAGAGGAGACGGTGAAAGTTGTGTCCCAGCCGCCCCTTGCGTGCCGTGCTCGACCTGAAAGAAGCCGTCTGAGGGTGAAACATTTATGAAGGGGAGGTTAATATTTGATTGGGAGAGGACACTGGAGTTCCAGGGTAGCAACAGGGAGGGCACTGGGTGGATGAAGTGATGATGATGGTTGGTGGTGATGAAGGCTAGACTTCAGGGGTGTGTTTTTCCCCTATACTAAGTTGTTATATGTCAATAAAGCTTACCTGGCATATATCTGATATATTGTTTTGCCACGTATCAGTTGATGTGAAATAAGCAGCTTTAGTACTTTGGGATTACTTTATTTTAACTCTGTCAATACAGACCATTATTTGCAAAACATGAAAACAATGGGCATCTCTCCAGTTTGTACATTCACAGTTAATGTGTATTCATTCATAAAGTGTATTTGCTTTGAGAATTGAGGAACTATTGTGTTTGCATTATTTTATTGTGCATGTGAGGATTGTGCTAATATACTAAAGAGCTCAGTAAATCGAGAGGCCCTGCTGAAAACCCAGCTTGACGTCAATTCATATATCACTTTCCCTCTCAGACACCTCCCCTCTCTCCACACAAACATCAACAGTCCACCCAAACATCAACAGTCGATTTACAATCTGTCTGTGTGTACAGTATCAGTGTTGCATCCCTCTCCCTCTAGAAGGGGGTGTGGCTCAGTCTGCACCAATATTATGTGTGCAGGGAGACAACAGTCATGGCCTTGGCTGGAGCGTACCATCTCACTCTGCCTCACGGGGGTGCAGGGACTAAGTGCATTCTCTTGCTAAACCAGATTATAATTCGTATTGTGTTTTATATTAAAGCCTTGCATTTCTATATGTATAGTTCTTAGGCAAAGTTAGGTATGATCTATTTGAGCTTTTATGCGTCGTTCTGGTCTCAAGCTACCTCCGACACCGCTCCTTCTCTTTCTGCGCTCCCATAGTCCAGTGTGGCCAGGTCGATATAAGCAGCAGGGTGACGACAGATGGACCTCCCAGTCAGAGGGATTACATATTAACACTAAGGACAGCTGTCTCCTCTCACACACTTAACACATACCCACACAGTCACAGGGACACACAGAGGAGGATACTGTTTTGAACGCGCAACAGAGCATCGGCTTATTAGAATGGGCATAGAGCTGAAGCAGTGGACAGAATAATAAAAAGAGCAATATAACAGAAGGAGGGATGGAAGAGAGCTTCTGTCCGGCCACCATGGAGGTGTGGAGTTCCTCTGCTTCCGAGGAGGAAGAGAAGGAGAGCGGCCACGGGAGCCAGGAGGAGGAGGAGGAGGAAGAAGAGGAGGTGGAGGAGGGAGGAAAGCCACACAATAAGGAGATTCTGTGCAGGGAACTGATGCAAGGTGAGGGAGCAAAGGGAGCATGAGAGACGGACAGAGAAAAGAGTGATTGAGAGAGGAGCAAGGATTGAGGGAGCAATGAGAGAGAGGGAGAGAGGGGAAAGGAGGGAGTTGCAGGCCATCAGGGTGATTCTGCAGCCATAAATCGGTCTTGTTGGCAGTGTTGCTGTGCTGTAAACATACTGTAGAATCTGTGCAGCTTACAGTCAAGCTAAGTGAGTGACGGTATGGCTGGGAAGGTGCTCTTGCATGGATTCTTTGTTGTGTGAATGGTTCATTCAGCTGTGATTTCATTCACACATGCAGTAACACATGGTTAGGTTATTGACTGGCTGCATGTGTGTATATGAATATCTGAAGCCTGATCTTTGCCTCTACTTTTGAGTTATTGAAGTCACATATGCCAAATGTATAACTTACCTCCAGTGAACACGGGCTGCCAGGTATACTGAGCTTGCAGTTCTCCCCATAGAGTGTGAAGGTCACTGTGCCACAGTGTGTGTTTTTAGCAGCAGTTTGTGTTTTCCGTCAGCAGCAGCAGTGTTCTCTGTGCTGTATTGTCTCTGTGCCTTTGAGTGTCATTGACTTTGGGCTGCAGTAGACAGACTGGCTGGAAAAGGTTTGTGGACTTTTAGGACTCAATATGAAGGTCAAAAACATGGAAGTACTGGCTAACCACTGGGCACAGACGTCAGTTTGGTTGTCAACTAACGTGAATTAAGAAATACATTTCACATGTTATTCGATTTATGTTAAAAGTTGGGTGTCTAAATGCCCTTACGCTGAGGACCTTTTGCAAATCCAATTAGCTTTCCACGTGGTTATCATCATATAGATTTTTTGGGGTTGAAATTACAGGAAACAAAGGTTGATTCAACCAGTTTTTGCCCAGTGGGAATGTTCCAGTACTGTCCAATTGCCCTGATGAGAACAATGTTTTGTAAAGATGGGACCTTAACTCCATTGAATTAAGAAATTGAATCAACCCCTCATGTTTGAATTGGGTAATTTTCCATAATTGTTTGTGGGAATTTAAGCTGGTCCCAACCATGCTATTCGTTTATAGTCCTTTAATGTGGCAGGTATCCGATGATGCCCTAATTGTCTTCACTCAGTGCCTCTAGCAATACTCCATATGCTGGGTTACAGTATAATATACACTCAGTTTATTAGGTACACCTCTGCGTTCACGAAAATGGTTCTCCTACGGACATTGAGTGACGTGGCCGTGGCTTGCTATATAAAGCAGGCATCGAGACATTCAGTTTATGTTCGATTGAATGTTAGAATAGGCAAAACGAGTGACCTAAGCAACTTCGAGTGTGGCATGATCGTCGGTGCCAGGCATGCCGGTTCCAGTAGCTTGGAACGCACAACTCGTTTGTCCTTGTCGGGGGATGGGCTATTGCAGCAGACAACCACATCGGGTTCCACTCCTATCAGGTAAAAACAAGAAGAAGCGGCTCCAGTGGACACGTGATCACCAACACTGGACAATTTGAGGAGTGGAAAAACGTTGCCTGTTCTGACGAATCCCGGTTCCTGTTGCGTCATGCTGATGGCAGAGTCAGGATTTGGCATAAGCAGCATGAGTCCATGACCTCATCCTGCCTGGTGTCAACGGTACCGGCTGGTGGTGTAATGGTGTGGGGAATGTTTTCCTGGCACATGTTAGGTCCCTTGATACCAACTGAGCAACGTGTCTATGCCCCGAAGAATTTAGGCTGTTCTGGAGGCAAAGGGGGGTCCGACTCGGTACTAGATGGGTATACCAAATAAACTGGCCACCGAGTGTATAATACTGATACTACCACAGTATAATACTGAGTATATAAAATAAGAATACGGCAGATTATTCATTCTACCTCAGAATATTCTAGATCGATTCTTTGCAATATAAATCAGAAATTATTGTACATTATCAAGGGTTTGACATGCAGATAAAAGGGGCACCCTGGTTTGACACACAGATATATAGTTGCTAGGAAGTGGCCTATTTTAGCTAGAGAATGTCTTTCTTTTCAGCCTCCATTTGGTCCTTTGTCTAAACGGGCAGCATGCTGGCTGGCTGGCACCTTTTCTGTCAGTGCACTGCGACACTGGCATAGATGCTGGCACAGACCCAGAAAAACTTTTCTAGAACATCTCTGGCTTTACATGACTGTTATGCAATGGCTAAATAAAATTGGATGAATTATAATATTTCATTACACAAATACAGTACAGCTGTAATCTGTAGGCACTGCAACTCAAGGGATTTGATGATGATGTCCTCAGGGCTGCCTACACCACAGACAGGCAGAAACTTTAACCTGGGTGCAGTTTCTGCCACGAATTATGATTTCTTATCTCCCTTGTCGTCATTTAGTATTACGTGGAATTAACTAGGCTAATTATGTAATCATAAATTATGTATAGCTAGAGGCCGGATATATATTCGATGAGGTCTAATATATTTAATAGATTATGTAGAGGTCTAATATTTCATACCAAATAGTCAATTGTTCAATATTGAGATTCACTGGCTCTTTACTGCTATGCTGCCTTAAAGCACTCATAGTAGGCCTCAATGACCCTCTAGGCAGGACATTGTTGTACTGGCTGTCTCTTTCTCCCTGACCCCTGCACCACACAGCTAAACGGATCAGGGCAGGAAGACGAAGGTATTGTGATGTCACCTGCAGGTCCCAGGCACATACAATGGCCTGCCCTGTATTAGTAGCCTAATACCTCAGAATGGACGTTCCAAGAAGATCGGTAGAAAGGCTTATGATAACGTCTGTAGTGATGCGAGAATCAGACTGACGGAGGACAGAATTGAGCTTGTGGGTTTGATCCCTATGGATCCCTGTTGATCCTGTAGGCTCCTATGTACTGTACAGGATCTACTCTGAACCCTCTCGGTTAGGGTACAGCGAGCTAGGGTAGTGTGGTCTAAGACGGTAATATAGTACAGTATGTATTGCTCACAGACAGTCAACTACTGTACTGTGGCATAGCTTTTAAAGGGATAGTCCTCTTGGAAGTCATCATTCTTGAAACATTTTATTTTCAAAGAAATCAATAAAGCTTGGCACTGTGAAAATACATTTTGAAAATAAGTTGACAGCTAGATACAAATTCAGCATTAGTTCTTCTCGATAGTCCAACACAATGTTCTGTCTGCAGTGTGTCTGTATTAAATACCTTTTTCTTGTCTGGAAAGTAGTCTAGACTATAATTTTAATAAGTTTGTTGCCTGATTACAAAAAGGGTAACTTGAGCTTGTAAAGACTGAGAAGCTATTGGGGAAGCTAAATGGGGATTTAGCATTATGTACTCCCAGTAAATTTCCATGTAACCATTGGATTTGCAGTTCTATGGATTAATCTATTTTGATAATAGTACAATTAGGAATTGTTACATGGATAGAGCTATTTCTATTGTAGTGACCCGATTCTATAATTAGTCTTTGTTCTAGGAAGCTACTTTAATTGAAGTAGGCCTAGCCATATTAGAAAATGTGCCTTTGTTCTATGGAGGATTGTAGTTCCAGGTGGGAACATTAGCAGTTAGCTCATCCCAGTTAGGACAGCAGTGTTTTAGGAAGCTATACTTCCATGTGGCTATGTAATCTTATTCTTGAAAACTGGACACTTGCTCTGCTCTACCATTGAAAATGGTAGGCTACCTGATCGAACTGATTGTCCAGATTAGGGTGTTCCAGGGTATTTGACAGAATGTTAATCTTAATTAAGAACACAATTAAGGTTTGTCTTTATGATGTACTGTAGGAAAGTATCATTGTAGACTCAGCGATAAACAAAAGAACTGCAATGTATTGGCAGGTTTTGGTGCATAAGTAGCAGGTCTGTCTGTTATGGGGGGTTGGCACTGTAGCTGTGCCCAGTGCTGCAGGAAGCCGTTGGATCCAACTCATGTATTACTTCTTACATTGTTACCCCGGGAAATATAAAGTTTTATTACATACAACCGGGAGGAACTATTGGATATAAGAGCAACGTCAACTTACCAACATTACGACCAGGAATACGACTTTCCCGAAGCGGATCCTCTGTCAATAGACTGGATCCCAGCCGGCGACTCAAAACAACGGCGGTGCCGGAGAAGGGGGAAACGCGGCGGTCTTCTGGTCAGGCTACGTAGACGGGCACATCGCGCACCTCTCCCGAGTATTTTACTTGCCAATGTCCAGTCTCTGGACAACAAGGTAGACGAAATACGAGCAAGAGTTGCCTTCCAGAGAAACATCGGTGACTGCAACGTTCTTTGCTTCATGGAAACATGGCTCACTCAGGACACGTTATCAGAGTCGGTACAGCCACCTGGTTTCTCCACACATCGCGCCGACAGAAACAAACATCTATCTGGTAAGAAGAAGGGCGGGGGTGTATGCCTTATGATTAACGAGTCGTGGTGTGATCATAACAACATACAGGAACTCAAGTCCTTTTGTCTACCTGACATAGAATTCCTTACGATCAAATGCTGACCGCATTATCTACCAAGAGAATTCTCCTCGATTATAATCACAGCCGTGTACATCCTCCCTCAAGCTGACACATCGACGACACTGAAAGAAATTCATTGGACTCTATGTAAACTGGAAACCACATATCCTGAGGCTGCATTTATTGTGGCTGGGGATTTTAACAAGGCTAATCTGAAAACAAGGCTCCCTAAATTTTATCAGCATATCAAATGTGCCACCCGGGCTGGTAAAATCCTGGATCATTGTTATTCCAACTTCCATGATCCATACAAGGCTATTCTCCGTCCTCCTTTCGACAAGTCTGACCATGACTCCATTTTGTTGCTCCCAGCCTACAAACAGAAACTATAACAAGAAACGCCCGTTCTCAGGTCTGTTCAACGCTGGTCCGACCAATCTGATTCCATGCTGCAAGATTGCTTCGAGCACGTGGACTGGGATATGTTCCGGATAGCATCTGACAACAACATTGATGTATACGCTGATTCGGTGAGCGAGTTTATTAGCAAGTGCGTCGGTGATGTTGTACCCATAGCAACTATTAAAACCTTCCCCAACCAGAAACCGTGGATTGATGGCAGCATTCGCGCAAAACTGAAAGCGCGAACCACTGCTTTTAACCAGGGTAAGGCGACCGGAAACATGACTGAATACAAACAGTGTAGCTATTCCCTCCGCAAGGCAATAAAACAAGCTAAGCGTCAATATAGAGACAAAGTAGAGTCACAATTCAACGGCTCAGACACGAGAGGAATGTGGCAGGGTCTACAGTCAATCACGGACTACAAACATCGTGGACCACGACGTCCTGCTCCCAGATAAATTAAACAACCTCTTTGCTCGCTTTGAGGACAATACAGTGCCACCGATACGGCCCGCTACCAAAACCTGCGGGCTCACCTTCACCGCAGCCAACGTGAGTAAAACATTTAAATGTGTTAACCCTCGCAAGGCTGCTGGGCCAGATGGCATCCCTGGCCGTGTCCTCAGAGCATGCGCAGACCAGCTGGCTGGTGTGTTTACGGACATATTCAACCAGTCCCTATCCCAGTCTGCTGTTCCCACATGCTTCAAGAGGGCCTCATTGTTCCTGTTCCCAAGAAAGCTAAGGTAACTGAGCTAAATGACTATCGCCCCGTAGCACTCACTTCCGTCATCATGAAGTGCTTTGAGAGACTAGTCAAGGATCATATCACCTCCATCCTGCCAGACACCCTGGACCCACTCCAATTTGCTTACCGTCCCAATAGGTCCACAGACGATGCAATCGCAATCACACTGCATACTGCCCTAACCCATCTGGACAAGAGGAATACCTATGTAAGAATGCTGTTCATCGACTACAGCTCAGCATTTAACACCATAGTACCCTCCAAGCTCGTCATTAAGCTCGAGACCCTAGATCTCGACCCAGCTCTGTGCAACTGGGTCCTGGACTTCCTGACGGGCCGGCCCCAGGTGGTGAGGGTAGGAAACAACATCTCCACCCCGCTGATCCTCAACACTGGGGCCGCACAAGGGTGCGTTCTCAGCCCTCTCCTGTACTCCCTGTTTACCCATGACTGCGTGGCCAAGCACGCATCCAACTCAATCATCAAGTTTGCTGACAACACTACAGTGGTAGGCTTGATTACCAACAACAACGAGACGGCCTACAGGGAGGAGGTGAGGGCCCTCTGAGTGTAGTGTCAGGAAAATGCCCTCTCACTCAACGTCAACAAAACAAAAGAGATGATCGTGGACTTCAGGAAACAGCAGAGGGAGCACCCCCCTATCCACATCGATGGGACAGTAGTGGAGAAGGTGGAAAGTTCCTCGGCGTACACATCACGGACAAACTGAAATGGTCCACCCACACAGACAGCATGGTGACAGCAACCGTAAGGCTCTCCAGAGGGTAGTGAGGACTACACAACGCATCTCCGGGGGTAAACTACCTGCCCTCCAGGACACCTACACCACCCGATGTCACAGGAAGGCCAAAAAGATCATCAAGGACAACAACCACCCGAGCCACTGCCTGTTCACCCCGCTATCATCCAGAAGGCGAGGTCAGTACAGGTGCATCAAAGCTGGGACCGAGAGACTGAAAAACAGCTTCTATCTCAAGGCCATCAGACTGTTAAACAGCCACCACTAACATTGAGTGGCTGCTGCCGACATACTGAATTAAATGTCTAGCCACTTTAAATAATAGGAATTGGATGTAACAAATGTATCACTAGCCACATTAAACAATTTTGTATGTAATGTTTACATATTCGACATTACTCATATCAAATGTATACACTGTACTCTAAACCATCCACTGAATCTTGCCTATGCCGTTCGGCCATCGACTCAAATCTCTAGACACTTTAATAATTATAATTGGATGAAATAAATGTATCACTAGCCATTTTAAACAATGCCATTTACATAATGTTTACATATCCTACATTACTCATCTCATATGTATATACTGTACTCCATACCATCTACTGCATCTTGCCTACGCTGGTCAGCCATCGCTCATCCATATATTTATATGTACATACTCATATTCATTCATTTACTCTTGTGTGTGTATAAGGTAGTTGTTGTGAATTTGTTCAATTACTTGTTAAATACTACTGCATGGTCGGAACTAGAAGCACAAGCATTTCGCTACACTCGCATTAACATCTGCTAACCATGTGTATGTGACAAATACAATTTGATTTGAACCACCACCTGCTTCTGCGGACTGGTCTCAGTATCCTAGAACAAGATGTTATTTCTCTTTCTCTCTCACTCTCTCTTTCTCCTTTCTTTTCATTCTCTGTTTCTCTCCTTCTCAATTTCTCTCCCTATATCTCTTTTCCCACGCTGCAGACCCCCATCACCTCTAAACAATGACACACACTATTTTCTTAAAGGGTTCAAAGGATTAATGACTGTAGGCATACAGTAGATCCGGACCAGGACCATTTCATTCCATAAAATAATTGGCTCATGGATACTGTTACACAGTCGCCTCATTTTCAGCCAAATGCTGCCCCTCACTTTAATTATTTTAATCTACTGTACAGTACCGATGAGTACCTCATCTCCTTGGTGCCAGCCAGGCTTTTGATCAAAGGGAGATTTGAATGGCTGATTTGAACATAGGGGTATGTTACTGCAAGTACCTGCATGCTGATGAAAATAATTGTAAACTTGAAAGTCCCGGCTGATTGGTCGGGATATAAACATCTTTTGGATTATATGGAGATGAATGATTACTATGGCGAACGAAGCATCAGCTGTAACTCCATGATGACTCATCTTCCAAACAGGATGACCACTATTCACCCGCCCATCAGTCCTGAACAGGGTCGCAGTGTCCATTCACAAACCAGTAAACAAACTGACCTGTCTATAACCAGACCTCTCTATAATCACGGCCATAGATATCCAGCCTAACTTCCTACTGGGGGTTAACTGTTCTCATTACAGTTTTCTACTGCAGCTTGTGCTGAGGTATATTTATATCAGTGGGAAAGAGAGAGATGGGTCTTATCCCTGTAATGAGGATCAGGCTAAGAGGATAAGCTCTGACTGACTGGCTACGTGGTAATGTGGTGGTCAGAGCCCGGTCTGTTTCCTTTCAACTGTTGTTGACCATGAGTCATTCACAGAAAGAGAGGGGATAAGAGAGGACATGGTTGCAGGACAATAATGACCTAGTCCACTGGGCAGTTAGCTTTTACCTCTCAAAGTTTTACTTCCCGATATCGTGGTCAAATTAACTGAATTCTGTGGTCAGTGTACGCCAGAAATGATCTTAGCTCCTGTGACCATTTAAGTTTCTAACCAGAAGGTTACTGTCTCTATACTGTCCCAATAATGTCCTCTCCTACTTTTCAGTGAACTATATATTAATCAGGTATTTTTCCCATCTCCCTCCTACAGTGCTGTGTTCAGAGAGAGTGGGCCAGGTCACTAAGACGTACCATGACATCGATGCTGTCACCCACCTACTGGAAGAGGTAAGTAAATATAACGGGATTGTTTTCATATGTAAACCCTTAATCAAACTGAATAATGTGTAACTGAGAAAATATTATACATTTGAGCAAATCACAATAGTCATCAGCTATAAGCATGTTGCTAGAATGATAAACAAGTCTTCTACTAGAAACTAGACTGTAACTACTACATCACAGAATGAAGAACATCAAACCGTTGTCGTCTTGCAGAAAGAGCGGGACCTCGAGTTGGCGGCCCGGATCGGCCAATCACTGCTCAAGCAGAATCGGGATCTAACGGCACGGAATGAGTTAATGGACGAACAGCTGGAGATCGCTAAGGAAGAGGTATAAAACCATCACTGTAGCCCTACTTTGATTTATCTCACCTATTACAGACAGAATACAGTAGTACTGGAGCATAGCATTTAGCGAGAGAAAATACACACTCATTTTGGTCCTGGAATATGAAACTTACAGCGTATGTAGTCTTTTGTTCCAGCCCGGCATTAACACAGCTGGTTCAACTTTGATTTCGACCTTGTATCGCTTGAATCATTGCATTAATGCTAAGCGGGATCAAACACCTGCACACCCGGTAACTCTCGCCCGGACCAGGAATAGGGACCACTGTACATGATAGATCCTAGTTCAGTACTCTGACCCTGCTTCCTGGTTCCCGTTCACCAGATAGCCCAGCTGCGACATGAGCTCTCCATGAGAGACGACCTGCTCCACTTGTACGCCAGCACAGAGGAGATCGAGAACGCCTCCGACTCACACGCACTGTGAGTACACACACACACACACGCAGGTAAACGTAAGACTTAAATTCTGACTGCCTTCTCCCTCTCTCCTGGTTTTCAGAATGAAGAGGAACGAATCGTCTAACTCCCTCAGTAACTTTGTCAATTATGACTTCATACAGCAGAAACTCAAAGGTCTGGAGGAGGAGAACCTCAAACTACGCTGTGAGGTGTGGAACACTGACTACTTCTAAATACCTGAAGTCATTGAAGTGGATTGGAAACTTGCTAATGCCATTGATGTTGCTACTCCACAGGCCAATGAACTGACGTCAGAGACCGCTAACTATGAGGAACAAGAGCAGGAGCTGATGATGGTGTGTGTGGAGGAACTCAGTAAGTCTACTATAATGTACAACAGTGTAATACTATACATATTTGTTCATGTATACGTTATTACTGTGTTCCTCAGGGGTGAGGTAATCGGTGAGTTGGTGAATACAGTGAAAACAGTATGTGTTCGTACTGTGTATTTATACTAACCCTCTCCATCTCTCTCCCTCCTCTTTTTCTCTCTCTGTCGTGTTCTCTCCTTCTCTCCCTCAATCTTTTTGTTCTACCTCCCTCCCCCAGCCTCTGTGAATAAGCAGGTGGTGGACCTGTCTGATGAGTTGGCCCGTAAGGTGGAGGACACTCTCAGGCAGCAGGAGGAGATCAGCTCCCTGCTCGCACAAATAGTCGACCTGCAGGCACGCTGCAAAAGGGTGAGTGATCACAGACACAACAAGGCAAACGCATACACACACCTAAATACATACCCACATACACACAAGCATGCAGTGCACGGACACACACACAGAGAGTTGACATGGCACTCCTCATGCCTTGAGGTTCCACAAGGACAAAAGACTCAAGACTCACCCACACCGAACACTTCTATAAGGGAGTACATTAAATATTTACATGTGCACTGAAGTTGGTATCTACAGTATCAAGTTGGTATACACTATCTACAGTATCACTGATACGATCATGGTATTAACTCTCCACTCTGTTCCTCTAGCTCACCACTGACAACGAAGAGCTGACCCAGCACCTGAGTGCCTCGCGGGAGAGCCAATCACAGCTCAAATCAGAGGTAAGACACGCCCTCCACACTCTCCCCACAATCCACAACTCATTACCCTCCA
The DNA here is from genome assembly GCA_030435695.1 of Brachymystax lenok tsinlingensis. Taxonomy (NCBI): domain Eukaryota; kingdom Metazoa; phylum Chordata; class Actinopteri; order Salmoniformes; family Salmonidae; genus Brachymystax; species Brachymystax lenok. The sequence continues at coordinate 7,538,132 of CM059812.1, read as the reverse complement.
ATGAGCTATCTATAACTAGTAGGATAAAGTTGCTTTTTAACACTGATCTAAGGTCGGTTTTTGGCTTTCCCCCTTATTGTTAATGCAATGATTTGGGGAGGCTAAGCTAATCGTTGATCTGTCCCTCAAGGCAAGCTTGTACATAACCGCAGTAGCAGTGTGTATTTAACTGACCTCTGGCACTCCCTGGCTGCAGCTAAACTACCTGCAGGACAAGTACTCAGAGTGTGAGGACATGCTACAGGAGGCCAGAGAGGACATTAAGAACCTGCGCAACAAGAGCCTGCCCAACAGCACGGTGCAGCGCTACAGCTCCCTATCAGCCGTGTTCCCCATGGACTCCCTGGCAGCAGAGATAGAGGGTACCTTCCGCAAGGGCCTGGACGTCCCCGCCCCCTCCGAGTACAAGTGAGTGATGATGTCACTGTGAAAACATAAAACACCGGTGACAATGTGCTTTTTCCAACCTGTTAAGCTCAGTTGAATAACAATACCGGTATGTCAGTTATGTGCCAGAGGTGAAGTGTTATCAAGTACGTATGATTTAACAAAGACAGCATGACATAACAAAGCACATCTATTATGAAAAAATGATGGAAAAAAGTTATGAAGTCAAATACAATTTTTCAAATGTTTCCAGAATTACACCAAAGAAGATCTAATATTCAAGCAGAAATACACTGACATAAACATTGAAATGTTAGACTTACTACCAGGCACTTTGTCACCATCACTAATCTATATGGTTTATCTATGGTTGTCCAAGGAATCACCCGTGGCGCGTGTTTGAGACGGTGAAGGTGGTGAACCAAGCGTCGAGGCTGCGGTCGCGGTGCCACTCCCCCGGCCAGGTGCCCGGCTCCAGCCCTGTGTCGCTGCGCTCCAGCCGCGCCTCCACCCCCCGGACCAGCTACTACGGCTCAGACAGCGCCAGCCTCACCTTGGAGGACAAATCACCTAGTGCCGTATCGAGGCTGGCAGAGGTGGTACACACTGAGGACAGCAGGTGAGACTGGCAACAGTGTGTAAATATACACTACCGGTCAAAGGTTTTAGAACACCTACTCATTCATGGGTTTTTCTTTATTTTTTGTATTTTCTACATTGTAGAATAATAGTGAAGACATCAAAACTATTAAATACACATATAGAATCATGTAGTAACCAAAAAATGTGTTAAACAAATCAAAATATATTTTATTTTTGAGATTCTTCAAATAGCCACCCTTTGCCTTGATGACAGCTTTGCACACTCTTGGCATTCTCTCATATTATGGCAAGAACGGTTCAAATAAGCAAAGAGACACAACAGTCCATCATTACTTGAAGGTCAGTCAATACGTAAAATCTCAAGAACTTTGAAAGTTTCTTCAAGTGCAGTCGCAAAAACCATCAAGCGCTATGATGAAACTGGCTCTCATGAGGACCGCCACAGGAAAGGAAGACCCAGAGTAACCTCTGCTGCAGAGGATAAGTTCAGTAGAGTTACCAGCCTCAGAAATTGCAGCCCAAACAAAGCTTCACAGAGTTCAAGTAACAGACACATCTCAACATCAACTGTTCAGAGGAGACATTAGACCATTGAAAATTTGTCCATTGGTCTGGAGTCCAAATTGGAGATTTTGGGTCCAACCTCTGTCTTTGTGAGACACGGTGTGGGTGAATGGATGATCTCTGCATGTTTATTTCCCACCGTAAAGCATGGAGGAGGTGTTATGGTGTGGGGGTGATTTCAAGTCACACCAGCATGGCTACCACTATCACGTTTCAGGTAGGACCCAGATGCAGACGGTGTCGAAGAAACAAAAGTTTATTTCTGAAACCGGGGCAGGCAAACGCCCAGAAGGCATGCAGGGGTCAATAATCCAGAGAGGGTGCAAAGGGTCCAGAAAGGCAGGCAGGTTCAGGGTAGGCAGAATATTCAAAACCGGGAAGGACTAGAAAACAGGAGCAAGAAACAGGCAGGAGCAGGGGAACAAACTCTGGTAGGTTTCACGAACAAAATGAACTGGCAACAGACACCGAGAACACAAGTATAAATACAAAGGGGATAATGGGGAAGATGGGCGACACCTGGAGGGGGGTGGAGACAAGCACAAAGACAGGTGAAACAGATCAGGGTGTGACAACCATAGCATTCTGCAGCGATACGCCATCCCATCTGGGTTGGGCTTAGTGGGACTATCATTTGTTTTTCAACAGGACAATGACCCAATACACCCACCTCCAGGCTGTTTTAAGGGCTATTTTACCAAAAAGGAAAGTGATGGAGTACTGCATCAGATGACCTGGCCTCCACAATCCCCCGACCTCAACCAAATCGAGATGGTTAGGGATGAGTCGGACCGCAGAGTGAAGGAAAAGCAACCTACAAGTGCTCAGCATATGTGGGAACTCCTTCAAGACTGTTGGAAAAACATTCCAGGTGAAGCTGGTTGAGAGAATGCCAAGAGTGTGCAAAGCCACCACCAAGCTATTTGAAGAATCTCAAATATATAAAATGTAATTTGATTTGTTTAACACTTTTTTGGTTACTACATGATTCCATATGTGTTATTTCATAGTTTTGATGTCTTCACTATTATTCTACAATGAAGAAAATAGTACAAATAAAGAACAACCCTTGAATGAGTAGGTGTTCTTAAACTTTTGACCGGTAGTGTACATGGGTATTTATGGGTATTCAGTGGGGGAAAAAAGTATTTAGTCAGCCACCAATTGTGCAAGTTCTCTCACTTAAAAAGATGAGAGAGGCCTGTAATTTTCATCATAGGTACACTTCAACTATGACAGACAAACTGAGGGAAAAAAATCCAGAAAATCACATTGTAGGATTTTTTTATGAATTTATTTGCAAATTATGGTGGAAAATAAGTATTTGGTCACATACAAACAAGCAAGATTTCTGGCTCTCACAGACCTGTAACTTCTTCTTTAAGAGGTTCCTCTGTCCTCCACTCATTACCTGTATTAATGGCACCTGTTTGAACTTGTTATCAGTATAAAAGACACCTGTCCACAACCTGTATGTGTGAATTACATTAACTCTCATAGTCTACAGACATCAGACACACAGAGTATTTACTTTTCAAATCAAATTACTTTGTATTTGTCACATGCTTTGCAGACAACAGGTGTAGACTAACAGTGAAATGCTTTTCCATAGTATATTAATGGACTTCTGTCACTCATACATTTTCAAACATAAAACTTCTACTTCTCTGGTCTATGTGTACTAATAACAGCAGTGCATCTGTATTCAAAACCTATTCAACCTCATCTACTCTGAGTGTTAGTGCATCAACAGTGTGCAGTATATCACTAACCTGCCTTTATTTTTCTCTGATCTCAGTGTGAGTGGCCCTAAGCGTCTGGGTATGCCGGGCATGCCTGGAGGCCAGGACCTTGAGGCCGCTCTCCGCTGTTTATCTGACCGCCAGCAGAGCCATGCCTCAGAGCGCCCCTTCTTTGAGGTGGAGCGGGAACGCAAACTCCGCGCCCTGGCCGCCGCCTGCCAGCGGGGCAGCAAGGAGGTGGGCGAGCTGGGCTCCAGCGGGTTCCTTACACCCAATGACAGCCTGGTGTCCAGCTCGGTGGCGTCAACAGGCACCAACTACTCCAATGGCAGCTCGCTGCACTCCTCGGCCGGATCGGGGGGCTCGCGCTCTTACCTACCTGACCGCCTGCAGATTGTCAAGCCCCTGGAAGGTGAGGAGGGACGGGGAGACGCTGTGTGTGTTCTTTGCTGAGATATTAGGTGTGCGGTAGCTCAACTGTTAGTTTTACGGTAACTTGCCTAAGGTTGATGGACTCAATTGCATGTGAAAGTATGAATGTAGTTTCTAAAGCTGAAAATAGACACTCTTTACAATTATTTCCTTCTTTCAATATGAAAAATATACATGATAAGAGAATACAGGTTATTACATAAATAAATACATGTGTTATTCCCAACATACAACAATGTTAACTATAGCACCCTTCCTCTCCACCCCAGGCTCAGTGACCCTGCACAACTGGCAGCAGCTGGCCAAGCCCAACCTGGGAGGTATCCTACACCCTCGCCCGGGGGTCCTCACCAAAGACTTCCGGGAGCTGGAGATCGACCTCCAACACGTCTACAGCCTCAATGACTTGGAAGAGGACGAGCCTGACCTATTACAGCTCTCCCATGGCCTGGCTGCCGTAGCCCACGGCACCATGGGTAAGAAAAGAGGCCACAGGGTATTGTTTAGTTGAATTTAGTAGATACGGTTGATAGGGTCTCAATTGTGAGTGAAAACACTCAAACATACACACACAGTACACACTCATTCCTCTGGTCCATCTAGTCTGGTGTGGAAATCTGATCATTCTCCCTTCTCCCTCCGACGGAACTCTTTAGGTCCGTCAGATTGGGTAAGGGAGAACGATCAGGCATTGACACTGGAACCTTCTATTTGGATAACATGTCTACTGTGGTCCATATCCCCCTAAGTTCATCTGTGTGGTAGGTGTGATGTTACTAAACAGTTTGTGTCATTCCAAGTCATACTGTTGTTGTATATCGTACATTCTCCCATCCGGGTCGTTTGATGGGTGGCTCTGGGATTTTCCTCATCCGTTGTGAGTAGTTGTGTGTGCTGTTGTGTGTGTGTTTTTGTGTAGTTGTGTAAAGTGTGTCCATCACCCACAGTCACTCCTCCATCCTCCGGCCCCAACCTCCCCCCAGACCCCTCCCACCCACACCGTCACCACCTGTCGGCGCCACCACCCGTCCCTCCTGCTCCCCTCCTCCACCAGGTAAGATCTGCGAGTCCCTCACACACACCTATTCATTGGTAACATTTTATTTTACAGTCCAGTTTCACATTTTATTTTATGTATTCTTTATTTAACCAGGAAGGTCCTTGAGATATTTTTTTCGAAGAAGACCTGGCCAAGAAAGCAGTGTACAGCCAAGTGCAAAAAGTTACATGTTTTTTGTCTGGTATTTACTAAGAACGTATATATGGTGACAATGAATATTTCCTGGAAGTTTCGTCAAAGACGTCGAAATAATAGGTAACCTGGTACTAAATAGTATGGTACTAAATGGTGTTTGAAATGAATCCAAAGGAACATAAGTAATTACCAGGTAGTGGACTGTTGAAGGTCGACTGACCTAAAGCTCAGCTACTATTAAAAGACATTTGCATCTGAATGGAAGTGTGCAGAGACTTTTCCCTGTTTCTCCAGTTGTGCATTTAGCCTGCAGCACCATCACTAATCGGTTTTGTGTGTACGGTTGATTCTGCCTATTATCCCAGGTAGTGAACTGTAAAATCAGGTGAAATCCAATTATTTTTCATTAATTTGCCTTTTGGTATTCATTCAATCATTCATTCACTCATTAAACCAAAGCCCAATATTAGTAGTAACTTGAAAAGGTATTGACAATATGACTAGAAAAGACAACACCACTCTCAAAACAACAGCAGCTGTGCTGCTCCGTCTTTCTCCTCAAAAGTACCTTGCTACTTTGTGTGTGTGTGTAGCAGTCCTTCTCTCCTCCCTTACTCAATCCGTCTCTCCTTACCCCATGTCTCTCCCCTCAGTGGTAGGAAACGCGGGTCCAAGCACTTTCTCCAGCTCTAAAGTGGGCTTCCTAGGCAAAGTAAGAGCCAACAGGCATGGACAGAGTGGGAATGATGCAGGAAAATCCCATATGTATCCCCTAACTTTTCTAAACCATGCCCCTTCTAACTCTGACCCCACCCAACCCCAAAGCAAAACTATTGATCATACTCCACGCTAGAGCCTTAAGCAAACACCACTACAAAGTAACGCGAATGAATGCACTCGCAGCTACGACAATGCTTCAACTTTCTATGCATAAAACAAATGGATGTTCTCGTGTCTATTTAAATGACTTTGAGGTTTAGTATTTGATTATTGGGGTCAAACCCTAAATTAAGATACACACGTAACTCAAACTTTAATACACACAGGTCTCCCATTCCAACATTTTAATGCCTGCTTCTCTATTAAGGATTTGGTCCATTATCTTGAATCTACTTCGTAAACAACATGTCACACACTTGCTTGGCTTGCTATCTTGGACACCATGGCCCCTGTGCTCATCTTAACAGTTCCTGATCCCATCCAGATTCTTCCAGGTCAACTGCATGAACCAACAGGTATCCTCTTTTCAGTTCTCAGGCTGACTAACTAACTGACTAACACAATCTCTAACCCACCTTTACAGGCGTAATCCATCACTGGGAGCAACTAAACTAACTAACCACTCTTAATTCATGTTGCACTGTTACTAATGCTCCTAAGCTTCTAGCTATGTAGTTATTACATATAACAGAACTCCTGTGTCTGATTGGAGTTTCTCTTTTCCTGTATTTACAGCCTTTGCTCTCGCAGCCTGTCCGCTTGTGGGAGCTGTGAGCATCTGAGAACCACGTCGCCCTCTTCTTCCAATCAGCAGCACTATGTGCTGACCTTTGACCCTAGCCAGGGCGGTGGCCACCACTCCACCTCCACCCCAGCACCTCCTCTATCACTGGGACTCCTGAGGCTGCTGAAGGAGCAGGGCATCTCCGCCTCCACCCTCCCCTACCCTTACCACCAACTGACCCCACACACAGCCCACACACGCCCCACAACGGCAGAGGAAGAGCGGGGTGGAGGGACATGCACTATGGAGGAAGAAGGGAGAATGAACATTTTCAGCTTAAACCTGGTAGAGAAGCTGAGGAGTCTGGGACTTCACAAGGTGGCAACACGAGGCGTGGTGGACTGAAGAGAAAACGAAGAGGAGAGAGAAGCAATCAGGCAATACAGTCATCCTCCTTGAGTCTGTGAGACTGGGAAAACTCCTTCTCCCCTTCCTCCTTAATCGTCATTGACTTCAATCCACATGCTGGCTATGCCACTGTACCGCCATTTTGTGTTTCAGGCCCACAGCAATACATCGTAAAATGGAACCTCGGGAGGACCAAAGAGCCATACGTTGAGTTTCTGTTATGTGTACAGTCACTCCTCTGTTTGTAATGGACTCATGTATTGTATATACTAGGTCTCCATGACAATGTGTGACGTCATGATCATTCTCAAGAGACTCACCTGATCACCGGTCCGGCTGGCTTGAACACACGCAAGGGTTTTAGATTTTTTATGCTTTTTTTATATTTATTTTTTTACCATCAAATACCTTTTCATTACTTTGGGAAAGATTCGAGGTATCGTTATTTAAGAACCACCAAACTGACTAGTTTGTCACACTTAAAAAACCCAAGATGCACTGGAATTCAGTATGTCCTTTTGCATATTAGCTGCTATTAGAAAATGAAGCATTTGTGGGTATTAACCACATTGACTTTACTGTGGTAAAACCACAAGCACTTCAACCACTACCCATTACAGAATGGTAGAGAAATTGATACGCTGACTTTACTTCCTGAACGTTTGTGACATTGACATTCACTGAGATATACTACACTGCTCTTTACCCAAAAGTCCTCATTTAGCACTCGCTGTTCTGTGTGTTTACATGGCATCACACATCATCACCTGCTGCAAGTCATTGTAAAATGCTTTACTTCGAAATGCTGTCAGTTATGTCAGTCATTGTAAACTTCTGTATTTAGTCAAACCTCACCAAAAGCATTCAGGTAGTCTACCATGCTGTATCCAAGACAACAGAAAGTGACTGTAAAAGGTCACTGCACTATATGTGCTGGATCTGTGTTAACAGACCTTAAACTAAAGTTTTGTTGGTACAAATGTAATTCATGTCATCGGGAATAATGAAAGTGAGCTGTATGAAAAAAGTATGATCAAATTATCATGGACTGCATGCTTTTTTGGATGCTCTTTCGGGTGTCTGGACAATCAATTGTAGATAAAAGGCTAGGATACTGCAGATCAAAATGGAAAATGAATTCAAATTGTTATAATTGAAATCAACTAAACAGCAATACATATATTTCAGATGTTGAAATTGACTACTCTTTGCTGAATTCTATGTTATCACTGAGGTATGTCTGTATAAATTGTACCACATTACATTAAAAAGTACATTGTATTTCCATCAGCCACGTGCATACGTGTTCTTTTTCTACTCGAAGGGCCGGTTTCCCCGGACACATTAAGCCTTGTCCGAGACTAAAAAATAACACTTAATGTAGATTCTGTGTCCGGGAAACCAACCCCTGTCCCAAACCAAATCAAGAAATGTACGTAGACATATACTGCAAACATGTTTATTTTGACACTTGGATAAAAATAATCAAAACTCATGATATAAGCCAATGAAAATATGCAGACGTTCCTCAGTTGGCCTGTGGTACGTCTCTACTCTGCACTCCGCCGTCCAAAGTCAACCCATCCTTGGTAGTCCCGGCCCGGACACTCGTTAATCTCTGCGAACAATACAAACCTACATGAACCAATTAGAAAAGTTCAATGTGCATTTAAATTGCTCAAGCGAACAACGATGCACTTCAAATGTGCCACGGTACATGTTGGCATCTCTCTCTCTCACACACACTTGACTCGGCACCACCACGTACCTGAGATGGCCTGCATGATTTGCTTGGACATGAACTCGCGCTGGTCCTCCGACAGGTGCGACATCCTCTCCATCCGTGCCATGCTCGTTTGAGTGTCTTGCGCCATCCTAACAACGTTCTCCGCAGCATTCCTCACTGCCTTCCTCCTGGCCAGTAGCTGTGGCAGTATCCCACCCTGTTTGGTGTTGCCATCTGACTTGGATACGGGTGATGTCAAACCAACCCCCACTAGCGCTGCCAGGAGGACGCACACCAACAATCCACTCATTGCCATGCCTGGACGCAGAAGAAGAGGTTTCTTACAATATAGCTTTAGATTATTAAAAGTAGGGAATGCAAAAAGCAATTTTTGGTGTGAAAGTGACAGTGGCAATTACCTTAAAATAGAGGTAATCGTACGTAACAGTCTGTACAAAACGAAGTCAGCAAGTGTGAATGATATTGCCAGTTGTCTATGTCAGGTCTTTTATACACAAAGGTCTATCTAACCAATATGGTCAAAGAGCAATGTCGGATAACAATGTCCAAGATAGATCCCTTGATTGATTAAAAAAGACTATGGAAACTCAATGCGTAATGGATGCTTGGTGCCAGAATGGAGCGCATCAATATTCTAATCGTTCACCTGGAAATGAGAGAAACTATTTCTCAGACATTCAATAGTGGTTGTTGTTACAGAAGTCTACAACCCTGTCAAAACACCTGTATCCAAGGCCAAGGTCCATCAACTCTAACTTCCACTTGCATTGACATGCAATAAAAACCATGGATCAATAATTAAAAAGGCCATAGAAAAAGTTGAAAGTGGTGCATCACTTAGAAACACATTTGTTGTTCTTAATATAGACCTAGTTGTAAAATTATTATGACAATGATATCATGAAGGCATAATTTAAACCGATGAGGAAGGGTTAAGTGGACAGTGTGTGATGACGTACATCCTCCATCTTTGACTGGGACAAACAGAGTTGTTTACCTATAGATTTTTGTTAAAGTATCTTCTGTATATAATATGGTCTTTAGTGTCACTGTTGTAAAGAGGAGTAGGCAGGATGCAGTTGCAGGTTTATAACTACTTAATTTGTTTAAGGACCATAAATCAAAGCATGACGAAACCCAAACGCTGTTGTGTTCAAAATATATCTTCATAAACAAAAGAGTACAGGACGAACCCAAAGTTCAAAATATAAAGTTCTCAGGAAATAGTAGGAGAGATTCCTCTCAGGAAAACAAGTAACATTTACAATGACCGACAAATACAAATGGCTGAGTGAGTATTATACAGTGCTAGAGTGGGGATTGGAACCAGGTGTGTGTAATAATGGCGAGACAAGTCCGGGGTTGATGATTGAAGGCCGTTTGCCAGCAGTAGGTTCGGCAGCAGTAGGTTCGGCAGCAGTAGGTTCGGCAGCAGTAGGTTCGGGCAGCTAGGCCGGCGACGCCGAAACGCCTGAGCTGGACAGGAGAGGGAGCCAAAGCGAAGGCTGGTGTAACATTTAGAATGCTGTGTATTTTTTTAATTCATATGATATGATATCCATTTAGAATGTTGTCATTGAAGCTTGTCAATAAAAAAATAATAATTGTACAATCAAGGTGTGTACAGCTTTTAGAGACTCACAGTTGTCATCACTGCCAACAGTGATTCTAACATGTATTGACTCAGGGTGTGAATACTTTTGTAAATTAGATATTTATGTATTTCATTTTCAATAAACGTGCAAACATTTCTAAAAACTACTTTTCACTTTGTCATTATTGTGTGTATATGGGTGAGATTATTATTATTTTAATCATTTTAAATTCAGGCTGTGACACAACAATATGTGGAATAAGTGAAGGGGTGTGAATACTTTCTGAAGGAACTGTATCTGTGTGCTATTTATCACTGATTATATTTGTTCAGGTGAAAAGGCCCTGGGGATATGTCTGTTCATGTTCTGACAAGGTAGAACTCATTCATCATCATTACATGAAAGAGGCTGAGCTCAATTCAGTCTAACCTGCCTTGCAGTGCTTACACAGCAGCTAATTTCCCCCGAATTCAAATAAACCCCTAGAATGGTTTTCACTACTGTAAAAATCCAACTACAGACTTCTTTAACACTTTGATGCTTGATGGTTTTAAGAATTAGTGCGTGAGCTTGGACAGTTTTTATTAATCAAAGAGAGTGTGCAAACATACAATACGATGTGCTCTCAAAAAAGAAAAAGCAGACATTGCTCTATTACAAGATAAACACCTCTGTGATGCCGAACATGCTAAACTCTGCAGAGCTTGGGTGGAACATGCTAAACTCTGCAGAGCTTGGGTGGGACATGCTAAACTCTGCAGAGCTTGGGTGGAACATGCTAAACTCTTCAGAGCTTGGGTGGAACATGCTAAACTCTGCAGAGCTTGGGTGGAACATGCTAAACTCTGCAGAGCTTGGGTGGAACATGCTAAACTCTGCAGAGCTTGGGTGGAACAGGTGTATTTCTCATCTTTCAAATCTAACAGTAAGGGGACTGCCATACTTATCCATCATCATGTTCCATTCATAATTGACAAAAACATATCTGATCCAGAGGGGAGATATAATAATAACTGGGTCACTGTTTGGGTAACCAATTATTATCTTAAATATATATGCCCATAACACAGATACTCCTGCAATGAGCATTGTGTTTCTTTTGGAGTGCTGGCTGGAGATTTTAATTGTACCCTCAACTCAACTCTGGACAAATCATGTCAAGTCCCCACCACAAACCCTAGATCGGCAAAGTTGTTGAACTCTCTTACTAAAGAGATGGGACTGACAGATATCTGGAGAGAGACTAATAGCTCATCTATGGACTATACATACTACTCCAATGTCCATAACACCTACTCTCGTATAGATTACTGAAAGAGTTAAACAGGAGGGTGTGGAGCTTTCTATTCTCAGTCTTAGAAAAGTTCAATATGGGCCCAAACTTTATTAAATGGACTATATTCTCATCCAAATGCCATGGTGTCTGCTAACGGTCTGAACTCTGACAGATTCCCTTTGGGACGTGGCACAATACAAGGATTCTTGCTGTCCCCCCTGCTCTGCTTGTTGGGGGCGGAGCCTTTGGCAGAGTTGATAAGGAGCAATCCATCCAAATATTATGGGGTTTCTGCAGGCGGCCTTCAGCACAAGAGTTCGCTCTATGCGGATGATGTCTTACTCTACATATCCAACCCTGAAAAATCCCTCCCATTTTAGACATAATGCTAGGCATGTTTTCAGGATATAAGATACATTTGAGCAAATCCATTGTTTGCCCTCTCAATCTTCCACTCACCAGATCTATGAAGACACTGCCCGTTCCAATGACAGACAATACCTTGGAATCTTTGTAACACCAGATCTGAACTGCCTTTTCAAGGAAAATAATCTCCCACTCCTGGATTGAATTAAGAAATCCCTCTCAGTTAGTTTAGTCGGAAGAATCAATATTATCCGTATGAACATTCTCCTAGATTGAACTATTTGTTTCAGATGCTCCCATGCTATCTTCCAGTGTCATAAGCGTGTGTGTAACTGGTGCGTGAGTCAGGCGCAGGAGAGCAGAAATGAGTGAGCAAAAGAACTTTACTGTGGCACAGAATACAGTCACTGAACGCCAATAGCGTCACAACAACAAATAGCCTACAGAAAATAAGTGCGGCAGCACAAAACACAATGAACAAATAAATCCAGCGCAAACCAGCCGGAACGTGCCACTGACAAAAAAACAATCATACACACAGCCATGGGGGAAACCAGAGGGTTAAATACATGACAAGTAATGAGGGAATGACAACCAGGTGTGTGGGGAAACAAGACAAAACAAATGGAAAATAAGAAGACCGGTGACGTCTACCGCCGAACACCGCCAGAACAAGGAGAGGCACCGACTTCGGCGGAAGTCGTGACATCCAGTTTTTTTTTTTCAAAACAACCAACCAAAGCTTCACCAAATTGATATGGGGAAATATAAAACATAGAATCAAGTTCTCCACTCTATCAAAACCTGAATCTAACGGTGGTCTTGCCCTTCCCTGCCTTAAATTATACTACTTGTCTGCCCAAATCAGCAACATGTTAACATGGATCACAAACAGACAAGACTCAATGTCGATTCAGATAGAGGCCCAATCCTGTTGTTCATTGCACCTAAGCTCAATTAGTGTATATTCATTAATAACTAGTGAAGTGGGCAACATACCCCAAACCTTTGTGATTTACAACACCCTACTAGCATGGAAGGACTGTAAGAAATACCTTGGCATTTCCTCCCAGATATGCCCTCCCTCGCCTATGGTATGCAACCCAGACTTGCCAAAAGCCCTGAGTGATGACAACTTTCATCTTTGGCATACTCTAGGGATCAGGACCTTTTCATACCTGTTTCATCAGAACAGAACAACACTGAAATCATTTCAAGAGCTCTGCAGTGAATTCCTTCTGCCAAGATGTTTTTATTATCTTCAAACTAGACACGTAATTTCCTCAGTCACTTCCAAGGGGAGGTTTAGAGCTGAGCTGAATAAAGTTGAGACCCTTCTTGCCATGACACAATCCATCAAAGAAACAATCTACTATATCTATAGAGTCCTTTCTGAGAATGTGGGGTCCTCCTTTACTTCTTTGAAAATAATCTGGGAAAAGGACCTTTGTTTGACTATCAGTGATGAGTTATGGGCGGATGTTTGCGACAGGGTATACTGCTCCTCTACTAATATAAAAATGAAATACACATTTTATTACACCCCAGTGAGACTCCATAGAAGGAATACAGACATTTCTCCTGATTGTAAAACACGTACCTCTGAAAGTGGAACCTGCTGTATAAGTATGTACAGTGGGGCAAAAAAGTATTTAGTCAGCCACCAATTGTGCAAGTTCTCCAACTTAAAAAGATGAGAGAGGCCTATAATTTTCATCATAGGTACACTTCAACTATGACAGACGAAATGAGAAAAAGAAATCCAGAAAATCACATTGTAGGATTTGTAATTTATTTATTTGCAAATTATGGTGGAAAATAAGTATTTGGTCAATAACAAAAGTTTCTCTCAATACTTTGTTATATACCCTTTGTTGGCAATGACAGAGGTCAAACGTTTTCTGTAAGTCTTCACAAGGTTTTCACACACTGTTGCTGGTATTTTGGCCCATTACTCCATGCAGATCTCCTCTAGAGCAGTGATGTTTTGGGGCTGTCGCTGGGCAACACAGACTTTCAACTCCCTCCAAAGATTTTCTAATGGGTTGAGATCTGGAGACTGGCTAGGCCACTCCAGGACCTTGAAATGCTTCTTACGAAGCCACTCCTTCGTTGCCCGGGCGGTGTGTTTGGGATCATTGTCATGCTGAAAGACCCAGCCACGTTTCATCTTCAATGCCCTTGCTGATGGAAGGAGGTTTTCACTCAAAATCTCACGATACATGGCCCCATTCATTCTTTCCTTTACACGGATCAGTCGTCCTGGTCCCTTTGCAGAAAAACAGCCCCAAAGCATGATGTTTCCACCCCCATGCTTCACAGTAGGTATGGTGTTCTTTGGATGCAACTCAGCATTCTTTGTCCTCCAAACACGACGTGTTGAGTTTTTACCAAAAAGTTATATTTTGGTTTCATCTGACATTCTCCCAATCCTCATCTGGATCATCCAAATGCTCTCTAGCAAACTTTAGACGGGCCTGAACATGTACTGGCTTAAGCAGGGGGACACGTCTGGCACTGCAGGATTTGAGTCCCTGGCGGCGTAGTGTGTTACTGATGGTAGGCTTTGTTACTTTGGTCCCAGCTCTCTGCAGGTCATTCACTAGGTCCCCCCGTGTGGTTCTGGGATTTTTGCTCACCGTTCTTGTGATCATTTTGACCCCACGGGGTGAGATCTTGCGTGGAGCCCCAGATCGAGGAAGATTATCAGTGGTCTTGTATGTCTTCCATTTCCTAATAATTGCTCCCACAGTTGATTTCTTCAAACCAAGCTGCTTACCTATTGCAGATTCAGTCTTCCCAACCTGGTGCAGGTCTACAATTTTGTTTCTGGTGTCCTTTGACAGCTCTTTGGTCTTGGCCATAGTGGAGTTTGGAGTGTGACTGTTTGAGGTTGTGGACAGGTGTCTTTTATACTGATAACAAGTTCAAACAGGTGCCATTAATACAGGTAATGAGTGGAGGACAGAGGAGCCTCTTAAAGAAGAAGTTACAGGTCTGTGAGAGCCAGAAATCTTGCTTGTTTGTATGTGACCAAATACTTATTTTCCACCATAATTTGCAAATAAATTCATAAAAATCCTACAATGTGATTTTCTGGATTTTTTCCTCATTTTGTCTGTCATAGTTGAAGTGTACCTATGATGAAAATTACAGGCCTCTCTCATCTTTTTAAGTGAGAGAACTTGCACAATTGGTGGCTGACTAAATACTTTTTCCCACCCTGTATGTAGAGAGATTACCCTATTCTGGCAATCTATACATACTGCTGCACAGGAAACATTAGATGTACAATTTGATATGACCACATGTCTCTATCTTCTTACTGCCCAGCCGGACATTGTTCTTCATCCAGACAGAGAAAATGTGTTTTTGACTATCACATACTTTGCTAAAAAAATGTATTCTCTTTCTGTGGGCTTCTATTTCTTCTCCTACATTTAAAATGTGGATTAACCAGATTGAAAAACCCACTTATGACCTACGCAAGAGACAGCCCAGATTTTATAGACTCTGGTCTCCACTACTCAACTATATTTAAAATTGGACAGAAATGTGTGTATATCCATGCTGTGTAAGGTGCTGTAAAACAAATGATTTGCTCGTTGTCTCAGCTAAAGCTGGAAATAGCTAACATGATCACAGATAGTGCTGCTGCAAATGTGTTGTTTGTTTTATATTCTATTTTATTATATTATTTATGCCACATCTGTGAAAGTGGAATGTGTTTTGTTTGTTGATAGAAAAACAACATTTCATAAAATGTTAAATACATTTACAAGTCCTGTCAGACTGATTTGTAATAGATTGCAATACCCCCAATCACAAAGTAAACATTGACCGTTGATTACATCACTTTTTTTAATATGGGGTTGCAAAAAAAATGGTGATATCAAAATGAGGTCTTGGGCAAAAAAGTTTGGGAACCCCTGCGTTATGGGCAGGTTGCATGTAAAATAACCATAGCAGAACCACGTTCTCACCAAGCTCCAAGAAACATATGGTTCTCAGAACTTTATGTGCTAGCTGGGATTATTTACAAGTATTTGAAAAATATATATTTTTAACCTCACTGGGATCGGTGTCCCTCCACTGAGACGGTTGAACTAACATGCGCTAATGTGATTAGCTTAATGTTGTAAGTAACAAGAACATTTCCCAGGACATAGACATATCTTATATTGGCAGAAAGCTTAAATGATTGTTCATCTAACTGCACTGTCCAATTTACAGTAGCTATTACAGTGAAAAATACCATGCTATTGTTTGAGGAGAGTGCACAACAACAAAAAACGTTATCACGGCAACTGGTTTGGTACATTCACTTCTGAAGGTAAATAGTGTACTTACATGCAGTAATCTTGCTCTGATTTGTCATCCTGAGGGTCCCAGAGATCAAATGTAGCATAGTTTTGTTTGATAAATCTATTTTTATATTCAAATGTAGGAACTGGGTTCTAAAGTTCGAACCCCTGCTATTTCTGGCCCCACACCCACCCGTCTTGCCATCTAGATGTGTGAAGGTTAGTGTCTTTTCTTTAGGGAACGTAGATATAGTCTCCAACCATGGTCCCCAATTCACATCACAGGTATGAAGAGCCTTTATGGAGAAGCTTGTGGTCATGGTAAGCCTCAGTTCCGTTCAAGGTTCTCCGGAGGGTCAACGAGGTGACGTATAGGTTACAGCTTCCCAGGTCGGTGGTTCCTGGTCCCCTGGCTGATGCTTCTCAACTCTCAGCATCTACGTTACAGTAACAAATACATGTCTGTCATTGAACAACCTCATTAGATGGTGAAAAAAACACACCAAATTCTTTCATGTCTTTAAACAATAAAAGATAATTGACCATTTCTGAAATGGATATAGAGCGTTTTGGAATGAAACTGTTCAATTTAGTTTTGCATGCACTTTTACCTTGAATAAAACACACTGTCCAAACTACATCTGAGAGAAATATTGAGTAGGCAAAATGGAATGTGAGGAATTGAGATTTATTCATATTTCAAATAAGTGTATAGTTACAGTATCTTTGTACCAACTAATCTGAGAGCAAGTATACTGAGTAGACAAAGTAAAAGTAACAAAGTAACAAAATTGAATGTGTTGCATTTATGAACAGTTCATAATTGTTATCTACATTTCGAAAAGATAACTGACAATTTTTTTCAAATGTATAGAACGATAAATTATCAAATTTAAGTGATGGAGTGACTTGGTGCAACATTTTAGTTTGGTAAAATAATAACGTAACAAATACAATATTTAGCCTAAAAATCCTTGACAATTATTTATTCACATACATTAAACACATTGCCAATTTCAGTAAACAAACAAAAATGTAATTGAAAATGGATATCTGAAACCATCAAATGTCAGCTTTACAAAACACATCCAGTGAATTTCCAGAGAATCTCAAACTGTCTGATTTGTCTATACCTGTCAAACACACTACCTTCATAAACCACAACCTTTTCTGAACCATTCATTTCCCTAGAAGTCCTTAGTGACTTGATGTCTCTTGTTACATAGTTTTTGCAAGCCCTGTACCCACCCACTGAACAAAACAATTAGATATACCTTCATTCCAAGGAATAATGGTGACGCAGTCAATCATTCCTAATCCAACTGTATAAGAAGCTTGAGGACACGAAGGGGGTTATGTTACCTGTCGCCTCCAACTCGGAAGAACGCACTTTAATCTCACAGGACGCATCGCCAGACCATCTCTCGCCATGTCCATTGTAGCCAGTCGCAGTAGTAGCCGTAGATACAGCTCACGTAGCGGTGTCGGTTCGAGTGGCCTCCGTTTGTCAGGTGGGATGCAGTTTTCCAGCGGTTTGGGAGGCGGTAGGTCCAGTATGAGCGTGTCCTCTGTTGGGAGCAGTCGCGCGCCGAGTGTAAACAGAGGTGCCGGGGGATACGGCACCCGTATCTCTCATTCTTTCTCTATGGATGGGTCAGGCCCGATCACTATCAGCGCCAACGAGAAGCATACCATGCAGAATCTGAACGATCGTTTGGCCACCTACCTGGAAAAGGTAAGGCAGAGTGATGGAGATGTGTCTGGAGATTAGGTGCGCTCCGCGATATTACGCACAGCCCGGATTATGTGCGTGGAGACCGAAAGTCAAGGCACGAAAGACAAGGCAGGGTGATGAATCTTTTCAAAACACAGCATATTCGATGAAATGGAAAACTGCTACGAGAAAGTGATCTTTAATCTTTGTTATAAGCATGTTTTTTTTAAATAACCCCTTTCATCAATATTATCCACAATGTTCAATTAAATGTGATAACACAGTAGGCTACAGCTAATGGACCCCATACAAATATATTTAAAACAACTTTTACTTAACTTTAAACTTTTTTTAAACGATATATTCCACCATTAACTTTTCTAATTGTAAAATTGCTATTGAGAAGTAACCTATCGTTTGCCTGTAAAGCTCCAAGGGGAAATCGCATTATTATTAAAAGACACACCTGTATTACTATGAATCAGTTTATGGTTGGGCAAATTGTATCTTGTTTTGTTGTGAGAAGGAACTAATCAAGCCCTCTCCTTTCCTTAACCCCTGTAGGTTAGAGACGGAGGCTAACATGCGTATGAAGATGGAAGGAGTTCTGGCTCGTCTGAGAGGAGTCCTGGACAGCTTTACACTCACCAGAGGAGACTTGGAGATACAGATTGAGGGGCTGAAGGAAGAGCTGGCCTACTTCAGGAAGAACCACAAGGAGGTCATTTCTCCTCACAAACTCAAGTCTTAACGCTTGTGCTGTTGGCTGAAGTCTCAATGTGCCAGGACAGCCACATGGGGTTTTTCATTTGGACACAATGGCTTCCCCTGTAGTTTTTGTAATGTTTTCTCATTTGAATGTATTTATTAATTCTCAGTGGGTTTGAGATCTTTCCATGTTTGGCCACAAGGGGGCAAAACTCACCCACAAAGAATATAGGGCAACTTCACTGTTATTAGTCCTCAAATATACAGTAACTGATTGTTTTCAGGTGCTTTTGCCCTTCCATCTGTATAAGTAAACTACAAATCCCAGGTATTATAGCACAATTTGTCCCCCTTTTCCTGAAAATAGGACAGGGGGCCTTGAGGGGTGTCGGCCTGGGTCCCTGAATGTGTTTTGTAAAAGGCACAATTGACATGTATTCTGTGAAGTGGTACTATACTTTTGACTAATAAGGTGTGTGTGTGTGTCAGGTGAAAGTGCTTCAGAGCCAGATCACCACCCGCACCACAGAGGTGAAGACCTCTCAGGTGACCGACCTGAAGAGGACCTTCCAGAGCCTGGAGATTGAACTGCATGGCCTGCTCACTCAGGTATGATGTAAAACCATCTTAGTGAATCAGCATCCCTAAACATATAGCATTTCTCTTTACCCTATCTCTGATCCTAAAATATGGAATTCCTTTAGGTCTTAAAGGAACAGTACACTCCAAAATCAAAGTTTGTTAGATGTTTTCAGACCTCCACAGTGGTCTAATGTCATGGTGTTCTAACACCTTTATGCACACCAATCTAACTCTCTCTACCCTTCTTCATCTCCCTCTTTATACATTTCTACTACCCTCTCCTTCCTTCCGTCTCCATGTTCTTCATCCCTTACAAACATAAACACATTCCTGTAGAAGGGGTACCTGGAGCAGAGCGTTGTTGATATAAACGGCCGCCAAGGCTCCCAGCTGGTTCAGCTGCAGGTTCATATCAACAGCATGGAGGAGGAGCTGCAGCAGCTCAACGCCAGCATCCAGCAGCAGGCCTCCGAGTACCAGATCCTCCTGGACATCAAGATGAGGCTGGAGATGGAGATCGCTGAGTACAGGAGGCTGCTGGATGGAGAGGGACTCAGGTGAGAGGGGATAATGGAGGGACAGGAAAGAGAGGGAGGGGGAAGTGATGGGGGATAGCAAGATGGTGGAATGGAAAGAGCGGAGAGTAGAGGGAGGATGGAGATTGAGCAAGTTGGAGTAATTGGGGGTTGGAGAAAAGGGGAGGGAGGGGGGATGTGGGATGAGAGTGGAGGGGGGGATGAGTAAGGGGGAAAGTAAAGACAGAAGTAGAGAGAGGGAGTGGTTAGTGGAAGAGAGAGGGTGGACTGAGACCATAAATATGTGATACAACAGTATCTAAGGTAATTTATACTGGTGTTAGGTGGTTGGTATGGTGTACTACAGTACCCACAATGCTCTGTGTAAGCTGTCCCATCTCCTTATCATTACTGGTACACTACAGTGGGTTCAGTGAATGACAGCTGTTTATTAGCACCTCACTGCAAACTAGTAGATCAAGATGAGTGTTGGTGAGTTTAGCTGACCGTAAGTCTTCTTCCCCTGTGTGTCTACCAGAATGCATGTGGAGACCAGACAGGAGCTCAGGAAAGTGATCGTGGTCGAGAAGGTCCAGGAAGTACAACAAGTCCAGGAAGTAGTGGAAGGTGAGCAAGCAGGAGAATAATTAATAAAACAAATGAATCAATGAAAGAATCAAGTGTTGTTACCCATAATACACACAATTCATTCATTCATTTTTTCCGGTTTTGCCACAGAGTATTACCCCACATAAAGAAGTGTGTGATGGTGATTGTGGAGGAGAAGGTGGTGTCCACCGTAGTTGATAAGAAGGTCCAGGAAATGAACAAACTGAGACGTCTAGATAGTTCCAGAATCTGGTGAAGAGGTAACACCCCTGCCTCTGGACCACAAATACTCCTGATGATGGGGGTTCAAACCCTATATACAGTGGGGAGAACAAGTATTTGATACACTGCCCATTTTGCAGGGTTTCCCACTTACAAAGCATCTAGAAGTCTGTAATTTTTATCATAGGTACTCTTCAACTGTGAGTGATGGAATCTAAAACAAAAATCCAGAAAATCACATTGTATGATTTTTAAGTAATTCATTTGCATTTTATTGCATGACATAAGTATTTTATACATCAGAAAAGCAGGACTTAATATTTGGTACAGATACCTTTGTTTACAATTACAGAGAATATACGTTTCCTGTAGTTCTTGACTAGGTTTGCACACACTGCAGCAGGGATTTTGGCCCACTCCTCCATACAGACCTTCTCCAGATCCTTCAGGTTTCGGGGCTGTCGCTGGGCAATACGGACTTTCAGCTCCCTCCAAAGATTTTCTATTGGGTTCAGGTCTGGAGACTGGCTAGGCCACTCCAGGACCTTGAGATGCTTCTTACGGAGCCACTCCTTTGTTGCCCTGGCTGTGTGTTTCGGGTCGTTGTCATGCTGGAAGACCCAGCCACGACCCATCTTACTGAGGGAAGGAGGTTGTTGGCCAAGATCTCGCGATACATGGCCCCATCCATCCTCCCCTCAATACGGTGCAGTCGTCCTGTCCCCTTTGCAGAAAAGCATCCCCAAAGAATGATGTTTCCACCTCCATGCTTCACGGTTGGGATGGTGTTCTTGGGGTTGTACTCATCCTTCTTCTTCCTCCAAACACGGCGAGTGGATTTTAGACCAAAAAGCTCTATTTTTGTCTCATGGCAAACTTCAGACGGGCCTGGACATGTGCTGGCTTGAGCAGGGGGACCTTGCGTGCGCTGCAGGATTTTAATCCATGACGGCGTAGTGTGTTACTAATGGTTTTCTTTGAGACTGTGGTCCCAGCTCTCTTCAGGTCATTGACAAGGTCCTGCCGTGTAGTTCTGGGCTGATCCCTCACCTTCCTCATGATCATTGATGCCCCACGAGGTGAGATCTTGCATGGTGCCCCAGACCGAGGGAGATTGACCGTCATCTTGAACTTCTTCCATTTTCTAATAATTGCGCCAACAGTTGTTGTCTTCTCACCAAGCTGCTTGCCTATTGTCCTGTAGTCCATCCCAGCCTTGTGCAGGTCTACAATTTTATCCCTGATGTCCTTACACAGCTCTCTGGTCTTGGCCATTGTGGAGAGGTTGGAGTCTGTTTGATTGAGTGTGTGGACAGGTGTCTTTTATACAGGTAACGAGTTCAAACTGGTGCAGTTAATGCAGGTAATGAGTGGAGAACAGAAGGGCTTCTTATAAGAAAAACTAACAGGTCTGTGAGAGCCGGAATTCTTACTGGTTGGTAGGTAATCAAATACTTATGTCATGCAATAAAATGCAAATTAATTATTTAAAAATCATACAATGTGATTTTCTGGATTTTTGTTTTAGATTCCGTCTCTCACAGTTGAAGTGTACCTATGATAAAAATTACAGACCTCTACATGCTTTGTAAGTAGGAACACCTGCAAAATCGGCAGTGTATAAAATACTTGTTCTCCCCACTGTATGTATGTCATGGTCGCATACTGTAATATGTCCCTTTTGACAGGATTGCATCAGCTGAATGATAACTGATGTAATTTACTCATGTTACCTTATAACTCTTATGTGGCTCTATCATATGGCCAATTGAATTTTATTTCTAGAATGTGTTTTTCCCGTTGTTCCATTCATTGCCACCGTGTGGCATTATCTCATTTAAATATCTTTAGGTAGCCCCATTAAAAGTGAAAATGAAAATTGAAAATGTTGAAAATTGAGTAAATTGGAAACAGATTATTTCAGTTATATAAGTGACATCAGGGAAAATATTACTTGCGTCAACAGCCATTATAAAGCTACTTTAGCTCCATTGTATACTCCCAGGACCACAAGCCATGTCTGTTTTCTGTACTCTATGACAGGTTTAAAGTTAATATTCTGTAGGCCTTTGACACTGACGCTACATGATACATTTGGCTGTTATTAAAAATATAGATGTCAATGCATTTCAGGCCACTGATATCTTAATTGAGGGTGAGTTGTTGTCTTCTAAAAAGCTGAAAAGAAACACCTTTACAGCAGTGTCAGTCAGTGCTGTTGATGAGGGAGGAAGACAATTTCTTTGATGAGAATGGCCTTATTTCTATTCTAACATATTGGATGACTGTCATTCATATTCCATTACCCCAGTTCAGCGTTACAATGACCGGTTTAGGCTTCTTCTACATGATGCTTACATTTTCCCTATACCCATCATGAGGTAGCTACAAGATAGTCTATGAATTAAAGTTTACAACATAGGTGCAAACAGGTCGAGTGAAAACATTTGAGGTGACAGACAGTGACACATTCAATACCACCTTTCACACTCTTGCATCTAGCTGATCTAGTGTGTAATCATTACTCCAACAGTTGCAACTGAGAGTTCTATTGGCCAAATTCAGGTATGTTTATCCCCGTTTCGTTCCATTTAAGAAACATTTTTCAACAGAATCGGCAGAATGAATACACCCCTGATCACACGTGCAGTTCACTTTCATAGCAGCCACGTTGCATTCCTTTTCGCATCTACGTGCTTTCCTCCTTTCACTTTTTCCTTTTGCTTGTGGACTTCAATGCGCAACACAAAAAAACATTCCAAACCATATCATAACCGCTGACCATTACACACAGCCTACATCGCTGTCACCATATTAGCTAAAGTAACATCATAGCTAATAGAACAAATGCGTTAGTAAACCTGCAAAAATTATGCAGTACAGTCTACAGACAGTAAGCAGTTTAGTAGTTACACCAGCGCTTCCCAGGAGCAATAAATTAATAAAACCAAAAGCTTACCTTAATTTTTGAATAGTTCCAGTGTTGGATAGCCATAGCCAGCTTGCTAACATAGCATCCCTGTCTGATTGAGCCAGGTGTTTGAGTAGGCTAAACTAGCTAGCTGCATTTGCTAGCTAAGTAAGTGCAAGTGAAAAAATAATAGAAAATACAATGAAATACAGTTAGCTCTCTCTCATTTTTGAAAAAAATGAATTAGTTAAATCTGTTTAACTATTGTCTTTCTCTCTCTTTGAGTCAACTACTCACCACATGTTATGCACTGCAGTGCTAGATAGCTGTAGCTTATGCTTTCAGTACTAGATTCATTCTGATCCTTTGGTTGGGTGGACAACATTTCAGTTCATGCTGCAAGATCTCTGATAGGTTGGAGGAAGTCCTCTGGAAGTTGTCATAATAACTGTATAAGTCTATGGAAGAGAGTGAGAACCACGAGACCCTTAGGCTCTGTATTGAAGTCAATGTACCCAGAGGAGGATTGAAACTAGCTGTAGGTGCTGTTGAGGCTACTGTAGACCTTCCTTGCAAACAGTGTGTTTTAAATGAATTATTTGGTAACGTGAATATATTTAGTATAGTTTTATATTAAAATAATAACATTTGACATTTTTCACTATTTATATTGTTCTGAAATTCACTGAGGAGGATGGTCTTTCCCTTCCTCCACTGTTTGAAACAAAGTGTGTACAGAGAATCAGTTGGTAGAGTTTCAGCAGAGCAGGGAAAGTTTCAGTTACATATATATATCAGTTTAAACAGCTAAGAGTATGACATAGAGTAGCTCTGGTCCAGAACGTTACATGCAGCTTGAGCCATCAAGGCTCACACCACCCTTCTCCCTCCGGAACTCTTTAGGTCCGTCAGATTGGGTAAGGGAGAACGATCAGGCGTTGACACTGGAACCATCTATTTTGATAACATGTCTACTGTGGTCCATATCCCCCTAAGTTCATCTGTGTGGTAGGTGTGATGTTACTAAACAGTTTGTGTCATTCCAAGTCATACTGTCGTTGTATATCGTACATTCTCCCATCCGGGTCGCTTGATGGGTGGCTCTGGGATTTTCCTCATCCATTGTGAGTGTCCATCACCTACAGTCACTCCTCCATCCTTCGGCCCCAACTTCCTCCAGACCCCTCCCACCCACACCGTCACCACTTGTCGGCGCCACCACCCGTCCCTCCTCCCCTCTCTCCTATGTCTTATTCCACTAGTAGTTGTTCTGAAATGTTTATTGCTTGCCTACGTTTTACTCCCTCCTCTATGTTTAATACAACACACATTAATTAATTATGAATTTTGGTTGCCTATCCTGATGTGAAGTTTGTTCTACAGAAAGTATTTGACTCTGATGTATGCCACAGAAAGGATTTGACTCTGATGTATGCCACAGAAAGGATTTGACTCTGATGTATGCCACAGAAAGGATTTGACTCTGATGTATGCCACAGAAAGGATTTGACTCTGATGTATGCCACAGAAAGTATTTGACTCTGATGTATGCCACAGAAAGGATTTGACTCTGATGTATGCCACAGAAAGGATTTGACTCTGATGTATGCCACAAAAAGTATTTGACTCTGATGTATGCCACAGAAAGGATTTGACTCTGATGTATGCCACAGAAAGGATTTGACTCTAGCCACAGAATTGAGGAAATTAGAAGGGGAGGCGGGGGGGAGATTTTCTTGTCTGCTGAAATCCCCCCCCCCTTTCTATATTGGGACTGCAAGGACTGGCACACCTCAGAATAATTTTTGGTGACCTATCATGCCGTAGTCACAAAAGGAAGTGGTTATTTCAGCAATAATAGTTTTCAGAGCCCTCTACTGTTCTCTCTACCCATCCCTCAATCCCCCATCCCATCCTGCTTTTTCCTCGTATGGCTTTTCCTACATTTACACTTTATCTGTTTTAGTTTTTAAGAATGTAGGCACAGTAGTTTCTGGGCGAAAAATAAAGTTCAAATATATAAGTCAACATGAGTGCATATCCATAACCACAGTAAACTGTTATGATAATAGAAGAAAAAAAAAAACTGACTGAATGTGCCTCCATGAAGACTCCATTTGCCCTCGATAGGACACACCCCAGCACCTCCACCATCTCCATCAACCTCCCCCCACCCCCCACCCCTCAACCACCAAACACAATAATGACAATATTAATAGAAATTTAAATCATATATATATATACACCAAGATAAATATACACATACACACACATGTAGAGTACATATACATAAACATATTCACAGGACACTCAACTCTTTTCCTACATCAGATGTGCAGGTGACATTTCCACCTGGATCACAGCACATAATCAGCATGACGGAGATGCTCTTCATCTGACTGAATGCCTGCCCATTCTCAGATGTTAGATAATCCAAGATGATCGCATGTCATTTCAGCCCTTGTCAGCTCCAGGCTTGACTACTTCAACTCACACCCTGCTGGAATCCCTGCATTCTCAGATTCCCCTCTGTTATTCATCTCTATATTGTAATCAATAAAGTATTTCAAACTGCTGTACTTTTATTAACATCTATGTTCAGATCCTTCCTGAGAGAGAAGCTGTGGAATATGTCCAGATGGGCGTGTGGTACCCTTCTTCACCCATGCCAACAAAATGTTACTTCTTGTGGGGTCTTTGCCTTGAAAGTAAGGATGAGAGTATAAGTAATGTACAATTAACCTACTGAAAGTATACTGACTAAAAGGCAAAACAGAACAGTCAAATTATATAGCTGTGCCGTTGTTTACTTGCGAATTAGAATCTTAAGTGTAACATCATTTTGTTGGGGAAAAATTAAATGACAATAAAAAAACATCACCAGTTTGCTGAATGTGAATTCTGAAGGAGGAGTCGATTGTCTTTTCAAATACGGAGAAAGATGTTAACAGAGAAGAAATAGCAGTCAGTCTCCTCCAAAAGACTGGTATGTTCAATTTCTAATTTAATATAATTGTAGATTAAAAAAAAACATTTACATGGATCTTTCAAGGTTATCTTTGATCCAACATCTGACTAGACTAAAACACATGTATTTAAGTCATTCCTTTACAAGAAACCTATACTGTTCCCTGTTTTGTTTTGCTAGATAACCTGAGCCAACTGTGCCACTTTTGTGGGGAGGTGGACAATAATGAGGAAGACACTAACTGGGTCATTTTTAGGAGTACGAATTTGTATAAGCAGTAATATTTCTAGTATTATCCGCTTTGTCTGATGATAAATCATTGTAATTCAAGAAAATGTATTTAATGTTTTAAATATATTAACATTTTTCATCATCAATTTCAGATTGGTTGTGACCACTGCCCACAATGGTTCCACCAGTCCTGTATGAAAACCATCCCATCATTGGAGGATTATGTCTGCGCTGCCTGTCAGGACTAGGTTAGGCTTGAGTTCCAGGCGACGGTATCACCTGGAAAACTTTCCATAAAAAGTGGACTAAATGTTCAGTCGTGCAGTTGCAGCTTTCCAATAGTTGTTTATGTTATTTATTGCCTTGTTATATTTTATTTATTGTCATTGTATATCTTATTATGCAAAGATCGAAATGTGCATTTCTTACTTAATGTTTGTTAACAAACTTAACTTTCTGTGATGTTTTTGTGTTATTGTGTGATAATATTTGTGTATTATCATTATTTTCTTAAACATTACAAAATGTTTCTAAAATAGATGTTTATGTTTCTTTATACTCTAATTTTGCTTTCTGTGGCACACACTACTGGTTAACATGAGCTAACAAAATGATTCTGAAGTGTGCCAGGCCTTGCAGTCCCAAGATAGGGGAGAGGGGGTAAGACTTACGCAAGCAATAAACATTTCAGAACAACTACTAGTCGAATTTTGGGAAATAGATTTAATTATAGACTAATACACTTGGAACAAATAGCCAAACCGAAAACTTCAGACATTACTAGTGCCTCCCCAGCGATCAAACCGACATTATAAAATGAAACGCAGCCAAACGTGATCAGAAGACGCAGCAATGAAGAATTGAGTGCGTGCGCGTTCGCGCGGGAGCTTTTCGGCACAACACAGGTTTCCCCGGACACATCAAGCCTTGTCCTAGACTAAAAAGAACACTTAAAAAAGATTCTGTGTTTGGGAAACCAACCCATGTCCTAAACGAAATCAAGAAATGTCCGTAGACATACATGTTTATTATGACACTTAGATTTAAAGCACAACTCATGACATAAGCCAATGAAAATATACAATCTATTCCAAATAGGGATGTATTCCTGAGTAACGCCAGTGCAGACGTTCCTCAGTTGGCCTGTGGTACGTCTCTACTCTGCACTCCGCCGTCCAAAATCAACCCATCCTTGGTAGTCCCGGCCCGGACACTCGTTAATCTCTGCGAACAATACAAACCTACATGAACCAAACTGAAATGTTCAATGTGCATTTAAAGTGCTCAAGCGAACAACAATACACTTCAAATGTGCCACGGTACATGTTGGCATCTCTCTCACACACACACTTGACTCGACACCACCACGTACCTGAGATGGCCTGCATGATTTGCTTGGACATGAACTCGCGCTGGTCCTCCGACATGTGCGCCATCCTCTCCATCCGTGCCATGCTCGTTTGAGTGTCTTGCGCCATCCTAACAACGTTCTCCGCAGCATTCCTCACTGCCTCCCTCCTGGCCAGTAGCTGTGGCAGTATCCCACCCTGTTTGGTGTTGCCATCTGACTTGGATACGGGTGATGTCAAACCAACCCCCACTAGCGCTGCCAGGAGGACGCACACCAACAATCCACTCATTGCCATGCCTGGACGCAGAAGAAGAGGTTTCTTACAATATAGCTTTAGATTATTAAAAGTAGGGAATGCAAAAGGTATTTTTTTGTGTGAAAGTGACGGTGGCAATTACCTTAAAAGAGAGGTGACCGTATATAACAGTCTGTACAAAACGAAGTCAGCAAGTGCGAATGATATTGCCAGTTGTCTATGTCAGGTCTTTTATACACAAAGGTCTATCTAACCAATATGGTCAAAGAGCAATGTCTGATAACAATGTCCAAGACAGATCCCTTGATTGATTAAAAAGACGATGGAAACTCCACGCGTAATGGATGCTTGGTGCCAGAATGGGGCGCATTAATATTCTAATCGTTCACCTGGAAATGTGAGACAAAGTATTTCTCAGACATTCAATAGTGTTTGTTGTTACAGAAGTCTACAACCCTGTCACCTGTTTCCAAGGCCAAGGTCCATCAACTCTAACTTCCACTTGCATTGACATGCAAGGAAAACCATGAATCGATCATTAAAAATTATGACACCGATATCATTATGGCGTAACCTAAACGACAGATGAGGAAGGGTTTTAAGTGGACAGTGTGTGATGACGTACATTCAACACTCTTATCTTGACTAAAGAGAGCATCATTGACTGGAACCAACATTAGAGTTGTTTACCTATAGATCTTCTAAGTAGTCAAGGAAATATCTTCTGTGTATAACATAGTCTTTAAAAGCGGTAAAAACATTTTAATTCAATTCACACAGATATGCTATCCATTTAGAATGTTGTCAATGAAGCTTGTCAATATATATATATATATTTTAAACACTGGAATTGTTGTCAGGATACTACAGCCAAAGTGTTATGCTGTTATGGAAATAGGAAACAAGAGATAATGGTTTAACATGGACCTGATGTCTCTTTTCATTGTGCACTTCACAGTAATGTAAAGTATCAACTAATTTATATAGAAAGACTAGATGCCAGTCTGTCAGTTTCTGGCACTCTAAGGATGATAAGAATGTATAGGAGGCTCTGGAGGTGTGTGTGTGGTAACTGGGGTAATTGAGGTATGTTTGAGATGTTGTTCATTCAGTTTTGAGATGTGGGTGTGGAAGAGAGTGTTATGGAGATACTGATCATTAAAGGTAAATGAAAAGGATAAGTAAAGCAAAAAAGCACGTAAGATTGTTGATGTCCTAGATTAGAAATAAACCCATTTTGTTAGGGTCCTTCCACCTTCAGCCCTCCAAATTGTGCTGTCCCAGTCTGTGCTGTGTCCATCTTTTTTACTGGTGTAACTTCCAGTAAAGGAGGTATACCACACCCCTCCATACTTGCTTTATCATAATAATAGGGAATTGGAAGTAGGCCAAAGACAGAGGACTCACCCTTTCGCTTTTGTTACCGTCTTACGCTAATCGAGGCAGAACATAAATATCTCTAATTGTAATAATAGAACCAAAGAAAACAGTAGAAATAGCAGAAGGCCTGCCAAGTGATTAGGCACGCAATGGTGTCTTGGTTTCCCAGACATTCATTGGATAAACCTCCTGTCACACGGTGCCAAAGAATAATCAAGTCAAACACTCCCTTTTAACCTTTAGGGTCACCAGAGAATACATAGAAGCCATCAAGTTAAGTGTTTTTTTAATGTACAATTGTATTGGCTGAATGAGGGGGCTTTGGGGTTTCAATGGGTGGTGGTTTGAGGATGGCGACAGTGAAGTCTTGATGGGGATGAGTTTACATAGCGAGGCATGTGGATCATTCATTACGTTGTCTTGTGGGTTCACCGCGTATGAATGATTTGACCTTTTGGGAGGTAAAAAATGTAAAATGTCTGCTTAAGAAAGTACTCACACCCCTTGACTTTTTACACATTTTGTGTCACATCCTGAATTAAAAATTGCTACAATTAAAATGTTGTGTCACTGGCCTACACAAAATACCCCATAATGTGAAAGTGGAATTATGTTTTTATTATTTCATTAAAAGTGAAAAGCTGAAATGTCTTGAGTCAATAAGCATTCAACTCCTTTGTTATAGCAAGCCTAAATAAGTTCAGGAGTAAAAATGTGCTTAAAAAGTCACATAATAAGTTTCATGGACTCACCCTGTGTACAATAATAGGGTTCAATATAATTTTGGAATGACTACCTCATCTCTGTACCAGACACACAATTATCTGTAAGGTCCCTCTGTCAAGCAGTGAATTTCAAACACAGATTCAGCCACAGAGACCAGGGAGGTTTCCAATGCCTCAGATTTAAAAAGCAGACATTGAGTATCCCTTTGAGCATGGTGAAGCTATTAATTACACTTTGGATGGTGTATCAATTCACCCAGACACTACAAAGATACAGGCGTCCTTCCTAACTCAGTTAGAGAGGAGAGAATCAGCGCAGGGATTTCACCATGAGGCCAATGGTGACTTTAAAACACTTACAGAGATTAATTGTAGCAATAGGAGAAAAGTGAGGATGGATCATCAACATTGTAGTTACTCCACAACATTAACCTAAATGACAGAGTTAAAAGAAGGAAGCCTGTACATAATAAAAGTATTCCAAAACATGCATACTGTTTGCAATAAGGCACTAAAATAAAACTGCAAAAGATGTGTCAAAGAAATTAACTTTATGTCCTGAATACAAAGCATTATGTTTGGGGCAAATCCAACACAACACATCACTGAATAGCACTCTTCATATTTTAAAGCATGGTGGTGGCTGCATCATGTTATGGGTATGCTTGTCATCAGCAATGACTAGGGATTGTTTTTGGGATAAAAAATAAGCTGAATAGAGCTAAGCACAGGCAAAATCCTAGAGTAAAAGCTTGTGCAGTCTGCTTTCCAACAGACACTGGGAGACAAATTCACCTTTCAGCAGGACAATAACCTAAAACACAAAGCCAGTTCCTTTCCAAGACGACATTGAATGTTCCTGAATGGCCTAGTTAACCTTTTTTTTTATACTTAAATCGTCTTGAAAATCTATGGCAAGACTTGAAAATGGCTGTCTTGCACTGATAAACAACCACTTGACAGAGCTTGAAGAATTTAAAAAAGAATAATGTGCAAATATTTTACAATCCTGGTTTGTACCCAGAAAGACTCACAGTTGCAATCGCTGCTAAAGGTGATTCTAACATGTACTGACTCAGTGGTGTGAATACTTATGTAAATGAGATATTTCTGTATTTCATTTTCAATAAATGTGCAAACATTTATAAAAACAAGTTTTCACTTTGTCGTTATGGGGTATTGTGCGTTTTTTTTAATCCATTTTGAATTCAGGCTGTGACACAACAATATGTGGAATAAGTGAAGGGGTGTGAATACTTTCTGAAGGAACTGTATCTGTGTGCTATTTATCACTGATGATATTTGTTCAGGTGAAAAAGCCCTGGGGATATGTCTGTTCATGTTCTGACAAGGTAGAACTCATTCATCATCATTACATGGAAGAGGCTGAGCTCAATTCAGTCTAACCTGCCTTGCAGTGCTTACACAGCAGCTCATTTTACCTGAATTCAAATAAAACCATAGAATGGTTTTCACTACTGTAAAAATCCAACTACAGACTCCTCTAACAGGTTGATGCTTGATGGTTTTCAGAATTAGCCTGTGAGCTTGGGCACATTTTATTAAACTAAGACTGTGTGTAAGCATACTGTACAGGTTTGACTGAAATCCAGCCTCAGTATGTAGGAAAGTAAAGGTCCAGCTGGCCATCAGTAGCCATCATTTGATTTGATCTCACTTCCGGCGCTGACAGAGATGGCAGCCTCGCTTCACGTTCTCAGGAAACTATGCAGTATTTTGTTTTTTATGTATTACTTCTTACATTGTTACCCCGGGAAATATAAAGTTTTATTACATACAACCGGGAGGAACTATTGGATATAAGAGCAACGTCAACTTACCAACATTACGACCAGGAATACGACTTTCCCGAAGCGGATTCTCTGTTTGGTACCCCAACTAAGACAATAGACTGGATCCCAGCCGGCGACTCAAAACAACGGCGGCGCAGGAGAAGAGGGAAACGCGGCGGTCTTCTGGTGAAGCTACATCGACGGTCGCATCGTGCACCTCTCCCGAGTATTTTAATCGCCAATGTCCAGTCTCTGGACAACAAAGTGGACGAAATCAGAGTGAGGGTTGCCTTTCAGAGAGTTCTTTGCTTCACAGAAACATGGCTCACTCAGGACACGTTATCTGAGTCGGTACAGCCACCTGGTTTCTCCACGCATCGCGCCGACAGAAACAAACATCTAATTGGTAAGAAGAAGGGTGGGGGTGTGTGTCTTATGATTAACGAGTCGTGGTGTGATCATAACAACATACAGGAACTTTGTTCCCTTTGTTCACCTGACATAGAATTCCTTACAATCAAATGCCGACCGCATTATCTACCAAGAGAATTCTCCTCGATTATAATCACAGCCGTGTACATCCCCCCTCAAGCTGACACATCGACGGCACTGAAAGAAATTCATTGGACTCTATGTAAATTGGAAACCACATATCCTGAGGCTGCATTTATTGTGGCTAGGGATTTTAACAAAGCTAATTTGAGAACAAGGCTCCCGAAATTTTACCAGCATATCGAATGTGCCACCCGGGCTGGTAAAATCCTGGATCATTGTTATTCCAACTTCCATGATGCATACAAGGCTATTCTCCGTCCTCCTTTCGACAAGTCTGACCATGACTCCATTTTGTTGCTCCCAGCCTACAAACAGAAACTATAACAAGAAACGCCCGTTCTCAGGTCTGTTCAACGCTGGTCCGACCAATCTGATTCCATGCTGCAAGATTGCTTCGAGCACGTGGACTGGGATATGTTCCGGATAGCATCTGACAACAACATTGATGTATACGCTGATTCGGTGAGCGAGTTTATTAGCAAGTGCATCGGTGATGTTGTACCCATAGCAACTATTAAAACCTTCCACAACCAGAAACCGTGGATTGATGGCAGCATTCGCGCAAAACTGAAAGCGCGAACCACTGCTTTTAACCAGGGTAAGGCGACCGGAAACATGACTGAATACAATCAGTGTAGCTATTCCCTCCGCAAGGCAATAAAACAAGCTAAGCGTCAATATAGAGACAAAGTAGAGTCACAATTCAACGGCTCAGACACGAAAGAAATGTGGCAGGGTCTACAGTCAATCACGGACTACATAAAGAAAATCAGCCCCCGTCGCGGACCACGACGTCCTGCTCCCAGACAAACTAAACAACTTCTTTGCTCGCTTTGAGGACAATACAGTGCCACCGACACGGCCCGCTACCAAAACCTGCGGGCTCACCTTCACCGCAGCCAACGTGAGGAAAACATTTACATGTGTTAACCCTCGCAAGGCTGCTGGCCCAGATGGCATCCCTGGCCGTGTCCTCAGAGCATGCGCAGACCAGCTGGCTGGTGTGTTTACGGACATATTCAACCAGTCCCTATCCCAGTCTGCTGTTCCCACATGCTTCAGGAGGGCCACCATTGTTCCTGTTCCAAAGAAAGCTAAGGTGACTGAGCTAAATGACTATCGCCCCCGTAGCACTCACTTCCGTCATCATGAAGTGCTTTGAGAGACTAGTCAAGGATTATATCCCCTCCATCCTGCCAGACATCCTGGACCCACTCCAATTTGCTTACCGTCCCAATAGGTCCACAGACGACACAATCGCAATCACACTGCATACTTCCCTAACCCATCTGGACAAGAGGAATACTTATGTAAGAATGCTGTTCATCGACTACAGCTCAGCATTTAACACCATAGTTCCCTCCAAGCTCGTCATTAAGCTTGAGACCCTAGATCTCCACCCAGCCCTGTGCAACTGGGTCCTAGAGTTCCTGACGGGCCGGCCCCAGGTGGTGAGGGTAGGAAAGAACATCTCCACCCCGCTGATCCTCAACACTGGGGCCCCACAAGGGTGCGTTCTCAGCCCTCTCCTGTACTCCCTGTTTACCCATGACTGCGTGGCCAAGCACGCATCCAACTCAATCATCAAGTTTGCTGACGACACTACAGTGGTAGGCTTGATTACCAACAACGACGAGACGGCCTACAGGGAGGAGGTGAGGGCCCTCGGAGTGTGGTGTCAGGAAAATAACCTCTCACTCAATGTCAACAAAACAAAGGAGATGATCATGGACTTCAGGAAACAGGAGAGGGAGCACCCCCCTATCCACATCGACGGGACAGTAGTGGAGAAGGTGGAAAGTTTTAAGTTCCTCGGCATACACATCACGGACAAACTGAAATGGTCCACCCACACAGACAGCGTGGTGAAGAAAGCGCAACAAGCGCCTCTTCAACCTCAGGAGGCTGAAGAAATTTGTCTTGTCACCAAAAACACTCACAAACTTCTACAGATGCACAATCGAGAGCATCCTGTCGGGCTGTATCACCACCTGGTAGGGCAACTGCTCCGCCCACAACCGTAAGGCTCTCCAGAGGGTAGTGTGGACTGCACAACGCATCACCGGGGGTAAACTACCTGCCCTTCAGGACACCTACACCACCCGATGTCACAGGAAGGCCAAAAAGATCATCAAGGACAACAACCACCCGAGCCACTGCCTGTTCACCCCGCTATCATCCAGAAGGCGAGGTCAGTACAGGTGCATCAAAGCTGGGACAGAGAGACTGAAAAACAGCTTCTACCTCAAGGCCATCAGACTGTTAAATAGCCATCACTAACATTGAGTGGCTGCTACCAACATACTGACTTAAATCTCTAGCTTCTTTAAAAA
This sequence comes from Brachymystax lenok tsinlingensis, assembly GCA_030435695.1. NCBI lineage: Eukaryota > Metazoa > Chordata > Actinopteri > Salmoniformes > Salmonidae > Brachymystax > Brachymystax lenok. The sequence continues at coordinate 7,503,216 of CM059812.1, read as the reverse complement.
TAGGAATTGGATGTAACAAATGAATCACTAGCCACTTTAAACAATTTTGTATATAATGTTTACATATCCGACATTACTCATATCAAATGTATACACTGTACTCTAAACCATCTACTGAATCGTGCCTATGCCGTTCGGCCATCGACTCAAATCTCTAGCCACTTTAATAATTATAATTGGATGGAATAAATGTATCACTAGCCACTTTAAACGATGCATTTATATAATGTTTACATATCCTACATTACTCATCTCATATGTATATGCTGTACTCCGTACCATCTACTGCATCTTGCCTACGCCGATATCCACAAAAGGTTTTTTAACATCAGAAATGATTGCTTATGGGTACCTTTGTGTGTTTGTAAAATATTCATGTTCTCAGATTTTTCATTCCTAGATTTGAGATTATAAAATGTTTTTTGTTGCAAAATGTTATAAAACCATTGTTTAGCTTGAATGGAATGTTCGTATCCTGTATATTTGACTGTGATATCCCAACTAGCACATTTTTTTCTTTGGAAGTTTTGGGAACGTACGTTTTTGGTTTTGTACGTTTTTGGGAAGTTGGTTCCAGTCATTGGCAGCAGAGAACTGGAAGGAAAGGCGGCCAAAGGAGGAATTGGCTTTGGGGGTGACCAGTGAGATATACTGGCTGGAGCGTGTGCTGCGGGTGGGTGCTGCTATGGTGACCAGTGAGCTGAGATAAGGCGGGGCTTTACCTATCAGAGACTTGTAGATGACCTGGAGCCAGTGGGATTGGTGACGAGTATGAAGCGAAGGCCAGCCAACGAGAGCGTACAGGTCGCAGTGGCGGGTAGCATATGGAGATTTGGTGACAAAACAGATGGCACTGTGATAGACTGCATCCAATTTGTTGAGTAGAGTGTTGGAGGCTATTTTATAAATGACATCGCCGAAGTCGAGGATCGGTAGGATGGTCAGTATTACGAGGGTATGTTTGGCAGCATGAGTGAAGGATGCTTTGTTGCGAAATAGGAAGCCGATTCTGGATTTAATTTTGGATTGGAGATGTTTAATGTGAGTCTGGAAGGAGAGTTTACAGTCTAGCCAGACACCTAGGTATTTGTAGTTGTCCATATATTCTAAGTCAGAGCCGTCCAGAGTAGTGATGCTGGACAGGCGGGCAGGTGTGGGCAGTGATCGGTTGAAAAGCATGCATTTAGTTTTACTAGCATTTAAGAGCAGTTGGAGGCCACGGAAGGAGAGTTGTATGGCATTGAAGCTCATCTGGAGGTTAGTTAACACAGTGTCCAAAGAAGGGCCAGAAGTATACAGAATGGTGTCGTCTGTGTAGAGGTGGATCAGAGAATCACCGGCAGCAAGAGCGACATCATTGATGTATACAGAGAAGAGAGTCGGCCCGAGAATTGAACCCTGAGGCACCCCCATAGAGACTGCCATACATTTCCTGACCGTTAAAACTGACATTTTTTAATTGAAAGGGAACTATTCACCTATTTTGGGAACATACATTTTTAAGTTGCAGGCAGGTTCTGAGAACGTTTTACTATGGTTCCTTGAATGTTTTTCCAGGTGGTTTTATTAATGTTCTGAGAACGGAAACTATAGGTTATTTGAAGGTAATTAAATAATGTTCTGAGAACATGTTTGTTTCAATAAGACTTTAAAATACACTGCTAGTTTAGTTGTTTCCAACTCCAAGCAAAGATAGCTATTTATTTACTTAGGCATTAATCATGCAAACTGTCACACCCTGATCTGTTTCACCTGTCTTGTGCTTGTCTCCACACCCCTCCCATTTCCCCCATTATCCCCTGTGCATTTATATCTGTGTTTTCTGTTTGTCTTTTGCCAGTTTGTCTTGTCTCTTCAAGCCTACCAGCGTGTTTTTCCCCGTACTCCTGTTCTCTCTAGTCCGTTTTCTAGTTCTTCCGGTTTTGACCATTTCGCCTGGCCTGACTCTGAGCCTGCCTGCCGTTCTGTACCTTTCTGACACTACCCTGGATTACTGACCTCTGCCTGCCAAGAGCCTGCCCTTCTGTACCTTACTGACTCTGCCCTGGATTGCCGACCTCTGCCTGCCCTTGACCTGTCATTTGCCTGCCCCCTGCTTTGTAACTAAACATTTGTTAATTGAACTGTCTGCATCTGGGTCTTATCCTGAGTCCTGATACAAACACATGTATTTTTTATTGTGGCATGGCATCTGTGAGATTCAAACCTATGATATTCTGATGTATCCATGGAATTAGTCCACTGCACCACCAGGATGGAGCTAGCATACCATGTTTTTTTACTCATATAAAGCTTTTACTCATATAAAACAGATCCTATTTCAAAGGAAACAAGCACCCATTAAGATCAGGTGCGGCCAGTTAGTGGGCAGGCCAACACACCAAAACACACTTAACAAGATAGAGAATGAGAGAGTTTTGTTGATGCTAAGAACGGAATGTATATGTTTTTAAATAACATTCTTATAACGTTCTTAGAGTGTTACTCATGTTTTCTTGTGGATTTTATGGAAAGTTTTCTTAATGTTCTGTGAACATGACTTTAAATAGAACCATGAGGAAACCTGCATAAAACGTTATGCTGAAGTATTGAAATTCCATTCTCTGAACAATCTGCAAACATGACTTTAAATAGAACCATGAGGAAACCTGCAGAAAACGTTACGCTGAAGTACTGAAAGTTGTTTCTTAACCTTCTCTGAATAATCTGAGAACATTACTTTAAATAGAACCATGTGGAAATCTGTAGGAAATGTTATGGCAGCGTTCCCTTTACTACGGGTAGCCTAATAAAAAAATGGAGAGAGAAACTCTGAAATAAATAAAAAAGATGCACTTGGTTCATAGAACCGGGGTTACGTCAATAAACAGTAGCCGAGGTGTTAATAAACAGAGCGGTTTCTGTTTTCTTCTTAAACATGTGACTATCTTTTGAATGGTTTAAGCTACAAAATATTAGAACCCCATCACCAAAAGACAAGACTCTCAGGAACACATACATGTTTTATGTTTCCCTCTACAATTCCCATAAGCCCAATTAGAATAGTGTGGACAAGACAAGGCACTAAATCAGACTGGGGGAAAAGAAAATCCTCAATGATGATGTTATTTTCTACACAGAAGAGCATGAAAAATTATTGGCTTCTAAACTTTCCAATACCTTTCTGATGCATTTCAGTCACTTCAAACCACACTTCCTTCAGATTGAAATACTGTCAAAAGTATTGTCAGACTTATTTGTAATAGACTGTCATACCCACAATTAAAAAAGTAAACATTGACCGCTGATTACATCACTTGTTTTACATGGTGGTGTCACAATTTTTTTTTTTATATCAAAATGAGGTCATGGGCCAAACAAGTTTGGAAGCCCTGCATTATGAGAAGGTTGTATGCAAAATAGCCACAGGTCAACCACACTCTCCCCAAGCTCTAAGAAACGTGGTTCTCAGAACGTTATGTGCTAAATGGGATGTGGTTGTCTCACCTAGCTAGTTTGAAATGAATGCACTTTCTCTAAATATTGATGTCACAAATGTATAATTTGTACATTTCTTTATAAAAAAAATATATTTTTGTGTTACATTTGACTGTGTGAAACCTAATAGTAGTAACAAATACATGTCTGTCATTGAACAACCTCACTAGACAGTGAAAAAACACCAATCTCTTTCATAATTTCTTTAAACAATAAAATCTAATTGACCAACATTTCTGAAAATGGATATAGAGCGTTTTGGAATGAAAATTACTCAGTCTGTTATGTGGTTGTTTTGCATACACTTGTCCCTTGACTAAAACACACCATCCAAACCAACATCTGACAGCAAGTACTGAGTAGGCAAAATGGAATGTGAGGAATTATGAGGTTTATTCACATTTCAAATAAGGGTATAGTTACTGAACAGTACATCTTTGAATTCAGAAAGAAAGAATGAGAAAATCATCAAAGTGACTAATAGTCAAAATAGTAAGAATACCTACTACACATTGTTGACAATGAATGTACACACTATCCTAACCAATTTACACTTCAAAAAGATGACTTTTACTGACCATCTTTTCAAATGGATAGAATGACAGAAAATCATCAAATGTAAGTGAAGGAGTGACTTGGTGCAACATTATAGTTTGGTAAAATAATAACATAACACATACAATATTTAGCCTACAAATCCTTGACGAAGATATATTAAAATATATTAAGATATTGCCAATTTCAGTAAACAAAACAAAACGTAATTGAAAATGGATGTCTGAAACCATGGAATGTCAGCTTTACAAAACATATCCAGTAATGTTCTCAAGATGTCTGATTTGCCAGTCTACACTTGTCAAACCCACTGTCCTTCATAAACCACAACCTTTTCTGAACCATTAATTTCCCTAGAAGTCCTTAGTGACTTGATGTCTATTGTTACATAGTTTTTGCAAGCCCTGTACCCACCCACTGAACAAAACAATTAGATATACCTTCCTTCCAAGGAATAATGGTGACGCAGTCAATCATTCCTAATCCAACTGTATAAGAAGCTTGAGGACACGAAGGGGGTTATGTTACCTGTCGCCTCCAACTCGGAAGAACGCACTTTAATCTCACAGGACGCATCGCCAGACCATCTCTCGCCATGTCCATTGTAGCCAGTCGCAGTAGTAGCCGTAGATACAGCTCACGTAGCGGTGTCGGTTCGAGTGGCCTCAGTTTGTCAGGTGGGATGCAGTTTTCCAGCGGTTTGGGAGGCGGTAGGTCCAGTATGAGCGTGTCCTCTGTTGGGAGCAGTCGTGCGCCGAGTGTATATGGAGGTGCCGGGGGCACCCGTATCTCTCAATCCACTTCCTCTATGGACGGGCCAGGCCAGATCACTATCGGTGCCAACGAGAAGCATACCATGCAGAATCTGAACGATCGTTTGGCCACCTACCTGGAAAAGGTAAGGCAGAGTGATGGAGATGTGTCTGGAGATTAGGTGCGCTCCGCGATATTACGCACAGCCCAGATTATGTGCGTGGAGACCGAAAGTCAAGGCACGAAAGACAAGGCAGGGTGATGAATCTTTTCAAAACACAACATATTCGATGATATAGAAAACTGCTACGAGAAAGTGATCTTTAATCTTTTTGTTGTTGTTGAATAACCCCTTTCGTCAATACTATCCACAATGTTCAATTAAATCTGATAATACAGTAGGCTACAGTAAATTGACCCCATAAAAAAAAATATCCATATAAAACAACTTTTACTTAACTTGTAACTTTTTAAAAACGATTTATTCCATCATTAATGTTTCTAATTGTAAAATTGCTATTGAGAAGAAACCGTAACCTATCGTTTGCCTGTAAAGCTCCAAGGGGAAATCTCATTATTATTAAAAGACACACCTGTATTACTATCATAAACACACGTTCCTACATAATGAGGACCAGTGGTGGAAAAACTACCAAATTGTCATAAGGATGCCTTAATAGAAAATGACTCAAGTAAAAGTGAAAGTCACGCAGTGAAATACCACGTTCAGTAAAAGTCCAAAAGTCTTTGGTTTTTGTATCAAAATAACATGTAATTGCTAAAATATACTTCAGTATCAAAAGTAAAAGTAAAAGTGTAAATCATTTCACGTCCCAGACGGCACAATTATTTATTTATTTTTTTTGTACTGATTGCCAGGGGCTCTGACATAATTTACAGCTAAAGCATGTGTTTAGTGAGTCCACCAGATCATAGGTACTAGGGATGACCAGGGGTGTTCTCTTGATAAGACTGGGAATTGGACCTTCCTTTCCTGCTACGCATTCAAAGTGTAATGACTACTTTTGGATGTCATGGAAAATCTATGGAGTAAAAAGTACACTATTTTCTTTAGGAATGTAGTGGAGTAAAAGTAACAGTTGTCAAAAATATAAATAGTAAAGTAAAGATACCCAAAAAAACTACTTAAGTATTTTTACTTAAGTGCTTTACACCACTGATGAGGACAATGACATAGCAGGATTTTATCATTTATTTTAAATTCCATTATGTTGGGGATTATCTAATGGGAGTGCGCAGATTTACATAACGTGATGGGTTGCTGCCCAAATGGCACCCTATTCCCTATGTAGTGCATAACAGGGCCCATAGGGCTCTGGTCAAAAGTAGTGCTCTATATAGGGAATAGGGTGCCATTTCGGATAGACACATGAACTGAACTGATTCCCTCCACTCCATGTGTACGCAGGTGCGCTCTCTAGAGGCAGCCAATAGCAAGTTGGAGTTGCAGATCAAAGAGTTCTACGAGATGAGATCACCGACTCACAAGAAGGACCTCAGTGGGTTCTATGACACCATCACAGACATCCGCAACAAGGTACTTCTGGGTAATGTAGTCTTAATGTAGCAACCCACTGGGCACACACTGGTTGAATCAACAATGTTTACATGTCATTTCAATGTAATTATGTTGAACCAACATGGAATAGACGTTGAATTGACGTCTATGCCGAGTGGGAAGGGAGGTGGGGATAGGATTGAGAGGGTGCCAACAGGTTTGTGAAAGAAGAGAGTCACTAGAATGAATTACAATGCATTCGGAAAGTATTCAAACCCATTGACTATTTCCACATGTTGTTACATTACAGCCTTGTCCCCCTCATCAATATACACACACAATACCCCATGACAAAGCAAAAACAGTTTTTTTTTTTTTTTGCAAATGTATTAAAAATAAAAAACTGAAATATCAGATCTACATAAGTATTCAGACCCTTTACTAAGTACTTTGTTGAAGCACCTTTGGCATCGATTACAGCTTTGAGTCTTCTTGGGTATGACGCTACAAGCTTGGCACACCTGTAATTGGGGAGTTTCTCCCATTCTTCTCTGCAGATCCTCTCAAGCTCTGTCAGGTTGGATGGGGAGCGTTGCTACACAGTTATTTTCAGGTCTCTCCAGAGATGCTCGATCGGGTTCAAGTCCGGGCTCTGGCTGGGCCACTCAAGGACATTCAGAGACTTGTCCCGAAACCACTCCTGCAATGTCTTGGCTGTGCTTAGGGTCGTTGTCCTGTTGGAAGGTAAACCTTCGCCCAGTCTGAGGTCCTGAGCGCTCTGTAGCCGGTTTTCATCAAGGATCTTTCTGTACTTTGCTCTGTTCATCTTTGCCTCAATCCTGACTAGTCTTCCAGTCCCTGCTGCTGAAAAACATCCCCACAGCATGATGTTGCCACCACCGTGCTTCACCGTAGGGACGGCCAGGTTTTCTCCAAATGTGACGCTTGGCATTCAGGCCAAAGAGTTCAATCTTGGTTTCATCAGACCAGATAATCTTGTTTCTCATGGTCTGAGAGTCTTTAGGTGCCATTTGGCAAACTCCAAGCTGGCTGTCATGTGGCTTTTACTGAGGAGTGGCTTCCTTCTGGCCACTCTTCCATAAAGGCCTGGTTGGTGGAGTGCTGCAGAGAAGGTTTTCCCATCTCCACAGAGGAACTCTGAAGTGACCATCGGGTTCTTGGTCACCTCCCTGACCAAGGCCCTTCTCCCCGATTGCTCAGCTTGGCCGGGCAGCCAGCTCTAAGAAGAATCTTGGTGGTTCCAAAATTCTTCAATTTAGGAATGATGGAAGCCACTGTGTTCTTGGGGACATTCAATGCTGCAGAAATGTTTTGGTACCCTTCCCCAGATTTTTGCCTCAACACAATCCTGTCTCAGCACTCTACGGACAATTCCTTGGTTTTTGCTCTGGCATGCACTGTCAACTGTTTGACCTAATATAGGTAGCTGTATTCCTTTCCGAAAAACTGTGTTCTGTTGTAAATGAATGAACAGTATATATGAACCAGATCTGCTGATCTAAATACATTACATCCTATACATAGTTGACTCTGTTAATACATTCCATTGACTGTGGCTGTCCGGTTCCTAGATCCATGCCAGGTCTGTGGAGAACTCTCAGATGATCCTACGGGTGGATAATGCCAGACTTGCAGCTGATGACTTCAAGATGAAGTAGGTGCACTTCCTCTCTGTACTGTACACAGCCTCTGTGAGTGTACTGATTCTGTTTGTAACTCTTGGCCTATTGGTTTGAGATTGAGTAGATCCAATCCTCCCAGATATACAGAAATGCTTATGGGGGTAGGCAGGGGCTATGAATCAGTTTATGGTTGGGCAAGTTGTATCTTGGTTTGTTGTGAGAAGGAACTAATCAAACCATCTTTTTTCCTCAACCCCTGTAGGTTAGAGACAGAGGCTAACATGTGTATGAAGATAGAAGGAGATGTGGCTCATCTGAGAAGAGTCCTGGACAGCTTTACACTCACCAGAGGAGACTTGGAGATGCAGATTGAGAGGCTGAAGGAAGAGCTGGTCTACTTCAGGAAGAACCACGAGGAGGTAATTTCTCTTCACACACTCAAGTATTAACGCTTGTGCTGTTGGCTGAAGTCTTAATGTGTCAGGACAGCCACATGGGGTTTTTCATTTGGACACAATGGCTTCCCCTGTAGTTTTTGCATTTGAATGTATTTATTAATTCTCAGTGAGTTTGAAACATTTCCATGTTTGGCCACAAGGGGGCAAAACTCACCCACAACAAATATAGCGCAACTTCTCTGTTATTAGTCCTCAAATATACAGTAACTGATTGTTTTCAGGTGATTTTGCCCTTCCCTGTGTATACGTAAACTACAACTCCCAGGCATTAAAGCACAATATGTCCCCCTTTTCCTGTTGTTAGGAGATGCATTTGATGCAGACCCAGCAGTGTGGTGCTGTGAATGTGGAGATGGACTGTTCTTCCTCAGTGGACATGAGCAAGGTGCTGGAGGAGATGAGGACCCAGTATGAGGGCATTGTGGTGAAGAACCAGAGAGATGCTGCCAAGTGGTTTGAGAGCAAGGTGAGACAACCTGAAAATAGGACAGGGGGCCTCGAAAGATGTGGGCATGGGTCCCTAAATGTGTTTTGTGAGAGGCAAATTGACATTTTGTATTTTGTGAAGTGGTACTATACTTTTACTAATACGGTGTGTGTGTGTTTGTGTGTGTGTGTCAGGTGGAGGTGCTTCAGAACCAGATCACCACCAGCACCACAGAGGTGAAGACCTCTCAGTCTCAGGTGACCGACCTGAAGAGGACCTTCCAGAGCCTGGAGATTGAACTGCATGGCCTGCTCACTCAGGTATGTCAAACCATTTTAGTGAATCAGCATCCTTAAACATATAGCATTTCTCTTTACCCTATCTCTGATCCTAAAATATGGAATTCCTTTAGGTCTTAAAGGAACAGTACACTCAAAGTTTGTTAGATGTTTTCAGACCTCCACAGTGGTCTAATGTCAAGGTGTTCTAACACCTTTATGCACACCAATCTAACTCTCTCTACCCTTCTTCATCTCCCTCTTTATACATTTCTACTACCCTCTCCTTCCTTCCTTCCTTCCTTCCTTCCTTCCTTCCTTCCTTCCTTCCTTCCTTCCTTCCTTCCTTCCTTCCTTCCGTCTCCATGTTCTTCATCCCTTACAAACATAAACACATTCCTGTAGAAGGGGTACCTGGAGCAGAGCGTTGTTGATATAAACGGCCGCCACGGCTCCCAGCTGGTTCAGCTGCAGGTTCATATCAACAGCATGGAGGAGGAGCTGCAGCAGCTCAACGCCAGCATCCAGCAGCAGGCCTCCGAGTACCAGATCCTCCTGGACATCAAGATGAGGCTGGAGATGGAGATCGCTGAGTACAGGAGGCTGCTGGATGGAGAGGGACTCAGGTGAGAGGGGATAATGGAGGGACAGGAAAGAGAGGGAGGGGGAAGTGATGGGGGATGACAGTTGTTTATTGGCACCTCATTGCAAACAGCGGGGGTTTGTACCCAACTGTCATACGTGATTAAAAGTAAAGATACCTTAATGGAAAATGACTCAAATAAAAGTAAAAGTCACCCAGTAAAATTCTACTCCAGAAAAAGTATTTGGTTTAAAATATACTTAAGTATCAAAAGTAAAAGTATCAATCATTTCAAATTCCTTGTATTAAGCAAACCAGATGGCATCACTTTCTTGTTTTTTATTTATTTACAGAAAGCCAGACATCATTTACAAACAAATCATGTTGGTTTAGTCAGTCTGCCAGATCAGAGGCAGTAGGGATGACCAGGAATGTTCAGTTGATAAGTGTGTGAATTGGACTATTTTCCTGTCCTGCTAAGCATTCAAAATGTAACGAGTACTTTTGGGTGTCAAGGAAAAGTACAATATTTTCTTAAGGAATGTAGTGAAGTAAAAGCAGTAAAAAATATAAATAGTAAAGTAAAGTACAGATACCCCAAAAAACAGATACCCCTTAAGTAGTACTTTAAGTATTTTTACTTAAGTACTTTACACCACTGATTGCAAACTAGTAGATCAAGATGAGTGTTGGTGAGTTTAGCTGACCGTAAGTCTTCTTCCCCTGTGTGTCTACCAGAATGCATGTGGAGACCAGACAGGAGCTCAGGAAAGTGATCGTGGTCGAGAAGGTCCAGGAAGTACAACAAGTCCAGGAAGTAGTGGAAGGTGAGCAAGCAGGAGAATAATTAATAAAACAAATGAATCAATGAGTGTTGTTACCCATAATACACACAATGACTGAATGAATTCCTGTGTTGTGGCTCTTTCACAGAGTATAATCCACACATGCAGAAGCGGGTGAGGGTGATCGTGGAGGAGATGGTGGATGGGAAGGTGGTGTCCACCTCAGTTGATGAGAAGGTCCAGGATATGAACTAACTGAGAAGGCCAGATAGTTCCAGAATCTGGTGAAGCGGTAACGGACCATACATACCCCGGACCACACTTACAACTGATGACGGGGTTTCAAGCCTGGTCTATATATCTTTTTTTTTTCATGGTCGCATACTGTAATATGTCCCTTTTGACAGGATTGCATCAGCTGAATGATAACTGATGTAATTTACTCATGTTACCTTATAACTCTTATGTGGCTCTATCATATGGCCAATTGAATATTATTTCTGTGTTTTTCCTGTTGTTCCATTCGTTAACACCAGGTGGCATATCTCTCATTTAAACGTTTTTGGCCAGCCCAATTAAAAGTGAAAATGATCTAATTTGAGTAAAGTGGAAACAGATTATTTAAGTTATATAAGTGACATCAGGGACTTGCTTCATCACTCATTATAAAGCAATTTTCGGTCCATTGTATACTCCCAGGACCACACAACATGTGTTTGGTTGCCTAGTGGTTAGAGCGTTGGACTTGTAACCGGAAGGTTGCAAGGTTGAATCCCTGAGCTGACAAGGTAAAAATAGGTTGTTCTGCCCATGAACAAGGCAGTTAACCCACTGTTTCCTGGGTGCAGTGGATGTTGATTAAGGCAGCCCCCCACACCTCTCTGATTGAGGGGTTGGGTTAAATGTAGAAGACACATTTCAGTTGAATGCATTCAGTTGTACAATTGATTAGGTACCCCCCTATCCCCTTCTCTGTATATAGTGAGACTATATACAGTAGTGAGTCTATGACAGGTTTAACATTAATATTATGTAGGCCTTTGACACTGATGCTACATGATACATTTGGACATCTATATTAATATATAGATGTCAATGCATTTCAGGACACTGATATCTTAATTGAGGGTCCATTGCTGTCCTCTAAAAAGCTGTAAAGAAACACCTTTGCAGATTGGATGAGGCCACTGTGCCCTACATTATATGAGCATAACACTCATGTGAGTTTCACTTACTCAAACATGTTCTTAGAGCAGAATGGAGTATGATTGGTTGCATCAGGCAACCAATGAAAATGGAGAGAAGGTGGGAGGAGGCGCAGTGGCAACTCCTCATTCAGGGCAGATGGGGCAGAGCAAAAAGAAAATGTGCCTGTTTTGCATGTTATTTTGGCATTAATATGTGTCACATATCAGTTTGCAAACAATTTAAAAAATATATATATAATTTAATTCATAAAGCCGCATACAAACATGGTTTCTTTTTTGTTTTCTTGAGTAAGGCAGCTCCAAAATGCAGGTGTTTCAGCCTAGCTCAGTGCTTTCTGTGGTGGTGGGGCGGGCCAGCAGACAATAGGAGCATTGCGCCGTGAATGGCTCAGTGTTCTGTGTAGCGAGGCTACATACAGACACCGGTTACTCAGGCTGATTGAGGTAGTATGTACATGTAGCTATGGTTAAAGTGACTATGCATATATGATGACCAGAGAGTAGCAGTAGCGTAAAAGCGTAAAAGAGGGGTTGGCGGGTGGTGGGACACAATGCAGATAGCCCGGTTAGCCAAATTTCAGGAGCACTGGTTGGTCGGCCCAGTTGAGGTAGTATGTACATGAATGTATAGTTAAAGTGACTATGCATATATGATAAACAGAGAGTAGCAGCAGCGTAAAAGAGGGGTTGGGGGGGCACACAATGCAGATAGTCCAGGTAGCCATTTGATTACCTGTTCAGGATGGCTTGGGGGTAAAAACTGTTGAGAAGCCTTTTTGTCCTAGACTTGGCACTCCGGTACCGCTTGCCATGCGGTAGTAGAGAGAACAGTCTATGACTGGGGTGGCTGGGGTCTTTGACAATCTTTAGGGCCTTCCTCTGACACCGCCTGGTGTAGAGGTCCTGGATGGCAGGTAGCTTAGCCCCAGTGATATACTGGGCCGTACGCACTACCCTCTGTAGTGATGAGCTTTGAGGGTACTATGGTGTTGAACGCTGAGCTGTAGTCAATGAGTAGCATTCTCACGTAGGTGTTCCTTTTGTCCAGGTGGGAAAGGGCAGTGTGGAGTGCGATAGAGATTGCATCATCTGTGGATCTGTTTGGGCGGTATGCAAATTGGAGTGGGGCTAGGGTTTCTGGGATAATGGTGTTGATGTGAGCCATTACCAACCCTTCAAAGCACTTCATGGCTACGGATGTGAGTGCTACGGGTCTGTAGTCATTTAGGCAGGTTGCCTTTGTGTTCTTGGGCACAGGGACTATGGTGGTCTGCTTGAAACATGTTGGTATTACAGACTCAATCAGGGACATGTTGAAAATGTCAGTGAAGACACCTGCCAGTTGGTTAGCACATACCTGGAGCACACGTCCTGGTAATCCGTCTGGCCCCGCAGCCTTGTGTATGTTGACCTGTTTAAAGGCTTTACTCACGTTGGCTACGGAGAGCGTGATCACACAGACGTCTGGAACAGCTGATGCTCTCATACATGCCTCAGTGTTGCTTGCCTCAAAGCGAGCATAGAAGTGATTTAGCTCGTCTGGTAGGCTCGTGTCACTGGGCAGCTCGCGGCTGTCTATAATAGTTTGCAAGCCCTGCCACATAAGACAAGCGTCGGAGCCGGTGTAGTATGATTCAATATTAGCCCTGTATTGACGCTTTGCCTGTTTGATGGTTCGTTGCAGGGCATAGCAGGATTTCTTGTAAGCTTCCGGGTTAGAGTCCCGCACCTTGAAAGCGGCAGCTCTACCCTTTAGCTCAGTGCGAATGTTGCCTGTAATCCATGGCTTCTGGTTGAGGTATGTACGTACAGTCACTGTGGGGACGACGTCCTCAATGCACTTATTGATAAAGCCAGTGACTGATGTGGTGTACTCCTCAATGCCATCGGAAGAATCCCGGGAAATGTTCCAGTCTGTGATAGCAAAACAGTCCAGTAGTTTAGCATCTGCTTCATCTGACCACTTTTTTATAGATCGAGAAGGCTCAAGGTCACTTGCCACAGAAATGACATCAAATCACGTTATATGTACAGTAGCTTCGATGGGTCTGATCATGTAAACATCTTACTTTCACAATCTTAGCTAGCAGTTATCATCATGAATCAAGTCTACTGGCAGATCCTTTTTATTCTTTGTGATATGAAGAGAAATTGAAACGTTGATTAATGTGCACTGTCCCTGTAAAAATAAAAATAAACTCAACTCAAACTCAATAATGAAGAGAAAATATAGATAAAACGTATTGGTGCTCATCAGCCATTGGACATAAACATTACACAACAATTTGGAGATTGCAAATTCAACAATGAGTGGTTTGTAAGGAATCAGTGACAGTGGCAAACTGCAAGCATTGCAACTGGAAGGTCGGGAAAAAAACGCTCAAATTGGGAAAATACGTTTTGACCGGTCATTCAACTTGGAATTGTAAATCCAGCATCTTTCTCTTTGATGACAAAATTTGCCCACAAAAGACCGCCGCGCCACTTTCCTGTTCAAGCAGGAAAATGTCTTATGCTGCTTCATAAATTATGTAGGATGCCAGAGAGAAATGTATCCTGTAGCTAAGAATGTAATACTAAATGTATGTTGTGTAGTATGCTAATATTAGCTAGAAAAAACAATTTTAGATAACACATATTTTACATTTAGTATTTAATCAATTATTTAGACCAACTGGAAACAGGACATTAATGCACAAAATGAAGAACTTGCTATATTCAACTTACCTTGTTTTTCTTATTTGCTGATCGCTCCTGCAAAATTGTGTCTTTGTGAGACGGGGAGTAGGTGAACGGATGATCTTCGCATGTGTGGTTCCCACCGTGAAGCATGGAGGAGGAGGTGTGATGGTGTGGGGGTTCTTTGCTTGTGACACTGTCAGTGATTTATTTAGAATTCAAGGCACACTTAACCAGCATGGCTACCACAGCATTCTGTTGCGATACTCCATCCCATCTGGTTTGCGCTTAGTGGGACTATCGTTTGTTTTTTAACAGGACAATGACCCAACACACCTCCAGGCTCTATAAGGGCTATTTGACCAAGAAGGAGATTGATGGAGTGCTACATCAGATGATCTGGCCTCCACAATCACCTGATCTCAACCAAATTGATTTGGGATGAGTTGGACCGCAGAGTGAAGGAAAAGCAGCCAACAAGTGCTCAGCATATATGGGAACTCCTTCAAGCCTGTTCGAAAAGCATTCCAGGTGAAGCTGGTTGAGAGAATGCCAAGAGTGTGCAAAGCTGTCATCAAGGCAAAGGGTGGCTACTTTGAAGAATCTTAAATCTCAAATATATTTAGATTTGTTTAACAATTGTTTGGATACTACAGTACATGATTCCATATGTGTTATTTCATAGTCTTGATGTCTTCTACAATGTAGAAAATAGTCAAAATAAAGAAAAAACCCTGAATGAGTTGGTGTGTCCAAACTTTGGACTGGTACTGTAAGTATTCACACCCCTGAGTCAATACTTTGTAAAGCACCTTTGGCAGTGATTACAGCTGTGAGTCTCTAAGAGCTTTCCACTCCTCGATTGTGCAATATTTGCCCATTATTCTTTTTAGAATTTTTAAAGCTCTGTCAAATGAGTTATTGATCAGCTCCAGTGTATATTTGGCCTTGTGTTTTAGGTTATTGTCCTGCTGAAAGGTGCATTTGTCTCCCAGTGTCTGTTGGAAAGCAGACTGAACCAGGTTTTCCTCTAGGATTTTGCCCGTGCTTAGCTCTATTCCATTAATTTTGATCCTAAAAAACTCCCAGTCCTTGTCGATGACAAGCATACCCATAACATTTAAGCAGCCACCACCATGCTTGAAAATATGAAGAGTGGTACTCAGTGATGTGTTATGTTTGATTTTCCTCAAACATAACACTTTATATTAAGGACATAAAGTTTGTTGTAGGTTAACAAGCTAGCTTGCTAGTAAATAATGTTGATGCTCGAAGTGAAGTTTGAGTCAACTGGGTCTCTAAGAGCAGAACTGTCAGTCCTGGCCATCAACACAGTCAGTACTCCACATTCCTCTTTCCAACTTTTCCTACATTATTTTATTCCCTATTAATGATGTTGTGTACTTGTGACCCATGTGAAATGCTCTTAAAATAAACTTGTGTACTAACATGTAATTCTTTCCTGACTGTAAAACATTCATTATTGAGTTGGTTAAGATCAGATGATATATGTTGAGTCGTCTTTTTGCTCCTAGGCATGTAACGAGCTGGGTCAGATCTGGATGGAGTTAGGTGTGAGTGAGCACGGCGTGTTTGAATACATCCGGCTCATCATACAGAGGTTTTGTGCAGATCTTGTTTAGTAGTAATTCAGCAGTACTTTTTCATGAGGGAGACCGCCTGCTTCGACTGTATGTCACAACACACACTAACTCTTTAGGCAATTGTTTTCTATTTAATCTGACAAAGTTTGAGAGGATCTGCGGAGAACAATGGGAGTAGGATTCAATCTTAATCCTGTATTGACGCTTTGCCTGTTTGATGGTTTGTCTGAGGGCGTAGCGGGATTTATTATAAGCGTCCGGATTAGTGTCCCGCTCCTTGAAAGCGGCAGCTCTAGCCTTTAGCTCGATGCGGATGCTGCCTGTAATCCATGGCTTCTGGTTAGGATATGTACGTACGGTCACTGTGGGGACGACGTCATCAATTCACTTATTGATGAAGCCGACGAATGAGGTGGTATACTCCTCAATTGCATTGGATGAATCCCGGAACATATTCCAGTCAATGCTAGCAAAGCAGTCCTGTAGCGTAGCATCCGCGTCATCTGACCACGGCTATGAATAATATAGAAGAGAACTCGCTTGGTAGATAGTGTGGCCTACAGCTTATCATAATGTACTCTACCTTTTATTTATTTATTTCTTATTTCACCTTTATTTAACCAGGTAGGCCAGTTGAGAACAAGGTCTCATTTACAACTGCGACCTGGCCAAGATAAAGCAAAGCATTGCGACAAAAACAACAACACAGAGTTACACATAAACAACCGTATAGTCAATAACACAATAGAACAATCTATATACAGTGTGTGCACATGTAGAAGAGTAGGGAGGGAAGGCAATAAATAGGCCATAGAGGCAAAATAATTATATACTGTGATAGACTACATCCAGTTTGCTGAGTAGAGTGTTGGAGGCTATTTTGTAAATGACATCGCCGAAGTCAATGATCGGTAGGATAGTCCGTTTTACGAGGGTATGTTTGGCAGCATGAGTGAAGGAGGCTTTGTTGCGAAATAGAAAGCCGATTCTAGATTTAATTTTGGATTGGAGATGCTTAATGTGAGTCTGGAAGGAGAGTTTACAGTCTAACCAGACACCTAGGTTTTTGTAGTTGTCCACATATTCTAAGTCAGAACCGTCCAGAGTAGTGATGCTAGTCGGGTGGGCGGATGCAGGCAGCAATCGGTTGAAGAGCATGCATTTAGTTTTACTAGCATTTAAAAGCAGTTGTAGGCCACGGAAGGAGTGTTGTATGGTATTGAAGCTCGTTTGGAGGTTTGTTAGCACAGTGTCCAAAGAAGGGCAAGATGTATACAGAATGGTGTCGTCTGCGTAGAGGTGGATCAGAGAATCACCAGCAGCAAGAGCGACATCATTGATATATACAGAAGAGTCGGCCCGAGAATTGAACCCTGTGGCACCCCCATAGAGACTGCCAGAGGTCCAGACAACAGGCCTTCTGATTTGACACACTGAACTCTATCTGAGAAGTAGTTGGTGAACCAGGCGAGGCAGTCATTTGAGAAACCAAGGCTATTGAGTCTGCCGATAAGAATGCGGTGACTGACAGAGTCGAAAGCCTTGGCCAGGTCGATGAAGACGGCTGCACAGTACTGTCTTTTATCGATGGCGAGCAATACCTCGAGACTTCTTTAATATTAGACATCGCGCACAAGCTGTTATTAACAAATAGACACACTTCTCCGCCACTTGTCTTACCAGACGTAGCTTCATTGTCTTGCCGATGCATGGAAAATCGCGCCAGCTCTATATTATCCGTGTTGTTGTTCAGCCACGACTCTGAAACATAAGATATTACAGTTTTTAATGTCCCGTTGGTAGGATAATCTTGCACGTTGGCCAATAGAACAGATGGTAGTGGAGGTTTACACACTCGCCTATGAATTCTCTGAAGGCAGCCCAACCTCCACGCCCTTTTTCTCCGTCTTTTCTTCACGCAAATGACGGGGGATTTGGGCTCATTCCT
Source organism: Brachymystax lenok tsinlingensis (assembly GCA_030435695.1). Taxonomy (NCBI): domain Eukaryota; kingdom Metazoa; phylum Chordata; class Actinopteri; order Salmoniformes; family Salmonidae; genus Brachymystax; species Brachymystax lenok. The sequence goes on along the minus strand of CM059812.1, from coordinate 7,485,299 downwards.
GAGAAAGCAGTATATCCGCTGACACAGTCGCCAGGTGTACGGTGTTTCCTCCGACACGTTGGTGCGGCTGGCTTCCAGGTTAAGTGGGCATTGTGTCAAGACGCACGGCTCTCGACCTTCGCCTCTCCCGAGTCCGTACGGGAGTTTCAGCGATGAGACAAGACTGTAACTACCAATTGGATACCATTAAATTGGAGAGAAAAAAGGGTAATAAAATAAACAAAAAATAAACAATTCCTGAGTGCTTTACTGTTTCTAAAAGGAAGTATTTGGGGGATTTTGGAGCATTTGTTCATGTTTATACGCAGCCCCCATACTGCAGAACGAGCAATGAGGAAGTGTGTCGCGGGTGGGGTACGTTTCTCAAAACCAAGTGAAATCACCAAAAAAGTGTCTTGACCCTTCTATAACATGCCATTTACATCAAAAATAGAGATTTGGTTCAGAATAAGTGAACCACTCCTTTTAACATTGTTATTGATTTTACAGACCCAACAAACAAAGTGAACACCACACAATGCTCCATGCCATGATCAATTAAACACAAAAAATGTAAAGACAATGGAATAAATACTTTAGTCAAGTCCTTGTCTAAAGAGAGTATACGTTGCTTTTAGTCCACTCCAGATGTAGGCTTAATCTGAGTCTGTGCAACCGTCCCATGTCTGGTAGCGTTATGTGCATTACTGTTTGGCAGTTAGCCTAGAGACCTTGAGTTCTATTAGCTTGTAGCTTGTCTGTAATTCTGATTTGTGAAGCTGACAGAGGAGATGTGTGTGTTGTCCAGGGAAAGCTGGAGAAGTCTGTTCCTATGCATGAGCTGGCTCTGGACATCAGGGAGTAGAGTTTTGGACCCAAACACCCCAGTATGGCCACAGTATTGGTCAACCTGGCTACACTCTGCTGCCAAGTGATGAGAGGACCAACAATGCTAACAGTTCACTGCATACCAGACACGGGTTCAAATACATGAAAAATCCTTTATAACACTTGAGTTTGCCAGGAGTGCCAGATGTATGGGGTTTGCAGTTCTGGGACTTGTTTTGGTTTATTAAGCCAGGAAAGCTCAAACAGGCACAGATAAGGTGTTTGAAATGATTTTCCTATAAGCTGAACGACTAGTTTTATCATCATTGTCACCAACCCCATATCTCTTTCTCTCTTCTCTGTCTATCTTCCTCTCCCCCCTCCTCCCTCTCTTTCCCCCAGCTATGTGGAGGAAAGCAGCTCAACAATCCATGGAGATCAAAGAGGCGGAGCAGTCTCTGGTTTGTGGAAGGCCCTGTGTCAATACTCGTCCAGTGGGGACATGTTTAGTCTGCGAGGGCCCACACCTCTCCCACAGGCCCCCAGGTGACCCCTCCCTCTACCGCCCCTTCCAAGACCACAGGTGGTGGATCTCATTTTGCCTTTCATTGATCCTGTGTGTCCATTTCCTCGTCTCCTTCTTGAAATGCATTGGTGGAGAAGGTCCGAGGAAGGGACCTTGCATCTTCTCCTGGAATGCATTTTGAGGAGGTGGAAAGGATAGAGGTCATGAAGAATCAAGGAAGGCCATCCATGGTTCGCAATCGGCATTCCTGAGAAGAACAACGTCCATCACACTGAATAATTTGTTATGCTGCTTTGAGATGGAACAGTGTAGTGGTGCCGCCTGTCAAGAGTACTGTAGCTAACTTATGAAATAAGAAGTATGCTTTATTTAATGGCTGTTCAATGAATATATTGTTAAAAAAATAAATATATATTATAAATGTAATCATGATGTAACATCTGCTTCCAGCTCACACTCTCAAACACATAGATCCCCTGAACGCAGCTCACTCTCCAGATCCCAATCACCTGAATTCTGATCACCTGTTCACACACCTGTATGTCATTATCACACACAATTTAGTTAAGTTCTTTGCACCCAATCATTGTGAGGTATTGTTTGTTTTGTGACACACTTCTAGCCCGGAGCGCTGTGTTTCCTGTAATCTACTCCTCCCGTGTATGAGTTTTTGTCTGCTTCACTAACGACGCCTTTTGCCTATTCCCTGCCTGTACTTTCCTGTTATCAACCTATTGCCTGATCTCCCAGATGACGTTACTAGCCTTTTCCCTGCCTGTACTGTTGCCTTTTTGGACCCCCTGTGTATGACCTTCTGCCTGCCCCTGGACCCAGCTACCTGCCTCCTCCTGTGTGTGACCTTCTGCCTGCCCCTGGACCCAGCTACCTGCCTCCTCCTGTGTGTGACCTGCTGCCTGCCTCTGGACCCAGCTACCTGCCTCCTCCTGTGTGTGACCTGCTGCCTGCCCCTGGACCCAGCTACCTGCCTCCTCCTGTGTGTGACCTGCTGCCTGCCTCTGGACCCAGCTACCTGCCTCCTCCTGTGTGTGACCTGCTGCCTGCCTCTGGACCCAACTACCTGCCTCCTCCTGTGGTCCTTTACATTAAACACCTGCTGCCCCCTGCACTTGAAACCAGCTCTCTGTATCCCTCGTGTTCATTACACATGATGATGTCATTAATAATGTTAACACCAGGTTATGAACGTTTTTATTGCATATTCAAACGTTTCCAAATTACCACTGCTCTGTCACTGTCTATGGAAACATATATCTGTCAAAATTCAATTTCAATTGAATAATGATATTCGGATAATGATAAATCAATATCACCAATATCACCATCGGTCACTCTGGCTGAGTGTCTGCTAAATTACCAAAATGTCAATGTAATTTGCTTTTCAAATAGATTTGACACGTACAGTGAGCTACAAAAGTATTGGGACAGTGACCCATGTTTTGTTGTTTTGGCTCTGTACTCCAGCAATAGGGATACATTTGGACAAATTCAATTATATGTGTATTAAAGTAGTCAAGTTTAGTCTTTGGTTATGAATAATGAATAATGAATAATCCTGAATAGAATTGTGAATAATGATGAGTGAGAATTTAGAAGCACAAATATATACTATCCGTAATCATGGTAGCATCCATATTAATGTAGAAGTGTAGCAATCCCCAAGAAGTTAATGTAGAAGTGTTTAGAATCATATTCTATTCTTATCCAAAATGACACAATACATTATTTACCATGAATTTCTATTGGGCACAAAATAATCTGAAACACAACCAAAACAAACAGCAAACAAGTTTGTAGAGTTACAAGCTTGACGTAATCATCGGGTACTAGGAATATGGGACCAAATACTAAACGTTTGACTTCTTTAATACACAAGTGTGTATTTGTCCCAATACTTTTGGTCCCCTAAAATGGGTGGACTATGTACAAAAAGTGCTCTAATTTCTAAATGGTTCACCCGATATGGATGAAAATACTTCAAATTAAAGCTGCCAGTCAGCACTTTAACCTCCTAGTCATTTGTTCTGAAGTACAGAGCCAAAACAAAAATATTTGTCACTGTCCCAATACTGTATATGCTTCCATAACTATGTGGTGATCAATTCATTTTGGGTTCCAGACTGGAGCATCGGTCTAAGGCACTGCATCTCAGCGCTTGAGGCGTCACTACAGACACCCTGGTTTGAATCCAAGCTGTATCACAACCAGCAGTGATTGGGAGTCCCATGGGGCGGCGTACAATTGGCCCAGCGTCGTCCGGGTTTGGCCGGTGTAGGCCGTCATTGTAATTTAGAATTTGTTCTTAACTGACTTGCCTAGTTAAATAAGAAGAAAAATACAACTATTGGATGCATGCTGATATAATACAATGAATCAGAGCTGTATTGATAGAGAATACTGAGCTCAGATACTGTTGCTGTGTCAATTATATATCCATGCAGTACAATAGATATAAATGCATATTGTATTTCACTATGTACTGTGTTGATGGCCAGTACTGACAGTTCTGCTGTCAGAAAAGCAGAAGACCCAGTTGACTCAAACTGCTCTTAAAGCAGCAATATTTAGTTGACACAGATATATTCTAAGAGCTGATAGTTGACACAGATATGTTCTAAGAGCTGATAGTTTACCTGAGCTGCTTCTACAGCAGCAACATCAGGACTGTACAGTTCTGCAACCATACATAGGTCTAGTTGAGCAGTTAGTTTCCATGAGCTGCTCTTAGAGCAACACCATAAGATAAAACAGTACAGATGTTCTACAAGCAGCAGTGCTCCCAGTATACTGCTCATAGAACAGCAACATAAAAGATGACAGTACGGTTCTGCTGTTAGAACAGCAGATGACCCAGTTGACTCAAACTGTTCTTAGAGTAGCAAAATCTAGGCCTAGTTGAGTAGCACCGCTGATAGTTTACCTGAGCTGCTCCTAGAGCAGCAACATCAAGATAACACAGTAGAGTTATGCTCTTGGAGCAGCAGAAGACACAGTTGACTCAAACTGATTTAATAGCAGCAATATCTACAGTGGTTAACAAAGTTCTGTTCCAAGAGCGGCAACGCTCCCTATTAATTTATGCTATTACTAGAACAGCAACATACAGTGCATTTGGAAAGTATTCAGACCCCTTCACTTTTTCCACATTTTGCTATGTTACAGCCTTATTCTAAAATTGATCAAGCGAAAACATTATTTATTTTTTTGCAAATGTATTAAAAATAAAAAACAGAAATATCTTATTTACATAAGTATTCAGACCCTTTGCTATGATACATTGAGCTCAGGTGCATCCTGTTTCCAGTGATTATCCTTGAGATGTCCGTACAACTTTATTGGAGTCGACCTGTGGAAAATTCAACTGATTGGACATGATTTGCAAAGGCACACACCTGTCTATATAAGGTGACCGTACATGTCAGAGCAAAAACTAAGCCATGAGGTCTAAGCAATTGTCCGTAGAGCTCCAAGACAGGATTGTGTCGAGGCAAGAATCTGGGGAAGAGTACCAAAATATGTCTGCAGCATTGAAGGTCCCAAGAACACAGTGGCCTCCGATATTCTTAAATGGAAGAAGTTTGGAATTACCAAGACTTTTCCTAGAACTGACCGGCCGGCCAAACTGAGCAAATCGGGGGAGAGGGGCTTTGGCCAGGGTGGGGACCAAGAACCCGATGGTCACTCTGACAGTCAGGAGAGTTAATCTGTGGAGATGGGAGAAGCTACTGTACCAGAAGGACAACCATCTATGCAGCACTCCACCAATCAGGCCTTCATGGTTGAGTGGCCAGACAGAAGCCACTCCTCAGTAAAAGGCACATGACACCCCACTTAGAGTTTGCCAAAAGGCACCTAAATCACTCAGACCATGAGAAACAAGATTCTCTGGTCTGGTGAAACCAAGATTGAACTCTTTAGCCTGAATAGCAAGCGTCACGTCTGGAGGAAACCTGGCACCATCCTTACACCATCCCTACAGTGAAGCATGGTGGTGGCTGCATCATGCTGTGGAGATGTTTTTCAGCTGCAGGGACTGGGAGACTAGTCAGCATGGAGGGAAAGATGAACTGAGCAAAGTACAGAGAGATCCTTGATGAAAACCTGCTCCAGAGCGCTCAGGACCTCAGACTGGGGCGAAGATTCACCTTTCAACAGGACAACGACCCTAAGCACACAGCCAAGACAACGCAGGAGTGGCTTCGGGACAAGTCTCTGAATGTCCTTGAGTGGCCCAGCCAGAGCCCGGACTTGAACCCGATCTAACATCTCTGGAGAGACCTGAAAATAGCTGTGCAGCAACGCTCCCCATCCAACCTGACAGAGCTTGAGAGGATCTGCAGAGAAGAACGGGAGAAACTCCCCAAATACAGGTGTACCAAGCTTGTAGCATCAAACCCAAGAAGACTCGAGGCTGTAATTGCTGTCAAAGGTGCTTCAACAAAGTACTGAGTAAAGGGTATGAATACTTATGTAAATGTGATATTACATTGTTTTATTTTTAATACATTTCCAAAAATGTCTAAAAACCTCTTTTTGCTTTGTCATTATGGGATATTGTGTGTAGATTGATGAGGGGAAAAACAGCAATTTAATCAATTTTAGAATAAGGCTTTAATGTAACAAAAGGGTTCTGAATACTTTCAGAATGCACTGTATTTAGCTGGCTAGTTAGCTGGCTGTAGGCTTAAATTGTTTACTAACAAGCTAGCTTGGTAACCTAAGGCTAAAACTGTTGAGCTAGCTAACATTACTTAGAAAATACAATGTTAACTAACTTTAGCTTGCATCACATTTAGTATTTGGACTAGATGGATACAGGACATTAATGTGCAAAAGGAATAATTTGCTAGCTATATTCAACTTTCTTGCTGCTTGCTCCTGCAGATTTTTTTTTCTTCCTTTTCTTCCCTCCCCTTTTTCCCACAAATGTTTTTGAATCCCGTCATGTGACACGTCTACTAACGTCATAGTCAACATAGCTATTAGAACTAACACGGTAGTTAATCCACTACAATCACACAGTACAGTGTATATCAAGCAGTTTACCAGTTACACCGGTGGGCTCCAGTGGCAATACATTTATACAACTGAAAGCTTACCTTGACTTGGAAGAGTTCCAGTGTTGGATAGCCTTAGCTAGCTAACTAACATAAATAGCAGTCCTATCCGTTTGAGCCGGGTGTTTGAGTAGGCTAAATTAGATAGCTGCATTAAGTAGCTAAGTAAGTAAAAAAAATACGACTAAGTATATATCTCTCTCTCTCCTGCTGCTTCCCCTTAATTTTTGAAGAAATTACTTTTTTCAAAACGGTTAAACTATTGTCTTTTTTTGAGTCAACTACTCACCAAATGTTATGCACTGCAGTGCTAGCTATCTGTATCTTAAGCTTTCAGTACTAGATTCATTCTCTGATCCTTTGATTGGGTGGACAACATGTCAGTTAATGCAACAAGTGCTCTGGTAGGTTGGAGGAAGTCCTCCAGAATTAGTAATAATTACTGTGTAAGTGTGTGGAAGACAGTGAGAACCATGAGCATCCTAGATTCTGTATTGAAGTCAATGTACCCAGAGGAGGGTGGAAAAAGCTGTCCACCATAGTGCTAACCCAGAGAGTGTTGTTGAGGCTAATGCAGACCTTCAATGCAAAACAGTGTGTTATTTGGTTATATATATTTAGTATAGTTTTTTAAAACTTTTTTTTAAATGTTTCAGTATTTTTATGAAATTCACTGAGTAGGATGGTCCTTCCCTTCCTCCTCTGACGAGTCTCCACTGGTGTGTTCTCATTGTATTTCTAGGGTGATGGCGACTTTGGCTCTATACTAGTTTGAGTTATAGGAGAATATTAAACATGCCTTTATACAGACTTGATTTCATTCATTCACTGTACAAACCCTCCCAACTTCACTTTCTATTGTATCTCTGCAAATAGAAAAAACAGTAGATCTGGGTGTGGCTTTGCTGTTCACGTGTTCAACCGTATGCAGGCGCACTGAAGAGCAGGGTGTGTCCTTGTGACTGACTGATTTACTGATGATCGGAACACAAGTAAGGTGTTAACTTGCATACAAATTGCTTTTTTTATGTGACATGCATACACCTAAGGCTGTATTAGCCCGTGACTCATGACCGTGGGTAAAATTCTATGTGACTGCTGAGTCACAGTAATCTCCTCTTATGCACTCTGGACATGCATTAGTAGTACCCAACTTGCTAATGATCATCAGGTCACTAATGGCCTGGTAATCAGAGCTCTATTGTCCCTCTAACCACTCTGACGTCAATGCAAATGCAATCGAAAATCACATCAAACACTTATAATCAAAACAATATGTGCTTTGATTGATCAATTTGAAGAAAGAAGTTCAACAACAGGTTGAAACTGAGTGGAAAACATGATCGATGTGGATCTTGTTTCAAAGCCAAACAAGAAAGGGACAGCGCTTTCTAAGGGGATTAATTCAAAACGCCATATGCATATTAGAGTTTATGCATATGCATAGGCCTATATATGAGCCCAAGCCTGAAGAAATACCTGAATTAATTAAAATAACGATTGTTCCATTATACAATACATAGTCTACCACAAATTACACAAGGCAGAAAAACATGTTTTTTTAAAATACTAATTTAAAATATCTATGGTACATAATTGGTCTTGCTAAAATTAAACCAATTCAGAGTTAGCCTACAATTATAGTGCATTTCTTATTTGATTTTTAATATCTTAGTAATAGGCCATTTTTTTATATCTTCATAATTAACAGGCTGACACCTTACTTTCAGCGATCTCACCACCGTGCATTTCCATCTCCACCCTGCTCTCCTTCATTCCTTTCTCCAGCGCGCAGGGAGAAGGGCTCTCAACAGTTTAAGGAAATATGTTTCGCTGTGGTTTCCCAAATTAAGCAACAGGATATGGGGGCTATGGCATACAGAGTTTGGGCGGAATATCACCTGTTGCATGGCAAAATAACTGGAGTAGCCTACCCAACAAGAGTGAAAGGAACTTGTGGGAAAGTAGCCTAAATTCTCCATTTGATTGTTTACATATTACATGTCTTTTTTCTCTTGCCCCCGTTCCTGCCCATTTGTTAATGGGCCGTTCTAAATCAAAACAAATTGTACATATTAGTAAAGACAATAGTCTGATGGGTGACAATATGATAATTTGAGAGAACAGCGTGTGCAGCCTGAGTCAAGGAACAGAGCGCAGCACATATCTTTTGATTTCTTAGGCGTTCTATGGTTTGTATCATTCACAATTAAAGTTGCCAAATAACTTGAAATCTAGCATATAAGACCTGTTTCAAATGATCACTCATCAAGCTCAACATAGCCACGTCATATGCACACTCTGACTCCAGAATGCGCACTCTTATTCAGCTATGTTAAATTATATAAACATAATGGCATGGGACCAATAAGGATATATTGTCTGCTAAATGAACAAACCTACAGCCTATGCCACCGCGCATAGCCAGATAACATACAGTAGGCCAACTCATATTCTGTTCTTCTGAAAAAAAGATTCTTCATATCATAATGTTTCTTTAGACATGCCTAAAATATATAATGGATTTATTTTGTGGTGTATATTCAATTGATATATATATATATATATTGAAATGTAGATGTTCCAAAAGCACGCATCAACAACTTGTATGCATTCAGTCCTGGAGATGCTATATGTGTTTATGTTAATGAATGGTCAATTACCGTGAGACTGGCAGTCTTTTGCCTGACATTAACAGACTGACAAAATGTCATGACCACCACAGCCCTACATACAACTACAGTATGTCTATAACCTGATAATCTATATCAATGTTAATTAATAACTTGCATTCACTTTCTCCCCTGGCTTATAGCAGTTCTAGCATGACTGTCTTTATCATGACTATCATTATCATGAATGTTTTATCATGACTGTCTTTATCTTCACTGTCTTAATCATGACTGTCTTGATCATGACTGTCTTTGTCATGGCTATCTTTGTCATGGCTGTCTTTGTCATGGCTGTCTCTGTCATGGCTGTTTTGTCATGGCTGTGTTTGTCATGGCTGTCTTTGTCATGACTGTCTTTATCATGACTGTCTTTATCATGGCTATCTTTGTCATGAGTGTCTATCGTTACTGTCTTTATCTTTACTGTCTTTATCATGACTGTCTTTATCATAAAAGACATCCCATCTCAAGTGTCATTATATAAACTGAAAGACATATGGAAGTCAATGTTCAACCATATAAAAACTCCTGTCGGTGTTCCAACAGTGGTACATTCAAATAAAGGATAGAGTTTATTACCTAATGTGGCACCAAGGCAAACAATGTTTGTTGGAAGATCTGTGTGTTCTATATTCGTTTGTGTCAATATTTTGTACTCTGTAGCAAGTTTATTTAAAACCCTTATGCTAAGCTTTATTGTATGTTTATCTGAAAGACTCAGGGCTCTATTCAATCTGTATTGCTGAAGCGTTACAGATTGAGCAATAGAAATGAAAAGGTAATTTCTGATTGAGCTGACATATGCAGCGTTTACCATGAGTGCAATCTCTGCTAATGCCAGAACACTGCCATTAACTTTTCAATCACGCTGTAACACTGAACTTCTGCAATACAGATTGAATAGAGCTCTAACTCCCTTCTTGTTGATTTTAATTTAGATTGGTATTCACAATCACAGTGCTATCTAGTCCTGTTTGCACACAACAGCATGTGATGCATCATTCCATTGCATCCAGATTTGTTTTTGCTTTCATCAACTGCATGTGTGTGATACCATGTACAAAATGATGAGGTACTGTAAGCAACATCATACATAAAATGATTGAGATACTAATAACTGTCAATAGTACCATTGTGTGTAATCAACCACCCATTTATTACTTCAGAATGTGACTCATTGAATGAATGTCGCTAAATCAAATGTATTTATAAAGCCCTTACAACAGCTGATGTCACAAAGTGCTGTACAGAAACCCAGCCTAAAACCCCAAACAGCAAGAAATGCAGGTGTAGAAGCACGGTGGCTAGGAAAAACTCCCTAGAAAGGTCAGAACCTAGGAAGAAACCTAGAGAGGAACCAGGCTCTGAGGGGTGGCCAGTCCTCTTCTGGCTGTGCCGGGTGGAGATTATAACCGAACATGGCCAAGATGTTCAAATGTTTATAGTTGACCAGCAGGGTCAAATAATAATAATCACAGTGTTATTCCACGGGATAAAACTAGGTCCAGAGTATGACTATGGTAGTGAGTAGGTCTGGAGACAGTAATTGGTAGTATTCCTTTTGACAGTACTTTAATGAATTGAAATAAAACCTACAAACAGTACATAGAGTGGGACCTATTACAGCTGAACTATAACTTAGACTCAGAGCAAACATTGTTACTCTTTAAAAACATGTATTCTATTTGACCTACATACAGTTGCAGAACAAAGGTGCCTCTATAGGCTTATAGTCAGGTCCTTTCTGGGTCAGGTAGGGTGTGGCCAGGAAAGCCAATAGCTTTGGGGTATAAGCAGAAACAGCAGAAACCAGTCATGACTATGTACACATAACACAATGGAACAGAGCCATGGCTGTAGAGCCGATGCTGGCACTGAGTATAGGATCTTTGAACTCAGTAGTGCCAGAGGGGGTAGAGTGTGAGAGTTACAGAATGTGGGAGAGAAACAGGGTTTAACTATACAATACAGCCCTGACGTCCCTCTGACAGACTGAATAAAAGAGGTGTGGTCCTACCAGGGCTATTCAACAGGTAGGACCAGGGTAGTTTAGTTTGACAACATCAGTAGGCATTGGAGTTAGAGGGTGGTACAGTTAGTTTTGCCAGATATGACTGTGGGAGAAGTGAGAAACTCATACAAGGCTTGAAAAGTAGAGTGCTCTACTCACAGTGGTGCACAGCCATAAATCAAGATGCAGACCACAGAGTGCCCTCTGTAATTCTTGGGATAGTGAAGCATGTTTTCTTTTGGCTCTATACTCCAAAAGTTTGGATTTGAAATCAGATAATGACTATGAAGTTAAAGTACAGACTGTCAGCTTTAATTTGATGGTATTTTCATCCATATCGGATTAACCATTTAGAGCTTGTGACTAAAAATCTGTTGGATGCATTTGCGGTTTGTTTTGTGTTTCAGATTATTTTGTGTCCAATAGAAATGAATGGTGAATAACTGGGCAAAATAACAATAGGTAAACGTAACGAAGATCGTGAAGTAGAACTAACTAGACACAAAACAAGCTACGCTCAAACAATTACCCACAAATCCCAAGTGAAAACTACAAACATATATATGGTTCCCAATTAGAGACAATGACACTCAGCTGCCTCTAATTGGGAACCATTAACCCAACATAGAAATATAAAACCTAGAACAGAAAAACCCCTACACCTAAAACAAAACTAAACACTCCAGCCTGTCTTTTCAGGCCTGGGACGTGACAGTACCCAAAGCGCGGACTCTGACAGCGCCAAAAGTCCATTGGGGGGTCTTGGTGGGCATTCCTGTCCCAGGTGGCGGCTCCGGTGCCGGCTGTGCTGGCTCGATGTCCCGCACCGGAGGCCCTGGGCTATTGGCCGGACTGGGGACCCTTACTGGCGGCCCCCGACTGGGGACCCTCACTGGCGGCCCCCGGACAGGGGAAGCACACTGGCGGCCCCGGACAGGGGAAGCACACTGGCGGCCCCCGGACAGGGGAAGCACACTGGCGGCCCCCGGACAGGGGAAGCACACTGGCCCTCTGGTGCGGGGAGCAGGAACCGGCCGTACTGGGCTCATAACGCTCACTCTGGTGCGGGGAGCAGGAACCAGCTGAACTGGGCTCATAACGCGCACTCTGGTGCGGGGAGCATGAACAGGACGTGCTGGGTTCCCGACGGGCACAGGAATCCTGGAGCGTGGAGCAGGGACTGGACGTGCTGGACTCTAAGCGCACAGGGGCCTGGTGCGCCGGAGCCGAACAGGACGTGCTGGACTCTCTAAGCGCACAGGGGCCTGGTGCGCGGGCCGAACAGGACGTGCTGGACTCTCTAAGCGCACAGGGGCCTGGTGCGCGGGCCAGAACAGGACGTGCTGGACTCTCTGGCGCACAGGGGCCTGGTGCGCGGAGCCGGAACAGGACGTGCTGGATCCACTACACGAACAGGGATCCTGGAACAGGGACAGGATGTACTGGATCCACAACACGCACAGGAGACCTGATGCGTATAGCCGACACCCCTCTCCCAGGTTGTTCACTCATCCTGGCTTCACCGATGAGGGGAGCTGGAATGTCGTGCACCGGGCTGTGCGCGCGAACAAGAGACACCGCACGCAGAGCCGGCGCAGGATATTTTGGTCCAAGGAGGCGCACCGGAGACCAGGAGCACTGAACCGGCACCACTCTACCAGGCTGCACACTCACCGTAGCCTGACAGATGAGTGGCGCTGGAATCTCTCGCACCGGGCTATGAACGCGCACTGGGAACACCGTGCGCAAAACTGCATAGCACGGCGTCTTACCAGTGCGACGCTCCCTCCGACGCTCCCTCCAGAGAGCACGAGGAGTTGGCTCAGGAGTCCACCCTGAATCGGCCAAACTCCCCGTGTGCCCCCAAAAAGTTTTTTGGGGCTGCCTTTCGGGCTTCCGCGCCAGGCGAGTTCCAATGAACTTCTCTCTCCCTGGAGCGACGATAATCCTCCGGCTGAGACCATGGTCCTTTTCCCTCCAAAATCTCATCCCATGTCCAAGATCCCTTGCCATCCCGAGTCTCTCGCTGCTTGGTCTTCTTATGGTGGGTTATTCTGTCACGATCTTCTGAACGGACAGACCAAGGCGCAGCGAGGCATCCAGTATACATGTTTTATTTTACGAACGAAACACACGTAACTGGGCAAAATAACAAAAGGTAAACGTAACGACGATCGTGACGTAGCACTAACTAGACACAAAACAAGCTACGCTCAAACAATTACCCACAAACCCCAAGTGAAAACTACAAACATATATATGGTTCCCAATTAGAGACAACGACACTCAGCTGCCTCTAATTGGGAACCATTAACCCAACATAGAAATATATAACCTAGAACAGAAAACCCCTACACCTAAAACAAAACTAAACACTCCAGCCTGTCTTCTCAGGCCTGGACGTGACACCCCCACCAAAAGAAGTGCTAATCTCTCCTGTTTTTGAAATGGTGAGATGTTAGCATGTCTTGGGGATATGATATTTGTTTGTCTGTAACTCTCTCACTCATCAATCAATCAATAAAGCAAGCAAATGTATTCATATAGCCCGTTTTACATCAGCTGATGTCTCAAAGTGCTTATACAGAATCCCAGCCTAAAACCCCAATCAGCAAGCAATGGAGATGTAGAAGCAAGGTTGCTAGGAAATTTGTAGGCCGTCATAGTAAATAAAAATGTGTTCTTAACTGACTTGCCTAGTTAAAGGTTAAATAAAAAATAAATAAAAAAACTCCCTAGAAAGGCAGGAACCTAGGAAAAAACCTAGAGAGGATCCAGGCTCTGAGGGGTGACCAGTCCTCTTCTGGCTGTGCCGGGTGCAGATTATAAGAGTACATGGCCATCAAGGCCAGATCGTTCTTCAAGATGTTCAAATGTTCATAGATGACGTTCATAGGGTAAAATAACAAATAACACAGGGGTTGTAGAGGGTGCGACAGGTCAGCACCTCAGGAGTAAATGTCAGTTGGCTTTTCATAACCGAGCATAGGTCGAGACAGCAGGTGCGGCATAGAGGGAGGGAGAGAGAGAGAAACAGAGGGAGAGTCAAAGGCAGCAGGTCCGGGACAAGGTAGTACATCCGGTGAACAGGTCAGGGTTCCAACTGTTCTGCCACAGGCAGAAGCAGCAGCACGACCAGCTGGACTGGGGACAGCCAGGAGTCATCAGGCCAGGTAGTTCTGAGGCATGGTCCTAGGGCTCAGGTCCTCCTGGAGGAGAGGGAGAGAATTAGAGGGAACATATTTAAGTTCACAAAGGACACCAGATAAGACAAGAGAATTTCACCAGATAGGACAGACTGACTGTAGCCCTCCTCCCGGCACTTAGACTATTGCAGCATAAATACTGGAGGATATAACCCCACCCACTTTGCCAAAGCACAGCCCCAACACCACTAGAGGGATATCAACAGACCACCAACTTACTAGCCTGAAACAAGTCTGAGTATAGCCCTCGAAGAGCTGCTTATCCACACAAGCCTGAGGGAGTGCAAGACTGGACAGGAAGATCAAGTCTGTGACTCAACCCACTCAAGTCGAGTATACTGTAGCGCAAAGAAGCCTGTCACGACGTGACGCACCCCTTCTAGCGACGGCATGGAAGAGCACTAGCAAGCCAGTGACTCAATCCGAGTGGAGACAGGGGAGCCGTCCAGACAGAAACAGCAAGGATGGTTCGTCATTCCAGCGCCTTGCCGTTCACCTTCGCACCCTTGGGCCAGACTACACTCAATCATAGGACCTACTGAAGACATCAGTCTTCAGTAAAGACTTAAAGGTCAAGACCGGTTCTGCATCTCTCACATGGATAGGCAGACCATTCCATTAAAAATTTGCTCTATAGAAGAATGCCCTGCCTCCAGCTGTTTGCTTAGAATTTCTAGAGACAATAAGGAGGCCTGCGTATTGTTACTGTAGCGTACGTATAGGTATGTACGGCAGGACCAAATCGGAGAGATAGGTAGGAGCAAGTCCATGTAATGCTTTGTAGGTTAGCAGTAAAACCTTGAAATCAGCCATAGCCTTCAAAGGAAGATAGTGTAAAGATGCTAACACTGGAGTAATATGATCCCATTCTCTGGTTCTAGTCAAGATTCCAGCAGCTATATTTAGCACTAGCTGAAGTTTATTTAGTGCTTTATCTGGGTAGCCGGAGAGTAGATCATTGTAGCACTCAAATCTAGAAGTGACAAAAATCATGGATGATCTTTTCTGCATACATTTTGGACAAAACCTTTCTGATTTTTGCAATGTTACGAAGATGGAACAATGCTGTCCTTGAAATATTATTGTTTGTCAAAAGAGAGGTCAGTGTCCAGAATAATGCCGAGGTCGTTTAGTTTTATTTGAGACGACTGTACAACCATCAAGATTAATTGTCAGATCAAACAGCAGATCTCTTTGTTTCTTGGGACCTAGAACTAGCATCTCTGTTTTGTCCGAGTTTAAAAGTAAAACATTTTCCGCAATTCACTTCCTTATGTCTGAAACATGGCTTCCAGGGTAGGCAATTTTGGGGCCTCACCATGTTTCAGTGAAATGTACAGCTGTGTGTCGTCCGCATAGCATTGAACGTGTTTCCCGAATGACATCACCAAGAGGTAGAATATATAGTGAAAACAATAGTGGTCCTAAAACGGAACCAACATGCCATGACCATAACCATAACACCAAAACATACAATTGATTTGTCAGAGGACAAACCATCCACGAGACAAAGTGATATCTTTCCGACAGATAAGATCTAAACCAGGCAAGAACTTGTCCGTGTAGACCAATTAGGGTTTCCAATATATTTAAAAGAATGTGGTGATCGATGGTGTCAAAAGCGGCACTAAGGTCAAGGAGCACGAGGACATGCAGAGCCTTGGTCTGACACCATCAAACGATCATTTACCACCTTCATGAGTGCAGCCTCAGTACTATGATGGGGTCTAAAACCAGACTGAAGCGTTTTGTATAGATTATTTGTCTTCAGGAAGGCAGTGAGTTGCTACGCAACAGCTTTTTCAGCTTTTTTTGTTGAGGAATGGGCAATTCGGCCGATAGTCTTTTACATTTTCTGGGTAATGGTTTGGCTTTTCAGGAGAGGCTTTTTTATTGCCACTTTCAGTGAGTTTGGTACACATCCGGAGGAAAGGGAGCCGTTTATTATGTTCAAAATAGGAGGGCCAAGCACAGGAAGTAGCTCTTTCAGTAGTTTAGTTGGAATAGGGTCCAGTAGGCAGCTGGAATTCTTAGAGGCCATGACTATTTTCATGAATGTGTTGAGCGATACAGGATTAAAACACTTGAGTGTCCCCATTGATCCAAGGTCCTGGCAGTTTTGTGCAGACTGAGATTGCAGATGCAGATTCAAAGAGGTGTCTCTAATTTGCATTCTAATGATCATGAAATCATGAACTACTTTTATCATCACTGCTGAAGTGAAGGCCATCCTCTGTTGGGGAATGCTGCTTTTTAGTTAGCTTTGCGACAGTATCAAAATAAATTTTGGATTGTTTAACATTTTTATCAGTTAGGTTGGAAAAGTAGGATGATCGAGAAGCAGTGAGGGTTCTTTGATATTGTCTTTCCAAGCTAGTCGTAAGACTTCCAGTTTGGGGGAGCACCGTTTCCGTTCCAATTTTCTGGAAGCTTGCTTTAGGGCTCTGGTATTTTCTGTATACCAGGTAGCTAATTTTTGTAGTCCTTGGGTAGGTGGAGGGAGTCTGGAAGGGCATCTAGGAATCTTTTAGTTGTCCTAGGATTTATAGCTCGCCTTTTGTATTGAGCTGGTTGAGGTCTGAGCAGATTATTTGATGCTATTGCAATGGTGGTCCGATAGTCCAGGATTATGAGGAAAAACATTTAGATCCACAATATTTATTCCACGGGACAAAACTAGATCCAGGGCATGACTGTGGCAATGCGTAAGTCAGGAGACATGTTGGACATAACCCACTGAGCTCCGAATGCTTTTTGGAGTGGGTCTGTGGACTTTTCCATTTGAATATTGAAATCCCCCGAAATGTGAATATTATCTGCCATGACTACAAGGTTCCGGGAACTCAGTGAGGAACGCTGTATACGGGCCAGAAGTTATAAAAGGTGATTGAGTAGCCTGCAGAGATTTCATGACTAGAAGCTAAAAATAATTTTTGTAAATTTAAATTTGCTGTCATAAATGTTAGCACCTCATTAACACTTCATTATTCATCATTATTCACGATTCATACAGGGTTATCTGTAATCATGGTAACATCACCTTTATTTAACCAGGTAGGCAAGTTGAGAACAAGTTCTCGTTTACAACTGCAACCTGGCCAAGATAAAGCAAAGCAGTTCAACACATACAACAACACATAGTAAACAAACACACAGTCAATAATACAGTAGAAAAAAACAAAAACAAATCTATATACAATGTGTGCAAATGAGGTAAGATAAGGCAATAAACAGGCCATGGTGGCAAAGTAACTACAGTATAGCAATTTAACACTGTAATGGTAAATGTGCAGTAGATGAATGTGCAAAGTAAAAATACTGGGGTGCAAAGGAGCAAGATAAATAAATGACTACGGTAGGGGATGAGGTAGTTGGTTGGGCTATGTACAGGTGCAGTGATCTGTGAGCTGCTCTGACAGCTGGTGCTTTAAACTAGTGAGGGAGATAAGTGTCTCCAGTTTCAATGATTTTTGTACTTCGTTCCAGTCATTGGCAGCAGAGAACTGGAAGGAAAGGCGGCCAAAAGAGGAATTGGCTTTGGGGGTGACCAGTGAGATATACCTGCTGGAGCGAGTGCTACGGGTGGGTGCTGCTATGGTTACCAGCGAGCTGAGATAAGGCTGGGCTTTACCTAGCAGGGACTTGTAGATGACCTGGAGCCAGTGGGTCTGGCGACGAGTATGTAGCGAGGGCCAGCCGACTAGAGCATACAGGTCGCATTGGTGGGTGGTATAAGGGGCTTTGGTGACAAAGCAGATGGCACTGTGATAGACTGCATCCAGTTTGCTGAGTAGAGTATTGGAAGCTGTTTTGTAGATGACATCGCTGATGTCAAGGATCGGTAGGATAGTCAGTTTTACTAGTGCAAGTTTGGCAGCATGAGTGAAGGAGGCTTTGTTGCGAAATAGAATGCCGATTCTAGATTTAATTTTGGATTGGAGATGTTTAATGTGAGTCTGGAAGGAGAGTTTACAGTCTAACCAGACACCTAGGTATTTGTAGTTGTCCATGTATTCTAGGTCAGAGCCATCCAAGGTAGTGATGCTAGTCGGGCGGGCGGGTGCAGGCAGCGAACGGATGAAAAGCATGCATTTGGTTTTACTAGCGTTTAAGAGCAGTTGGAGGCCACGGAAGGAGTGTTGTATGGCATTGAAGCTCGTTTGGAGGTTAGTTAACACAGTGTCAAAAGAAGGGCCAGAAGTATACAGAATGGTGTCGTCTGCATAGAGGTGGATCAGAGAATCACCGGCAGCAAGAGTGATATCATTGATGTATACAGAGAAGAGTCGGCCCAAGAATTGAACCCTGTGGCACCCCCATAGAGACTGCCAGAGGCCCGGACAACAGGCCCTCCGATTTAACACACTGAACTCTGTCTGCAAAGTAGTTTGTGAACCAGGCGAGGCAATCATTAGAGAAACCAAGGCTGTTGAGTCTGCCGATAAGGATGTGGTGATTGACAGAGTCGAAAGCCTTGGCCAGGTCAATGAATACGGCTGCACAGTAATGTCTCTTATCGATGGCGGTTATGATATCGTTTAGTACCTTGAGCGTGGCTGAGGTGCACCCGTGACCAGCTCGGAAACCGGATTGCACAGCGGAGAAGGTACGGTGGGATTCGAAGTGGTCAATGATCTGTTTATTAACTAGGCTTTCGAAGACTTTAGAGAGGCAGGGCAGGATGGATATAGGTCTATAGCAATTTGGGTCTAGGGTGTCACCCCCTTTGAAGAGGGGGATGACCGCGGCAGCTTTCCAATCTTTTGGGATCTCGGACGACACCAAAGAGAGGTTGAGCAGACTGGTAATAGGAGTTGCAACAGTGGCAGCAGATAGTTTTAAAAAAAGAGAGGGTCCAGATTATCCACTCCAGCTGATTTGTACGGGTCCAGATTTTGCAGCTCTTTCAGAACATCTGCTATCTGGATTTGGGTGAAGGAGAAGCTGGGAAGGCTTGGACAAGTAGCTGCCGAGGGGTTGGGGAGCTGTTGCCCGGGGTTGGGGTAGCCAGGAGGAAAGCATGGCCAGCCGTAGAGAAATGCTTGCTGAAATTTTCGATTATCATGGATTTATTGGTGGTGACCGTGTTACCTAGCCTCAGTGCAGTGGGCAGCTGGGAGGAGGTGCTATTGTTCTCCATGGACTTGACAGTATCCAAAAACTTTTTGGAGTTAGAGCTACAGATGCAAATTTCTGTTTGAAAAAGCTAGCCTTTGCTTTCCTGACTGATTGCGTGTATTGGTTCCTGACTTCAATGAACAGTTGCATATCACGGAGACTATTCGATGCAATAGCAGTCCGCCACAGGATGTTCTTGTGCTGGTCAAGGGCAGTCAGGTCTGGAGTGAACCAAGGGCTGTATCTGTTCTTAGTTCTACATCTTTTGAAAGGGGCATGCTTATTTAAGATGGTGAGGAAGTTGCTTTTAAAGAACGACCAGGCATCCTCGACTGATGGAATGAGGTCAATATCCTGCCAATCCTATCTTCTGTATACCACCCATACCATGTCACAACACAACTGACTGGCACAAATGCATTAAGAAGGAAAGAAATTCCACAAATTAACTTTTAACAAGGAACACCTGTTAATTGAATGCATTCCAAGTGACTACCTCATGAAGCTGGTTAAGAGAATTCAAAGAAAGTGCAAAGCTGTCATCAAGGCAAAAGGTGGCTATTTTGAAGAATCTCAAATATAAATAATATTTTGATTTGTTTAATACTTGTTTGTTTACTATATGATTCCATATGTGTTATTTCATAGTTTTGATGTCTTCACTATTATTCTACAATGTAGAAAATTGTAAAAATAAAGAAAACCCCTTGAATGAGTAGGTGTGTCCAAACTTTTGACTGGTACTGTATGTGTTCATGCAAAGGGGATGTTTGTCTCTACAATGAGGACTTTGTGTATCTAAAGAATCAGTTACGGAATGCAGATGGACATGGGCTGAGTTTCAGGTGAATCTAGTGACTGACAGCGGCTCTATGTTGTGCTTTTGTGTTTGGCTCAGCTCTGTGTGACTAGGTTGTATAGAGGTACAAACAACCAGGAAATATTATGAATGGTAAAAGGGCGAGGCTAAGGTGATGAGGTATATTTTAGTTAACACAAAAACAAACTATTGCGTGCTATATTTATATAAAGAATCCAACAAAAATGTTACTAAAACCATAGACTGCATGTCACTAGCTCAATCTCAGTGTAGTACATTCTAGTAGGAAGAAGAATGATAAAGCTATTGTCAGTTTGAGTTTATGTTGTTTTATGGGTGATTGCACAGTAGGCTCATCCTGCAATCCAAACTGAGAGGTGTGTGTACACCATTGTATTTAACACTTATTCTACTAGGAGAATTGACTGAGAAGAGAACACATTGTTATTTATAGCAACAACCTGGGAATAGTTGCATTGGAGAAGTGAGGGGATGAAAGAGTAGACTGGAAAGCTGGGATGATTAGATGGCCATTATGACCGTAGGAGGTCCAGATTGGGAATTTAGCTAGGACACAATCTTAGTTCACTAGATTGTGTGGTCTGTCATCTTTTCAGAGGGGAGAAGACAGGCAGAGGTCACTTTACATAGTTAATGCTTCATACGTTTTCTCCTTGGGGTCACTGCATGTTCATTCCTGTCAAACGCGCACATTCTTTGATAATTGCAAAGGAGGGACAGACATAAATCAAGTTGATAAATGCATACATTGCAGTCATTGTCAGGGCATGAGAAAGACACTCCTGTGGTTTTAACAGGGTGTGGATCTCTCCTTTGAAGAGGAAAGCTGCAGGGCACACAGGAACATAAAGTCTCTCACTCTCTCTCACTTTCTCTCACTCTCTCACACTCTCTCTCTCACTCTCTCTCTCACTCTCTCTCACACTCTAATTAACATGTATGTACAAAAGAAAGTGGGGACTAGAGGGATGAGAGTGGGACATGGCTATGCCATTTACCCGCTCCCTTTCTAATTGGTCAGTAGCAGACACACTGGTAATCCGTAGAGTACGTTGAGAAAAGGCTGAAGTTTTGTAAATATTAGACGAAATCACTTGTATGAGTGAGTGTCTGAGCAGGAGAACCAGGCAGATGACCTCAGCTAATTATTTTCTCACTCATTCATTCACTTATAACTTACATATCAGCACCTTGGACTGATACATCTCACCGCAACTGCCATGTAACTAGTACCAGCCTATTAGACATACAGAGCCTAGAGAAAGTCTACACACCCCATGCACAATCTGCACATCTTACTGTCTTAAAATTACATCTAAAAGGGATTAAATGGGATTTTATTCCTACCAATCGAAGTAGAAAATGAATAGAACATTTTGTCTTCACACCCCAGAGTTAATACTGGGTGGAAGCACCTTTGGCAGCCATTACAGCTGTGAATAATACAATTCTACAAACTTTAGACAGCTCTTTGGGCAACGTTTATTTATTGTTTTTGGACTGAGACTGGAGCACTCAGGAACACTCAACACTTCTTGGAAAAATACACCTTTTTACCTGTGCTTTGCACCTTTCCTATTACATTTGATATTGACAAACTCCCCAGTCCCTGCCGGTGACAGGCATACCCATAAGATGATTTTGCCATCACAAAGCTTAAAAATACAGAGGGTTTCAACCTGTGTTGTGCAGTTAGGATCAAAATAAATATGAAAGGAGCAAAGCCCAGGTAAAAAAACACCAGTCTTCTGAAAACCTAGCTCTGGGATAGTTTATTTTTCAGCTGGACTAATGCAATTTTTCCTTCACTTTTAAATTTACGTTTAGGTTGTGTATATCCATAGAAAAATATGTAATTTAATACAAATTTAGATTGTGAAGACTGGGTGTGCAATTGGTGTGTAGACTTTCACAAGGCACTGTACTTCAATGGTTAAATGTCACTTTTTGATTTTGACATTCTAATAAGACCATGTTGACTGAGAGCTAGCTAGCTATAGTGCTTTCAAACATCTTCACAAATGTCACAATATTGCATTCTACTGCAAATCATTAACATAACTTGTATTGGCTTGAACAAATGTAAATCAACTTTTCCATGTACAAAATGTGAGACTCAAATTGTAACCTGGAAGAAATGTTCTGGTTATATGGAAATATGCAAACAAGCAATAGCTTGTTCTTGCACGCTGCAGATGTCAAGTACCCTGCCAAGTTGTTAACTAATTAGGGAGTAGCGGTGCGCTAGCGGGTGAAATGTAAGGCGCCAAATTCAAAATCCAAAAGTTGAATTATTAAACATTCATTAATATACAAGTGTTGCATAGTTATCAAAAGCTCTGCGTCTTGGCAATATCACAGCGTTGTCAGATTTCAAAAAGGCTTTACGACGAAAGCACAACATTTGATTGTTTGAGGATAGCACCTCATATATTTTCCACATTAGCATAAATTCATATCCAGGGCGGGTCACACAAAACCCATATAAGAGCTAAAAATATCACTTACCTTTTGAAGAACTTCTGCTGAGGGCTTCCCAAGTGTCCAACGAAGACATCCAATGGTTCTTTTGTTATAAAAAAGTCATTTATTATATCGATAAATCTCCGTTTGGTTGGCGCGTTATGATCAGAAAATCCACCGTTGAGTCGCCCATTGAACCGTGAAGAGAACACGTTCAAATTATACCTATAAACTTTCTACAAACAAATCAAACATCATTTTTAATGTATCCATAGGTATCCTTTTATGTATATTTACTGTAATATTTCAACCGGACGATAACGTGAACAATAGGAAAGGAAAATAAAGTGGGGCGCGCTCACAATCTCGCGCCCGTCAAACGTTGTTGACAAAAGTGGACCCTTCACTACTTCCTCTTCCTATCCGTTCTGCTTAGTGCTAGAGCTTCCAGACACTGTATAAAGTCTGGTGACATCTAGTGGAAGCCATTGGTACTGCAGTCTCAGTCCTAGTTAAAATAGAAATGAATAGGCAGCCTGGAGAAGAAGGTCATGTACAAAAAAAACTGCAAATCCGGATGGATTTTCCTCGGGTTTTCCCCTGCTATATCAGTTCTGTTATACTCACATACATTATTTTAACAATTTTAGAAACGTCAGAGTGTTTCCTATCCAATAGTACTAATTATGTGCATATCCTATTTTCTGGGCCTGAGTGGCAGGCATTTTACTTTGGGCACGCCAGACTCTCCAAAACCGTCACCTCTGCTGCTGCTCCCTAAGAAGTTAAGGGAAAACAACAGGGCCCACATTCACAAAACCTTCTTACAAAGAAATGTCTTCTTAACTGACATTATTTCCTAAGAAAAAAGTTAAGAAAAGTTGCTATAAGTTGCTATAAGTTGCTATCTCCTTAAGCAAAAAGTTACGAATAAATTACATTCTGAAAAGAAAGTTCTTGGAAATGTTCTTAATTCCAAGATAGCCAAACCCTCGTCTTAAACTCAGGGCAGTGAGAGAAAAAGCTCATGAACGCAATTGAACATGTTTAATTCACTCACAAACTTAATCTGAAAGTTTCAGTATTGATTATTTAAATCCAAGAACATACTTTAGAACAGTAATCTCAGTAAGAAATATGCTAATATGATTGCCATTGCTAGCTAGATAGCTAGCTAAAATTGACACCTAGAAACAAAAGTTTGTAAGAAAATCATTCAATCTTAAGATATTGTTGAGGAACTGCAGTTACGAACTATCTTATCAACTTTTTTTTTCTTAAGAAGCTTCAAGTGTTCTGTGAATCTGGGCCCAGTACTTTAATCCCATCTGGGGTAAGTTTTCCAGGAGTACAATGCCCGGAGTAATGACTCATCCCATGGGGGCTATAAAGTGGTACTTTTGTCGGTCCTGCAGACTCCTACAGTAGATGGAACATGCATAAAGTTGAGTGAAACTTAAAACAATGGTACCTGAGTATGTGTATAAAATCACCAAAACTATCAAGGAACGATGGACTGTTGCATTGAAGGAAAAGGACAGGAGACTTTCTTGCGAAACATCAGTGTATGAGTAAAAGACAGGTCTGTTTGGGGAGAATGTTGTCTGGGTGTCACGCGAAAGATCAAATTGTACCGTAAAGTTTCAATTTACTTCATGCATCTCTGCAACTTGTTTCTTGGTAAGATAACACGTACAGTTAAAGAGACATTCAGTGTGTCAATCTATATGCTCAGGAAACATGGCAAGGCTCACCTGTCACAGCATTTCAAAGTTATACTGTGTGTGTTGACTGATTGATTGACCTACCTGGGGCTAATAGAAGCAGCTGTGTCCATGCTTTCAACCAGACGCTTTTACAGGAGAGGAATTCCAACTCTTTATGGGTGTGTGCACATTTATATGTCTGTGTGAGTTCCTGCAAGCACCCTGCAGGCAGAAGCCAGATATAGAGTGAGATGGGGAGAGTGGAGTTACACAACAATAGTATATTTTCAGTATTTGAATATCCACGCATACAGTACATATCTATCGATCCTCTTCCATCTCCTTCTGCATCCTAGCGTGTCAAAGTGTGGAGAGGAGTCCCACATGAGGTAATAACTACCTTTATTCCTCCCTTCTCTATTCCTCCCTTCTGCCTCTCCCACCCATGTCCTCCCTCCCTCCCCCCCTTCTGCCATGTGCAGCATAAAAAGGGAACAGTGGCTGGGCCGTGCACCACATTCTCTCTCCTCATCCCAGGCAGGCAGACTCCCTCTCAGCAGCCATGTCTTTCTCCAGATCTAGCATGTCCTACAGCAGCAGCGGCGGTGGAGGCGGAGGTGGCACCATGTCCATGAGGTCTGGAGGTGGAGGTGGAATGGGAATGGGCTCCTCCCGCTTCTCCTCAATGGGTGGTGGTGGCGGTGGAGGAGGCCGCGTCACTGCCATGAGGGCCGGCAGTGTGTATGGAGGTGCAGGAGGCTCTGGGGTGCGCATCTCGAGCTCCCTCGTTCGGTTCCGGCGGCGGAGGTGGTGGTGGCGGTTATGGTTTTGGAATGGGAGGGGGTGGCGGTGGCGGTGGCGGTGGCGGTTTGGTTTCGGCATGGGAGGGGTGGTGGTGGTGGTGGTGGCGGGAGCCGACATGAATGTGTCGGCCAACGAGAAGGCCACAATGCAGAACCTGAATGACCGCCTATCCACCTACTTGGAGAAGGTGCGCATGCTAGAGGCGGCCAACGCGGAGCTGGAGCTGAAGATCCGTCAGTTCATGGAGAGCAAGACGTCCCCCAGTGCTCGTGACTACTCTGGCTTCTACGCTACTATCGCCGACCTGCAGGACAAGGTACGTGACATGTCTCCTAGATGGCAAGAGCTCTCAATAATGACTGCAAAGTGACAATGTTACGCATTGCTAGAGAGTACAGGTGACATCAGCTTGTTTTTCCAAGTTACTGAGAGTGATATATGACTATTGGAAAATGCTCAATTATATACATTTGTTAGAATTGATTCAACCAAGATATTGCACCAAAGATAGATGCAATGACAGTATCCATACTTGCAGCAGAAGCATTGAAAATAAATCTGATCACTGAAGCTTTTCCTTCCACTCCCTTCAGAGCCCCTAGGCAACTGCAGAAGGCTCAATTTGTTTCTTTGATCCATGCTTTACAATGATCATCAAGACGACAAGTTCCCTGTAATGCTTCGATGAGCTATTGTTTACAGTGCAACTGAAACTCATAATTCACTGATTACAGTGTGGGATCAAAGTTTGTGTGTACTGCATTTGTGTGAAATTCCATGCATGCCCCATCCTGAAATGTTTTGCCATTCTCCATCTCTCAGATCCAGGCTGCCACCCGAGTAAATGGTGGCATCTATCTCAGCATCGACAATGCAAAGCTCGCTGCAGACGACTTCAGAAACAAGTATGTACATCCAACACCATCCACAGATACAGAACACTGCTGGTGCATTCCATCAACCATATGGAACAACCCCAAATCTGTAAAAACCCTCATACTGTTTTTTATTACATTTTGTGTTGAATCTATAAAAAAGAAAACCAAATGACATTACCCTTCCACTCCACCATAACCACACCCTCCCAACAGACATATCAGAAGCCTGGTGCTACTTGCTGTTATTTTCCCCAAACTTAATGGAATACTAGAAACTATAACCCCCCTGCTATTCTCACAGAGGAACACATTCAGGCAGTTCTTTGACCTAAGCTCTCTCTATCTCTCAGGTATGAGAACGAGCTGGCCATGCGTCAGTCAGTGGAGGCGGACATCGCCGGGCTGAAGAGGATGCTGGATGAGATGACCATGGCCAGATCTGACCTGGAGATGCAGATCGAGGGGCTGAAGGAGGAGCTCATCTATCTCAAGAAGAACCATGAGGAGGTGGGTGTGGACTGATGGAACATATCCATACAGTCCCTTAATGTATTACATCTACTGACCATGTCAACCTGCTAGGGGTCTTCACTAGAACTAGATTGATGGCTTTCAAGCAATGGTGTTCAAATGTATAATGAAGACAGAGGGCAGGTCAAGTTGTTACCATCAGGCAGAGGTTAGTCAAGTCTTAATCCTTTAAACTCACCCCTATGTGTTTCTCCACAGGAGCTTCTGGCCATGAGGACGCAGATGACTGGACAGATCAACGTGGAGGTGGACGCAGCACCACAGGAGGACCTGTCCAAAATCATGACTGAGATCCGTGAGCAGTACGAGTCCGTTAGTGCCAAGAACCAGCGTGACCTGGAGTCCTGGTTCCAGACCAAGGTAGAACCTCTAGCACCCTTAAACTATGTTCATGGTGTAGATATTCCTTTACTTCTAGTTAGTAACGTTGTCACATTCTATCATGAGCTGAAATGTTGGTTTGTTCCTGTGATGATTGACCACTTATTGTGTTTTACAGACAGAGACGTTAAACAAGGAGGTGGCATCCAGCACAGAGGTTCTCCAGACCTCCAAGTCAGAGATCTCAGAGATCCGTCGCACACTGCAGGGCCTGGAGATCGAACTGCAGTCACAGCTCAGCATGGTGAGCAGTAATTATTAACACAGACCACAGTTTAGTGGACATTACTTACACAACTTTCTGCAACTTTCTTCAATAATCAACATTTGACTCCTTCATCATTCTCTACCATCCCTCAAGTATCTCACTTTCACCTGGACTCTTCCACTATCCCTCAAGTTGTTATAGCCAGGCACCACTACATTTCTATAGCTAACCTCTACCTGCCAACACATTCAATTACTAGAGCTAACTTTTTCAGTATGACAGTAAACATTCCAAATTCCAAACCTACTCCCACAGTTTTTGACCCATCATCTCTATCTCTCCCGGCCAATAGAAAGGCTCCCTGGAAAACACGCTGGCGGAGACGGAGGGCCGTTACTCCATGCAGCTGGGACGCCTCCAGAACCAAGTGACCAGTTTGGAAGAGCAGCTAATGTCTCTCCGCAGCGACATGGAACGCCAGGGCCAGGAGTACAAGATGCTGCTGGACATCAAGACACGCCTGGAGATGGAGATTGCTGAGTACAGGAGGCTGCTGGACGGAGAGGCTAGCGGGTAAGGCAGGATGTTTGGACAGAGGGAGGGCCAATGAGACAGACAGTGATGTGGGAGGAGAGTGTTACATCTTTGTGGGATGGGAAGAGGGGTGACAGGGGACCTTGAAACACGTGAAAATGAATTGGTCTCCTTCAACATTTGATTTTAAAAACAATGTTCATTTGAAGTTGACCTTACTATGAGCCATGGTTACTTTTGACATTTACTGCTATGTGACCTTTTAATAAATACTTATTATGATCATAAATGCTAACCATGAGTTTCCCTTCCTCACAGCCTTAGCTCCTCGAAATCCGGCCACAGCTCCTCCAGCTCGCACATCAGCTCCTCCAGCTCCGGCCTCAGCTCCGGCCTCAGCTCCTCCAGCTCTGGCCCCAGCTCCTCCACCTCCACCACACGCAAGGTGGTGATCGTCACAGAGGAAATGGTGGATGGCAAAGTTGTCTCCACAAGTGAAACCAAACACACCTCTTAAGGTCCCACACACTCAGCGAGCACTGCAGCAAGCAACAGGTTAACCACATAGAAATATAATCACTAGAATGGGAATAGGAAATTAGAGGCCAGAACGTGGAATATTGCTGCTCCCCAGTGCTTTATTCATGCAACCTAAAATACAACGTTACAACTTATAAAAAGTATTTTTCAGATGAAAAATCCCTGTCTTCCTTATCTGTATTATTTGTTTAGGCGGTTCTGGTTAAAGTTCAGGATGTACATACCGTCCTCCTAATCTTTCTAGAATGGCTAAATTCCCTCAGACACCCATCATGGAACATTGACTTGAATGGGGATTTATTTTCTGGTAATTCTATTTCTATGGTTAACACCTCCAGAACAACATGTTCTACTACATCTGGATGGGACACCAACAACAGACCCCATTGCGAATGTAATAAAGATGCTCTGACTTGCTGACACCATCATTCTGTCTTCTGTGTCTTTCAACTTGATGTATCTGATCTGGGTGCTCCCATACATCTGACTATCATATTGGTTGTTATCTTTTGCGCATGAGGCAAATTCTATGGTCTTGAGAAAATATATGTTTCAATATGATCTTGAATATATTTATGACATTCACTTCTACTGACTTTAGTACTTGTCCATTTAAAAAAATATATTGATAGTAGAAATGTTGAAAGTTGTCAGCAACATTATATAATTCTATCTCTATTAAGAAAAATTATACATTTTTAGATTCAGATGTACTGTATGGAGAGTGTTTGTAGAGTCAGCTGTAGAGCCGGAAACCATGTTTTGGTGGAAAGATTTACATTTGAAAACAGTTTATTTGAAATTAGATGACAAAATGTATCTGTATGACATCCATACTCACGTTTCATATCGTCAGTCTATGATAAAGATTGAATATCTCTAAAACAAGTGAAACCACACAGTCCATTCTCATTCAACCACATAATCTTTATTGATGGTTCTGTTGCAAATGATTACTTGATCTCATCCACATCCACATCAAGGTTCTGGGTGGTCTCCATCATAACTACCGTGTAGGTCTATGGAAGTAGGTCAGAAGCAGGAGAATTCTAGGTTTTGTATTGAAAGAGGAGGACGGAAAATAGCTGTCCTCCGGCTACACCAGGGTGCTACCCTATAGGGTCCTGTTGAGGCTTCTGTAGACCTTCATTGTGAAAGTGTGTTTTAGGAAATCAGGTATTTGGTGACGTGAGTATATTTAGTATAGTTTTATCTAAAAAGCATGTTAAATATTTAGTATTTTTCAGAAATAACTGAGTAGGGTGTTAAAGTTTGCGATGACAGATATGATTGTGGGAGACTTGAGAAACTCATACAAAGCTTGAAAAGTAGAGTGCTCTACTCACAGTGGTGCACAGCCATAAATCAAGATGCAGACCACATATACACTACTTTTTTTCTTTTAAATGTAACCTTTATTTAACTAGGCAAGTCAGTTAAGAACATATTCTTATTTACAATGACGGCCTACTGGGGAACAGTGGGTTAATTGCCTTGTTCAGGGGAAGAACAACAGATTTTTACCTTGTCAGCTCGGGGATTCAATCCAGCAACCTTTCGGTTACTGGCCCAACGCTCTAACCACTAGGCTACCTGCCACCCCCTGCTCGTCAAAAAACAAATTCCAAAATCATGGGCATTAATATGGAGTTGGTCCTCCCTTTGCTACTATAACAGCCTCCACTCTTCTGGGAAGGCTTTCCACTAGATGTTGGAACATTGCTGCGGGTACTTGCATCCATTCAGCCACATGAGCATACGTGAGGTCGGGCACTGATGCTGGGTGATTAGGCCTGGTTCGCAGTCAGCTTTCCAATTCATCCCAAAGGTGTTTGATGGGATCCCGAAGGTCTTCGATAGAACGTCATTGTATGCTGTAGTGTTAAGATTTTCCTTCACTGGAAGTAAGGGCCTATCCGAACCATGAAAACCAGCCCCAGACCATTATTCCTAATCCACCAAACATTACAGTTGGCACTATGCATTGGGGCTAGTAGCTTTCTGCTGGCATCTTCCAAACCCAGACTTCGGAC
Organism: Brachymystax lenok tsinlingensis; assembly: GCA_030435695.1. Taxonomy (NCBI): domain Eukaryota; kingdom Metazoa; phylum Chordata; class Actinopteri; order Salmoniformes; family Salmonidae; genus Brachymystax; species Brachymystax lenok. The sequence goes on along the minus strand of CM059812.1, from coordinate 7,454,965 downwards.
TGCCAGATGGTGAAGCGTGATTCATCACTCCAGAGAACATGTTTCCACTGTTCCAGAGTTCAATGGAGGTGAGCTTTACACAACTCCAGCCGAAGCTTGGCATTGCATATGGTGATCTTAGACTTTCAGCGGCAGCTCGGCCATGGAAACCTATTTCGTTAAGCTCCAGACTAACTGTTTTTGTGCTGACCTTGCTTCCAGAGGCAGTTTGGAACTCGGTAGTGAGTGTTGCAACCGAGGACAGACTATTTTTACGTGCTTCAGCACTCGGCAGTCCCGTTCTGTGAGCTTGTGTGGCCTACCACTTTGCGGCTGAGCCTTTGTTGCTCCTAGAGGTTTCAACTTCACAATAACAGCACTTACAGTTGACTGGGGCAGCTCTAGCAGGGCAGAAATTTGACAAACTGACCTGTTGGAAAGGTGGCATCCTACGACGGTGCCACTTTGAAAGTCACTGAGCTCTTCATTAAAGACCATTCTACTGCCAATGTTTGTTTATGGAGATTACATAGCTGTGTGCTCGAATGTATACACTTGTCAGCGACGGGTGTGGCTGAAATAGCAAAATCTACAAATTTGAAGGGTTGTCCACATAATTTTGGCCATGTACTGAATGATAGATGATATAGTGATTCATGCGTTCAGATGCATGGCTTTTATCTAAACTAATTGCACTGGCCTGGAACCTTGTTTGTGTGAACACGTCAGTGTAAACTGACTGGCTGACTGCACCCTTCTGATTTATGGCAACATTTATCCATTGTTTTTGGACTGAAACTGGACCACTCTGGAATACTCAACACCTCTTGGAAAGCCATTCTGGTGTGTCTTTGGCACACCATCTCCTTATGCATCCTGGCGTTTGCCAGCAGGTTGTCAAAGTGGGTGGAGGAGCCCTGCCCTTCCCTGCCCTACATGTGGTAATACCTCCCTGTATTCATCCCTTTTCTATTCCTCCTTAAGATGAAGTTATTTAATCTAAACTGATTGCATTCGCCTGGCACCTTGTTTGTGTGAACACACCAATGTAAACTGACTGACTGACTGTACCCTTCCTCTTTAGCATTGCTCAGAAAATACCATCATTTCACAATTGTAATAAGACACAGATGACAGCACTTTGGATTTGAATCCATTTCAACTAGATTGTGGTCTAGAAATTACTGCTTTATGATGTCTTCTTTTAGACATATTTGTTCATGCGAAGGGGGTCTGTTTGTTCCTATGTTGGGGACATTGTGTGTCTGAAGAACAAGTAACAGAATTCCAATGGACAGGGGTTGAGTTCTGGGTGAATCTAGTGACTGTCAGTGGCTCTGTGTGCAGTTGTGTTTGGCTCGGCTCTCTGTGACTGGGTTGTATACAACCACATACAACCAGGACATTTGGTATGAATAATTAAAGGGCAAAGTAAGGTGAGGAGGTATATTTTAGTTTTTACAAACTTTAAACAAGTCTTAGGGCAACATTTATCCATTGTTTTTGAACTGAGGGTGGACCACTCAGGAATACTCAACACCTTATGGAAAGCCATTCTGGCATGTCTTTGGCATTAAAATATGTGGAATTCTCTTGCTGAGAAATAAAAAGTTTAACCTGAGCTTTGCTCCTTTCATATTTATTTTGATCCTGACAAAATCCCCAGTCCCTGTCATAACAGGTACAGGTAAAAAGCCATTCACTGTTTCAAAAAATGTGCTCAGGAAACATGGCAAAGCTCACCTGTCACAGCATGTCAAAGTTAATCTGTGTGTGTTGACTGATTGATTGACTTGCCTGGGGCTAATAGAAGCAGGTTTGTCTATGCTTTCAAACAGACGCTTTTACGGGAGAGGAATTCCAACTATTTATGGATGTGTGCACTTTTATATGTTTGTGCAGGCAGACGCCATATATAGAGTGAGATGGGGAGAGTGTTGCACAACAATAGTATATTTTCAGTATTTGCATATCCACACATACAGTACATATCTATCAATCCTCTTCCATCTCCTTCTGCATCCTAGCGTGTCAAAGTGGGCGGAGGATCCCTGCCCTACATGTGGTAATACCTCCCTGTATTCCTCCCTTCTCTATTCCTCCCTTCTGCCTCTCCCACCCATGTCCTCCCTCCCTCCCTCCCTCTGCCCTGTGCAGCATAAAAAGGAACAGTGGCTGGGCCATGCACCACATTCTCTCTCCTCATCCCAGGCAGGCAGACTCCTCTCAGCAGCCATGTCTTTCTCCAGATCTAGCATGTCCTACAGCAGCAGCGGTGGAGGCGGAGGTGGCACCATGTCCATGAGGTCTGGAGGTGGAGGTGGAATGGGAATGGGCTCCTCCCGCTTCTCCTCGATGGGTGGTGGTGGCGGTGGAGGAGGCCGCGTCACTGCCATGAGGGCCGGTAGTGTGTATGGAGGTGCAGGAGGCTCTGGGGTGCGCATCTCTAGCTCCTCGTTCGGTTCCGGCGGCGGAGGTGGTGGTGGCGGTTATGGTTTTGGAATGGGAGGGGGTGGCGGCGGCGGTGGCGGTTTTGGTTTCGGCATGGGAGGGGGAGGTGGTGGTGGCGGTGGAGCTGACATGAATGTGTCGGCCAACGAGAAGGCCACAATGCAGAACCTGAACGACCGCCTATCCACCTACTTGGAGAAGGTGCGCATGCTAGAGGCGGCCAACGCGGAGCTGGAGCTGAAGATCCGTCAGTTCATGGAGAGCAAGACGTCCCCCAGCGCTCGCGACTACTCTGGCTTCCACGCTACTATCGCCGACCTGCAGGACAAGGTACGTGACTTGTCTCCTAGATGGCAAGAGCATTCAATGATGACATCATAGCATGTCAAAACATGATAATGTCTGCATTGTGACAATGTTATGTTTTATTAGAGAGTATAGGCACATGATGAACACATGTCAGTTACTGAGAGTGATGTATGACTATTGGAAAATGCTAAATGATATACATTTGTTAGAACTGATTCAACCAAGATATTGCACCAAAGATAAATGATAAGACAGTATGCAAATTTACAGATTAAGCATTGAAAATAAAGCAGATAACTGAAGCCAATCCTTCCTCTCTCTTAAGAGCCCCTAGGCGATTGCAAAAGGTGCAATTTGTTTCTTTGTGTCATGCTTCACAATGATCACAAAGATAACAGGTTCCCTGTAATGCTTCTATTAGCTATCATTTACAGTGCACCTGAAACTCATAACTCAATGATTACAGTGTGGTTTAAAAGTTTGTGTGTACTGCATTTGTGTGAAATTGCATGCCCCATCCTGAAATGTTTTGAAATCCTCCACCTCTCAGATCCAGGCTGCCACTCGTGTAAACGGAGGTATCTATCTGAACATCGACAACTCAAAGCTCGCTGCAGACGACTTCAGAACAAAGTAAGTATACCCAACAACATCCACAGATACAGTACACTGCTGGTGCATTCCATTAACCAAATGGAATATGTCCAAATATGTAAAAACCCTCATACTGTTTTTTTATTACATTTTGTGTTGAATCTATAAAAAAGGAAATCAAATGACATTACCCTTCCCCTACACCATAACCACACCCTCCCAACAGACATATCAGAAGCCTGGTGTTACTTGCTGTTATTTCCCAAACTTAATGGAATACTAGAAACTATAACCCCCCTGCTATTCTCACAGAGGAACACATTCAGGCAGTTCTTTGACCTAAGCTCTCTCTATCTCTCAGGTATGAGAACGAGCTGGCCATGCGTCAGTCAGTGGAGGCGGACATCGCCGGGCTGAAGAGGATGCTGGATGAGATGACCATGGCCAGATCTGACCTGGAGATGCAGATCGAGGGGCTGAAGGAGGAGCTCATCTATCTCAAGAAGAACCATGAGGAGGTGGGTGTGGACTGATGGAACATATCCATACAGTCCCTTAATGTATTACATCTACTGACCATGTCAACCTGCTAGGGGTCTTCACTAGAACTACATTGATGGGACATCAGGCACATCTGTATTAAGCGATGGTGTTCAAATGTATAATGAAGACAGAGGGCAGGTCAAGTTGTTACCATCAGGCAGAGGTTAGTCAAGTCTTAATCCTTTAAACTCACCCCTATGTGTTTCTCCACAGGAGCTTCTGGCCATGAGGACGCAGATGACTGGACAGATCAACGTGGAGGTGGACGCAGCACCACAGGAGGACCTGTCCAAAATCATGGCTGAGATCCGTGAGCAGTACGAGTCCGTTAGTGCCAAGAACCAGCGTGACCTGGAGTCCTGGTTCCAGACCAAGGTAAAACCTCTAGCACCCCTAAACTATGTTCATGGTGTAGATATTCCTTTACTTCTAGTTGGCAATGTTGTCACATTCTATCATGAGCTGAAATGTTGATTTGCTCCTGTGATGATTGTCCACTTATAGTGGTGTAAAGTATTTAAGTAAAATACTTTAAAGTACTATGTACTTAAGTCATTTTTGGGGTATCTGTGCTTTACTATTTATATAGTTGACAACTTTTACTTTCACTTCACTACATTCCTATAGGAAATTATGTACGCCATACATTTTATCTGACACCCAAAAGTACTCGTTACATTTTGAATGCTTAGCAGGACAGGAAATTGGTCCATTTCATTCACTTATCAAGAGAACATCCCTGGTCATCCCTACTGCCTCTGATCTGGCAGACTCAATAAACACACATGCTTTGTTTGTAAATTATGTTGGGGTATGCCCCTGGCAAAAAAAACAAGAACATTTTGCAGTTTGGTTTGCTTTCTGTAACCAATTTGAAATTATTGATACTTTTACTTTTGATACTTAAGTATATTTTAGCAATAACATTTACTTTTGATACTTAAGTATATTTAAATCTAAATACTTGTAGACTTTTACTCAAAATGTTTCTTACTGGGTGACTTTCACTTTTACTTGAGTCATTTTTATTAAGGTATGTTTACTTCTACTCAAGTATGACAATTGAGTACTTTTTCCACCATAAACGTCTTGTTGATTTTTACAGACAGAGACGTTGAACAAGGAGGTGGCGACCAGCACAGAGGTTCTCCAGACCTCCAAGTCAGAGATCTCAGAGATCCGTCGCACACTGCAGGGCCTGGAGATCGAACTGCAGTCACAGCTCAGCATGGTGAGCAGTAATTATTAACACAGACCACAGTTTAGGGGACATTACTTACACAACTTTCTACAACTTTCTTCAATAATCAGCATTTGACTCCATCATTTTTTACCATCCCTCAAGTATCTCACTTTCACCTGGACTCTTCCACTATCCCTCAAGTTGTTATAGCCAGGCACCACTCCATTTCTATAGCTAACCTCTACCTGCCTACACATTCAATTACCAGAGCTAACTTTTTCAGTATGACAGTAAACATTCCAAATTCCAAACCTACACCCATAGTTTTTGACCCATCATCTCTATCTCTCCCGGCCAATAGAAAGGCTCCCTGGAAAACACGCTGGCGGAGACGGAGGGCCGTTACTCCATGCAGCTGGGACGCCTCCAGAACCAAGTGACCAGTTTGGAAGAGCAGCTAATGTCTCTCCGCAGCGACATGGAACGCCAGGGCCAGGAGTACAAGATGCTGCTGGACATCAAGACACGCCTGGAGATGGAGATTGCTGAGTACAGGAGGCTGCTGGACGGAGAGGCTAGCGGGTAAGGCAGGATGTTTGGACAGAGGGAGGGCCAATGAGACAGACAGTGATGTGGGAGGAGAGTGTTACATCTTTGTGGGATGGGAAGAGGGGTGACAGGGACCTTGAAACACGTGAAAATGAATTGGTCTCCTTCAACATTTGATTTTAAAAACAATGTTCATTTGAAGTTGACCTTACTATGAGCCATGGTTACTTTTGACATTTACTGCTATGTGACCTTTTAATAAATACTTATTATGATCATAAATGCTAACCATGAGTTTCCCTTCCTCACAGCCTTAGCTCCTCGAAATCCGGCCACAGCTCCTCCAGCTCGCACATCAGCTCCTCCAGCTCCGGCCTCAGCTCCGGCCTCAGCTCCTCCAGCTCTGGCCCCAGCTCCTCCACCTCCACCACACGCAAGGTGGTGATCGTCACAGAGGAAATGGTGGATGGCAAAGTTGTCTCCACAAGTGAAACCAAACACACCTCTTAAGGTCCCACACACTCAGCGAGCACTGCAGCAAGCAACAGGTTAACCACATAGAAATATAATCACTAGAATGGGAATAGGAAATTAGAGGCCAGAACGTGGAATATTGCTGCTCCCCAGTGCTTTATTCATGCAACCTAAAATACAACGTTACAACTTATAAAAAGTATTTTTCAGATGAAAAATCCCTGTCTTCCTTATCTGTATTATTTGTTTAGGCCGGTTCTGGTTAAAGTTCAGGATGTACATACCGTCCTCCTAATCTTTCTAGAATGGCTAAATTCCCTCAGACACCCATCATGGAACATTGACTTGAATGGGGATTTATTTTCTGGTAATTCTATTTCTATGGTTAACACCTCCAGAACAACATGTTCTACTACATCTGGATGGGACACCAACAACAGACCCCATTGCGAATGTAATAAAGATGCTCTGACTTGCTGACACCATCATTCTGTCTTCTGTGTCTTTCAACTTGATGTATCTGATCTGGGTGCTCCCATACATCTGACTATCATATTGGTTGTTATCTTTTGCGCATGAGGCAAATTCTATGGTCTTGAGAAAATATATGTTTCAATATGATCTTGAATATATTTATGACATTCACTTCTACTGACTTTAGTACTTGTCCATTTAAAAAAATATATTGATAGTAGAAATGTTGAAAGTTGTCAGCAACATTATATAATTCTATCTCTATTAAGAAAAATTATACATTTTTAGATTCAGATGTACTGTATGGAGAGTGTTTGTAGAGTCAGCTGTAGAGCCGGAAACCATGTTTTGGTGGAAAGATTTACATTTGAAAACAGTTTATTTGAAATTAGATGACAAAATGTATCTGTATGACATCCATACTCACGTTTCATATCGTCAGTCTATGATAAAGATTGAATATCTCTAAAACAAGTGAAACCACACAGTCCATTCTCATTCAACCACATAATCTTTATTGATGGTTCTGTTGCAAATGATTACTTGATCTCATCCACATCCACATCAAGGTTCTGGGTGGTCTCCATCATAACTACCGTGTAGGTCTATGGAAGTAGGTCAGAAGCAGGAGAATTCTAGGTTTTGTATTGAGTCAAAGAGGAGGACGGAAAATAGCTGTCCTCCGGCTACACCAGGGTGCTACCCTATAGGGTCCTGTTGAGGCTTCTGTAGACCTTCATTGTGCAAAATCAGTGTGTTTTAGGAAATCAGGTATTTGGTGACGTGAGTATATTTAGTATAGTTTTATCTAAAAAGCATGTTAAATATTTAGTATTTTTCAGAAATAACTGAGTAGGGTGTTAAAGTTTGCGATGACAGATATGATTGTGGGAGACTTGAGAAACTCATACAAAGCTTGAAAAGTAGAGTGCTCTACTCACAGTGGTGCACAGCCATAAATCAAGATGCAGACCACATATACACTACTTTTTTCTTTTAAATGTAACCTTTATTTAACTAGGCAAGTCAGTTAAGAACATATTCTTATTTACAATGACGGCCTACTGGGGAACAGTGGGTTAATTGCCTTGTTCAGGGGAAGAACAACAGATTTTTACCTTGTCAGCTCGGGGATTCAATCCAGCAACCTTTCGGTTACTGGCGCAACGCTCTAACCACTAGGCTACCTGCCACCCCCTGCTCGTCAAAAAACAAATTCCAAAATCATGGGCATTAATATGGAGTTGGTCCTCCCTTTGCTACTATAACAGCCTCCACTCTTCTGGGAAGGCTTTCCACTAGATGTTGGAACATTGCTGCGGGTACTTGCATCCATTCAGCCACATGAGCATACGTGAGGTCGGGCACTGATGCTGGGTGATTAGGCCTGGTTCGCAGTCAGCTTTCCAATTCATCCCAAAGGTGTTTGATGGGATCCCGAAGGTCTTCGATAGAACGTCATTGTATGCTGTAGTGTTAAGATTTTCCTTCACTGGAAGTAAGGGCCTATCCCGAACCATGAAAACCAGCCCCAGACCATTATTCCTAATCCACCAAACATTACAGTTGGCACTATGCATTGGGGCTAGTAGCTTTCTGCTGGCATCTTCCAAACCCAGACTTCGGACTGCCAGATGGTGAAGCGTGATTCATCACTCCAGAGAACATGTTTCCACTGTTCCAGAGTTCAATGGAGGTGAGCTTTACACAACTCCAGCCGAAGCTTGGCATTGCATATGGTGATCTTAGACTTTTGTGCGGCAGCTCGGCCATGGAAACCTATTTCGTTAAGCTCCAGACTAACTGTTTTTGTGCTGACCTTGCTTCCAGAGGCAGTTTGGAACTCGGTAGTGAGTGTTGCAACCGAGGACAGACTATTTTTACGTGCTTCAGCACTCGGCAGTCCCGTTCTGTGAGCTTGTGTGGCCTACCACTTTGCGGCTGAGCCTTTGTTGCTCCTAGAGGTTTCAACTTCACAATAACAGCACTTACAGTTGACTGGGGCAGCTCTAGCAGGGCAGAAATTTGACAAACTGACCTGTTGGAAAGGTGGCATCCTACGACGGTGCCACTTTGAAAGTCACTGAGCTCTTCATTAAAGACCATTCTACTGCCAATGTTTGTTTATGGAGATTACATAGCTGTGTGCTCGAATGTATACACTTGTCAGCGACGGTGTGGCTGAAATAGCAAAATCTACAAATTTGAAGGGTTGTCCACATAATTTTGGCCATGTACTGAATGATAGATGATATAGTGATTCATGCGTTCAGATGCATGGCTTTTATCTAAACTAATTGCACTGGCCTGGAACCTTGTTTGTGTGAACACGTCAGTGTAAACTGACTGGCTGACTGCACCCTTCTGATTTATGGCAACATTTATCCATTGTTTTTGGACTGAAACTGGACCACTCTGGAATACTCAACACCTCTTGGAAAGCCATTCTGGTGTGTCTTTGGCACACCATCTCCTTATGCATCCTGGCGTTTGCCAGCAGGTTGTCAAAGTGGGTGGAGGAGCCCTGCCCTTCCCTGCCCTACATGTGGTAATACCTCCCTGTATTCATCCCTTTTCTATTCCTCCTTAAGATGAAGTTATTTAATCTAAACTGATTGCATTCGCCTGGCACCTTGTTTGTGTGAACACACCAATGTAAACTGACTGACTGACTGTACCCTTCCTCTTTAGCATTGCTCAGAAAATACCATCATTTCACAATTGTAATAAGACACAGATGACAGCACTTTGGATTTGAATCCATTTCAACTAGATTGTGGTCTAGAAATTACTGCTTTATGATGTCTTCTTTTAGACATATTTGTTCATGCGAAGGGTCTGTTTGTTCCTATGTTGGGGACATTGTGTGTCTGAAGAACAAGTAACAGAATTCCAATGGACAGGGGTTGAGTTCTGGGTGAATCTAGTGACTGTCAGTGGCTCTGTGTGCAGTTGTGTTTGGCTCGGCTCTCTGTGACTGGGTTGTATACAACCACATACAACCAGGACATTTGGTATGAATAATTAAAGGGCAAAGTAAGGTGAGGAGGTATATTTTAGTTTTTACAAACTTTAAACAAGTCTTAGGGCAACATTTATCCATTGTTTTTGAACTGAGGGTGGACCACTCAGGAATACTCAACACCTTATGGAAAGCCATTCTGGCATGTCTTTGGCATTAAAATATGTGGAATTCTCTTGCTGAGAAATAAAAAGTTTAACCTGAGCTTTGCTCCTTTCATATTTATTTTGATCCTGACAAAATCCCCAGTCCCTGTCATAACAGGTACAGGTAAAAAGCCATTCACTGTTTCAAAATGTGCTCAGGAAACATGGCAAAGCTCACCTGTCACAGCATGTCAAAGTTAATCTGTGTGTGTTGACTGATTGATTGACTTGCCTGGGGCTAATAGAAGCAGGTTTGTCTATGCTTTCAAACAGACGCTTTACGGGAGAGGAATTCCAACTATTTATGGATGTGTGCACTTTTATATGTTTGTGCAGGCAGCCATATATAGAGTGAGATGGGGAGAGTGTTGCACAACAATAGTATATTTTCAGTATTTGCATATCCACACATACAGTACATATCTATCAATCCTCTTCCATCTCCTTCTGCATCCTAGCGTGTCAAAGTGGGCGGAGGATCCCTGCCCTACATGTGGTAATACCTCCCTGTATTCCTCCCTTCTCTATTCCTCCCTTCTGCCTCTCCCACCCATGTCCTCCCTCCCTCCCTCCCTCTGCCCTGTGCAGCATAAAAAGGAACAGTGGCTGGGCCATGCACCACATTCTCTCTCCTCATCCCAGGCAGGCAGACTCCCTCTCAGCAGCCATGTCTTTCTCCAGATCTAGCATGTCCTACAGCAGCAGCGGCGGTGGAGGCGGAGGTGGCACCATGTCCATGAGGTCTGGAGGTGGAGGTGGAATGGGAATGGGCTCCTCCCGCTTCTCCTCGATGGGTGGTGGTGGCGGTGGAGGAGGCCGCGTCACTGCCATGAGGGCCGGTAGTGTGTATGGAGGTGCAGGAGGCTCTGGGGTGCGCATCTCTAGCTCCTCGTTCGGTTCCGGCGGCGGAGGTGGTGGTGGCGGTTATGGTTTTGGAATGGGAGGGGGTGGCGGCGGCGGTGGCGGTTTTGGTTTCGGCATGGGAGGGGGAGGTGGTGGTGGCGGTGGAGCTGACATGAATGTGTCGGCCAACGAGAAGGCCACAATGCAGAACCTGAACGACCGCCTATCCACCTACTTGGAGAAGGTGCGCATGCTAGAGGCCAACAGCGAGCTGGAGCTGAAGATCCGTCAGTTCATGGAGAGCAAGACGTCCCCCAGCGCTCGCGACTACTCTGGCTTCCACGCTACTATCGCCGACCTGCAGGACAAGGTACGTGACTTGTCTCCTAGATGGCAAGAGCATTCAATGATGACATCATAGCATGTCAAAACATGATAATGTCTGCATTGTGACAATGTTATGTTTTATTAGAGAGTATAGGCACATGATGAACACATGTCAGTTACTGAGAGTGATGTATGACTATTGGAAAATGCTAAATGATATACATTTGTTAGAACTGATTCAACCAAGATATTGCACCAAAGATAAATGATAAGACAGTATGCAAATTTACAGATTAAGCATTGAAAATAAAGCAGATAACTGAAGCCAATCCTTCCTCTCTCTTAAGAGCCCCTAGGCGATTGCAAAGGTGCAATTTGTTTCTTTGTGTCATGCTTCACAATGATCACAAAGATAACAGGTTCCTGTAATGCTTCTATTAGCTATCATTTACAGTGCACCTGAAACTCATAACTCAATGATTACAGTGTGGTTTAAAAGTTTGTGTGTACTGCATTTGTGTGAAATTGCATGCCCCATCCTGAAATGTTTTGAAATCCTCCACCTCTCAGATCCAGGCTGCCACTCGTGTAAACGGAGGTATCTATCTGAACATCGACAACTCAAAGCTCGCTGCAGACGACTTCAGAACAAAGTAAGTATACCCAACAACATCCACAGATACAGTACACTGCTGGTGCATTCCATTAACCAAATGGAATATGTCCAAATATGTAAAAACCCTCATACTGTTTTTTATTACATTTTGTGTTGAATCTATAAAAAGGAAATCAAATGACATTACCCTTCCCTACACCATAACCACACCCTCCCAACAGACATATCAGAAGCCTGGTGTTACTTGCTGTTATTTCCCAAACTTAATGGAATACTAGAAACTATAACCCCCCTGCTATTCTCACAGAGGAACACATTCAGGCAGTTCTTTGACCTAAGCTCTCTCTATCTCTCAGGTATGAGAACGAGCTGGCCATGCGTCAGTCAGTGGAGGCGGACATCGCCGGGCTGAAGAGGATGCTGGATGAGATGACCATGGCCAGATCTGACCTGGAGATGCAGATCGAGGGGCTGAAGGAGGAGCTCATCTATCTCAAGAAGAACCATGAGGAGGTGGGTGTGGACTGATGGAACATATCCATACAGTCCCTTAATGTATTACATCTACTGACCATGTCAACCTGCTAGGGGTCTTCACTAGAACTACATTGATGGGACATCAGGCACATCTGTATTAAGCGATGGTGTTCAAATGTATAATGAAGACAGAGGGCAGGTCAAGTTGTTACCATCAGGCAGAGGTTAGTCAAGTCTTAATCCTTTAAACTCACCCCTATGTGTTTCTCCACAGGAGCTTCTGGCCATGAGGACGCAGATGACTGGACAGATCAACGTGGAGGTGGACGCAGCACCACAGGAGGACCTGTCCAAAATCATGGCTGAGATCCGTGAGCAGTACGAGTCCGTTAGTGCCAAGAACCAGCGTGACCTGGAGTCCTGGTTCCAGACCAAGGTAAAACCTCTAGCACCCCTAAACTATGTTCATGGTGTAGATATTCCTTTACTTCTAGTTGGCAATGTTGTCACATTCTATCATGAGCTGAAATGTTGATTTGCTCCTGTGATGATTGTCCACTTATAGTGGTGTAAAGTATTTAAGTAAAATACTTTAAAGTACTATGTACTTAAGTCATTTTTGGGGTATCTGTGCTTTACTATTTATATAGTTGACAACTTTTACTTTCACTTCACTACATTCCTATAGGAAATTATGTACGCCATACATTTTATCTGACACCCAAAAGTACTCGTTACATTTTGAATGCTTAGCAGGACAGGAAATTGGTCCATTTCATTCACTTATCAAGAGAACATCCCTGGTCATCCCTACTGCCTCTGATCTGGCAGACTCAATAAACACACATGCTTTGTTTGTAAATTATGTTGGGGTATGCCCCTGGCTAAAAAAACAAGAACATTTTGCAGTTTGGTTTGCTTTCTGTAACCAATTTGAAATTATTGATACTTTTACTTTTGATACTTAAGTATATTTTAGCAATAACATTTACTTTTGATACTTAAGTATATTTAAATCTAAATACTTGTAGACTTTTACTCAAAATGTTTCTTACTGGGTGACTTTCACTTTTACTTGAGTCATTTTTATTAAGGTATGTTTACTTCTACTCAAGTATGACAATTGAGTACTTTTTCCACCATAAACGTCTTGTTGATTTTTACAGACAGAGACGTTGAACAAGGAGGTGGCGACCAGCACAGAGGTTCTCCAGACCTCCAAGTCAGAGATCTCAGAGATCCGTCGCACACTGCAGGGCCTGGAGATCGAACTGCAGTCACAGCTCAGCATGGTGAGCAGTAATTATTAACACAGACCACAGTTTAGGGACATTACTTACACAACTTTCTACAACTTTCTTCAATAATCAGCATTTGACTCCATCATTTTTTACCATCCCTCAAGTATCTCACTTTCACCTGGACTCTTCCACTATCCCTCAAGTTGTTATAGCCAGGCACCACTCCATTTCTATAGCTAACCTCTACCTGCCTACACATTCAATTACCAGAGCTAACTTTTTCAGTATGACAGTAAACATTCCAAATTCCAAACCTACACCCATAGTTTTTGACCCATCATCTCTATCTCTCCCGGCCAATAGAAAGGCTCCCTGGAAAACACGCTGGCGGAGACGGAGGGCCGTTACTCCATGCAGCTGGGACGCCTCCAGAACCAAGTGACCAGTTTGGAGGAGCAGCTAATGTCTCTCCGCAGCGACATGGAACGCCAGGGCCAGGAGTACAAGATGCTGCTGGACATCAAGACACGCCTGGAGATGGAGATCGCTGAGTACAGGAGGCTGCTGGACGGAGAGGCTAGCGGGTAAGGCAGGATGCGATTGGATGTCTCCCTCAACATTTCACTTTAAAAACAATGATTATTTGAAGTTGACCTTAGTATGGTTACTTTTGACATGAATCTACAGCTATGTGACCTTTAATAGATATTTATTATGATCATTGCTCATAGATGCTAACTATGCTAATCTATGGTTTCCCTTCCTCACAGCCTCGGCCTCAGTTCCTCGAAATCCGGCCACAGCTCCTCCAGCTCCCACATCAGCTCCTCCAGCTCCGGCCTCAGCTCCGGTGTCAGCTCCTCCAGCTCCGGCCCCAGCTCCTCCACCTCCACCACACGCAAAGTGGTGATCGTCACAGAGGAAATGGTGGATGGCAAGGTTGTCTCCTCAAGTGAAACCAAACACACCTCTTAAGGTCCCACACACACAGCGAGCACTGCAGAAAGCAACAGGTTAACCATATAGAAATATAATCACTAGAATGGGAATAGGAAATGAGAGGCCAGAACGTGGAATATTGCTGTTCCCCAGTCCTTTATTCATGCAACCTAAAATACAACTTCACAACTTATAAAAAGGTTTTGTCTGATAAAAAGTCCCTATCCACGTTATCAGTGTTATTTGTTTAGGCCAGCTACGGTTACCTCTAGTTTAAGATGTGCCTAATCTTTCTAGAATGGCTGAAGCCCTTCAGACACCCATCATGGAACATTGACTTGAATGGGGATTTATTTTCTGGTAATTCTATTTCTATGGTTAACACCTCCAGAACAACATGTTCTACTACATCTGGATGGGACACCAACAACAGACCCCATTGTGAATGCAATAAAGATGCTCTGACTTGCTGACACCATCATTCTGTCTTCTGTGTCTTTCAACTTGATTTATCTGATCTGGCGTGCTCCCATACATCTGACTATCATATTGGTTGTCATCTTTTGCACGTGAGGCCAGTTCTATGGTCTTGAGAAAGTATATGTTTCAGTATGATCTTGAATATATTTATGACATTCACTTGTAATGAGTTTAATATTTGGCAATATGTTTTGAAATGCTCATAGTTGAAATTTGAATGCAAGTTGTCAGCAAAGTTATATAATTCTATCTCTATTAATCAAACTCTCAGTTTTTCAAGCATTAGATTCAGAGTTATATACTGTATGGAGAGTGTTTGTGGAGTCAACTGTAGAGCTGGACACCGTGTTTTGGTGGAAAGATGTAAAATTGAAATCAAGTCGTATGAAATGAAAACACAAAATGTATCTGCCATGACATCCATACTCACATATTCATATAGTCAGTCAATAATAAACCATGAATATCTCTGAAACAAGTGAAACCACACAGTCCGTTCTCATTCAACCACATAATCTTTATTGATTGTTGTCTTGACGTTCCTGGTGGTCTCCATCATAACTACTGTAACTTGTAGGTCTATGGAAAGGGGTTAGGAACATGAGCCTCCTAAGTTTCGTAGTGAAGTCAATGTAGCCAGAGCAGCATGGAAAATAACTCTCCTCTGGCTACACCATGGTGCTACTGTAGAGGGTGGTGTAGACCTTCAATGCAAAATCAGTGTGTTTTAATCAGGTACAGTATTTGGTGCCATGAATATATTTAGTATAGTTTTATCTAAAAGAGAGAACTTTTTTATGTTTCATAGTTTTTTTGTTGTTGAAATTCTCTGAGTTGGATCCTCCGCTGTTACACAACATCAGTAGTCATTGGAGTTAGAGGGTTAGTGTTGACAAATATGACTGTGGGAGACTTGAGAAACTCATACAAGGCTTGAAAAGTAGAGTGCTCTACTCACAGTGGTGCACAGCCATAAATTAAGATGCAGACCACATGTAAGGGAACGGGAAAGGGGGATACTTAGTCAGTTGCACAACTGAATGCATTCAACTGAAATGTTTCTTCTGCCTTCATCCAATATAGTGATTCATTCATTCAGATGAATTGATTTTATCTAAACGGATTGCTTTGCCCTGGCTCCTTGTTTGTGTGAACATGTCAATGCGGACAGACTGACTGCACATTTCTGATTTTGCATTGCTTGTAAAAGCCATAATATCACTAGATTGTGTTCAAGAGAATATTGCTATAGAATGTCTTCTTAATGACCTATTTGTTCAGGCAAAGGGGGTCTGTTTGTTTCTACATTGTGTGTCTGGAAGAACCAGTTATGGAATGCCAATGGACAGGGGTTGAGTTATGGGTGAATCTGGTAAATGACAGCGGCTCTATGTTGCACTGCTGTACTCTGCTCCGTGTGACAGCCACAAACAACCAGATAATGAGTTATGAATTATAAAAGGTTGAGGCTAAAATGAAGCGGTATATCTTAATTTACACACAAACAAGCTATTGCATGCTCTATTTATATAAATAATATAACAAAAATCTAACTAAAACCGAACACTTCATGCCACTAGCTGAATGTCAGTGTAAAGTACATTCTAGTAGAGGGAATAACAATAAAGGTATTCCTTTACTTTGCAAAATCTTGTTTATCTGCTTTCAGATTATATTGTTTTTAAAATTAAGATTAGATAACTTTACTGTTCAATTGCACACAAGGTCCAAACCGAAATGTGAATTCCGCTTTTTACCCGACCCACACATCCATGCAGATTTTTTGGAGAGGTGTGGGGTGCTGCCACACTGGATGCCCGGGGAGCTTTTGTTGTGGGTGGTTAAGTGCCTTGCTCAAGGGCACAACAGCAGGCAATGACGTCTAAGATTTGATACCAGTAACCCTCCGGTTGCCAGCCGACTTCCCGACTGATTTTTCCCTTCGGACCCGGGATTCAATCTTGCAACCTGGTTGCTGGCTCACCTCTTTAACTGCTAGGCTACCTGCCACCCTTTATGGGTGATTGCACAGTAGGCACAAGCTGCAATCCAAACTTAGAGGTGGGTGTACACCATTGGTTTATTTAACCCTCATTTTACCAGGTGAATTGACTGAGACGAGAACTCGTTCTTATTTAATGCAACAACCTGGGAATAACTGCAGGGGAGAGGTGAGGGGATGAAATAGTCGATTAGAAAGCTTGGGATGATTAGATGGTCATCGCGGTTGGAGGGCCAGATTTGGGAATTTAGCTAGGTAGGACATAATCATGGCACACTAGATTGTGTGGTCTGTCATCTTTTTGGAGGGGAGAGGACAGGTAGAGGTCACTTTACATAGTTCATGCTTCATACATTTTCTCCCTGGGGTTACTGCATGTTCATTCCTGTCAGACGTGTACATTCTTTGCTCGTGTCTGATCAACCGAGTAGCAGCAGCGTATATATGATGATTGTGTGTGTGTGTGTGGACGTGTTTAACTATACTTGAGGGGACCAGAAATCACCACAAAAATAGTAACTAAACATAAATTTGACCAACTGGAGACATTTTGTTGATCCCTACGAGGTCAAATGCTATTTCCAGGGGTTTGGGGTTAAGGTTAGAGTTAGTATTAGGGTTAGAATTAGGTTTAGGAGCTAGGGTTAGGTTTAGGGTTAGGTTTAAGGTTTTGGGTTAAGGTTAGGTTTAGGGTTAAGGTTAGGGTAAGGGTAAGGGTTAGGGTTAGGGGTTAAGGAAAATAGGATTTTGAATAGGACTGAATTGTATATCCCCACGGTTAGCTGTGCAAGACTGTGTGTGTGTGCAAAAAATTAAGAAATCCATAAAAAGGGTCAGTACAGATAGTGATTTTGTTAGCTATTTAGTAATATCTCGTTGACAGATTTTTTGTGGACAGATGAAACATAGAGCATCTGTCAAGGCTCACATAGAATAATGAATACCAGCGGCAGTGGTTCCTTGTTTTCTGTTTTCATTATTGATTATTTGGATGAATCAGAATTGGGGTGAAGGCTGTGTGTAAACTGGTATAGGGATTTTTAAGCCTGTGTGCGGATGAGAAGCGGTTTCCACTAGATTCCACAGCCACAAAGTCATGATAAATACAGGTGAAATTAGTTAAAGTGAAAGGCTTTGGCCAAGATAAGCCCCGCCGTATCTCAGCTCACTGGTCATCGTAGCAGCACCAACATGTAGCACGCGCTCCAGCAAGAATATTTCACGGGTCACCCCCAAAGCCAATTCCTCCTTTGGCCACCTTTCCTTCCAGTTCTCTGCTGCCAATGACTGGAACGAACTGCAAAAATCACTGAAGCTGGAGACTCATATCTCCCTCACTAGCTTTAAGCACCAGCTGTCAGAGCAGCTCACAGATCACTGCACATGTACATAGCCCATCTGTAAATAGCCCATCCAACTACCTCATCCCCATACTGTTATTTATTTTGCTCCTTTGCACCCCAGGATCTCTACTCGCACACTCATCTGCTGCACATCTATCACTCCAGTGTTTAATTGCTATATTGTAACTATTTTGCCACTATGGCCTATTTATTGCCTTACCTCCCTTATCTTACCTCATTTGCACACACTGTATATGGACTTTCTTCTATTGTATTATTGACTGTATGTTTGTTTATTCCATGTGTAACTCTGTGTTGTTGTTTGTGTCACACTGCTTTGCTTTATCTTGGCCAGGTCGTAGTTGTAAATGAGAACTTGTTCTCAACTAGCCTACCTGGTTAAATAAAGGTGAAATAAACATAAATAAAAGAGTTACCATGTGGCAAAGGATTGCACAAAGGTAATCAAAATTGTTAACGGCATTCCCTCCAAAAGTAAAACAGGAAATGGCAAACTTTTACGAGAAGTTTCTGGGTAACTGAGATCAGCTATTTAGCCGTTTTATGGCTGGGGATAGAAGCTGTTCAGGAGTCTGTTGGGGTCACGTACTGGTACCGCTTGTCTTGAGAACAGTTCATGGCTTGGGTGGCTGGAGTCTTTTCCGGGCCTTCCTTTCACACTTCCTGATATAGAAGTCATGGATGGTAGGGAGCTCGGCCCCAGGGATGTACTGGGCTGTCCGCCCCACCCTCTGTGGCACCATGAAATCGAGGGTGGTGCAGTTGCCATACCAAGCAGTGATGCAGCCAGTCATGATGCTCTCAATGGTGCAGCTGTATAACGTTTTTAGGGCTTGAGAGCCCATGCCAAATCTTTTCAACCTCCTGAGGACGAAGACGCAATGTCATGCCTTCTTCACAATTGTGTGTGTGAGCTATTTTAAATCCTTAGTGATTTAGACACCGAGGAACTTGAAGCTTTTGACCCACTCCACTACATCCCTGTCGATGTGGATGGGGGAGTGCTCACCCCCCTCTTTAATGTAGTCCACAATCAGCTCCTTGGTCTTACTGATGTTGAGGGAGAGGTTGTTGTCCTGGCACCACACCGTCAGATCACTGACCTCCTCCCTGTAAGCGGTCTCATAGTCGCCGGTGATCAGGCCTACCACCGTCGTGTTGTCCATTCTACTGCAAATCATTAACATGAGAACATAACTTCTACAATGCTCTTTGGCTTTAACCAAATGCAACTTTGCCACATACAGAATATGGGAATCAAATGGCAACATCTGGAGCATGCTCTGGTTATATGAAATATGCAAACAAGCAATAGCTTGTTCTTGCACGCTGCAGATGCCAAATTCCCTGCCAAGGTGTTAAGGGAAAAGAACAGTACATTCTGTCATTAATCCCATCTGGGGTGAGTTTTCATGGAGTATGATGCCTGGAGTAATGACTCATCCTGTGGTTGCTATAAAGTTGGAAAGGGAATGAAAAACTACTTTTGTTGGACCTGCAGACAACTACAGTGGATGGAAAATGCATAAGTTGAGTTAAACTTAATATAATGGTACCTGAGTCTATGCATAAAATCACAAACACTATGAAGCAACAATGGACTGTTAAGTTTAAGGAAAAGGACAAGCTTTTGACCCACTCCACTACATCCCTGTCGATGTGGATGGGGGAGTGCTCACCCCCCTCTTTAATGTAGTCCACAATCAGCTCCTTGGTCTTACTGATGTTGAGGGAGAGGTTGTTGTCCTGGCACCACACTGTCAGATCACTGACCTCCTCCCTGTAAGCGGTCTCATAGTCGCCGGTGAACAGGCCTACCACCGTCGTGTCGTCAGCAAACTTGATGATGGTGTCGGAGTCGTGCGTGGCCAAGCAGTCGTGGGTGAACAGGGAGAACAAGAAGGGACTAAGCACACACCCTTTTGGGGCCGCCGTGTTGATGGTCAGTGTGGCGGAGTTTATGTTGCCTACCCTCACCACCTTGGGTCGGCCTATCGGGAAATCCAGGATCCAGTTGCAACACTTCATGATTACAGTTGTGAGTGCTACAGGGTGGTAATAATTGTGGCAGGTAGTCTTAGAGTTCTTGGGAACAGGAATGATGGTGGTCAGCTTGAGACACGTGGGGATTAGAGACTGAGACAAAGAGAGGTTGTAAATGACTGTTTTGCGCAAGCTCTGAGAATGTGCCCTGGAATACCGAGTGTTTACCTGATTAGGGAGATCACCCAGTCCTCTGAATCGGCGGGTGCGCTCATGCACGGCTCTGTGTTGTTTTTGATGAAGCGTGCATTAAATGCATTGAGTTCTTCTGGTAGAGAGACATCATTGGGAAGATCATCGCTGGGCCTTCCTTTGTAATCCGTAATGGACTATAGCCCCTGCCACATGCGGCGGGCGTCAGAGTCTGTGTAATATGATTCCAGCTTGTTCCTATATTGTCCTTTTGCCTGTTTGATGGCTGTCTGGAGATCGTAGCAGGACTTCATGTTCTTGTTTGTGTCTTCAGCCATAGCCTTGGGATTGTCTGCGATATCCCTGTGTGCGCTAAACCTGTCTTTTAGTTTAGCGCCAAACTCTGTTTTAACCCAGAGCTTTTGATTGGGGAAGTTGCTGATATATTTCCTAATGAAGCCGTTGACGGAGGTGGTTAGATTGTCGATGATATCGGCTGAGTAACAATAAATATTCCAGTCAGCGCTAGCAAAGCAGTCTTGTAGCTTAGTCTCCTCTCTATGGAGCGCGTCACGGGTACTTCCTGTTTGACCTTGTAGACAGGAAGTAGGAGTATAGAGTCATGATCTGATTTGCCGAAGGGGGGTAACAGTGGTCTGGGATTTTATCACCTCTAGTGGAGAAGGAGACGTGTTGATGGAACGAACCAACCCAGATACAGGTTTCTGGGATTATATTAATTATCAATACCAATCATTAAAAATATCATACAGACAGAACATTTTATTTTTGAGGTTGCAAAGGCTAATGATGAAGACAAGAAAGTGTATAAAAGAAAGGGTTATTATGGACCACATGAACCTCTGCCCCTCCCACCTCCCACAATCCTCGATCCTCAGCCAGCACCAAGATGCCGGTTTCTGAGAGTCTGTAAAAGCCTGCAGAGTGCAGGTATGGTCATGAGAGTACATTGCGTACTGCAAAGTCATAGCACCTATTATTTTATATAGTTGAGAGATACAAGTATGCATGACACAAACCAGGAGAGTTCAGGAGATGTTTAAGAGATAGAAATGTTTGACTAATGCAAACTTCAACTTTTGTGACCAGAGGCAAAAACCACTCCTCGCATAATTTTACACCTCTGTGTTTGAGAGTAACGTGGGTACGAAAGAAAATGGGGAATGGAGGGATAAGAGTGGGATACGGTTGTGCAATTTTCTCTAGACTAGATTCTATCATAATTATTATCATGAAATAGCATACCCAACAATAGATGTCATGCTAAACTAGGTAGAATTGCAGGAACTTAGCTTTAAAACAGAAATGCCAGGGCCACATTTCTGGTTCTAGTCCGCCATGCTTTCACCATGTACTTGAAATGAAATTTCAACTACAATTCAGCTCATTTGGTTGTGCTATTAGATGAAGCAGTGACAACACATTGAGTTGTGCAAATACACAACATTTCTGTCATTGTTTTGCCATTTGAACGTTGTGCTAAACGGTTGAAAGTGCAGATATAACACATTTAGGTGACAACTAAACCAAAAATCAGACAATGTTTTTCCAATGTATTTGGATGGTTCAAAGCATAGTGATAACACATTGGGAATTCAACAAACTTATGTCTGTCTTTTTGAATGGGTGAATGTAGGTTAGAATCTCATTGATCAACATCTCAACCAAATATCACCCATTTGTCCATGTTGAAATTGTAACGTCTGCTTCCAGCTCACACTCTCAAACACATAGATCGCCTGCACGCAGCTCACTCTCCAGATCCCAATCACCCTAATTCTGATAACCTGTTCACACACCTCTATGTCATTATCACACACTATTTAGTTCAGTTCTTTGCACCCCATCATTGTGAGGTATTGTTTATTTTTGACACACTATTCGGAGCGCTGGTTTTCCCGTGATTTAATCCTCCCGTGTATGATCATTTTTGCCTGCCTCACTAACGACGCCTTTTGCCTATTCCGTGCCTGTACTTTCGGATTTCCTGTTATAAACCTATTGCCTGATCTCCCAGACGACGTTACTAGCCTTTTCCCTGGCTGTACTGTTGCCTTTTTGGACCCCCTGTGTATGACCTTCTGCCTGCCCCTGGACCCAGCTACCTGCCTCCTCCTGTGGTCCTTTACATTAAACACCTGCTGTGCCCTGCACTTGAAACCAGCTCTCTGTCTCCCTCGTGTTCATTACAGAAATGACATGGTGAGCCAAGTGAGATGTCACTGCAACTTACATGTTAATAATATGGTTAAATGTTACTTTTTTGTTACATATTCCAGTTAGACCGTGTAGACTTAAAGGCAATAGCTGTATATAGTGCAACATCTCCACCAATGTCACGATAATCCATTCTACTGCAAATCATTAACATGAGAACATAACTTCTACAATGCTCTTTGGCTTTAACCAAATGCAACTTTGCCACATACAGAATATGGGAATCAAATGGCAACATCTGGAGCATGCTCTGGTTATATGAAATATGCAAACAAGCAATAGCTTGTTCTTGCACGCTGCAGATGCCAAATTCCCTGCCAAGGTGTTAAGGGAAAAGAACAGTACATTCTGTCATTAATCCCATCTGGGGTGAGTTTTCATGGAGTACGATGCCTGGAGTAATGACTCATCCTGTGGTTGCTATAAAGTTGGAAAGGGAATGAAAAACTACTTTTGTTGGACCTGCAGACAACTACAGTGGATGGAAAATGCATAAGTTGAGTTAAACTTAATATGATGGTACCTGAGTCTATGCATAAAATCACAAACACTATGAAGCAACAATGGACTGTTAAGTTTAAGGAAAAGGACAGGCGGTGATGACCGGTTGCATCACCGCCTGGTATGGCAACTGCTCGGCATCTGACCGTAAGGCGCTACAGAGGGTAGTGCGTACAGCCCAGTACATCACTGGGGCTGAGCTTCCTGACATCCAGGACCTACAGTATAAACTAGGCGGTGTCAGAGGAAGGCACCAAAAATTGTCAAAGACTCCAGAAACCGAAGTCATTGACTGTTCTTTCGGCAAGCGATACCGGAGCTCCAAGTCTTGGACCAAAAGGCTCCTTAACAGCTTCTACCCCCAAGCCATAAGACTGCTGAACAATGAATCAAATGGCCACCTGGACTATTTACATTAACCCCAACCCCCCACCGCCTCCTGCACCTTTGTTTTTATACCGTTGCTACTCGCTGTTTATTATCTATGCATAGTCACTTTACAAGTTACCTTGACTAACCTGTGGTGGTGGCGGTTATGGTTTCGTCATGGGAAGGTGTGGCGGCGGTGGTGGCGGTTATGGTTTCGGCATGGGAGGGGGTGGTGGTGGCTTTCAAGCACATCTGTGTTAAGCAATGGTGTTCAAATTATAATGAAGACAGAGGGCAGGTCAAGTTGTTACCATCAGGCAGAGGTTAGTCAAGTCTTAATCCTTTACACTCACCCCTATGTGTTTCTCCACAGGAGCTTCTGGCCATGAGGATGCAGGTGACTGGACAGATAAATGTGGAAGTGGACGCAGCACCACAGGAGGACATGCCTGAGATACGGGTCCGTTAGTGCCAAGAACCAGCATGACCTGGAGTCCTGGTTCCAGACCAAGGTAGAACCTCTAGAGCCCTTAAACTATGTTCATGGTGTAGATTTTCCTTACTTACTTCTAGTTGGTAACGTTGTCACATTCTATCATGAGCTGAAATGTTGGTTTGTTCCTGTGATGATTGACACTTATTGTGTTTTACAGACAGAGACGTTGAACAAGGAGGTGGCGTCCAGCACAGAGGTTCTCCAGACCTCCAAGTCAGAGATCTCAGAGATCCGTCGCACACTGCAGGGCCTGGAGATCGAACTGCAGTCACAGCTCAGCATGGTGAGAAGTAATTATCTACACGGACCACCATTTCGGGCGCATTACTTACACAACTTTCTACAACTTTCATAGATGCTAACTATGCCAATCATTGGTTTCCCTTCCTCACAGCTTCGCCTTCAGCTCCTCGAAATCCGGCCACAGCTCCTCCAGCTCCCACATCAGCTCCTCCAGCTCCGGCATCAGCTCCGGCCTCAGCTGGGGCCTCAGCTCCTCCAACTCCGGCCCCAGCTTCTCCACCTCCACCACAAGGTGGTGATCGTCACAGAGAAAATGGTGGATGGCAAGGTGCAAGCAAAGGGTTAACCCCATTGAAATATAATTAGTACAATGGGTATAGGAAATGAGAGGCTGTTCCCCAGTGCTATATTCATGCAACCTAAAATATGTTTCAATTTATACAAAGTATTTATCAGGTGAAAAATCCCTATCTTCATTTTCTGTGAAACTTGTTAAGGGCAGCTCTGGTTAACTCTAGTTTGGAATGTGCATACCATCCTCCTATTCTTTCTAGAATGGCTAAAGCCCCTCAGACACCCATCATGGAACATTGACTTCAATGGGGTTTTCTTTTCTGGTAATTCTATTTCTATGGTTAACACCTCCAGAACAACATCTTCTACTACATCTGGATGAAACACCAACAAAAAGACCCCATTGTGAATACAATAAAGATGCTCCTCTGACTTGCTGACATCATCATTCTGTTTTCTGTATTTTTTATTTTATTTATTTTGGATTCCCATTAGCTGCATCCAAGGCAGCAGCTACTCTTCCTGTTGTCCAAACACAATAAAGCACTTACATTACATAGAAAACGAAAGATAAAACAGAACATCATATAACATTATTCCACCACTACATATCAACAATACAAAGTGTACGATACAAAAAGTATTATACCACCATACAAAATTATTACAATGTATGCATGTGTGTGTGTCTCTTCACAGTCCCCACTATTCTATAAGGTGTATTTTTAAATCTAAGTTTACTGTTGCATCAGTTACCTGATGTGGAATAGAGTTCCATGTAGTCATGGCTCTATGTACTGTAGTACTGTCTGCCTTCCATAGTCTGTTCTGGACTTGGGGATTGTGAAGAGACCTCTGGTGGCATGTCTTGTGGGTTATGCATGGGTGTCTGTACCGAGCTGTCTGTTTAAACTACTAGCACACAGCTCGGTACATTCAGCTTGTCAACACTTCATACAAAAACAAGTAGTGATAACGTCAACCCGTTTGCTGGCTCGCCTCTCTAACTGCTAGGCTACCTGCCACCCTTAGGCACATCCTGCAATCCAAACTGAGAGGTGGGTTAATTGAACTCTTATTCTACCAGGTGAATTGACTGAGAAGAGAACACATTCTTATTTATAGCAACCACCTACGAATAGTTGCAGAGGAATGGTGAGGGAATGAAAGATCATCCTGGCAGGAGGGACAGATTTGGGAATTTAGCCAGGACATAATCATGGCACACTAGATTGTGTGGTCTGTCATCTTGTTGGAGGGGAGAGGACAGGCAGAGGTCACTTTACATAATTCATGCTTCATACATTTTCTCCCTGGGGTTCCTGCATGTTCATTCCTGTCAGACGTGCACATTCTTTGCTTGTGTCTGATAAACAGAGTAGCAGCAGTGTATATGATGATTGTGTGTGAGTGTATGGGCATGTGTGTAGAGTCAGTATGAATGTGTGATCGTGTTATGTGTGTGAGCAAATTAAGTGTGTGTGTGTGTGTGGGTGTGGGTGTGTGTGTGTTTGCTGGAGTATCGATGTGAGTGTGTGTGAGTGAGTGTGTAGAGTCCTGTGAGTGTGTAGAGTCCTGTGAGTGTGTAGAGTCCTGTGAGTGTGCATAGAGTCAGTGCAGAAATAAAAAAGAATACATGCAAAGGGTAATGCAGATTGTCTGTGTAGTGATTGTTAGCTTTTCAATAAAATCTCATGGACAGATTTTCGTGGACAGGCTCACAGGCTCACATAGAATAACATGATTATGAGCGGCAGTAGTTCCTGGTTTGGGGTTTTCATAATTGATTATTTGGATGAATTAGGATTGGGGCAAAGGCGGTGCATAAACAGGTGCAGTGATTTTCAAGCCTGTGTGTGGATGATAAATGGTTTCCACTAGATTCCACAGCCACAAAGTTTAACTTGACTATATCATTTTTTTTGCTTCTTAGTCATGATTAACACTTGTGAAATTAGTGAGGGAGGAGACTTTGCTTCCTTCCTTGACACGAAGGTAATCATAATTGTTAATGGAATTCCCTACAAAAGTAAAACAGGAAATGGCAAACTTTCATGAGAAACCTCTGGGTAACTGAGATGAGCTATTTAGCAGTTTTATGGCTGGGGATAGAAGCTGTTCAGGAGCCTGTTGGTGTCACGTACTGGTACCGCTTGCCGTGCGGAAGCAGAGAGAACAGTTTATGACTTGGGTGGCTGGAGTCTTCAACAATTTTACCGGGCCTTCCTTTCACACAGCCTGATATAGAAGTCATGGATGGTAGGGAGCTCGGCCCCAGGGATGTACTGGGCTGTCCGACCCACCCTCTGTAGCACCATGCAATCGAGGGTGGTGCAGTTGCCATACCAAGCAGTGATGCAGCCAGTCATGATGCTCTCAATGGTGCAGCTATATAACTTTTTGAGGATTTGAGGGCCCATGCCAAATCTTTCCAACCTCCATGTCACGCCTTCTTCAAGACTGTGTGGGCCATTTTTTGTCCTTAGTGATTTAGACACAGAGTAACTTGAAGCTTTCGACCCACTCCACTACAACCCCGTCAATGTGGATGGAGGAGTGCTCACCCCCCTGTTTCATGTATCAGCTCCTTGTCTTACTGATGTTGAGGGAGAGGTTGTTGTCCTGGCACTACACTGTCAGATCATTGACCTCCACCCTGTAGGTGGTGTTATACACACCCTTTTGGATTATGTTTCCCACCCTCACCACCTTGGGTTGGCCTATCAGGAAATCCAGGATCCAGTTGCAGAGGGAGGTGTTCAGTCCCAAGGTCCTTGTGGGCTTGGAGGGGACTATGGTTTTGAACGCTGAGCTGTAGTCAATGAACAGCATTCTCACATAGGTATTACTCTTATCTTGGTGGGTGAAAGCAATGTGGAGTGCAATTGAGATTGCGTCGTCTATGGATCTGTTGGGGCAGTATGCAAATTGGTGTGGGTCTAGGGTGTCTGGAATAATGGAGTTGATGTGTGCCATAACCAGCCTTTAAAAACACTTCATGATTACAGATGTGAGTGCTACAGGGCGGTAGTGATTGTGGCAGGTAGTCTTAGAGTTCTTGGGAACAGGAATGATGGTGGTCAGCTTGAGACATGTGGGGATTAGAGACTGAGACAAGGAGAGGATGTAAATGGCTCTTCTGACCAAGCTCTGAGAACATGCCCTGGAATGCCGTCTGGCCTCACGGCCTTGCGAGTGTTTACCTGATTAGCGAGATACACCAGTCCTCTGGATCAGCGGGGGCCCTCATTCACGGCTCTGTGTTGTTTTTGTTGAAACGTGCATTACATTTATTGAGTTCTTCTGGTAGAGGGGCATCATTAGGCAGATCATGGCTGGGCCTTCTTTTGTAATCCGTAATGGACTTTTGTCCCTGCCACATGGGGTGGGCGGCGAAGTCTCTGTAAAAGTATTCCAGCTTTTTCCTATATTGTACTTTCGCTTTTTTGATGGCTCGGTGCCAGATCGTAGCGGGACTTCGTGTCCTCAGCCATAGCCTCTGTGTTGGCTGGGATAGCCCTTGTTCAGTAAACCTGTCCTTTAGCTTAACACCAACCTCTGTGTTAATCCAGGGCTTTTGATTGGGGAAGCAGCAAACCTTCACTGTGGGGACAACGTTGCTGACGTATTTTCTAATGAAGCCATTGATGGAGGTGGTTAGCTTGTCGATGCTATCGGCTGAGTACCAGAACATATTCCAGTCAGCGCTAGCAAAGCAGTCCTGTAGCATAGCCTCCGATTCGGAGGAACATTTCTCTATGGAGAGCATCACAGGTACTTCCTGGTTGACCTTGTAGATAGGAAGCAGGAGTATAGAGTCATGATCTGATTTTCCGAAGGGGGGACGAGGAAGGGCCTTGTATGCTTGCTTGTGGATAGAGTAACAGGGGTCTAGGACTTTATCGCCCCTAGGCGAGCACTCCCCCATTCTCATCGACGGAGCTGAAGTGGAGCAGGTTGAGAGCTTCAAGATCCTTGGTGTCCACATCACCAACAAACTATCATGGTCCAAACACACTAAGACAGTCGTGAAGAGGGCACGACAAAATCTATTCCCCCTCAGGAGACTGAAAAGACTAGGCATGGGTCCTCAGATCCTCAAAAGGTTCAACAGCTGCACCATTGAGAGCATCCTGACTGGTTGTTTCACTGCCTGGTATGGCAACTGCTCGGCCTCCGACCTTACTGCACTACAAAGGGTAGTGCGTACGGCCCAGGACATCACTGGGGCCAAGCTTCCTGCTATCCAGGACTTCTATGCCAGGCGGTGTCAGAGAGGCCCTAAAAATTGTCAAAGAATCCAGCCACCCTAGTCATAGACTGTTCTCTCTGCTACAGCACGGCAAGCGGTACCGGAGCACCAATTCCAGGTCCAAACGGCATCTTAGCAGCTTAGCAACCCCAAACCATAAGACTCCTGAACAGCTAATCGAAGGGCTACCCAGACCCCTCTTTTACGCTACTCTCTCTACTCTCTGTTTATTATCTATGCATGGTCACTTTAACTCTACCTACTTGGACATATTGCTATTGTTATTTTACTGCTGCTGTTTAATTATTTGTTACTTTTATTTTATATTTAAATTTTTTTTACTTACCACTTCTTTTTCTTAACTTCTTAATAAGGATCCAACCCTTTTTTTTCAATTTTCGCTTAAAATGATATACCCAAATCTAACTGCCTGTAGCTCAGGACCTGAAGCAAGGACATGCATATTCTTGATACCCTTTGAAAGGAAACACTTTGAAGTTTGTGGAAATGTGAAATGAATGCAGGAGAATATACCACATTAGATCTGGTAAAAGTTAATACAAAGAAAAAACTCTGCGTTTTTTTGGCATTTTCTTTGTACCATCATCTTTGAAATTAAAGAGAAAGGCCATAATGTATTATTCCAGCCCAGGCGCAGTTCATATTTTTGCCACTAGATGACAGCAGGGTATGTGAAAAGTTTTAGACTGATCTAATGAATCATTGCATTTCTGTTCAAAATGTGGTATCAAGACTGCCCAAATGTGCCTAATTGGTTTATTAATAACTTTTCAAGTTCATAACTGTGCACTCTCCTCAAACAATTCTTTCACTGTGATAGCTACTGTAAATTGGACAGTACAGTTAGATTAACATGAATTTAAGCTTTCTGCCCATATCAGATACAGTGGGGCAAAAAAGTATTTAGTCAGCCACCAATTGTGCAAGTTCTCCAACTTAAAAAGATGAGAGAGGCCTGTAATTTTCATCATAGGTACACTTCAACTATGACAGACGAAATGAGAAAAAGAAATCCAGAAAATCACATTGTAGGATTTTTTATTTATTTATTTGCAAATGATGGTGGAAAATAAGTATTTGGTCAATAACAAAAGTTTATCTCAATACTTTGTTATATACCCTTTGTTGGCAATGACAGAGGTCAAACGTTTTCTGTAAGTCTTCACAAGGTTTTCACACACTGTTGCTGGTATTTTGGCCCATTCCTCCATGCAGATCTCCTCTAGAGCAGTGATGTTTTGGGGCTGTCGCTGGGCAACACGGACTTTCAACTCCCTCCAAAGATTTTCTATGGGGTTGAGATCTGGAGACTGGCTAGGCCACTCCAGGACCTTGAAATGCTTCTTCTGAAGCCACTCCTTCGTTGCCCGGGCGGTGTGTTTGGGATCATTGTCATGCTGAAAGACCCAGCCACGTTTCATCTTCAATGCCCTTGCTGATGGTAGGCTTTGTTACTTTGGTCCCAGCTCTCTGCAGGTCATTCACTTGGTCCCCGTGTGGTTCTGGGATTTTTGCTCACCGTTCTTGTGATCATTTTGACCCCACGGGTGAGATCTTGCGTGGAGCCCCAGATCGAGGAAGATTATCAGTGGTCTTGTATGTCTTCCATTTCCTAATAATTGCTCCCACAGTTGATTTCTTCAAACCAAGCTGCTTACCTATTGCAGATTCAGTCTTCCCAACCTGGTGCAGGTCTACAATTTTGTTTCTGGTGTCCTTTGACAGCTCTTTGGTCTTGGCCATAGTGGAGTTTGGAGTGTGACTGTTTGAGGTTGTGGACAGGTGTCTTTTATACTGATAACAAGTTCAAACAGGTGCCATTAATACAGGTAACGAGTGGAGGACAGAGGAGCCTCTTAAAGAAGAAGTTACAGGTCTGTGAGAGCCAGAAATCTTGCTTGTTTGTATGTGACCAAATACTTATTTTCCATAATTTGCAAATAAATTCATAAAAAATCCTACAATGTGATTTTCTGTATTTTTTTTCCTCATTTTGTCTGTCATAGTTGATGTGTACCTATGATGAAAATTACAGGCCTCTCTCATCTTTTTAAGTGAGAGAATTTGCACAATTGGAGGCTGACTAAATACTTTTTTGCCCCACTGTATGTCTATGTCCTGGGAAATGTTCTTGTTACTTACAACCTCATGCTAATCGCATTAGCCTTTGTTAGCTCAACCATCCCGCGTGGGGACACTGATCCCGTAGAGGTTAAAAACTAGATAGACCGCAGCGCCACTCGGGAGGCCAAATCTAAGGCGCAGCATCGCAGTGTTGAGGCTTCACTGCAGCCTGGGGTTATATCTGTGACCAGGAGACCCATGGGGCGACGCACAATTTGCCCAGTGTTGTCCAGGTTAGGGGAGGGTTTGGCCGGCTGGGATATCCTTGTCCCATCGTGCTCTAGCAACTCCTTGTGGTGGGCTGGACGCCAGCAAGCTGATTTCGATTGTCAGTTGGACAATGTTTCCTCCGACACAGTGGTGTGGCTGTCTTCCCGGTTAAGCATCAAGAAGCAGCGCGGCTTGGTAGGGTTGTGTTTCGGAGGATGCATGGTTCTCGACCTTCGCCTCTCCCGAGTCCGTTGGGGAGTTGCAGCGATGAGACAAGATCATAACTACCAATTGGAGACCACCATTTTTTTTAAATTAAAAACTAGATAGATTCACAGTCTTTTCAAAGGGTAGATTTAACAGAGAAAATAAAACTTAACCATACTTTATTAATGTAATCATATTTAATCAATGTTGCTAATTAGGCCTATAGCATTTGCGAAAAGTCATCAACAGCTATTATTTCAATTTAAAAACCATAATGATTTTGTCGATTTTGATAGTCCCAGGTGTTCTGAATAAGAGATTATAATTGCTCCCTTTACAATATTACAACACATTTTGTAGGAAGAAGAACATCAAATATGGGTTGGAGTAGATTTTTTTCATAATTATTATCATGAAATAGCATACCCAACAATAGATGTCGTGTTAAACTAAATAGAATTGCAGGAACGTAGCTTTAAAACAGGAATGCCAGGGCCAAATTTCTGGTCCTAGTCCGCCCCCCGCTTGCACAATGTACTTTTAGTGCAATCTCAATTCAGCTCATTTGGTTGTACTATTAATTAGATGAAGCACAGTGATAACGCATTCCGTAGTACAGAAAAAGAAAATATCTGTCATTGTTTTCTCATTTGAACTTTGTTCTTTACGGTTGAAAGTGCACTTATAACACATTTAGGTGATAACTAAATTCCATTGGAATTTGGTTGTGTTTTTGGATGGCTGAAAGCATAGTGATAACACATTGCGAATTTAACAAACTTTTGGCTGTCTTTTTGAATGGGTGAATGTAGGTTAAATTCTCAATGATCAACATCTCAACCAAATATCCCCCAATTGTCCATGTTGAAATTACGTGGTGTGCCCAGTGGGATGTCACTGCAATTTACATGTTAATAATATGTCCGCTATGGTTTACTTACTTATAATTTACCTACAAAGGTTAAATGTTACTTTTTTGTTACATATTGTAGTTAGACCATGTTGATTTAAAGGCAAAAGCTATACTGTATATAGTGCAACATCCCCACCAATGCCACTATAATCCATTCTACTGCAAATCATTAACATGAGGACATGAATGCTGCACTGCTTTTTGGCATTAACCAAATGCAAATCAACTTTTCCACATACTAAATGTGAGACTCAAATGGTAACCTCTGGAGCATGATAAAAATAAATCTGCAAGAAATGCTCTGGTTATATGGAAATATGCAAACAAGCGATAGCTTGTTCTTGCACGCTGCAGATGCCAAATTCCCTGCCAAGGTGTTAAGGGAAAAGAACAGTACTTTTATCCCATCTGAGGTTTCTTTTCCTGGGGTACGATGCCCGGAGTAATGACTCATCCCATGGGGGCTATATAGTGGTACTTTTGTCGGTCCTGCAGACTCCTACAGTAGATGGAACATGCATAAAGTTGAGTGAAACTTAATACAATGGTACCTGAGTATGTGTATAAAATCACAAAAACTATCAAGGAACAATGGACTGTTGCATTTAGGGAAAAGGACAGGAGATTTTAATGCAAGACATCAGTGTGTGAGACAAAGACAGGTCTGTTCAGGGAGAATGTTGTCTGGGTGTCAAGTGAAAGATCATGTTCTACCGTGAAGTTTCTTTGCAACTTGTTGTCTTAGTAACATAACAGGTACAGGTAAATAGCCATTCAGTGTGTCAATCTATACTCTCAGGAAACATGGCAAAGCTCACCTGTCAATGTTAAACTGTGTGTGTTGACTGATTGATTTGCCTACCTGGGGCTAATAGAAGCAGGTTTATTTATGCTTTCAACCAGACGCTATTATGGGAGAGGAATTCCATCTGTTTATAGGGTGTGAAATTGTATATGTTTGTGCAGGCAGACACCATATATAGAGTGAGATGGGGCAGGGTGGAATTGCACAGCAATTGTATATTTTCAATATCCACACATAAAGCACATATCTATCTATCCTCCTCCATCTCCTTCGGCATCCTAGTGTCTGCCTGCCGGGTGTCAAAGTGGGTGGAGGAGTCCTGCCCTGCCCTACATGAGGTAATGCCTACCTGTATTCCTCCCTTCTGCCTCTCCCACCAATGTCCACCTCCCACCCCCCCCCTCCCTCCCTCTGCCCTGTGCAGCATAAAAAGGAACAGTGGCTGGGCCGTGCACCACATTCTCTCTCCTCATCCCAGGCAGGCAGACTCCCTCTCAGCAGCCATGTCCTTCTCCAGATCTAGCATGTCCTACAGCAGCAGCGGCGGTGGAGGCGGAGGTGGCACCATGTCCATGAGGTCTGGAGGTGGAGGTGGAATGGGAATGGGCTCCTCCCCCGCTTCTCCTTGATTGGTAGTGGTGGCGGTGGAGGAGGCCGCGTCACTGCCATGAGGGCCGGCAGTGTGTATGGAGGTGCAGGAGGCTCTGGGGTGCGCATCTCTAGCTCCTCGTTCGGTTCCGGTGGCGGAGGTGGTGGTGGCGGTTATGGTTTCGGATTGGGAGGGGGTGGCGGCGGCGGTGGCGGTGGCGGCTTTGGCTTCGGCATGGGAGGGGGTGGTGGTGGTGGCGGCGGAGCTGACATGAATGTGTCGGCCAACGAGAAGGCCACAATGCAGAACCTGAACGACCGCCTATCCACCTACTTGGAGAAGGTGCGCATGCTAGAGGCGGCCAACGCGGGAGCTGGAGCTGAAGATCCGTCAGTTCATGGAGAGCAAGACGTCCCCCAGCGCTCGCGACTACTCTGGCTTCCACGCTACTATCGCCGACCTGCAGGACAAGGTACGTGACGTGTCTCCTAGATGGCAAGAGCATTCAATGATGACATCATAGCATGTCAAAACATGATCATGTCTCCATTGTGAAAATGTTATGCTTTGCTATACACATGTTATCAGCTTGTTTTTCTTGACTTTGAATATTGGAAAATGCAAAATTATATACATTTGTTAGAATTGATTCAACCAAGATATTGCACCAAAAATAGATCCAAAGACAGTTTGCATATTTGCAGCTGAAACATTGAAAATAAAGCAGCTCATTGAAGCCAATCCTTCCTCTCTCTTAAGAGCCCCTAGGCGATTGCGAAAGGTGCGATTTGTTTCTTAGTGCCATGCTTCACAATGATCACAAAGATAACATGTTCCCTGTAATGCTTCTATTAGCTACCATTTACAGTCCAGCTGAACTCAGAACTCAATGATTACATTGTGGTATCACAGTTTGTGTGTACTGCATTTGTGTGAAATTCCATGCATGCCTCATCCTGAAATGTTTTGCCATCTTCCACCTCTCAGATACAGGCTGCCACCTGCTTGAACGGAAGCATCTATCTCAGCATCGACAACTCAAAGCTCGCTGCAGACGACTTCAGAAACAAGTAAATACATCCAACAACAACAGTACACTGCTGGTGCATTCCATTAACCAGATGGAATTCCATTAACCAGAACCCCACGTCTGTAAAAACCCTCATACTGTTTTTCATTACATTTTGTATTGAATCTATAAAAAAGGAAACCAAATGACATTACCCTTCCACTCCACCATAACCACACCCTCCCAACAGACATATCAGAAGCCTGGTGTTACTTGCTGTTATTTTCTCAAAATGTAATGGAATACTAGAAACTATAACCCCCCTGTTATTCTCACAGAGGAACACATTCAGGCAGTTCTTTGACCTAAGCTCTCTCTATCTCTCAGGTATGAGAACGAGCTGGCCATGCGTCAGTCAGTGGAGGCGGACATCGCCGGGCTGAAGAGGATGCTGGATGAGATGACCATGGCCAGATCTGACCTGGAGATGCAGATCGAGGGGCTGAAGGAGGAGCTCATCTATCTCAAGAAGAACCATGAGGAGGTGGGTGTGGGCTGATGGAACATATCCATACAGTCCCTTAATGTATTACATCTACTGACCATGTCAACCCGCTAGGGGTCTTCACTAGAACTAGATTGAGGGGCATCAGGCACATCTGTATTAAGCGATGGTGTTCAAAAGCATAATGAATACAGAGGGCAGGTCAAGTTGTTACCATCAGGCAGAGGTTAGTCAAGTCTTAATCCTTTAAACTCACCCCTATGTGTTTCTCCACAGGAGCTTCTGGCCATGAGGACGCAGATGACTGGACAGATCAACGTGGAGGTGGACGCAGCACCACAGGAGGACCTGACCAGAGTCATGACTGAGATCCGTGAGCAGTACGAGTCCGTTAGTGCCAAGAACCAGCGTGACCTGGAGTCCTGGTTCCAGACCAAGGTAGAACATCTAGAGCCCTTAAACTATGTTCATGGTGTAGATATTCCTTTACTTCTAGTTGGTAACGTTGTCACATTCTATCATGAGCTGAAATGTTGATTTGTTCCTGTGATGATTGACACTTATTGTGTTTTACAGACAGAGACGTTGAACAAGGAGGTGGCGTCCAGCACAGAGGTTCTCCAGACCTCCAAGTCAGAGATCTCAGAGATCCGTCGCACACTGCAGGGCCTGGAGATCGAACTGCAGTCACAGCTCAGCATGGTGAGCAGTAATTATTAACACAGACCACAGTTTAGGGGACATTACTTACACAACTTTCTAAATTTTTCTTCAATAATCAGCATTTGACTCTTTCATCGTTCTCTTTACCAAATGTCAAGTATCTCATTTTCACCTGGTCTCTTCCACAATCCCTCAAGTTGTTATAGCCAGGCACCTCTACATTGCTATAGCTAACCTCTACCTGCCTACACATTCAATTACTAGAGCTAACTTTTTCAGTATGGCAGTAAACATTCCAAATTCCAAACCTACTCCCACAGTTTTTGACCCATCATCTCTATCTCTCCCGGCCAATAGAAAGGCTCCCTGGAGAACACGCTGGCGGAGACGGAGGGCCGTTACTCCATGCAGCTGGGACGCCTCCAGAACCAAGTGACCAGCCTGGAGGAGCAGCTAGTGTCTCTCCGCAGCGACATGGAACGCCAGGGCCAGGAGTACAAGATGCTGCTGGACATCAAGACACGCCTGGAGATGGAGATCGCTGAGTACAGGAGGCTGCTGGACGGAGAGGCTAGCGGGTAAGGCAGGATGCGATTGGATGTCTCCCTCAACATTTCACTTTAAAAACAATGATTATTTGAAGTTGACCTTAGTATGGTTACTTTTGACATGAATCTACAGCTATGTGACCTTTAATAGATATTTATTATGATCATTGATCATAGATGCTAACTATGCTAATCTATGGTTCCCTTCCTCACAGCCACGGCCTCAGCTCCTCGAAATCCGGCCACAGCTCCTCCAGCTCCCACATCAGCTCCTCCAGCTCCGGCCTCAGCTCTGGTGTCAGCTCCTCCAGCTCCGGCCCCAGCTCCTCCACCTCCACCACACGCAAGGTGGTGATCGTCACAGAGGAAATGGTGGATGGCAAGGTTGTCTCCTCAAGTGAAACCAAACATGCCTCTTAAGGTCCCACACACACAGCGAGCACTGCAGCAAGCAACGGGTTAACCCCATAGAAATATAATCACTAGAATGGGAGTAGGAAATGAGAGGCCATCACATGGAATATTACTGTTCCCCAGTGCTTTATTCATGCAACCTAAAATTCAACATTACAATTTATACAAAGTCTTTGTATAAATCTCTATCCTAGTTATCAGTATTATTTGTTTAGGCCGGTTCTGGTTAACTCTAGTTTAGGATGCGCATACCATCCTCCTATTCCTTCTAGAACGGCTAAATCCGTTCAGACACCAATCATGGAACATTGACTTAGACTTTTTTTCTGGTAATTCTATTTCTATGGTTAACACCTCCAGAACAACATATTCTACTACATCTGGATGGGACACCAACAACAGACCCCATTGTGAATGCAATAAAGATGCTCTGACTTGCTGACACCATCATTCTGTCTTCTGTGTCTTTTAACTTGATGTATCTGATCTGGGTGCTCCCATACATCTGACTATCTTGTAAGTTGTTATCTTTTGCACGTGACCCAAATTCTATGGTCTTGAGAAAGCATATGTGTCATTACAATCTTGAATAGTGTAATTTATGACATTCACTTCTGCTGAGTTGAGTTTAATACTTGGCAATACAGAAATGTGGATAGAAGAAGTCTGATTGCTGGTGTCACGAACCGGCTCGTAGCCTGTTACAAAGAGGGAGACAACGTGGAGCTAAGGAATAACAATATTATATTTATTAACTAAAACTATATACAAGTAACAACGGCGTGTGTAGTTGGTATTCAGTAGTGTAAGTGAGTGGTTGCATGCGTAGATGGTGAAAATGAGTGGTGTTGAGAAGTGCCAAAACAAACAAACCACAAAATGCCACAACCAAAAATAACAGTTTGTCTTCGTGGAGAGAGTCTCCTCAATAAATGGGGAAAAGGTGTACTTATCCCCGTGACACACCTGAGCCCAGGTGCGTCCCACATCGCTGACGACCCTCCCGGCTCCGCCCGCGACATCTCACCAAGGAAAACAAGAGCAAAGAGAAAGAATTTGGGAGACAGAGCGGGAGGGTCATCACACTGGTTGTCAGCAAAATTACATAATTCTATCTCTATTAATCAAACGCTCCATTTTCAAGCATTAGATTCAGAGTTATATACTGTATGGAGAGTGTTTGTGGAGTCAACTGTAGAGCTGGACACCATGTTTTTCATTTGAAATGAGAACACAAATGACATCCATACTCACAGATTCCTATAGTCAGTCTATGATAAAGCATTAATATCTCTGAAACAAGTAAAACCACACAGCCCATTCTCATTCAACCACATAATCTTTATTGATGGTTCTGTTAACAACGTATTTAACAGACTCAATGGTTTCTATCACCTTTCCATCCACAGTGGTCTGGGTCACGGTGATCGTCTTGGTAACCACTGTGGAGTCAAAAATGGACAAGGATTAAATCTCAATGCAATACTCATACTGAGCACTTTAAAGCATCATTTTATAATAATTTGTGTTTCTTCATATCTTATTTATTAGTCCACTTTTGATGATCCAAAATAATTGTCTTGAAGATACAGTAAATTGCTTTCAGCTTAAAATCAAGCAAAACCAAGTCTCATCAGTCTCATGATGATGCGTTTGGCAAGAAGTCTACAAAGGCCCATTGCCAGCTGTATACAATGGCTTACCTTGGGTGGAGCTGTCGTCCTCTCTGTCCAGCAGCCTCCTGTACTCTGCCATCTCCAGCTCCAGCCGGGTCTTGAGGTCCAACAACATGTCGTACTCCTGCTTGTTGTGGGCGATGTTGGCGTGGAGCTGGGAGAGCTGGAGTTCCAGGCTAGTCACCATGCTCTGGAGCCCTGCCAGCTGAGCAGAGTAGCGCTTTTGGGTGTCTGCCAGGGTGCCCTCCAGGGAGGATTTCTATGGGGGGAGGAGGGAGTGGAAGGGATGAGTGGGTGAAGGGTGAAGTAGCACCTGGACACTGATTTTGGGTCAGTTTTGCATTTCTCCCCACTAATGGTTAAGTTTAGGATTGGGGTAGGGGAAGCTGATCCTAGATCTTTACTTAGGGAGAACTTAGAGAAAACTGGAGCGGACTAGTTAGTATACTGGTGCCTTGTCCAATGATATACTACCACAATATGTGACACTGTTGCACAAGTTTTGCTTCTGTTTGAGGGGGATAGATTGGGTGCCCTCTCAAATGCACTACACACATGGATAATATTCTATTACTGTATAACTCTGTTGCACAAAAGTGTGTGAGAGGTTGTGAATCTGGTGCTCCAATAGACTACACACCCAGAAAAATATTTGGTCAAGTCCAGACATGAGGTTGCCAAGTTCAAAATGTCAGTAAGGTATTTATGGATGTCAGAATAACGACATGCAGAGACCTGGCATACATGCCATCATCCATGCCTGGGTTTTCACTTCCAATTCCAGTATGGCGTGTGTGTGTGCGCGTGTGTGTGCGCGCGTGTGTGTGTCTGTGTGTGTGTGTGTGTGTGTGTGTGTGTGTGTGTGTGTGTGTGTGTGTGTGTGTGTGTGTGTGTGTGTGTGCGTGTGGGTGGTACTGGGACTGGGACTGCAGTTCAATCTGAAGCCTCTGGAGGGCGTTCTTGGACTCGTTCGACTCTGTGAGGCAGATCACCAACTGCTCATTGATGTCACGACTTCAACTCCACTGGCCAGCTATACAGGGGAAAAAACAGCATTAGTCAACACAGTTTCATTGACTTTATCCTTTACAGAGAATATACTTTCTTCATGCTTTAAACACTTCAAAAGTAACACTTTTAATTTGAATGCAAGTTTTCTTTAGGGCAGCTGACATTGTTTAAAGCTGAATTGCATTATTCTTATGAGGAAAAAAAACCTTTAGAGAATAACTCTTTTAGATAAATGACTACATATAGTAAGTATCTTGGTCATTCAGCTCACCTTGCCCTGGTACGAGGCTTCCAGCTCTTTGCAGTTCTTGATGGCCACAGACTCGTAGTGCTTCCTAATCACGGTCATCGCTGCGTTCAGGTTCTGGGAAGGGAGAGCATCCACTGATACGTTCACCTGGCTGCCCACGTGGGTCTTCACCAGGGCAATCTCCTGTAGGTCAAAGGTCAGAGGGCGTAACCTCAGTTAGTAACCATAACAACCAACAGTAGCTTGACTGCGATTAAACAGGTGTCAATGTTTTAGATCTGAGTATTTGCTATTACAGTGCAGCACCACACTTGTGATTACATGTTTTTCAACCAGAGGACTTTTAACCTAAGGGACTTGTCAAGTTATTGTCAACTAATCTAATGTCTCCTACTGGTCAATATATTACCCATTATGCACCATACATTAACTGTTATGTGAGTTTGTGGATGTAAGAGTCACACAAAGGGTAATAGTGAGTTAATGGAAGAAATTAAGAATACTAGGAAGTGTGATGAGGGGGAGAGGAACTGTGCTGTAAAAAAACACCCATCCATCTGTGTAAAGGAAATCCTGGTGTGATATCAGCAGAGGTTAGGTAGATGTTGTATTTGTGTACCTAACATCAACTGCTCCAATAACACCCCATACAAAACAGGGCTAAGTACTCCTTAGAGGCCAATGATATCCTTCCGCCTAGCAACTGTCATGTGGATGCAGACTGAGTTTTTTGCTGCTGTAAGTGGAATGAAATACATGTAGGGTCCATTGTATATCGTCACTGAACACTAAGAAAATAATCAACATCTTTTTCTAGTACTGTTTGCACTATTAGGTCAGTATTAACAAGTAAACATATGCATGTCATTCTTATTCAGATTCACTAGCACAAACATATCTGTTATACTGTAGGTGTGGCTGTGAGGAGGGAGGTGAAAACGTGTAGGCGTTGGTGGACATGAGAGATATGAAAGATATGAAGGTATGGCATTTTGTTAAGATTTGTGTTGCTAACGCTTTGTGGTTTTGAATGGGTGTACTGTGAAAAACAGCTCCCCTGTGCTATACAGTGTGGTTGTACTGTGAATAACTGTTGCCCGGAAAAATCTGTTACCTCCTGGTGGTTCCTCTTGGGCATGAGGAGCTTGTCCTTCAGACCCTCGTAATGCATCTCCAGGTCAGAGCGGCCCAGGTTCATGTCATCCAGGACTCTCCTCAGACCACTGATGTCTGCCTCCACTGCCATCCTCATGGCCTGCTCGTTCTCATACCTGAGCAGGGCAAAGGTCAAAGGTCATGCTAAGGTCACACAGGCTAGGAATATGTTTTCCGATTGTAGTCTTTTGCTTTGTCTATGGATTAGGGATGGCTAGACACTGGCAGTGTCTGAATACCCATACTAGCGTACTAAATAGTGTGCGAAAAAGAAAGTTTTATAGTATGTAAAATTAGAAAATAGTCATCCAAATACATCATCTAATGCGCGAATGCATTGACTCCCACCACACGTTCACTTGGGTACAGCGTGTAAATTAATCTGTTGTCAAACACGTGAGTCGGAAAAGACAAGTGAATTCTACTATAGGTAGATCAAACGGCAAAATTAGTATGCAGTTTAAGTATGTAATACGCTAGTATGGGTATTTGGACACGGCCATTGATCAGTTTTGCCTTTTCCTCACTAATAGTTATGGATAATACTTAGCTTGGGTAGGCTGATTATGGTGTTGTATCTAAAAGGGTAACTTCTACTCAGAGTGTGTTGTATAGCCTTGAGTGAAAGACAAATGTTTTACATGAAAAGTGTGTCATGATTCATAGTAGTTAGTAGCCCCTTACTTCATCTTGAAGTCCTCAGAAGCAAGCTTGGCATTGTCGATGTCCAGTCTTGGCATTGGGCCTGGATGTCAAATGGATCTGTGAAACTCACATCATTATACACACATTCTCAAGTGACGGTGACCTGCAGCAGGAATGCCAAAAATGAGACTTGGGATGTGTCCCAATTCGCACCCTATTCCCTATATAGTGCACTACTTGTGATCAGGACCCATAGGGCTCTGGTCAAAAGTAGTGCACATTTTAGATAATAGCATGCCATTTGGGACTCAGATTTGGTTGCATGAAGTTGTAGTTAATTACATTCTTTTAGTATGTAACCTGCATTGGCCTTCAAGGAACAGAACAAAAATGTCTTCTGACAGAATTCCTTCTGGCTGAAACACCCCTATCCTATCTCACACACATTTCCCTCCTCACCCCCATAGAGAGGGACAGACGTAACAATTAACTGCCTGTAGACAGAGGAGCCAGCAAATAAATCAACAGTGATGATGGAGTTAGTGCTAATGGGAATAAGTTAACATTGTCAGGTGTCAAACACCCCTAATTCTAACACACATTGAGTCCCAAATGTAATACGTGGAGTCCCAAATGTAATCCGTGGAGTCCCAAATGTAATCAGTGGAGTCATAAATGTAATCCATGGAGTCATAAATGTAAGTGTTGTCACATTCAGAAAAACATATTTGACCACTGTTGTGTTTGCAAAGCAAGAAATATGCTTGTAATATGTTCTGTGTTAACCAGAAAAAACCTGTCTTGCAGGTGGTGCTTTTTTAAATGAATCATAAAACAACCAAATAGTTGTTGCGGTTTGTAATGATATAATGATGTAATGATGTAATTATGTTATGTAATTATCAGGAAGCCTAATTAGTCTTTTATTTAACCACCACTTCAATCTAGATGTAATACTTATTTCCGTAGCCTAATTACTATTACAATATCCTATTTCTAAACAGGTTGAACTACACTTAAGCAATAAGGCCAGAGGGGTTTTGGTATATGGCAGCTAAGGGCTGTTCTAACACACGACGTAAACCGGAATGCCTGGATACAGCCCTTAGCCGTGGTACAGTGTGCTGGTCATATAGCACCCGTGGTGACTTCAGCATGTAAATCTTGGTGGGGAAAATGTTTTAGATGCATGCCAGCAAAGCCACTACACAACACAACACTAAACAATACATTAATTGCACTATAACGGTGCCCACAAACTTACATAAAGCTGTCCCAACAGCAGAGCTTTCTTTTCAGCACCATGGAGTGAATCCTGACCACTGCTACACCTGGCTATCAGCAGAGCCTTGTTTGGCAGCGAAACAGTTCATTCAGCCTCATTTACTGCCTTTTTAAAAAACATAGCTGGAATGGCTGACTTGCTTAAACAAATGTGGTTTCTCCTGACAATTGGTATGTATAAGCTATGGCATAAGGGGACGACGAGCGGATAAGAGGCAATATGTAATTTTCCATAAGACATTAACGAGCGAGCTAGGACGGACGTGGTTAATATAACTATTTGTTCAGCACTTTAGAAATGTACAGCGACAGAATTCAGAACATGGGCCATTCTTACAGTATTCTCCCTGTACACCAAGTCAGAACCGTAGGATAAATAAAGGGAGCATATAAGCAGACAATGAAATCTCTTACACTATTCAATGTTAACATTTCTCTAAAAGCTATAGGCTACATGTGCACCACCAAGTCAGAACAGTAGGCTAAATTATGACAGGAAAAGGGACCAAATTATTAGGGTAGTAACAGCTTACAACACAACATACACTTAGTATTACTTTCTTAACTACAGTATACATTTCTCCCTGGCATAAAACATAATTTATGCAGCAGAATACAATACATTTTTTTGACCCTGTGCTCACTGTGCTCTGTGCTCAAGTGCTGTGCTCACTTGAACAGGAAGGTAGTGCGGAAGGTCCTTCTTGTGGGCATATTTTGTCATCAAACTTTGTCATCAAAGGTTGAATCATGACGTCAGTGATCTTCAGGTCGGAGCTCTAGAAAGAGGCCAGAGTTCCCGACTTGGAATTCCGAGTTGGATGACCATTCAAAACGCATTTTTCCAGTCTGAGCTCATTTTTCCCCCCAGTTCTGAGTTTCCAAATGTTTTGAAATGCGGCAGAAGCCATGCTGGTTTGACAGCACGGCCAATGTATTCAACATTTTCTGGCCCATGGCATGTGAATATTTATCCTTTTAAGCTTGGAAAAGAGACCCTTAAACCCAGACTTGGACCACACACCCACTCCACTGAATAGCAGGCTAGTGGTTTCTTTGCAAT
Source organism: Brachymystax lenok tsinlingensis (assembly GCA_030435695.1). Classification (NCBI taxonomy): domain Eukaryota; kingdom Metazoa; phylum Chordata; class Actinopteri; order Salmoniformes; family Salmonidae; genus Brachymystax; species Brachymystax lenok. Next base: position 7,411,292 of record CM059812.1, on the reverse strand, counting down.
GCTTGCAGTTAGCCACCGATTCTTTCCAAACCACTCATTGTTGAATTTGCAATTTCCAACTTGTTGTGTAATGTTGATGTCCAATGACCGATGAGTACTGATACGTTTCATCTATAATTTCTATTCATATGACAAGGATTGAAAAGAAAAGGATTTGCCGGTAGATTGTCAACGTGATTCATGATGATGACTAGCTTAATAGCTAAGATTTTGAAAGTATGATGTTGACACGACCAGTCCAATCAAAGCTATGGTAGATATTTAATTATCATTTAAAAAAATGTATTTAGCCTTTATTTAACTAGGCAAGTCAGTTAAGAATAACTTCTTATTTACAATGACGGCCTACTGGAGAACAGTGGGTTAACAACACATTTTTACCTTGTCAGCTTGGAGATTCAGCTTGGAGAGGTTGCTGGAGCATTGAGCCAGTAACCGAAAGGTTGCTGGATCGAATCTCCAAGCTGACAAGGTAAAAATGTGTTGTTAACCCACTGTTTCCCATATATATATATATAAGATATAAGATCATCAAGGACAACAACCACCCGAGCCACTGCCTGTTCACTGTATCTGTATCTGTTCTACTGTATCTTAGTCTATGCCGCTCCGACATTGCTCATTCAAATATTTATATATTCATCATTCCATTCCTTTACTTTAGATTGTGTGTATTGTTAGATATAACTGCACTGGTGGAGCTAGAAACACAAGCATTTCGCTACACCCACAATAACATCTGCTAAACACGTGTATGTGACAAATAGAATTTGATTTGATGTGTAATGTGATTTGATGTTGTTTTATCTGTGGCCAATGACCTTGAGCCTTCTTGGATGGGCACTTCTCATTTAACTCTATGGCAGCACCCAACGCAGCGGTGGATTTAAGTATGTGCGACATGGGCAGCCGCTCAGGGCGGCATCTTGCCGGGGGCGGCACGGAGCACCCACACCAAACAAATCGGAATGGTGACATTTGCACAATTTGTTTTCTGTCGCTCATCAATGATATCATGTCACCGTGTGTGACTGTGGGTCAATTAACCTTGTTGGAGTGGGCACCCTGATTCTAGTTTGTGAGCTAGTCAGGCTACTGCCTGGGAAGGTCTCCCACTCAGAAGTACGAGATGGGGAGGGGGGCCGGGGTAGGTTGACCTCAGGTCTCCCCACTGGAAGCCCGAGGTAGGGGGGGCGGGAGAATCTATCAAATAGCACATCTCTAACTTTGTAGAGTACTAACGCAATTAGTAAAATCAGTCACACTACAAAATGCTACCAAACAAACCACAATTCATTCATAATACTGTGAATATATAGTTTCACAGACATATTGGTGAATTTTTTCTGGTTTGTGCGAAATCGTTAAGAGTAATATAAAACCAGTCTGCACACCACCAAGGTGAATTGGTTTAGTCTTGACTCTTGGTTGACAGTGTTGGGGGATGGGTAATGTATTGATGCCAAATCAACACAAATGGATAAGAAAAGGTCTAAGCCATCAGGTTCCCAGTTTAGGAAAAAGAGGAAAGAAGAAGAGGAGAAACAAGCAGAAGATACAGGTATGCAGCTATGTCATCTCTTTTTGAGTATAATATTATGCATGCAATGAAATAGGCTAGTATAACACTTATGTTTGTTAGCCTATGTTGCTATGTTCCTTGCTATGCTATTACACATAGGGTGACAATATTCAGTTTTCTGTCCAACTAGCTTACATAACACTGGATATAATTTCACACAGTTTCATCATGATAATGTGTGTAGCCTGCAGCAAAACGATTACAACCTAACTAGCACATTATTGATTTGGTTAACTTTCATTGAGGTGACATCATAAAGGTTTTCTGTGATTGTATTGACTAGGTCCTGAGCTCAATTAAGGGGAATTTCCAAGGCTGTAGGCTAACTTAAAAGACATCTATATTATGCTGATATTTTGTATCTATATATATTGAGTCTTATGCCTAGAATTAGCCAAGGAGGTTGTATGGTTCATTTGGTTCCTATTCTGAAAGTTTGATAAATTGTGCATAATGACATGTATATGTAATTGTGCAACACATGTATTTAGGGTGTTAGACTCATATACATATACATAATTCAGGGGCACTTCTGAAATATTTTGGAGCACCCTCTGGCACTGACCATCTATCTCCTCAGCCGCACAGGCCTCTTCAGAAATTATCTCGGAGCCTCGGGATGAGGAGCCATCCACCTCGCACACGCACGTGTGTGTGGGGGTACATGCACATGTGTTTACGTGTGCATCCCTGCTTAACATAAACAAAATAAATAATTTACGTTTCCATATTGTAGGTAACAATGATGATTTTATTATTACTGGGTATGTATGTGGGATGTTCCACCACTATACATGCTGTGAATAACGTGTGTAAACTAATGCCCATGTGCTCTCCATTAGAAATGCCTGTAGCAGCATCCCCACCAAATCCTGCTGCTGAGGATGAACCACTGTCTACAGACCCTGCTGACTGGCCTTCAGTTCTGACTGACAGAATTCGGACACAACTAGTTTGCGGAGGACCAAGTGAGGTATCCCCTAACTTTGTTTCCCAAGGAATGAGAGTGATGGAAGAAGTTGCCACCACCAGTATTTCAGGAAGACCTTGGTGAGTGGTGAAAAAATCCCTGGAAGTTGGTTGGTGTATTCTGAAAGAAACAACAGCCTCTTCTGCTTCTGCTGAAAACTATTTTCTAAGAAGAAAATGTATTTAGCAAACTCAGGACTGACAGACTGGAAACATGCAAGTTCTTTGCTAACTTCACACAACAGCAGTCCAGAACACCAAAACTGCATGAAAACATAGAAAGAACTGGCACTGAGGATCAAAAAAGGGGAAACAATTGATAAGCATGAGATGGAACTTCTGGAGGCTGAGAGGATAAGATGGAGAGGGGTGTTGACACGTCTGACTGCTATTGTGTAGTCTCTGGCTATTAGAAATCAGGCACTAAGGGGACACACAGAAACATTGTACTCTCCATCAAATGGAAATTGTCACGATCTTCGTATTGTACGGACCAAGATGCAGCGAGGGTTCCAGTGTACATACTTTTATTATACGTAAGCGATTGACAAAACAATAAACATCATAACTAAGGTGTGACACATACAAAGACAACATACCAATAAACAATGACCCACAAACCCCAGTGTAAAAAAGCACAAACATATATATGGTTCCCAATTAGAGGTAACGACAATCAGCTGCCTCTAATTGGGAACCATCAACCCAACATAGACATATACCACCTAGAACATAAAACCCCTCCTAACAAAACACAAAATGACATGCCAGCCTGCTATCCCAGGCCTGGACGTGACAGAAATGTCCTCAAAGAGGTTGAACTGATGGCACAATTTGATCCAGTCATGAAAGAGCACCTTAATCGTGTCCAAAAAGGGACCTCGAGTCACACCACCAGCTACCTTGGCCACCACATACAGAATTAACTCATTGATTTGTTATGCAGTAAGGTAATTTCAATAATGGTGAGTGACATCAAGCTGGCAAAATTCTTCTCTATCATTCTAGATTACACCTCAGATGTCAGCTACACTGAACAGTTGTCAGTTGTGATTAGAATTGTGTCAGGGAAGGAGGAGCCCCACATAAAGGAACATTTTATGGTTTTTTTGGAGGCAGTGGAGTCCACAGGCCAACATTTGGCATCCATGATTCTAGAAAGATTAGAGGAGCTAAACGTTCATTTTGAGGACTGCAGAGGACAGTCTTATGATAATGGGGCCAACATGAGAGGCAAAACAAAGGTGTCCAAGCCAGACTCCTGGAAATGAATCCAAGAGCTCTGTTTGTGCCATGTGGGGCTCACACATTGAACCTGGTTGTGGCTGATGCTGCTAAAAGTTCTGTCGATGCCACAGGTTACTTTGGCATCTTACACAAACTGTACACCTTGTTCTCAGCCTCCACACAGCGATGGACCATCCTGAAAAAACATGTGGACATCACTTTGAAGATGTGGACTGAGACAAGGTGGAAGAGTAAAGTTGAGAGTGTCGAGCCACTGAGGTATCAGGCAGCAATGGTAAGAGAGGCACTGATTGAGGTGAGGGATCAAACCAAAGACCCCGTGATAAAGATTGAGGCCCAGTCCTTGTCAGAGGAGGTGGGATCATATTGCTTCAGCATCTGTACAGTCGTGTGGTATGACATCTTGAGCCAGATCCAACATGTGAGCAAGCTGATGCAGTCTCCCAGTATGCATGTGGATGTTGCAGTCAGTTTTCTCAGAAAGACAGAGAGGTCTCAGCAACTACAGGGCAACAGGCTTTATGACTGCACAAACGTCAGCCAAGGATATTTGCGAGGGTATGAATGTAGAGGCAGAGGTCCACAAAGCAGCACTTTTCATATGAATCATTTGATGAGCCTTTGAGTGATGCCCTGAAGAAGCTGGAGGTGACATTTTGTCGTTGTTGATGCTGCAACCTCCGCCCTTCAGGAAAGATTTTCCACATTGGAAAATGTGGGAGAGAAATTTGGAGTGCTGTCAACCTTCCAAAGTCTCTCAAATGAGGAGCTGACAGAACAATGTGAGAACACTCTATAAAGAACACTCAGACTTGGATGGCAGAGAGCTTGCACAGGAACTAAAGAACTTGCCATGGAAGACCATGACCCTGCTTGAGCTGCTGATATTTATACACGAAAGAGAGAATCACTGACATGATGTCAGCTGGGTCTTTTGTGGCAGGGCTGAAATACAGTTGAAATGTTTTTGGGGGATTCAGTTCATTTGCATGGCAAAGAGGGACTTTGCAATTAATTGCAACTCATCTGATCACTCTTCATGACATTCTGGAATATATGCAAATTGCCATCATACAAACTGAGGCAGCAGACTTTGTGAAAATTTATATTTGTGTCATTCTCAAAACTTTTGGCCACGACGGTACATGATTCCATATGTGTTATTCAATAGTTTTTATGTCTTCACTATTATTCTACAATGTATAAAATAGTAAAAATAAAGAAAAACCCTTGAATGAGTAGGTGTGTCCAAACTTTTGACTGGTACTGTATATGTACGTATATATTTTTTTGCTAAACATGTGGGGCTCAAAACAAGTGGTGCTCTGAATGACGGGTCGCCACTGTATACCACAAACCCCTGAGGTGACTTATTGCTATTATAAACAGGTTCCCAGCATAATTAGACCAGCAAACAAGTAGTTTTGCCTCATACCCATAATATATTGTCTCATATACCACAGCTTTCAGACAATCAGCATCCAGGAGCCAAACTACCTGGTTTATACCCTGTTGGTATTGTATTGCTGATCCAGGTACCAAAATAAACATGATCAAGGATCATGTCCTACTTGGCTAAATAAAAAAAGGATTTGCCTTGGATTATAGACTTTACTTGGATTATAGATTTTACTTGGATTATAGACTTTACTTCCGTCAATGATTTTGCAACAGTTGTGATATGATCTGGAAGGTTCAGTGGTTTTGATGTCCCTCTCTGCTACCACTAGAGTGTGCACTATAACCACAGGTATTATGTCCACCAATCAGGTTGACTTGCAGTAGGGTGTGTCCTACTGAGATTTATTGTATGGGTGTGGATAGGTGATGAAGGATGGAGGGCCAGACAACACAGGCACTCTGTCTGTTGATACAGTGCAATGAAAAGAACAGATCACATTTTAATTAAACAACTCTTTATGCTTTGTGCCAATGTACTGTCTGTAGCCCTGGGATAGCATTTTAGACATAGATATGTACACCCACATGATCATATTATTCTACCACTTTCACAAAGTAGCATATGTTCTGCAATAAAAAAAACATTGGCTGGTTCACCCAGCACTTGCTCATAATCATACAAAAATATTTTATCATAATGTCTAATTGACATTAAAAGATTTCCAAACTTAAGTTTGATAAAGATGAGGACCAGCCTTTTCAACATCATGTTGGATGCATTTTTACACCCAAAACTACAATGATGTAGTGTAGGCCTATATACCTGTGAAATCGGCTTACAATAACCTAGTTTATATTGCTGGGTTTTACTTACAGGAGGCTTTGATGTTTGGTATCTAAAGATGATTGTATGTGACTTAAAATTAACCTTCATAACTATTAATGACAAGCACCTCAAGGAGGAGTAATTCAAATATTTCAATTATACACTCATACAGTGCACTGTCTCACATAAAGTTTACTGTATACTCTATTTCTGTTAGTTCCCAACACAGATGATTGCCATAGCCTTGTACACAGCCTTGTACTCTTCAACCTTTGTTGCTTACCATATTCACAGGTGATAAACAGCTGCATTAAAGACATAAACAACTACTTTGTTATCTTTAGTTTTTTTCTGCATCTCAGTTGTTTTTATGTTTTAGGTTACAGTCCAATCACAAGCTACGTCAACGTTTATGTATGCACCATTGGGTTTCAATGCTGCAGCACAAACATATTTAACAACTTCACCTGTCACTCAGAGATTAAGGAACAGGCAATTACAGGCTTGTGACAGGCATGGGAACGGTGTACCGGCCATAAGCTCTCACTGTGTCATTGGTTATAGTGGTTGATGACAACAACACTGTGACACTGTATCCGTCTGTACTCATGATAGGAATCCAGACGATCAAGACTTGAACAATAGACAAGGAGACGTTCAAGAATGAGTAAGGAAAACACTCACACCCTATGATGATATATTCACCTTCTGGTACTATGTGATCAGGTGCAATCGCAATGGCAGCCATGCTGTAAATAAATAGTAAGCAGGGCCCATATTCACAAAGCATCTCATATAATCATATAATCCTATCCATTAGGATCTAAAAGTAAAAAAACTGGTCCTAGATCAGCATTCCTAATCCTACTACTCCTACTCCTAGTCTATGTTTTTGAATACAGGCCCCTAGTTCGGGCCATGCCATAGAGAGATACAGTACATACTAGAGATAGATGGGTAAAAGTGGTATACAGAACAGTAAACTGTTTTATTTCCAGAAAAACAGTGGGTTACCCTTCCAAAAATTATTTTTTGTGGCAAACTTGCTGCAAATTTGTGGTAAATTTGCTGCATACTAAAGTGTGCCAAAAAAATGCTGCCTGAAAGTTTTCAAATATTTGTCACCAGTGGTGAATCTGCGGAAACCTTTGGCAACAATAATATTTATTGCTACTAGTGGCAAACAGTTCACCATAGGATTTTTTCTAGTAAATAATTATCTCAAGATTCCACATATTTGAATCTGTGGCAAACACGTGGCAAGAATATTTATGGCCACTAGTGGCAAACAGTTTACCAGAAGCCATTTCTGGTGAAGACATGAGTTCCAAGACCAGTAACTGTTGACGACCAGTCAGTGGGAGAAGAAACTTCAGTTGGAAAATGGAAACTAAGCTATAGCACAGATAGAACCATGAGCCAGATATTTCACTGGATATATAAATGTGAAGCATCTGGTTGGCGTTTCCACCCACTACCAAATGGTAATGAGAGGAAGCCCAGTGGCCGGCAGTGGGAGAAGATGGAGTGATGTGGATTTTGGCCGACATTCTGCTAATCTTCTCATCAATGAAACATTTGACCTCCATACAGACTGATTTTTGTAGACTTTATTTACCCTTTGCCAAAGTTTCAAAAAATTGCGTTCTAAGACTGCATTCGAGCGCAAACTGCATTGCTACAGATGCTTGTTCGATACTCGTGCTGGCTGCGACCGGGAGACTCTTAAGGCGATGCACAATTGGCCCAGCGTAGTCCGATTTAGGGGAGGGTTTGGCCGTCCGGGATGGTCTTGTCCCATCGCGCTGTAGCGACTCCTGTGGCATGCTGACACAATCACCAGTTGTACGGTGTTTCCTCCGACATCATTTTTTTCCGGGGTGGATGGGTTTACTTTGTATGCATAAAATGTATAATAGTAATATTTAAAATGACTAAATCGCGTACTTTTGTATACATTTATTTAAATTTGCATCGGGCAGCTTCTGGGGGGAATCTGGTAAGATGCCGGCAAAGTCGGCTGAATTCCGGTAGACGGAAACGGCCCGATGTACTTGGGCCGATTCTGGGCAGTCATTCATTTTGATTCCGAGCCGAGTCTGACACCCGTTTCCAGCCCGATTCAATCAGTTCCGCCCCCCCGGAAGAGGGCCGCTTCTGGGCCGATTCCCTCATTGCTAGCTGGGAAGTAGTGAGTGGAGTTACAAACAAACTATACTTAACAAGTTAAATGTCTTACTTGTGATTCGATGTTTTCCACACACATAGCTATGTGTAGCCTACTTGGACACCGGGTCCCCACATTTCCCACTCTCTGACGTCAGATAGCATGAAGCCACAGGGCTCTTCTCGTAGTCTCTATTTCCATACGTGGAAGCATTGCGAACCATAGGTTGGGATTTTTGACCTGATTACTTTTTCGGGCATGTTTTGTTGTTGCTGCATAACAAAAAATCAACAGTGAAGTTGGCTCTTTTACACTGGGGGTTATTGGGAAGGAATGTTTGTTTCCCCCAATTTGTGGCCGTGGTCGAGGGGAATTCCTTATTATTACGTGAATATCGACCCGAAGTAGTCCGATTAGTGCCTAACTTATTAATTAAACATCCTACTAAACTTGTGTTAGCTAACTGATGCCTGGTTAGCAATGTCATGTTTAATGGCATCGCGTGAAACACATGTTGGTGCTATATCGCTTTCAATCTGTCAGCACCACTGACTGGCTAGCTAGCTATCGTTAGTAGTGGCTAGCACTTAGCTAGATAGTTAGCACTTAGCTATTGTATTTTGCACAATTGATGTGATAGCCCTGTATATAGCCTCGCTACTGTTAATGAATGTATTTTATATATTATTTTTTTTACTTCAGTTTATTTTAGTAAACACTTTCTTTGATATTGGTTAAGGGCTTATAAGAAAGAATTTCACCTGTTGTATTCTGCGCATGTGACAAATAAAATAAAATTAGATTTGATAGCTGGGATAGCTATCAAATCTAATTTTATTTGTCACATGCGCCGAATACAACTAGTATAGACTTTACCGTGAAATGCGTACTTACGAGCCCTTCCCAACAATGCAGAGTTTAAAAATAAAATGCACAGTGAGTTCCAGATCAATGTGCAGAGGTACGAAGTATTTGAGGTAGGGAAAGGGGGATATCTAGTCAGTTGTACAACTGAATGCATTCAACTGAAATGTGTCTTACACGTTTAACCCAACCCCTCTGAATCAGAGAGGTGCGGGACGCTGTCATAATCAACATCCACGGTTAACTGCCTTCCTCGGGGGCAGAGCGACAGATGTGACAGAATATGGAAGATTTGCAGCAAATTGGCCAAAATATTTGCCACAACTGTTTCCCAGAAGCCTGTATTTTTTTGGTAAAAGGTAATTATGGGCAGTCCTGGAGTGGAACTAACTTCGATCACCTTTTTTTGTTCAAGCTAGCGAAGGCAAAATTTCACATCATAGATGAGGTATTCAACAGTAACCACATCCCTACTTACAAAAAAGGGATGAGAGCTGGTGGAGGACATGCAGCCACCTGTTCTTGTTCAGTTTCTGTATAGACCAAAGCCCATTCCCCTTCCATCTCTCCATCATTTTTCAACCATTGCCTCTTCTATAATCTGATTTAGGATACTTAGAAAACAGTGAGGTATCCTTGATAATGGCTATTGAAGTACAAGGAAAGTGTCTCATACCAACATTTACATTTTCATTCACTATAAATGCATAACTCAGATTCCATGGACCCACTAAATGGAGGTCATTTGAATCAGTTGGTATATGTTTTTACCAAGTAGTAAAACCTATTGATCTTTAGACCGTAACACTACTAACAAGTGTAAACCATGAAAAAAGCACAAGACAATCTGCCTTGTATTTTTGGCCCAATATTCACTCTCTTCATAGTTCATAACATTGACTGTCAGTAAGGCTCATACACGGTCCTAAAGCACTGCCTCAGTCCCAGGCGAAAACACACATTCCAAAGGTAGTCCATTTCTCAAGAGTTCTTATCTTCCCTTTGTATCCCCCTGTGTTTAACTACGCTGTAGGGCTGGGGAGAGAGAGGGGGATGGGGAAAGAAAGGGAGTGCATGGGTGGAGTTGGGTTTCTATAATGACTCATTCTTAGCTACGGCTTAACTCATTTAAACCCCTTTCAGACAAAGCCAGACTTGAGTGCACCTTAGACAAACGTCAAGAGCTTAGTTCTAGCCTAGACAAGTTGAGTCAATTCAGTCTAGATTGAGGGCTCCATTCAATCTGCATTGCAGAATTCAGCTTTACAGCGTGATTCAAATTTAAAGGAAATGTTCATGCTTTTTAGCCAAGACTGCATTCACGGTAAACGCTGCATATGTCGGCTCAATCTGAAATTACCTTTACATTTCTATTGCTCAATCTGTAAAGCTTCAGCAATACAGATTGAATAGAGCCCTGAGTCTTTTGCGTAAAGCATCATAAACATACACTTTTAGAAAAAAGGTTTTGAAAAGGGTTCTTAGGCTTTCCCCATAGGATAACCCTTTTTGGTTCCAGGTAGAACTCTTTTGGGTTCTACATGGAACTCAAAACGCTTCTACCTAGATTTATTTTGTTCAAGAATGTAGTGAATGCTGAGTTATACACAGTTACAGGCTTCGGTTAGTTATAGATGTTACAGCTTTTATCTTATTGTGGAAGTGAAGATATGAGAGTTGGATTGGGGTCCTTCTTTGAAAACTACAGTGAAACTATTGCTCACCCTACAGCTTGTTATCAATACGTGAAAGGATAGGATATTTTTGCTGCACTGAAAGTTTTCAGCTGCGCTGAAACACACAGAAACGGCACAGGGTTTCAATGCATTGTGAAATAAGTGGACCCTCATTCAGTTTTATGCCCAAGGATTTCTTTGAGGTTATTATTCCATTCGTAGAAGCACCATAGCTACAGCAGCTGCCATATCCTTCAAACAGAGGGTTGTATTGTAGAGTTCAGATAGGTCAGCCACACCTTTCGCGACTGCTATATCACATGCTTTTCATCAGCAAACGTCACCTTATTGTCTTATCAACTTAGGATTGAGACACAATATATATTTATAACAGTCTACAGTATCTTTATGACAGGAATTCAGACATTCTACACAGTAGAGAAAGTTTTCCGGTCACCTCTGTAAAGTGGCTAGTGATACATTTATTACATCCAATTATGAATTATTAAAGTGGCTAGAGATTTGAGTCAGTATGTTGGCAGCAGCCCCTCAATGTTAGTGATGGCTGTTTAACAGTCTGATGGCCTTGAGATAGAAGCTGTTTTTCAGTCTCAGTCCCAGCTTTGATGCACCTGTACTGACCTCGCCTTCTGGATGATAGCGGGGTGAACAGGCAGTGGCTCGGGTGGTTGTTGTCCTTGATGATCTTTTTGGCCTTCCTGTGACATCGGGTGGTGTAGGTGTCCTGGAGGGCAGGTAGTTTACCCCCGGTGATGCGTTGTGCAGTCCTCACTACCCTCTGGAGAGCCTTACGGTTGTGGGCGGAGCAGTTGCCGTACCAGGCGGTGATACAGCCCGGCAGGATGCTCTCGATTGTGCATCTGTAAAAGTTTGAGTGTTTTTGGTGACAAGACAAATTTCTTCAGCCTCCTGAGGTTGAAGAGGTGCTGTTGCGCCTTCTTCACCACGCTGTCTGTGTGGGTGGACCATTTCAGTTTGTCTGTGATGTGTACGCCGAGGAACTTAAAACATTCCACCTTCTCCACTACTGTCCCGTCGATGTGGATAGGGGGGTGCTCCCTCTCCTGTTTCCTGAAGTCCACGATCAGCTCCTTTGTTTTGTTGACGTTGAGTGAGAGGTTATTTTCCTGACACCACACTCCGAGGGCCCTCACCTCCTCCATGTAGGCTGTCTCATCGTTGTTGGAAATCAAGCCTACCACTGTAGTGTCATCAGCAAAATATTTAGATTTTTACAGGTTGCAAGCTCCAACATGACACGGTACAATGGGTTGGTTGTTTAACTGTCTGTGTGAGTCAGTGACCGCATCCTTCTGCTGCTCCAGACGATTCACCTGCCCGGTATCTGCCCGCTATGCCCACTTCTCACCACCTGTGCCAGGGCCAGGTACTGGCACCTGCCGGGTTGAGCAAGAGTAGAGAGACTTCTAGAACCAGGGTTCTAAATTGTGTATTTGTATTTAATCCAATGAATACATAAGATTTACTGCAATTCAATTAATGATTTAATGCACAATTACATTGGAGATGTTTTGAATACAAAATGACATTGGAGATGTTTCAATTTCTACTATAGATTAAAAGTAATCTTACACTTCACAGCCTGCACAATGTCGAAAGTCAGCAACTTTGGGATGTGTACACTGCTGTATGGATTGTTGGATTATTCTGCAACAAAGTTTCGCATGCAATTCTCCTTCGTTTGCATTCAGGGAGTGGTAATTTACTAACATCTCACACATGTATGAAGAAAAAGTGAATGCATTTCCCTAGAGATTGTGCGAGGTATGAGGCCCCATTCCCCATGCCCCTACAACCCTACTAGAGATTGTATGAGGTATGAGGCCCCATTCCCCTCCTTGCTCTCCCTGTTTCTCAGCAGCTGATACCAGATGTGGGGTGGGAGATCTCACACACAGTCACAACCCCCCTGCGGCTCTCTCTCCCTCATCATCCTTCATCCCTCATACACTCTACCTCAACCCGACCAAAAACAATATGCTTCATTCGCACTGGGAGTCTCACTTCACTAACCCAGAAGACACACACACACACGCACGCACGCACACACTACACTCTAACACACACACATAAACACTAACACAACAGTCTAACACACACACACACACTAGCACACTACACGCTAACACACAAAGACACAGGACACGGCCCATGGGGCTGAAGGGGATGTTTGGAGTAGAAGGAGAACAATGGGCTGTGTACATGGGCCCCTAAAAGGACCAGGCTGAGAGTATGGAAAACAACAGAGGTCTGGCGGTCTTCATACAGTCATGTTTTCTACCATATAAATTATGTTTCAATCAATAAAGTGCTCAATAGTAATTGACTGCATGCCAACACTTTCTGGGTAGATTCATTGCTTCTTTATAAAATCCACACTTTTGATATACAGTATGCACGTTTTAAGATGCATTTCATCACTTGTTGACCAATGAACAAAATGGTCATTGATTTGCTGTCTTCAGCTGAATACGCTGAAGTACCTTAGCAGTTAATGTACCAATATAGGTAACTTTGAATAACCATTTAACGGTTTCACTACATTTCATTTCTTTAATGAAAGACACCCCCAGTTGTAATGATAGATACAGTATGCTTAGTACTTACTCTGTTATAAGATGTTTGCTTTAGGTGTGGCAGGTAACACTTTACTTTAGCTTGGAAAAAAAAGCATACTTCAACAATGTATACCTAACGACTGGCAAATAACACCCCCTCGCACACACACCACACACACACACACCACACACACAGGCATTCCATTACAGTTTCCTTACAGGGGTGGAAACTGAACGCTGGTCCTTAAAGGCAAACAGACTGTGGCGGTGCCAAGGCTGTTGGAGAGTGTTGTAAAGTCACCCTCTCCTCCCCCTGTCCGTTCCCTGTTCTCTCCTCTCCTCCCCCTGTCCATTCCCTGTTTTGTCCACCTCTCCTCTCCCACCTCCACGAGGCCCGCCCCAGGGCTCAGACTATATCAGGAGCCAGCCTCCCTCTGTCCAACTCCACACTCCTGGAAGCTCCAGCTCTACAACAGTCCTCTCTCCTCTCTTCTCCACTCCAGTGACCTACAGCAGCCAGCAAGTCAGCATGTCTTACTACTCATACAAGAGCTCCAGTGGCGGCGGCCCCATGAACTTCTCCGGGGGCTCCAACATCATGTCAAGCCGGGTCGGCTACGTGTCCAGCGCCCCCAAGGCCTTCAGCGTGTATGGAGGTGGTTCCGACGGAGGCACCCGAATCTCCTCTTCCTCCGTCCGCTCAATCTCCTCTGGGTACGGCGGCGGGGCCGGCTTCGGTGGCGGCTATGGATCCGGCGGTGGAGGATATGGATCCGGCGGTGGTGGCGGCTTCAACCTGTCCAGCGCCCTGGACGGCGGCGCCATCCACCTGAACGAGAAGGCCACCATGCAGAACTTGAACGACCGCCTGTCCACCTACCTGGATAAGGTGCGCTCGCTGGAGGAGGCCAACTCTCAGTTGGAGATTCAGATCAGAGAGTATTATGAGAAGAAGGGGCCTGCCGCCGAGAGGGACTACAGCAAATACTGGGCCATCATCAACGACCTGAAGGACAAGGTACTGTAGTGTGCTGACCTCGTCTGCTATGGGCTGATCAAATCCAACATTTCGTATCTTACAGTGTTAAGTATGCAGTGTGGACAGGCTACTAGGGAAAGGAAAATCAGCTTACAGTATGTAGGAATAAGGAGCACAACATTCATAAAGTATACTTCAGGATTGACTTATAGTTTTTAATCAGAGTTCAGAGGGTTATAAAAACAATGAGCTAGCACTGACATTCATAGATTATGGCTATTAATTAAACAAATGAAGCAAATTAATTGCAAGCATGAAGGTGACAAGGTCATTCCATGAGCTAATACAGATGGCTTTTTCTGGTAGATTCATGTTTAGGTTTTATGCTTTAACTCCTGGAATGTTTATTCCACAAGCTTTGGGACAGATGCAACAGTGTATCAAAATCCTATCAGCATCCAAGTTGACTAACTGCGACTCAACCATGGTGAACAATGAAAGTCTATCATGTTTTCTTTTAGATCAGCGGTGCCACATGCAACAACGCCAACATCCTGCTGCAGATTGACAACTCTAAACTGGCTGCTGACGACTTCCAGACCAAGTAAGGGCACTTCTTCAATCAGCTCCATAGTATCAGCTAGTACAACACTAGGTTATTAGAGGCAAACAAGCAAATAATCACTCAAAAGGTACATGTCTTATCTACAAGTTTTGATTCAAATGTCTCATGATAACTTCCTCACTTTCTCCCGACCAATCAGGTTCGAGCATGAGCTGATGATGCGCCAGTCGGTGGAGGCTGACATCGCCAACCTGCGTCGCCTGCTGGACCAGACCACTCTTACCAAGGCCGACCTGGAGATGCAGATCGAGGGTCTGCAGGATGAGCTGGCCTACCTCAAGAAGAACCACATAGAGGTGTGAAGGCAATTCACTTTATTTCGCTTTTTCCCATTGCAGTGATGAGATGTTATATACCCTAGTGACAATAGAGAGGAGACAGTCAGTGGCGGGGATTGTTTTTAAACGTTGTATAGAAAGTAAGAGGGATGAGAGTGACTCCATTTCCCATGATTCCACAGGAACTGGCAGCCATGCGTGCTCAACTCACTGGCACAGTAAACGTGGAGGTGGACGCAGCACCCCAGCAGGACATGTCCAGGATGATGGAGGAGATCCGCACCCAGTACGAGGGCATCATCGACAAACACCGTCGCGACCAGGAGGCATGGTTCACTGACAAGGTAACCGTTGCCATGGCACACCTCACTAAAATTCCCCAACTGTCTCACACACTAATCTTTTGAAATTAAATCTTCAAAACCAAAATATGTAACTGACTGTCATTAACTGTAATCATTTTGAAGATTTGGTTTTGGTTTGGATTTTGGTTTGGATTTGGTTTAAATTCTTCAGGAGAGTGAGCTACAGTGGGATTAAAATGGCGGCCCTGGTTTGTTTGTGTTTCAGTCAGCCAACCTGTCCAAGGAGGTGGCCACCAGCACAGAGATCATCCAGACCACCAAAACGGAGATCAACGACCTGAGACGCACCATGCAGGGCCTGGAGATCGAGCTGCAGTCACAGCTCAGCATGGTGAGCCAGAATCACTAACGTCTGACAACAGACCACAGTTTAGGGGCCATAACTTACACAACTTTATGCCACTTTTGGCAACAGTTGATTCTCTTTCACCATTCTCACAATCAATCCTCTGGAGTCTAGTTTCTCTCTTTCAGCAGAGGGAAAGTGCCAGATAGACATGGTTGAAAGGGATTGACGAGATAAAAGGGAGGGAAGAAGGGGGAGGACTTGTAGAGAGATGGAGTAGGAGAGGGGAAATGGGAAAGCAGTGGAAAAAGGCTAAAAGTGGGGGATTAATGGACACGAGGGAGGTTAGGGTTATGAAGAAGTTCTTCGCTTTTTATGGGCATCTGCACCTTCTCTGGAAGACAGCAAGAGTATGCGTGTGTCCAAAGGAATGCAGAGGTGACAGAGCCAGAGCCTAACTCCCATGGAAACTTAGCTGGGGCTTATCAAACTCAGTAAATATATCTCAAACCATCCCGCTGCAGTAACAAGGCTACATTCCATGTTGGTCTAAAGCACAGGAGGTTGGTGGCACCTTAATTGGGGAAGGACGGGCTCGTGGTAATGGCTGGAGCGGAATCAGTGGAATGGTATCAAACGCATGGTTTCTATGTGTTTGAAGCCATTCCATTCCCTCCGTTCCAGCCATTATTATGAGCCGTCATCCCCAAAGCAGCCTCCACTAAAGGCCGTTTAAAGAAAATAAACATCTGCTGCGATTCCTTTTTTCGGGAATACATAGAATTCAGTATCTCATTTAAAATAAGCACCTCAAGAAATGACCTTGCTGTGCTTGGTGGAGCTGGCACATTTGTGTTAATCAACATAGTCTTGGTATGGTGTATTAGAAGTTTTTGGACATTTGCTTATCAAAGTTGATGAAGTGCAATAACTATGGCTGGTTTGAGTTGTATTTTCATTATTTCTATAAATGCATTTCCTGTTACTGACCCTGTATCACCTCTATCGCCACACAGAAAGCAGCTCTTGAGAACACGCTGAGAGAGACCGATGGCCGCTACAGCGCCATGCTGTCGGGCTACCAGAACCAGATCGACATGCTGGAACAGGAGCTAAACAGAGTGCGCCAGAGCATCGAGACGCAGGGCCACGACTACAAGATGCTGCTGGACATCAAGTCCCGTCTAGAGCAGGAGATCGCCACCTACAGGGGCCTCCTGGAAGGGGAGGAGTCCAGGTAAACCCTGCAAATCTTTTGGAAATGCCCATAAACGTCCATACATTTAACACGACCCAAATAATCACATTACTCATAGTTATTATTATTAGTCATTCAGACAGATACAAAATGGCTATCGACTCCAACTAATTTTTTTCCATTATTTTCACCATCCGTCTTTTCAGAACTGTTGGCTCAGGTAAATATCATCTATTTTATATAATGGCTTCATAATGATAATATGTGATGGTTGTAATAGTAGGTTATCAGCATGTTGTAACTCATTTTCTTTCTGCAGGGGGATCGAAAACCACAGTTACAACCACCACAGTGCGCTCTTCCAGCTAGATGTCCATCTCTACTGGCAGTGCATAATATTATCAGAAACACACCCACACCCACAAACACCACACATTGTTACAACTAAAGAGGAGAGCTGTCAAATAAAATACCTGAGGAGTACCGTTAACACTGCAATGCCTCTCATCCTGATAGGTCAATAATGCACATGTCTTTAAGAAATCTGCCAATCATAGGAAGCCTTACTAGAGTTCCAGGATGTGGAATTAGGATGAGAAAGTAGGAATAATGAACAACATTTGCTTTCAAAGTGTGTGTGACCATCCTGTTTCTGAAAATAAATGTTCTGGTGAAAATGAATCGCTATTGTGTGGCTGAAATTATTTCAATAAGGTAGACAGCTTTTGGAAAAGTTGACTATCATAATATTATAAGCCTGTATTGTCATCGCCCCACCATCTGTTGCCTGTATTTCTTAAAAAGCATGACAACCACATAATACTCTCTGGGCTCTGTGTTAGATATAACAGTGGGGTTGTCAGGCAGGTTGCCAGGATGTTGTGGACAATGGCTGAAAACTCAATTGTGGAAAACAGAACATGTGAGAGACATTGAAGGTTACTGAAGGTCTTGTGTGCCTTGCAGCTTATGTACTAAAACACCACTGAATGGAGAAAGGGGCACGGAGCAGGATCCGTGACCACAGAACGGAGTATATGACCCTGGGTGTGGTAAAATTACTCCTCAAAAGTGAGTTAGGACACACCCAACTGGACGACTACCCTATGCCCTCAGACATACTTTAGCATTTCAACATAATGTCACAACATGCCGAGTTTCCTACTCACCATCATTGTTGCCTAGAGACAAGTGGAAAAACATTGACTGAGGAGGCAAATACTGACCGGCTGAACAAAGAAAGTCTTTGTTGACAGGGTTGGTATCTGTGTTGCACTTTGCTCTCAGTGGAACACACAAAGGGTGTGTACTTGTCTGTGTCTGTTTCTGTGTGAACACACTTTTCTATGTTTATGTTTGACAGGTGTATCTGTCTATGCTATGCATAAATGAGAATTGTGAAAGTTCTCCAGTGGAATACTGAGATGACTAACGTTGATATTGGAGCAGAATCAAAAGGACATTTAGAAACTGCAGTTCCTGCAAATGAACCAAGGGGACCATGTTTGAAATACGCAATCACTCACAGACACACGCATACACACATCCTTGCACAAAACACACCAAATATGTGCGCACACACATTACATGAATAAAAAATGCATAGTCAGGCCCTTTTCTAAATAATGTTCTTTAAAATGTCTGTTCTTATTATTGCTATTGTTGTTATATTGATGAGTCTGCTGTCGTCGTCTCCCCCAAGACACACACACACACACACACACACACACACACACACACACACACACACACACACACACACACACACACACACACACACACACACACACACACACACACACACACACACACACACACTGTTCTTGCTTGTAGAATAGGGGTGAGTTCATAGAAGGGCTGGATAACCACCTAGCTTACATTGTGGTCAAAATAAATGTCTAATTGCTCTCATCGTATGTCATATTTTCCTGTTGTATACACAGATTGTTAAAACACTGTAATTTCTGCCTTGGTTACTGAACCCAAGGCTTGAGTGTTGTGGGGGAGTGTCATCAGCTTTAGGTGACATTGTTGACAGCTGTAAAACAGCAACCACAATGTGTTTCTTTTGATCACCTGGCAGATGCCTGGAACTGATGTGGTTGGTATTTTCTATTGACGTTTGAATGTTTATCAGTTCCGGACCATTTCCTTGTCAATCAACACAATATCAATCAATCAAATGTATTTATAAAGCCCTTCTTACATCAGCTGATGTCACAGAGTGCTGTACAGTGTTGGCTGAAATGATGTGGGAACAACGTTGATTTAACCAGTTTTTGCGCAGTGGAATTTCTGCTCGTGATACTTTGATCATAAATATTAGAGTAATCATGAAACACACTTGGTTGAAATATCCCTAGAAGAAATGGTGCTTTCTTGTTACAGTACAGTAGTAAGACAAAGTTCAGCTTAGTATCAAAATATAGTCGAACACGTTCTCCTCTACATCCCAAAAAGTCGGTAGAAAAGTATCTGGCTTGGGACTTGTGTGGGGTGAGAGAAGGAACATTTCTCATAGGTGACGAATTCTACTGACAGTCCTCATGTTAGCGTATTCTAACTTGACTGAACAGACAAGGAGAAGAGAAAACCCTTGACCTCTGCCCAGAGTCTCAGACACAGCATGGTATGATTGGCATCAATAACTATCTGTGAAAGTCAAAAACACCGACTGGAATGCAGGTCTCAGTGGGACTGGGGCACCTCCAAGGGCAATGCGAGATAGCCAAACACTAGCTGGATGTGAATTGTCAACCCACAGCGCGGCTCTGACTTGGGTCTGCACACAGTGCCATGGGATCTAACACTATCATAAGTCTGTCAGCGCTAGAGTTCACTGACATCACACCCCGTCTCTCTCCTCGCTTATCATAGCATGATTCATCATACGACCGCAAACAATGTGCCGCAATAACTGTCATGACAAGGGAGCAGTTTGTTTCACAACTATTATGAAGGGATGTTGTTGCAGCGGAGAAAGTTGACACATCAGGAATGGTGGCTGGTAAGGGGCCAGCAGGTTGACTTAGGCAACAGTCAGACTGGTTCTCAGTGTCAACCACACCCTGTTCATGTCAGCTATATGCTACAGACAGTAGCTACTACACTGCTGTGATATATACGTGGGGTCAAGAAAGACATAACAATCCCAGCTTACCGTCATTTAGTTAGCCACCGTGATTAAACACAGCTGCTGTACAAATAGTGGAAGGAAGACACATTATGACATCCTTAATAAAATACGAAAATGTATCTCTTTTGGTGGCGAGATAATCAGAAAGCAAAGCCATCCGGGAGATTTAGTCATCATTCTGTTTTTGCGTTAACATATAATGTTCCCTTGACCAAGGAACTTAACCCCCTAAACAGCTCATTGGGCACTGTACTGTGGATGCCCTCTGCTCCAGGCTCTCCAACCTAATGTGTGTGTGTGTGTGTGTGTGTGTGTGTGTGTGTGTGTGTGTGTGTGTGTGTGTGTGTGTGTGTGTGTGTGTGTGTGTGTGTGTGTGTGTGTGTGTGTGTGTGTGTGTGTGTGTGTGTGTGTGTGTGTGTGTGTATCGGAGGGGATGGGGAAAATAGCAGAAGACAAATGTCCATCTCATCTGGACTAATACTGTAAATCGTAAACAGGTGTGACATACAGATAAGCATGTAACAAAATGGAAGATGATAAGTATACAGTAGTCTTGATTTGTTCTTCGTTAATATGTCTGTTATAGTTAGTGGAATGCCATTTGCCTTCATATGCCCAGAAACTGTGTACACAATGCAACATACTTGTCACAAAATAAACATTGTTATTTGGTTGGTTCAACCAAATGAGGTACAAACAATCGTAGGCCTATATAGCTAGTTACCTAACAGTGATGTAGCGACAGTGTTGAGTAACACTGCTACAGTAACTGGCAGAAAGGAATGTGAGCTGTGAGGCACATTTTCCAACCAAGTTGGCACTGCAAGTGAAAGTATGACTCAATTTTTCCAAACTTTGAATGCTTTTGTAAAAGTCCAGTGCACTTACCTGACCAGTGGGACTTTGACAAACTAGCTACTTTTCTATAGTGTGCTTTCATTCTGGCATGTTTACAATATCATAAATCACTGGTGTTGGCCTTAGTGACTAACACATTCACTGATTCAGATAATGATTTTAGTGTGCCATGGTGGTACCATACTGACATCCAGTGTTTGATTCTCTCCATTACAACGGGTGTGAGACATAGAGAGCAAAAGAGAGCACACACCCTACCTTTGTGGAAAGAGCGCCCTCTATCCATCTCTATGCCTCACACCAATCGTATTGAGTTCAAGGTGGTTCACCAAAGTGGATGGTGTCCTCTTGTGGAAGAATACTAGAAGAAACACTCTCCTTGTTGAAACGACCATACGCCAATATATTTGCACCTCTGTGAACTTCGTACTTCAATCCAGGGATGGACGGTATCGCTGTACTCCCAATTATCCCTAAAAAATGTATGGCAAATCCAGAGGCTATAAATACTACTACTACTTTTTATTAAAACTGCCTTTTTGGTTCTCATGCTTGGTAGCTAATGGGTCATTCTTGAATTAGGCATGGCATTTCAGGCAAGGTTCCCATTCCACCATGCTGAATTCTCTGAATCTGCAGAGAAAAAAAACATACTGGATCTCACTATTTCTAAACACAACTTAGCTCAAATATGAATGAATACGATTGTAGACTGAATGAATGACTGAATCATGTAGATTGTGGCCGAAAGGCTGCTGTCTAACTTTACAGCATACTGGGAGGTCCATAGTAAAAGCACTGATGGGAGTCTGACCACTACCAGCAAATAGGATGTCAAAATGGTGGGAGCTTTCCTTAGCTCACCAGCCCATCAAGCATGTAGAAGAATAACAAGAACAACTTCTAACCAATACTGACCGTCAGGTGGGACTTCCATTGGTGCCATCAGAGCCAACATGTCTGTCACGGACAGCTGTGGCCCGGTTTTGCCACTCTGGCTGGGGGCCTCAGTTATGTTCCCATCCGGGTTCAACTGAGGGTTAGGGTCACCCCACAGACCTGCTGTAAGTAGGGGGAAAACTTAGACACCAGACATCTACCATTGATTGGCTGAAGCAGTATGATCATTTAAGTATCATGTAGGCACCTGCTGTAACATTGATACTCTTGGGAAGACTGCCAGAGTCACCCAGATAGCCTGTGTTCCCCATTGGTGGAGGGGGGTACATCCCAATTGGTGAGGGACGTGGTAAAGGCTTGCTCTGTAAAAAGATATATCAGTACAATTGAAAAACAATTAGATAAAGCAATTTAATAACACACAGTTCATACAATTGCTTTGCTCTGATTTAAAATGTCAGTTGAAAGTTCATACCTCCTCCTGTGGTACGCTCATATCCACCCACCTGTTGAGCATAGGATCCCAGACAATCTGACAGAGAAAATGATAGGAATGAGAATCAATCTTTAGCCATCTACAATTCTCTATCTTTAACTATACCTCAATAAACATTTTCCATCTACAAACTCAGTGTGCAAAATGTACAAAGATTTGGTGTATTAGTCCACTAATGTTTCTGGACAGGATATGAAGAGCAGGTTTCTTACAGATTTTGGGGAATCCTCTGGCAGGAGTGCCTCCTTCTTATGGCAAAAACCAAGCCAGCCCTCTCCGCTGGTCTTGGCCCTCACAATGAGAGGCTCAGCAGCAGGACCACGGGTCGCTGAGCAGGGCAGTTGGGGACCGCAGGACATTTAGTCACGGGGCTGTTCTTCCATTCCTGGCCCAGGACATCCACGTATCTGCTCCGTGGGTCCGTGACAAGTAGGACAGACATACAGACACAACCTCAACCCTCTGTAGGCAGTACAGGGCACCGGCATGATTAAAGGCAGGTTGACATTTATTGGGATGATTCATTTACTGAAGGCAGCTCTTCAGGGTGGTCACTAGCTGGCACAACCACAAAGTCATAAAATCATATTAAACATTGTGAGGGAAAAATGATGTACTCACCTTATTTGTTGGATATGTAACAATTATTTACTTAACGAACAGTAAGATATTTCTGTCCTGCTAATGCTGTGTTTGATGGTCTCCACTCCAGCTCCCTGCAGCTAGTCTGGGTGTTGAGGACATGGGTTCTATTAGAGATAGCTTGAAGCTGACAATTAATTTGTGTTTGTGATAAAAACCTAAAAGCTAGCATTCTATAGACAAGATGTTTGGGTGTGACCCGAGATAGAGATGGCTTAGAAGGTTTTAGAACAATGTCTCGTTGTCTCTTCCTGGCATCTGGGAAACTAAGTAAAAGACCATCCTGTGTAGATAAACAAGGTGGCTTATGGGAAGTTTAGAAATGACTGACTAAGCAATCTTGGTATCAGCTATATAAAAACTGTGCATCGTCTGTAAAGGCTAGACTCTCAGCCTAATAGTCAGTCAAGACTGCTGGGCTGACGGTCTCATTATTACAATAATTAATCGATGTTGAATAAAGATGATTGTTTGAAGAAATTACCAAGACCAAGTCTCTCTCAGTACTGAATATCCAGACAACATACCCCTAACCTTAACCACACTGCTAACCTTATGCCTAACCCTAACCTTAAATGAACAAAATGCACATTTTGTTTCCATACATCTTTTTATGATATAGACAGTTTTGACATTGCGGCTGGCCAATCCAGCAGAAACCACTCAGCGCTGCCTCCAGGACAAGATTCATCCCAATAAACATTGAAGCCTCAGTCTCCATAAATGACAATATTGCTCAAAGTCATACATGCCAGGCCTCTAGGTTCACTGCTGTTAAAAAAAGACTGTCTTTACTCACTTCTTCCATGTGCACAGGTTGTTGGAACAGGTTGAGGACCACAGGGATCCCCTGGCCATCCGGGCCTCATGGAGGGTGGTGGTGGTGGAGGATAGGTCTGTAATACATCAACCAAACAACCAAAATATGACACTGCTTATCATTAACATGGCATTGCTTATCATTAACATGGCACTGCTTATCATTAACATAGCATTGCATATCAATGATATGACAGAGTGAGGTGAGTGACTTGAAGAATATACATCTTGAAGTATAAGCTACATATTGCCTGCTTCATGGGAAATAAATATGTTGTACTGTACACCGATGGCTAGAGCACTGGTTGAGATCTGTCATTTTCGGTGCATTTACCTTTGGGAGCCTCCTCACTGAGTACATTGGCACTGACGGTGCCGCTACTGGAGCCTCCGTAGAGAGCTTGGGTTCCGCCTGGGCCCTCGCTGCTGGGAGGCACACCAAGCCACCGCTCCCCTGATGACTCAGCTGCTCCCTCTGTTTCAGGGAGACCTCTACCCTGGGTGGCTCCAGGCCCAACTCCAGGCCCATCACCTCATTGCATTGAGGGATAAAATTTTTATTGCTGTCATGTTAACAAACAACAAATCCTAAAAATAGGACAGGTCAAAGTAAAATGGACAATATGGAATGGACAATCACAACTGCTGTCCAGGAATTTCACCCCATTGTCCATTCAGTGGTTTCAAGTTTGTATCCTGATCATAGAGAAAAATAAAGTACTTCTGCATTTTCCGCATTGTAAACACATGGCAAATAGGCTCGCGATAACTCCTGATAAAGTTGGGTAGCAAATATTCAGAGCTTAAATAGACAATTTGATTCGTCACAGGAATCAGGACTATTAAAGCCAATGCAATGTCCTGTTTTACAAACGTTAGGCTTACCACATAGATGGGCATTCATAAAATTCAATTTCAGGCAACACTGTAGGCTACACCTCAATAAGCGCTGATGCTGGTCAGTACCAAATCTGAACCAATCATAGACATCTATGCTTGGTTCAGATTTGGTGCGGTCCAGAACAGCCTTGATTTGGCCCAAACATAGATGTCTATAAATTATTTATTTTCAAAAACCAAAATGAACCTAATTTCAATGTCCAGAAAATATGTATTTTATAAAAGTCTGGAAAAGATGCCTTTTCTACATCCTGGAAAACGTTAGTAGTGTTAATGTTTATATACTGCTTTACAAATTTCATATGTATACACTGTGTTCTATTCTACTATATTTTAGTAAATGCCACTCCGACATTGATCAGTGACTTTGCTAGCAAGAAGGCTCGGCGCTGGGCTCTTGGTGAGTAAGGCTGAGCAAGGGCCAGTGATAACTGTTAAATGGCATGGATATTGGATCACTACACACATGATGCCCACAGGCTGAGAATAAGACTGAGAACAGACTGAGAACAAGATATATCTCAAAGTAATGGCTGGATTGCCGTAAAATTTGTTGTGCACAATCAAGACCCCAAGTGGAAGAAACCTATTGATTTGGTGGCCACTTGACCTTTCCTCTAGCGCCACCATCAGGCCTTTTCATTTCCATTTTCCATTTCCACTTTTCCAGCTGCTTATTTTCTAGTTGGTATGTATACTTAGTTCAAAACTCTGCTGCTGATTTAATTATTATTTTGTTTATTATATCATTCTATAGATTATAATGTACATTTATTTTAATTGAAGAGGTCAATGTATATTTAAGTTATATTTATTTTAAGTTATTCATTAATGTTAAGAGAATTTTCCATTCAAGAATGTTACCATTAAAATGACATTTAGACTGTAAAAGATGGCCTTTAGTACATTTCTTATAGAGGGTATCAGTCTTGCATCAAATAGTGAATTCCACTGTATGCAGAATGTTGCCTGCATGTCTGCACAGTGTTATATTTTCACAGCTCACTGTCAGTAAATATTGTACAGTAAATATTGTACAGTAAATATTGTACAGTAAATATTGGACTACAAGAGAGTTGCAAGCCTGCAAAGGTAGAGTTATTTAAAGCTTTGAATGGGTCGACTGGGTTCTGGAGGTGTGTGGTGACAGCAATTGCGCAGGGTTGGTGTGCCTGTGGTGGTGGGGCCCAATGTGATGTATTTTCATGAGGCCCAAAATCCCTGGCGGTACCCCTGCCTAGTATACAGTATCTATGCACACCAAAGAAACTGATATAAACCATTAAACTTCCACATGAGGTAATGTTTTCAGTTTCTATAGTACCCCTCATGTTCAGGGTGTTAGACAGTAGGTAGGTATTTGAGTACTCATAGGAGGGGCATCCATGATGGGCAGTGTCCTTTTTAAGGCCTTAATCCCTTAGCATACAATATATTGGTCCACAATAGACATCCAAAGACAGTCCCCAATAGACATTCAACTGTCTTCGGTCGTAGGCCTGGATAATGAGACAGTACTGGTTGCTTTAGTTCATGAAGGCCGCGACATAGTTAATGACATAGTTTATGTCATAGTTCATGAAGGCCGCGTCATAGTTAATGACATAGTTTATGTCATAGTTCATGAAGGCCGCGTCATAGTTAATGACATAGTTTATGTCATAGTTCATGAAGGCCGCGTCATAGTTAATGACATAGTTTATGTCATAGTTCATGAAGGCAGTCATAGTTAATGACATAGTTTATGTCATAGTTCATGAAGGCCGTCATAGTTAATGACATAGTTTATGTCATAGTTCATGAAGGCCGCGTCATAGTTAATGACATAGTTTATGTTATAGTTCATGAAGGCCGCGTCATAGTTAATGACATAGTTTATGTCATAGTTCATGCCATAATGATGTATCATCAGGCCGCCGGAAATCGTGTGGCGAGGCGACATTTGCCACACCACTTTTCAATCAGGTGTGGAGCCACATCACTTTTCATTTAGTTTAATAAAATATATCAGAGCAAAGCGTTTGCCTCATGATGTGTCAACTTGTGCATAATTTCTCTGTCCTTCACACTGGAGTGTTGCTGCAGGCTCTTCACATGTCTGCGGGATGGGCACAACCCACAAAGCTCAAGGCGCTCTCTACTTTCCTCCGCTATTTATTTAGCAAGCTGACAACACATAATTCCCGATAGACACAAGCAAAAACCCTTACATAAATGTAGCAGCCTATACACCTAAACGTTAGCGATCTGACATGTTTTATTGCATGGAAACCAGACAATTTTTCAGTCTGTTCAACTGTAGGCTATTAGCTATACTACTATGCGCCCTGTCCCTCTGGCCAGGGTAAACGAAGCGGTAACTTTGTGTATTTAGCTTATAGCCCATTTGTTTGTCCGAAATGTGAACGGGATCAATTGAATGAATCAATAAACACAACAGCTGACATTGACTGTGAGTAAATGTTTTATTAGGCCTACAGTTACATAGCGCACGACTACACGATGCAAACCTGTCACGCCCTGATCTGTTTCACCTGTTCCTGTGATTGTCTCCACCCCCTCCAGGTGTCGCTTATTTACCCAGTGTATTTATCCCTGTGTTTCCTGTCTCTCTGTGCCAGTTCGTCTTGTATGTTTAGTTAAGTCAACCAGCATGTTTTTCCAGTACTCCTTTAGCTATTCTCCTTTTTCTAGTCCTTCCGGTTTTCGACCCTTGCCTGTTTCTGGACTCTGTACCCGCCTGCCTGACCATTCTGCCTGCCTTGACCACGAGCCTGTCTGCCACTCTGTACCTCCTGGACTCTGATCTGGTTTTGACCTTTTTGTCTGTCCACGACCATTCTCTTGCCTACCCCTTTGGATTAATAAACATTGTAAGACTCCAAACATCTGCCTCCTGCGTCTGTGTCTCACCTTGTGCCTTGATAAAACCTGCATAAAGCAAGCTCAGCCCTGTGAGTTTTATTGTCCAATTATATTGCTTTCTCTGTGTATAGGAAACCTCCGTAGTCCTTCTTTAAAATATAATTAATATGAACAAGTACAAGGTTGCTGCAGTTTGACAGGGTTTTCATCCTCCCCAAGGCCAGGAGTTTTTCCGTTTTTTATTTTTTTAAACCAAGTGACCTGATAAGAACAACTCTGGTCCCATCATAGCCCATATTAAATATGTTTACAACCCAAGGCGCAAAATAAATCAGGGAGACTGACCTGGAGGAGCGAAGGGTGCGTGTGGAGCAAGAGGGTAGAACGAGGTCAAACAGGTACTTGGGTCCAGAGTTGTGGACAGCTTGGTAGGTGTGAAGCAGGATATTGTAGTCGAAGCGTGAGCATATGGAGAGCACAGCACTGGAAGGATGTGCTCGCATGGGGACGTTGTGGGTGAGGCCACGTGCAGCACAGTTCTGGACATTTTGTAGCCTGTTCAGGCACTTGGCAGACGTGGCAACATAAAAGGTGTTACAATAGTCTAGAAGGATGAAATAAAGGCGTGGATGAGTCGCTCAGCTGCAGGTTGTGACCGCATAAGTCGTAACCTGGAAATGTTCCGTAGATGAAAACATTTTACTTTGGTCATACTCTTGATGTGGGCTTCAATCGAGAGCTGACTGTCAAATATCTCACGCAGGTTGCGAACCTCAGAGGGGAGGACCTTGACACCATCAATATTGAGGCTGTAGCTGCTGATGTGGTTTATGACGCTCCCCATCCAACCTGACAGAGCTTGAGAGGATCTGCAGAGAAGAATGGGAGAAACTCCCCAAATACAGGTGTGCCAAGCTTGCAGCGCCATACCCAAGAAGACTCGTGGCTGTAATCGCTGCCAAAGGTGCTTCAACAAAGTACTGAGTAAAGGGTCTGAATACTTATGTAAATGTGATATTTCCGTTTTGTTTCTAAAAACATGTTTTTGCTTTGTCATTATGGGGTATTTTATTTTAAATATTTAAACCATTATAGAATAAGGCTGTAACGTAACAAAATGTGAAGTGTCTGAATACTTTACGAATGCACTGTATAGCCTATTAGCTATACAATTGTAATGTTATACCCCTGAAAGGGGGGAAATATGAGAAATGATTAATACTGACACGTAGCATCATCGACAGTTCAATCAGTTGTAATGATGAATTGCATAAAATAATCAACTCTTTACATAGATATCTCTTTTTTCAAACTACGCAGGCTTCACGTTTGCATTCCTAGGCATTACTAATCAAACTCTGCACAAACAGACATCAGTGGAGCACACATGATCGTATTATCACAGTCACATGAATTACTAGAATATTACTTACGATTCTGTATTAACATAAACTATAAAGTCCAGTGGGCAATCAAGATATGATGAACAATCACGATATAAACAAACACATATGACTTTTTAGAACTGTATTGTGTGCATTCTGATTGCAATTTAATTTAATTAAACATATCTTATTTTTTTTAGGTTCCTAACTTGTTTGATAAGATTACTACAGATTTTCTTAGTGGACACCGCATAGGGACCAGACCCCAAGTTTGGCAACCACTGTACTAACCTCTCTCTGCTTGCTTCCTCTCTCTCTCTGTCTCCTCTGTTTCCTTCTGCATGCATTGCAGGCTGCTTCAGCCTCACCACTGAGCGCCAAATCACTGTCTGTCTCAGTAGCCTACTCTCTGTAAAGGAAAGTTGTTATGGGAACTTAGAAGCCTATTTGTTGCTCCTGCTAAGGTAGGCTCAGTTAAAGTTAGCTTATTACTTCATCCTTCTAGCTGGCTAAGTAGTAATAGCCCTTCAACGTTACTGCAAAAAACATTTCAAAGCCATGCCTGCGCACGTGACTTTCCTCATAGTCCCTTTAGGATGATTTCTCCTCTTCGCAGCTGTCTATCACAGCCTCCTGGTTTCCACCAATCAGAGTGCCCGAATGCACATTTGGACTCTGACCCCTCCCACTCAAGGTCAGAGTTGCTTTTGTTGTCTGCAGACAACGATGCAAATTTGGCTGCCGACCAAGTTATCAGTGTGTTTATTTTAGGAAGAAGTGAGTTGTCGGGTTTATTGTCGGGAGGGTTAATGCTACTTAATGGTGATTGACTGGAAGCAAGCCCTGATTATCTTGTTACATCTGCAGCTGTAGCTGAATAGTACTGCTGCAGATTATGTATGTAAAAAATATAGATTTCTGTCTGTAATAAAGCCCTTTTGTGGGGAAAAACTCTTTCTGATTAGCTGGGCCTGGCTCCCCAGTGGGTGTGCCTTGCTCCCAAGTGGGTGGGCCCATCACTGCGCCCCTGACCAGTCATGTCAAATCCATAAATTAGGGCCTAATGAGTTTATTTCAAATGACTGATTTCTTTCTTTGAACTGTAACTCAGTAAAATCTTTGAAATTGTTGCATGTTGCGTTTATATTTTTGTTCAGTGTATATTTCAGATACTCCGTGTGAATGTTGTTTATAATTGCATGTATTGCATTGAATGCATGAGCGTTTTGCAGTATATTGTTATTGTTTAGAGATGGTTAATTCCTATATAGCCTGTAGTAGACTGTGCTTCTGCTCCCGCGTAGACAGTAAGATTCATGACTCTATGGAACTAGACACAGATCAGATAAGATCTCCACCAGTCCTGAGAGAGAGGGCCATAAATCTCACCTGTCTAAGTAATTAGTTCTCTCTCTCTCCAGCAAGATGTTTATACATAAACAGTACAGCTGTAAATGTGCATGTTGTTATGTGAATATCCCTGCGTAGATGCTATGCCATTATTTCCTGTGTAGATATTCCTTTTGCATAGCTTACAACATTGTATATTTAAGCAATAAGGCATGAGGGGGTGTGGTATATGGCCAATATACCAGGGCTAAGGGCTGATCTTAAGCAAGACGCATCGCAGAGTGCCTGGACACAGCCCTTAGCAGTTGTATATTGGCCATATACCACAAACCCCCGAGGTGCCTTATTGCTATTGAACTGGTTACCAATGTAATTAGAACAGTAAAAATAAACGTTCTGTCATACCCGTGGCATAAGGTCTGATATACCACGGCTGTCAGCCAATCAGCATTCAGGGCTTAAACCACCCAGTTTATAATTGTTCTTACCTATCAGAACCACAAGTTCATCCTATGTAAACTGATGATTTCTGTCTGTGAGTGTGAATACTATAGTGTGTGGTGGTGATGAAGATAATAAAAGTCCTGGTCTAAGAAGCATCCGTACTGTTCTTGCCGGACAGTCTGTAGCAAGTCAGAAACAAATTATATCAGCATTAAGTACTAGCGGATGAGGGCATTCACAGCCGACCGCTCAGACGAGCTCCAGCTAGCCGTTTTTACAATAGAAGTCTCTGCCGTCAGCTAGCCACCTAACTGACTGACATAACATATCTATAAGCGACTATTTACCGGTTTTCTACTCATTCTCCGAGAGTCCTTTTTTTATATTAGAGCTCAGTCAGATCAAGAATAGCTTATACTTTTTCTGAGCTTTGATCAATGTTGGGAGCAATACTTAGATTTTGACCCATAATTTATTTTCTTTATTGTGTACAAAATATACAGTACAAGTCAAAAGTTTGGACACACCTACTCATTGCAGGGTTTTTCTTTATTTTTACTATTTTCTACATTGTAGAATAATAGTGAAGACATCAAAACTATGAAATATCACATATGGAATCATGTAGTAAGCCAAAAAGTGTTAAACAAATGAAAATAGATTTGAGATGTGAGATTCTTCAAAGTAGCCACCCTTTGCTTTGATGACAGCTTTGCACTTTTGGCATTCTCTCAACCAGCTTCATGAGGTCGTCACCTGGAATGCATTTCAATTAACAGGTGTGCCTTTGTGGAATTTGTCTCAAACACATTAAGAAGGAAATCAGTTGTGTTGTGACAAGGTAGGGGGGTATACAGAAGATAGCCCTATTTGGTAAAAGACCAAGTCCATATTATGGCAAGAACAACTCAAATAAGCAAAGAGAAATGACAGTCCATCATTACTTTAAGACATGAAGGTCAGTCAATACGGAAAATGTTCTTGAACTTTGAAAGTTCTTCAAGTGCAGTCACAAAAAACATCAAGCGCTATGATGAAACTGGCTCTCATGAGGACCGCCACAGGAAAGGAAGACCCAGAGTAACCTCTGCTGCAGAGGATGTTAATTAGAGTTACCAGCCCCAGAAATTGCAGCCCAAATAAATGCTTCACAGAGTTCAAGAAACAGAAACATCCCAATATCAACTGTTCAGAGGGGACTGTGTGAATCAGGCCTTCATGGTCAAATTGCTGCAGAGAAACCACTATTAAAGTACACCAATAAGAGACTTGCTTGGGCCAAGAAACACGAGCAATGGACATTAGACCGGTGGAAATGTTTGGTCTGATGAGTTTCCAACTGCCGTGTCTTTGTGAGATGCACCGTGAAGCATGGAGGAGGTGGTGTGATGGTGAGGGGGTACTTTGCTGGTGACACTGTGATTTATTTAGAATTCAAGGCACTCTTAACCAGCATGGCTACAACAGCATTCTGCAGCGACCATCATGTGGGAGTATCATTTGTTTTTCAACAGGACAATAAACCAAAACACACCTCCAGGCTGTGTAAGGGCTATTTTACCAAGGAGAGTGATGGAGTGCTGCATCAGATGACCTGGCCTCCACAATCACCCGACCTCAACCCAAATGTGATGGTTTGGGATGAGTTGGACCGCAGAGTGAAGGAAAAGCAGCCAACAAGTGCTCAGAATATGTGGGAACTCCTTCAAGACTGTTGGAAAAGCATTCCTCATGAAGCTGGTTGAGAGAATGCCAAGAGTGTGCAAAGCTGTCATCAGGGCAAAGGGTGGATACTTTGAAGAATCTAAAATCTAAAATATATTCTGATTTGTTTAACACTTTTTTGCTTAGTACATGATTCCATATGTGTTATTTCCTGGTTTTGATGTCTTCACTATTATTCTACATTGAACAAAATAGTAAAAAATTAAGAAAAACCCTATCCACAAATTAAGCCTCCCCTATCCACATCGACGGGACAGTAGTGGAGAAGGTGGAAAGTTTTAAGTTCCTGGTGTACACATCACGGACAAACTGAAATGGTTCACCCACAATAGCGCCTTCTTCACGCAACAGCGCCCCTTCAACCTCAGGA
This sequence comes from Brachymystax lenok tsinlingensis, assembly GCA_030435695.1. Lineage (NCBI taxonomy): Eukaryota > Metazoa > Chordata > Actinopteri > Salmoniformes > Salmonidae > Brachymystax > Brachymystax lenok. The sequence continues at coordinate 7,378,338 of CM059812.1, read as the reverse complement.
GGCTGAAGAAATTCGGCTTGTCACAAAAAACACTCACAAACTTCTACAGATGCACAATCGAGAGCATCCTGTCGGGCTGTATCACCGCCTGGTACGGCAACTGCTCCGCCCTTAACTCCAGAGGGTAGTGAGGACTGCACAACGCATCACCGGGGGTAAACTACCTGCCCTCCAGGACACCTACACCACCCGATGCCACAGGAAGGCCGAAAAGATCATCAAGGACAACAACCACCCGAGCCACTGCCTGTTCACCCCGCTATCATCCAGAAGGCGAGGTCAGTACAGGTGCATCAAAGCTGGGACTGAGAGACTGAAAAACAGCTTCTATCTCAAGGCCATCAGACTGTTAAACAGCCACCACTAACATTGAGTGGCTGCTGCCAACATACAGACTTAAATCTCTAGCCACTTTAAATAATAGGAATTGGATGTAACAAATGTATCACTAGCCACTTTAAACAATTTTGTATATAATGTTTACATATCCGACATTACTCATATCAAATATATACACTGTACTCTAAACCATCCACTGAATCTTGCCTATGCCGTTCGGCCATCGACTCAAATCTCTAGACACTTTAATAATTATAATTGGATGAAATAAATGTATCACTTGCCACTTTAAACAATTCCATTTACATAATGTTTACATATCCTACATTACTCATCTCATATGTATATACTGTACTCCATACCATCTACTGCATCTTGCCTACGCTGGTCAGCCATCACTCATCCATATATTTATATGTACATACTCATATTCATTCCTTTACTCTTGTGTGTATAAGGTAGTTGTTGTGAATTTGTTAGATTACTTGTTAGATACTACTGCATGGTCGGAACTAGAAGCACAAGTATTTCGCTACACTCGCATTAGCATCTGCTAACCATGTGTATGTGACAAATACAATTTGATTTGAATTTGATTTGATTTGTATGTCCAAACTTTTGACTGGTACTGTATATATTTTATTATAAAAAATTAAAAATAAATAATTATTTGAAAAAATGACCAAGGTCTGGACCTCTGTGTCCTCATATGTAGTTACGGCCCTGATGTTTGTCTAAGGTTGGTGAGGTTGTGATTGTGTGAATCTTTATGTGGATGTAGATATGAAAACACGGTTTCCCTTGGAAAGAAGGACATCCACATTTTGTTTAAAGGTAAACACTTATATTGGTGCAGGTCTCATTAATATTTGGTGTGATGATGATAGAGTTCTCTAAAGACCTATCAGAGTGCCACCATTTGATATTGTACTTGGCACCATTGAAAGTCAAAACCAAGACCAAGTTTAACTATCATACTGTAGGAAGTGCTTGCTGCCATCTGGTGGAACACAGCTGAATGAGAGGAGAATGATTTGAGAGATCATGTTCAAAACAAATACACAATTATCAAATACGGTAGATACTGAAACATCTTTTATACATGATCATTTGATCAACAATGAAATATGGTAAAGCATGTTTGTTTTGTCAACTTAAATATGGTACATTTATGAATCACTAACTTTCACATCTCTATCTCACACTCACTTTGATTTCTCACCCAACATATATATATATAGTTTAGGCATTTAGCAGACTCTCTTATCCAGAGCAATTAGGGTTAAGTGCCTTGCTCAAGGGCACATCAACATATTTTTCACCTAGTTGGCTCAGGGATCCGAAAGAGCGACCTTTCAGTAACTGGCCCAACGCTCTTAACCACTAGACTACCTGTCGCCCCGCTTTTCACTGTCTCCAATCTCACCCCTAACTCAATAACAGGCCAGTCCAAGCATGAACCTTTACATAGAGTACTGTTTATACTATCTCTGAGTCTTACTCAACTGTCCTCACTCACACTGTTTATATGGGTCATGTCCCACCCTGTTCCAATAAGACTTCACCATTACAATGTTTTTATTACATCAGTTCCTTCCCACCCTTGGGAACAACATGAAACCTTTCAATTTAGTTATTCACCTCCCTGTATCTTGACTCCAGTATCTTTGTAATCATCTGTAATTAAAGTGATTGGTTTGGGGAATTCAGACTGTGACCTCAAATCATATATTTTATTGGAGATGTCTAACTGCTTCAGTGTCGTCAGCTGAGATCAACTTTATAGATTATCTCAACTTTATAGATTATCTCAACTTTATTGATTCTCAACTTTATAGATGCCAAAGGTGCTACATGTACAGGGCCATGATCCACACCCATTGGACTAACCCTCTTTTGACAATGTCCCAGGATTATGCTTCTTTAAAGGAATCGCATAAAGAGTTCGCTGCCTATTTATTTGTCCGTGTTGATTTGTTAATGACATCATACTGAATCATACTATCATCTAATGTGCATTGGTGAAAGAGCATGTTGGTTGAATGAAACTGAATGATATCAAATATATACAAAATGTTATGATGAAGTTAACATTATAACACTACAGCACGTGTCAAACTCATTCCATGGAGGGCCGAGTGTCTGCGGGATTTCCCTCCTCCCTTGTACTTGACTGATGAATTAAGGTTTTTATTTTATTTATTTTTATTTCACCTTTATTTAACCAGGTAGGCTAGTTGAGAACAAGTTCTCCTTTACAACTGCGACCTGGCCAAGATAAAGCACAGCAGTTTGATACATACAACAACAAAGAGTTACACACAAGGTCACTAATTAGTAAAGAACTCCCCTCACCTGGTTGTCTAGGTCTTCAATGAAAGGAAAAAACAAAAACCCGTAGACACTAGGCCCTCCATGGAAAGAGTTTGACACCCCTGACCTATAGTATAAAATAGACTGATATAAGATAATCTCTTTAAATGTTCCTTGATATTTTATCATGTTTATCATCCCCTTTTGAACAATGTTATTTTCCAATGATAAGACAGTGGACTGAGAGGAGAAATGATTTGAGAAATCATGTTCAAAACAAATCGACAATGATCAAATACGGTAGATACCGAAAAATCTTTTATTATGTATTTTGGGACAATTCAACCAAACATCATACATTATCATTTGATCAACAATGATATTCAAAAGCATGTTTGTTTTGTCAACTTAAATATCAAATATGGTCAATTTATCAAATATTGCACAGTGCTGTACATTCACCGAGCATACAGGCAACACCAAAGTGATGCCATCCAGAGGAGATTATAACATTTTAACATTCCTGGTATTCCTTTTAGCTGTAGGTGGAACCAGGCTTTTAATGACAGGTGGGTTTGGGTGGGCAAGGGATCTATTTTTTCGGGACCTCCATCTCCACATCCTCTGTACGGGAGACCACCTTTCCATCGACCATCTCCTCGATCACCGTCCTCACTCTCTTTGTCACCACTGGCTCAGCTACAAAGTAGGGACAAATAACCATTAGTACACTTAGTGTTGGGCATAGCTAAAGAGGAGAAGCACGGGGCCATGAGAACACATAGCACCTTAACACATTCAAATCAGCCAAATCCTTTGTGTTCTAGAGTGTTTCACAATTACTACTGCTGGGTTCAATCTATATGGAATTTGATATGATAGAAAATGGTCTCGCTCTACTTACGCTTTTTGACCTCAACAATCTCAACCTTCTTGGTGATGACAGCTCTCCTGGAGGGCAGAAGATAGTTTAAGTGTTAAGTGCCTTCTTATTGAACAACTCTACATTGATCTCTCTACTCTGTAACACAGTCTCTATTGCCCAGTTCCAAATCGACCCCTGGCCCCTTCCCCTGTGCACTTCTTGTAGATCTGTAACGATTAGATAGGCTGCTGTAGGTCATTAGCGTAATGATGATTGCTCCATCTTGCCCTCTAGTAATATTCACACCATAGTTCTTGCATGTATCTAATCATTTTAGATTCAAAGTGCCTACAGCAGGTGGTGTGTCAAAGGGGTAGGGGAGGGGTTGATTTGTAATTGGGTATGTGAAGCCCATGTAAATCCCATTGGGTATGTAACTTGGGGATCTGCACCCTTCTCTCCTCTCCTTACCCGACATCCTCTCCGTCCAGCAGCCTCCTGTACTCGGCAATCTCCATCTCCAGCCGGGTCTTGATGTCCAGGAGCATGCGGTACTCGCTGGCCTGCCTCCCGATGTCCGTCTTCATGCGACCCAGCTCCTGCTCCAGGCTGTTGACCATGCCCTGGAGCTGGTTCAGCTGCATGCTGTAGCGGGACTCGGTCTCATTCAGCTGGCCCTCCAAGGCTGATTTCTATAGGGAGAGAGGGAGGAAGAGGAAAGGTTAAAGACTTCAGATGATCCAACAAGTGGTGTTGATTTAGGCCAACTCTCAACGACCCACACTGACATCAGTGAATGATTGAGGTGAAGTTCCTGGTGAGCACATGTTTTTAGAATTCAGTTGAGGATCACAGTTGTGGCATAACAAAAACTGTTATCCTCAACTTCATATATCCATCAATCGAAGAGCTTGTCAACAATGAAATGTATTATTATTATAGCTTGTGATAATTACAAACTCTGAGTTGACTGATTGCTTCTCTCTTCTCTCTCTGTAACTAATCCATCATATTCAGTTTCTAAAAGGGAAACCTGAGGACTCATATGTAACCCGTAGGCTAGGAATGTATGTACGAGGTCTAAATGATAATGTCAAAGTCAAAGTCAAAGTCACCATTATTAGTCAGTTGTACAACCGAATGCCTTCAACCGAAATGTGTCTTCCGCATTTAACCCAACCCCTCTGAATCAGAGAGGTGCGGGGGGCTGCCTTAATCGACTTCCACGTCTTCGGCGCCCGGGGAACAGTGGGTTAACTGCCTTGTTCAGGGGCAGAACGACAGATTTTTTTTTTCCTTGTCAGCTCGGGGATTCGAACTTGCAACCCTCCGGTTACAAGTCCAACGCTCTAACCACTAGGCTACCTGCCGCCCCTTGGTTTTACTGTGAGGTGTCAGTTGTACTGTACTGTTCAACTGAAGGTGGAATCTTGTAAATGTCATGTATTTCCGAATTCCGAGTAATATTCTACAGTAGTACACCCTAGTCTAGCTCTAACTCAAACTCATACGTCTAGCATCAACTAGGAGGCAGAGAGGGGTGTGACGTTAGGGGGGTTGAGGGGGCATTTGTTTCCTCACCAGGCTGAGCTGGGACTGCAGCTCGATCTGCAGGGCCTGCAAGGTCCTCTTGAGCTCGTTGATCTCACTGCGGGACGTCTGGAGGGTCTCTGTGCTGCTGGTCACCACCTTGTTCAGCTCATCAAACTGGGACAGACAGAAGGAACAAGGTAAGGGTTGTGTAACTCCACTTGTACTGGTAATAAGCATAAAAGTCATTCTCCATGGTCTGATATCTCTATATTGACATTATCAAACAAGTATGTGATCACAGTAATTGCTTGTTTATAACCTCTTTAAATACTGTTCTCATAGAACATAGTGTTCCTTTTAAGATGTACTAAACCATTTTCATATGATCTAAAGCAGAACAGATGGATCAAGAGGTTCTCCCTAGACAAGGTTCGGCACTTGTTCTCCTCACCTTGCCCTTGTACCAGGTCTCCATGTCTCGCCGATTCTTCTCGGCGATGCCCTCGTACTGAGTTCGGATCTCCTCCATCATCTTGGCCATGTCCTGCTGCGGTGCTGCGTCCACCTCCACGTTCACTGAGCTGACGTTCATGTGGGCCCGCATGGCAGCAATCTCCTATAAGAGGCACAGAGGGATGACAGAGGTCAACTAGGGTCAACACCAGGTGAGAGGCCAATGGAGGTTGCCACTGGGTAGGCTGTCACCGGGTAAGATAAGATACAACTTGACTGTCCCAGACAGGGAAATTGTCTAGCACAATTACATAGGGGTGAGGGGTCAAATTGGGTCACAGACAGGAGAGGTGCACTGGTGTCTCAAGTTCAACCACATGAGAAATCAATTAGGTACTTGGGTGTCACAAACTGTCCCCATCTTTCATAACCTAGTTACAGTGTTCATGGTGTTTTTCCGTCAGCTTCTCTGACATCCTGTACAACCGTCCTAAAGTAAGTATATAATAACTGTGAAAACACTCAAGGTAATCCAACATGAAATAAGACTTGTGACTATGTGATCTCAAGTGTGGTTTTAAAGGCTATTCCATACTGCTGCAGGGCTTGTGACAAATTTGCTGACAGCTTTAAAGCTACACAAATAGAGACAGCACAGACACTCCAAACAAGGTCTGTTTGATTTGTTGTTTGCATTGTCATTGATACAGCCAAAGACAATACTGCTTGGCATGCGATGAGAAGGAATTATGTCTCTGACAACTCCATTCGACTCTCACAACCACATTGTTTTCATCTGGGTAAAATGTATAAGAATTTTGAACTGTGGGGAGGTCTTGCTATTGACAGGGCTGTGCCATGACTCTTGGGTATATGGTATGATAAAGAGGGCTTCCAAGGCCCCTACAGTGCCCTGAGGAACACCCACCTCCTCATGGTTCTTCTTGAGGTAGACCAGCTCCTCCTTCAGCCCCTCAATCTGCATTTCCAGGTCTGACCGGGACATGGTCAACTCATCCAGAACCTTCCTCAGTCCAGCAATGTCTGCCTCCACCGACTGACGCATAACCATTTCATTCTCAAACCTTCCCAGGGGGAAATGGAGTTAACCAGCATTATTAACAGTTGCCGCCAACAGTAAACATACAAAACCAGTCAGACCAGTTTTATTTGCCTTTGACCGCTGATGATGCATCTAAGGTGTACAGTAATGTGACATTTAACATCACGTCATGGGCACGTTGACCTTGAGTAATGTTATACTAGGTGTGGCTTCATACTGTAATAATGGTATAAAAGTTGCATGACTCAAGTTTACATATGACATATAGTTCCCATTCCAATCCTGATTTAAAGCATTATTCTAAGGTGAATTCAACATTTGTTTGCAGCTTCCATCTTATAGAAGTGTTTAAACGCTATATTGTAATTACTTTGCCACCATGGCCTATTTATTACCTTACCTTCCTTATCCTACCTAATTTCCACACTTTGTATATAGATTTGTTTTTTTCTACTGTATTATTGACTGTATGTTTGTTTACTCCAATGTGTAACTCTGTGTTGTTGTATGTGTCGAACTGCTTTGCTTTATCTTGGCCAGGTCGCAGTTGTAAATGAGAACTTGCCTACCTGGTTAAATAAAGGTGAAATAAAAAATTAAAAAAATAAAAATTATAGACCCTTTGTACTCACTTGACTTTGAAGTCCTCTGCTGCCAGTTTGGCATTGTCTATCTGCAGGAGGATACCGGCGTTGCTCAGAGTGGCAGCACTGATCTGAGAACAGGACAAAAAACTGGTTGGTACATGGTACATAAAAAAGGAAGACAATTACACACTGTCAGGCTTATCACAATGATTACATAATTTGCTTGCGTGATGAGGAGAAGCCTACCAGAGCTATAATAGTGTGTTAGTAAGTTATTGACTAGCCTCATACCCACACATATATCACACATATATACTGTAGCCTATCTATCTATGGCACAGGTCACACAGCTATGTATGGGAAATGAAAATAATTAGCATGACTTAGATCCCATCAGATGAAATAATACAAAATGCTATTGAATAGTGGCATGATTCAATCCGCATCATCACGCTCACGGCTCTCCCCTTTGAAAGAAGTAATGTAGGCAGCTTGAGTGTGAATGTAAATGTTGACAGGGAGATAAGTTGAATGGAAGTGAAGGTTTCACATGCCAAGCCCTTTTTTTGGTAATTGCTTTCTTTCAATAGAGACAAAAAATTGAACAACACTCATGCCATTTAAATCCTATAATCCATTACAAATGTAAACTTGGTATGATTCCTCTATTAAAGTCAAGGGTTTACAAATTCACATCCTGAGGGCACACTTGTATTGCAACCTGACAGCTTCATTGACGCAGCCAGTCAATGAACTTCAGGGTATGACTTGTGTCTTGTAAACCAAAACTGAATTGTATATGATAATAGATGTTGTTTCCTGCCTCAGTATAAATGTTTAGACATTTTACTTTTGTAAATTATATAGCCTATTTATATTTTTCTCATCATAGAAAACTAGAAGTGAGGTTGATGAAAGAAACTGTAATCATATCAATCCCGCTAAATATAGCAATAAACTGTATTTATGATGCCCCCAAAATACTCACCTTTCTGCGCAGGTCGACAAGAGTAGCTTCGTATTTACTGTAATCTCTAATGACCGGTGTCTTCTTCTCGTACCACTCGCGGATTTGAAGCTCGAGCTGGGCATTCGCCGTCTCCAACAAGCGCACCTTCTCCAGGTAGGTGGCCAAACGGTCGTTGAGGTTCTGCATGGTGGCCTTCTCGTTGACCGACACTGCATTACTACCATAGCTGCCATTGTCACCTCCAAGCGCACTGGACAGGTCAAAACCGCTCCTGGTGCCCGAAGCGTAAGATACGCGGACACTCTGTCCCCCTGCCCCTCCATAGACGCTTGGTGCCCGTGATGCGATGCGACTCTGGTACCCTCCTCCGAGGGACATGGAGGATGAGCCTCGGCTGCCTCCATAACTGCGAAGTGATAAAGCACTCATGGCGACGTTGTGATGATGGGTATGTAGAGCTGACCAAACCCGGAGTGGTACTTCGAAGAGTTGGTGGTGAACCAGTTCAAGCCTGATAGCAGAATATATACCCCCTTGGAGGTGGGAGCGGCTGGATGGCGTATTGAGATAATTATGTACGTGAATAGATATTCATTAGGCATCCAACAGGTGTGTCCTTAGTCAGCTCATTAAATAAGGGCACTAAGGTGTGGCGTCCGTGACAGTTACCTGGCATTCTTCCTCCATAATTGTTTTCACTTTCCTGTACAGTCTGACAACTGTCACGGCATGATAAACCTCAGATAAGCAAGTTATGAATATGATAAGATAGTAGCTTACGTTTTAAGAGATGACAAACGACTGGAACCCGCAACAAAAATTCTACTTTCCCCTCTGGAGTCACCGAAAACTGTAGGGTACAGTAAAATAGACTCCTGTAGCTAAAATTAGTGGAACAGTAGGCTAGCACACATGACATACTCATGTTGGTAGGCTATATTTTGGAGAGATGGAAGGATCATAAATATATATTTTTAAGAAATTATACATTTCATCAATATTCTGTTTATTTTTCAGATGTTATTGGGCAAATAAATTATGTATAGAAGTCTCCCAAATGTGGAGGCTAATCCAAATCTGACGTCCTTTAGTCTAATAAAAATAGGTACCGTTATTTTCTCATAGTTAGTGAAAAAATGTACGTTTTACATTTAGAAAATGTTGTAAATGCATTGATCATCATACCATAAAAGTAGTCGGTGACGTGGCATGGGGCGTTGATAAAGAGGAATTTATGACATGGTTACCCTGATATATACGTGATGGTTTACTATGTTAAAGATTCAAATATGAAGAAACAAATTGTTATTGAGATGTCACTTGAATAAAGAGGGCATTCAGGACATGAGAGAGAGAGAGGAAGAGAGACTTCAAGAATTAAATAACAATTACCTTCAACAAGTACTCTAAACTTCACATCAAAGGTATCGTTGGTTGCCCATTATTGCACAAATACAGGTATGTGTGGAATGGCCAAAACATTACACAGAAACACATTAATATACACTGAGTATACCAAACATTAGGAGCACCTTCCTAATATTTAGTTAATTTAGCACAGATAGCATGCGGAAAGATTGATATGCAATTTATTAAGAAGATTGATATGCCATTGATATTAACTGAATTACACAGAAAACTGGTTTCATGTTTGGCTCCTGCCGTAAGCCAGTGTTGGTATATGGACCACTAGACATCTTCTCCCGTCAAACTCAAGTCTCCATTATTTTGGCAACAGGTGCAAAGTGTGAATTACGAGCTAGGTGTTTCCCAGATGTTGAGTGTAAACACAGACATGTCCTCTAGTATAATACACTTGCAATGAAATGATTAGCATGTAAAATAGAAAGCAACCACAAACTGGTGTTCTAATTACTTGCCCCTAACGGTTACTGATACTGATGTACTTTTCACCTCTGAATTCAGTCTATCAGTCTTTTGGGAAATCAAACTCTATTATAAGTTCAATAGCATGTTGTATGATTATATCTGACGGAATGCTGCAAGTCATGCTTAGTTATCATTTTCATTATCCATTACTATATAGCCTTTGCCATACTGCGGTTATGGTATATCTGTGTGGGTAGGCTAATTAATCACTAACACACCTTCATAGTTCTATGTACTGTATGTTCACTTTATTATGCCTTCATAGCTGTTTAAGGAAAATGAAACATTCAAATGCAATACACTCCATCCCTTATCTTTCAATCCCTTTTCTGATATATAGTATATCGTCATAACCTCAGAATAACACAATTGTTTACACTTTGAGAAAGTGTTATTGTGTTTGTGACTGCATAAGACACATAACAATAGTAAAGCCCCCTTTACTGGCTCAAATAGCCGACCAATCAGCCTGTTTGACCAAATACAATGTTATTTCACAGATAACAAATTGACTTTAATAGAGGAATCATACCAAGTTTACATTTGTAATGGATTATAGGACTTAAATGGCATGAGTGTTGTTAACAGACGTTCAGCACTCATATAGGGAAGGAGACTCAACAAGCACAACGGCACTTACACAAATGACTAATGATTGGCTGAGAGAAATTGCTGATAAAATGATTGTCTTGATAGACTTCTGTGCAGCTTTTGACATTATTGATCATAGTCTGCTGCTCGAAAAACGTATGTGCTATGGCTTTACACCCCCTGCTATAATGTGGATGAAGAGTTACTTGTCTAACAGAAAACAGGTGTTCTTTAATGGAAGCCTCTTAAACATAATCCAGGTAGAAGCAGGAATTCCCCAGGGTAGCTGTTTAGGCCCCTTGCTTTTTTCAATCTTTACTAACGACATGCCACTGGCTTTGAGTAAGGCCAGTGTGTCTATGTATGTGGATGACTCAACACTATACAGGTCAGCTACTACAGTGACTGAAATGACTGCAATACTTAACAAAGAGCTTTGTATTTGGGACAAAACATTCACTAAACCCTAAACCTCAACTACATCTCATAATGAATAATGTGGAAATTGAGCAAGATGAGGTGACTAAACTGCTTGGAGTAACCCTGGATTGTAAACTGTGACGGTCAAAACATATTGATACAACAGTAGCTAAGATGGGGAGAAGTCTGTCCATAATAAAGCACTGATCTGCCTTCTTAACAACACTATCAACAAGGCAGGTCCTACACGCCCTGGTTTTGTCGCACCTGGACTACTGTTCAGTTGTGTGGTCAGGTGCCACAAAGAGGGACTTGGGAAAATTGCAGTTGGCTCAGAACAGGGCAGCACGGCTGTCCCTTAAACGTACACGGAGAGCTAACATTAATGACATGCATGTCAATCTCTCATGGTTAAAAGTGGAAGAGAGATTGACTTCCTCATTACTTGTTTTTGTAAGAGGTGTTGACACCAATGCATACCCCACAAGACATGCCACCAGAGGTCTCTTCACGGTCCCCAAGTCCAGAACAGACTACAGTGACTTGCAAAATTATTTATCCCCCTTGGTGTTTTTCCGATTCATAGATTTTTTGTGGATTTCATGTAATGGACATACACAAATTAGTCCAAATTGGTGAAAAGTGGTGCGTGCATATGTGTTCACCCCCTTTGCTATGAAGCCCCTAAATAAGATCTGGTGCAAGCAATTACCTTCAAAGTCACATAATTGGTTAAATAAAGTCCACCTGTGTGCAATCTAACTGTCACATGATCTGTCATCTCAGTATATAAACACCTGTTCTGAAAGGCCCCAGAGTCACCACTAAGCAAGGGGCACCACCAAGCAAGCGGCACCATGCAGACCAAGGAGCTCTCTAAACAGGTCATGGACAAAGTTGTGGAGAAGTACAGATCAGGGTTGGGTTATAAAAAAAATATCAGAAACACCATTAAAAATTGAAAGAATATGGCACAACAACAAACCTGCCAAGAGAGGGCCGCCCACCAAAACTCACGGACCAGGCAAGGAGGGGCATTAATCAGAGAGGCAACAAAGAGACCAAAGATAACCCTGAAGGAGCTGCAAAGCTTCACAGCTGAGATTGGAGTATCTGTCCATAGGACCACTTTAAGCCGTACACTCCACAGAGCTGGGCTTTACAGAAGAATGGCCAGAAAAAATCCATTGCTTAAAGAAAAAATAAGCAAACGTTTGGTGTTTGCCAAAAGGCATGTGGGAGACTCCCCAAACATATGGAAGAAGGTACTCTTGTATGATGAGACTAAAATTTGGCTTTTTGCCATCAATGAATACGCAAACCCAACACCTCTCATCACCCGAGAACACCATCCCCACAGTGAAGCATGGTGGTGGCACCATTATGCTGTGGGGATGTTTTTCATTGGCAGGGACTGGGAAACTGATCAGAATTGAAGGAATGATGGATGGTGCTAAATACAGGGAAATTCTTGAGGGAAACCTGTTTCCGTCTTCCAGAGATTTAAGACTGGGACGGAAGTTCACCTTCCAGCAGGACAATGACCCTAAGCATACCGCTAAAGCAACACTTGAGTAGTTTAAGGGGAAACATTTAAATGTCTTGGAATGGCCTAGTCAAAGCCCAGACCTCAATCCAATTGAGAATCTGTGGTATGATTTAAAGATTGCTGTACACCAGTGGAACCTATCCAACTTGAAGAAGCTGGAGCAGTTTTGCCTTGAAGAATGGGCAAAAATCCCAGTGGTTTGATGTGCCAAGCTTATAGAGACATACCCCAAGAGGTTTGCAGCTGTAATTGCTGCAAAAGGTGGCTCTACAAAGTATTGACTTTGGGGGGGTGAATAGTTATGCACGCAAACATTTTGTTGTCTTATTTCTTGTTTGTCTCACAATAAAACATATTTTGCATCTTCAAAGTGATCAAATGTAAAAAAATCAAATGATACAACCCCCCCCAAAAAATCTATTTTAATTCCAGGTTGTAAGGCAACAAAATAGGAAAGAATTCGCAGGCCACTGTATAGGAGGTGCACAGTACTACATGGAACTTTATTCCACATCAGGTAACTGATGCAAGCAGTAGAATCAGATTTAAAAAGCAGGTAAAAATACACCTTATGGAACAGCAGGGACTGTGAAGTAACACAAACATAGGCACAGACACATGCATACACACATGACAACATAAGCACTATACACACACGTACACATATATTTTGCGTTGTAGTTATGTGGTAGTGAAGTATGGGCCTGAGGGCCCACACTTAGTGTGTTGTGAATTCTGTAATGAATGTATTGTAATGTTTAATTTTTTTTGCCAGATCCTGGAAGAAGGCAGCAGCTAATGGGGATCCATAATGAATACAAATACAAATAACAAACAGCTTTCTCTGTAGTAGTTCAATGTCGGCAATCCTCAATGCAGAAATCTTTTACTTAAGAGAATCAAATCCCTAATAGCCTCAAATTAGTACTTGTGAGCCTCAATGAGAAATAACAAAAAACGTCATGAAAGAACATGAGCTTTTCCAAAGGAGCCACCTGGTCCATTCAGAACAATATGTACTTTCTAATGAAAACCGTTCCATTCAAAAAGCATGAATAGCTTTTCAGATGAACAAGACTGGAGAGGAGCACATTCCCCACCCTCATAATCATACTTATTTATTTTAGACCTGTAATTCCCCCTTGGTTTTGATGCTTACAGGTTTTGCCGCAATGCTGAAAGTTACCCATGCATAGCTTAGAGCAGAGTTATTCAACTTTTACCCTAGACGATCTGGAGCCTGCTGGTTTTCTGTTCTACCTGATAATTAATTGCACACACCTGGTGTCCAAGGTCTAAATCAGTCCCTGATTCGATGGGAACAATGAAAAGATGCAGTGGAACTGGCTTTGAAAGCAAGTTGAATTTGAAAGGCTTAGAGTATCTTTACTGTAATTGCTATCCATCCCTCCCTCCCTGTCTCTCTCTCTCTCTCTCTCTCTCTCTCTCTCTCTCTCTCTCTCTCTCTCTCTCTATCATGTGATCATTTTTAAGGTCGAAGTGGGTTGATGTTTGCTGTTTGTCAACATGCTTTAATTTAATTTCGGTGGCCTTCACACAGGTGTGATGGAAGTCCCTGTCACGTCCCTGCACTTTCCGCCTGTTCATGAGTGACACAGCGTACTGACATGGCTACTGAACTACTACCCAATGGGCACACACTGGTTGAATCAACGTTGTTTCCATGTCATTTAAATTAAATGATGTTGAACCAACGTGGAATAGATGTTGAATTGATATCTGTGCCCAGTGGCTAAGTACTTAGCAGTTATTTTCAAGCCCACACAGCTGATGGGGAAATGGAATAAGATGTTGTGTCCTCTAGGTGAAACAATAACAGACAGACATAATTCATGCACACTTTGTGCCTCACAGACCTTTTACTTATTGCAACACTCGTTACAACACACATTTAAAGTGTTCCCATGATCTTATGTGATTTCTCAACATACAGTCATTTATCATTAAGACTGTCTTAATTAACCACGCATGGCCCACATGAAATGGAACCTAAAATGATTGACAGATTACTTTTGGCCAATTGGGTTGGAGTAAGAGATCCCTGCTATAGGGTGTCCGCTCACATTAGCTCTGTGAATTGAATTGAACTGAAATGTGGATTTGAGCCCTTGTGAACGCACTAGGCTTCAAAGGATGCAGACAGACAGTATAATTGCTCCAGTTTACTCCCTGACCTCTGTAAACCACCTTCAGACCTTCAGGGTGTCTTGTCAGGTCTAAGTAGACAGCCCCAGGGACAAACAACAGCCATTTTAGGCTATGTTTAGACAGGCAGCCCAATTTAAATTTTCTCACTAATTGGTCTGTTGATCAATCAGATCATCTCTAAAAAAGATCTGATGTGAAAACGTCTAATGTCAAAATACCAATTAGTGGAAAATATATCAGAATTGGGCTGCCTGTTTAAACACAGCCTTAGTCATCTTTCCCCCTGGCTATCAAGTTGTTCACTTGCTCTGTGTGTTGTATTTAAATAAAATTACACGCATCTACCCCCA
Source organism: Brachymystax lenok tsinlingensis (assembly GCA_030435695.1). Classification (NCBI taxonomy): domain Eukaryota; kingdom Metazoa; phylum Chordata; class Actinopteri; order Salmoniformes; family Salmonidae; genus Brachymystax; species Brachymystax lenok. The sequence goes on along the minus strand of CM059812.1, from coordinate 7,363,246 downwards.
TGAATTGGCCTATCGGTCAATTTCTACCATTTCTACCAGTATGTGCACTACAGTATCAAGGTTATCAATCAATCAAATGTATTTATAAAGCCCTTTTTACATCAGCCTATGTCACAAAGTGCTGGTTATTGAGGGACCAATCATACAGCTCTAATATAACTGTCTGACACTCCAGTGTTGTGGTTGTGTAAGCCATGCTTGTCTGACCACAATCCTTGTAATGCTTTTGGGCCAGCCTGCACATATTGTTCTTTTAAGCCCTTAAAGCTAGAATCCGTAGTTGAAACAATAACAAAGCACCCACCCCTCCTCTGTTTTTGTAAAAGCTGAGGAACAGGCCTAGAGAAATTTAGCCACTCTCAAATTCATAGACAGATCTATGGATGCAACAACTGACCATCCATGAAATCAGCATTATAGTTTTAACAATGTTTTGAAGCTGTACAGAGTTTGTTACATTTACTTTGTTTACAAACATTGGGGTAAAGAAAGCTTATATTCAGGGTTCTGATGGGGTACAACAGTTGAACTGACTCATGCGGCATATCCTTCAAGAATCAATGGGTACATATAATTAATTGTACAAAAAAGTACAAAAATGGAGGTCGCAACTAAGGATTCTAGCTTTAACCAACTGACCAAGTTGAATTTATCAATTATAACTTAGGAAGGAACGGTTAATCCTAAATCAGTTGTGATGGGCAGAGGGTAGGCTAAACCAGATAATGCCAGTGCACACAAACACCGCTCCCTACCTCTTGCTCTTCTGGCGACCCCTCCTGCTGTCTATGAATTGCCTTTGCCTTGACTTGTTTGGACATGTGTAAAGTATGTCCCCATCCTTGTTCAACAGAAAGGTTATGTCAGGAAAGTGTGCCACTCCTAGGTGTAATTGTTTTTCAGATCAACAAGGACTCATAATCCCGGAGGCGCTCTCACAAAACCATGTCAAAGCAGATTATGATGTGGCCTAATAGTTTTTTTTGTTATTCCTCTCTGCTTTAAGACAAGAAGTGCACAGAGTGTCATGTGGACACAAAACTCATTTACATGGCCCCCCCATCCTTGGGTTTTCCTAAATAAGTCTATATAACGCACTGTCGTTGTTAGAATCTTCATATCACAAACAGAACTGGTGTTATGACTAGTTTTAGGAGGATATGTCATTTTTGGAATGGTTTTCCCCCGCTGCCCCTCCTACTCCCGACAGTTGAAGGTGCCCTGCCCAGTTGATAATCACTCCGGAACTGAACCTATAGTATGATGGGGGAGAATGGGTGAGTTGATGAGTGGGGGGAAGCGAACAATGCGTTATAATGTATTCACCAATTGTGAATGACGAACAGGGCGGGCCATTCTATTGTGGTGGGCAGATGCACTCAGAACACCCCTGTGTCACCTGCAAGCGACATGTTTGTGGGAAGTGTTATATGTGTGAAATTAGCAAGAAAGTGAATGTGGCAAAGATTTGTCTCGAACAAGGGATAACAGCTAAATGAGATCCAACTGATGCCATTGCGTGAAGATGCACACCGTACTGTAAGGCAAGCACAAGGGAGGCCATGAATAATGTGTCTAATAACTGACAATAAGGGACTATTTTTGACTGCTGTCATATGAACACTTACAGTGCTGTGAAAAAGATTCTCTACTTTTGCATATTTTTGATACTGAATCTTTGACCAAAACCTAATATTAGATAAATGGAACCTGAGTGAACAAATAACACAACAATTACATACTTATTTAGTTTATTTCATAAACAAAGTTATGCAACACCCAATGCCCCTGTGTGAAAAAGTACTTGCGCCCTTACACTCAATAACTGGTTGTGCCACCTTCAGCTGCAATAACTCCAATCAAACGCTTCCTGTAGTTGTTGATCAGTCTCTCACGTCGCTGTGGAGCATTTTGGCCCACTCTTCCATGCAGAACTGCTTTAACTCTACGACATTGGTGGGATTTCAAGCATGAACTGCTCATTTCAAGTCCTGCCATGTCAAAGCCGGTGTGTGTAGCTGGTGTAAAAGTCAGGCGCAGGAAAGCAGAGATGAGTGAACAACGTATGTAATAAAATACGGAAAAAGGATAACAAATCCAACACACGGGCGAAATAACCAGCCATAAAAAAAACGACAAAGAACAACAAACAATCACACACAAAAAAACATGGGGAAAACAGAGGGTTAAATAATGAACATGTAACTTGCGAATTGAAACCAGGTGTGTAAAACAAAGACAAAACAAATGGAACATGAAAAATGGATCGGCGATGACTAGAAGGCCGGTGACGTCGACCGCCGAAAACCGTCCGAACAAGGAGAGGGACTGACTTCGGCGGAAGTTGTGACATGCCATAACATCTCAATTCGGATTAGGTCTGGACTTTGACTAGGCCATTTCAAAACTTCAAATGTATTGCTTTCTAGCAATTTTCATGTAGACTTGATTGTGTGTTTTGGATCATTGTCTTTCTGCATGACTCAGCTGCGCTTTAGCTTCCGCTTACTGACGGGTAGCCTGACATTCTCCTGTAGAATTCTCTGATACAGAGCAGAATTCATGGTTCCTTTAGAATGCAGTGTTTGTTTTTTCCAGGCATAATGGGACCAATGTCATCCAAAAAGTTATACTTTTGACTCATCTGTCCATATAACATTCTTCCAAGAGTCTTGATGACATTCAGGTGCTTTTTGGCAAACTTGAGTCAACTTTTTGGACGAGATGGGTCCCATTATGTCTGGCGAAAACCAAACACTATATTCCACAGTAAGAACCTCATACCAACGGTCAAGCATGGTGGTGGTAGTGTGATGTTTTGGGGATGCTTTGCTGCCTCAGGACCTGGCTGGGTTTTCCGTGCATCGGCAAGACAGAACAGCTACCTCCGGTAAGAAGAGGGGTGGTGGTCTGTGTCTATTTGTCAATAGCAGCTGGTGCGCAATCTCTAATATTAAGGAAGTCTCGAGGTTTTGCTCGCCTGACGTAGAGTACCTCATAATAAGCTGTAGACCACTCTTTCTACAAAGAGAGTTTTCATCTATGTTTTTTTTGTAGCTGTCTATTTACCACCACAAACCGATGCTGGCACTAAGACCACACTCAACGAGCTGTATAAGGCCATAAGCAATCAAGAAAGCAGAAGCGGCGCTCCTAGTGGCCGGGGACTTTAATGCAGGAAAACTTAAATCCGTTTTACCTCATTTCTACCAGCATGTCAACCAGAGGGAAAAAAACTCTAGACCATCTTTACTCCACACACAGAGATGCGTACAAAGCTCTCCCTCACCCTCCATTTGGCAAAACTGACCATAATTCTATCCTCCTTATTCCTGTTTGCTAGCAGAAACTTAAGAAGGACGTACCAGTGACTCGCTCAATACTTAAGTGGTCAGATGACGCAGATGCTAAACTACAGGACTGTTTTGCTAGCACAGACTGGAATATGTTCCGGGATTCATCCAATGGCATTGAGGAGTATACCACCTCAGTCAACCGCTTCATCAATAAGTGCATCAATGACATCATCCCCACAGTGACCATGGGTACATATCCCAATCAGAAGCTATGGATTACAGGAAACATCTGCACCGAGCTAAAGACTAGAGCTGCCGCTTTCAAGGAGTGGGCCACTATTCCGGACGCTTATAAGAAATCCCGCTATGCCCTCAGACAAACCATCAAAAAAGCAAAGCATCAATACAGGACTAAGATTGAATCCTACTACACCGGCTCTGACGGTCGTCGGATGTGGCAGGGATTGCAAACTATTACGGACTACAAAGGGAAACCCAGCCGCAAGCTACCAAGTGACACGACCCTACCAGAATAGCTAAATAATTTTTATGCTCACTTCGAGGTAAACATCACTGAAGAATGCATGAGAGCACCAGTTGTTCCGGACGACTGTGTGATCATGTTCTCCATAGCTGATGTGAGTAAGTATTCACAAGGCCTCGGGGCCAGACGAATTACCAGGACGTGTACTCAGAGCATGTACGGACCAACTGGCAAGTGTCTTCACTGACATTTTCAACCTCTCCCTGACTGAGTCTGTAATACCAACATGTTTCAAGCAGGCCACCATAGTCACCTGTGCCCAAGAACGCCAAGGTAACCTGCCTAAATGACTAGCCATGAAGTGCTTTGAAAGGCTGGTCATGGCTCACATCAACACCATCATCCCAGAAACCCTAGACCCACTCCAATTCGCATACCGCCCCAACTGATCCACAGATTACGCAATCTCAATTGCACTCCACACTGCCCTTTCCCACCTGGACAAAAGGAACACCTATGTGAGAATGCTGTTCATTGACTACGGCTCAGCGTTCCACACCATAGTGCCCACAAAGCTCATCACTAAGCTAAGGACCCTGGGACTAAACACCTCCCACTGCAACTGGATCCACGTGGTAAGGGTAGGCAACAAGAAATATGCCACGCTGATCCTCAACACAGGGGGCCCCTCAGTGGTGCGTGTTTATTCCCTTCCTGTACTCCCTGTTCACCCACGACTGTGTGGCCAAGCATGACTCGAACGCCATCATTAAGTTTGCTGACGACACAACGGTAGTAGGCCTGATCACCGACAACGATGAGACAGCCTATAGGGAGGAGGTCAGAGACCTGGCAGTGTGGTGCCAGAATAACAACCTTTCCCTCAACGTGAGCAAGAAAGTAACATGCTGACCAAACCGAACGGGCGTCTGCGTCCTCATGCTCGTGCACCATCGCGCGCACGTTGATTTTGTTCACCCACACCAGAAGATATCAGGACACGCAGGTTGAAATATCAAAACAAACTCTGAACCAATTATATTAATTTTGGGAAAGGTTAAAAAGCATTAAACATTTATGGCAATTTAGCTAGCCAGCATGCTGTTGCTAGCTAATTTGTCCTGGTATATAAACATTGGCTTGTTATTTTACCTGAAATGCACAAGGTCCTCTACTCCAACAATTCATCCACAGATAAAACTGAATTCGTTTCTCGTCATCTCTCCTCCTTCCTTCAGGCTTCTTTTTCTTCTTTGGACTTTATATGGCGGTTGGCAACCAACTTTACAGCATTACAACAACAATTTGAAAAGGCTCCTTAAACTTCTTTGGGATCGGTGTCTTGTCCACGGGACGGTTGAGCTAACATAGGCTAATGTGATTAGCATGAGGTTGTAAGTAAAAAATAAAATTTCCCAGGACATAGACATATCTGATATTGGCAGAAAGCTTACATTATTGTTAATCTAACTGCACTGTCCAATACAGTAGCTATTTCAGTGAAAGAATACCATGCTATTGTTTGAGGAGAGTGCACAATTTTTTGCAGTTATTAATAAACAAATTAGGCACATTTGGGCAGTCTTGATACAACATTTTGAACAGAAATGCAATGGTTCATTGGATCAGTCTAAAACTTTGAACATACACTGCTGTCATCTAGTGGCCGAAATTTAAATTGCACCTGGGCTGGGATAATACATTATGGCCTTTCTCTTGCATTTCAAAGACAATGGTACTACATTTTTTAAAAGAACTGATGTTTTTTTCTTTGTATTATCTTTTACCAGATCTAATGTGTTACCAGATCTAGTGTTTCCTTTCAAATGGTACCAAGAATATGCATAACCTTGTTTCAGGGCCTGAGCTACAGGCAGTTAGATTCGGGTATGTCATTTTAGGCGAATATTGAAAAAAAGGGGCGGATCCTTAAGAGGTTTTAACAGCTTCTACTCCCAAGCCATAAGACTGCAAAAAATTTTTATCAAATGGCTATCCGGACTATTTGCATTGACCCCCTCCCCACCCCTTTTTTTTACCCTGCTGCTACTCGCTGTTCTATTATCTATGCATAGTCACTTTACCCCTTCCGACATGTACATATTACCTCGACTAACCTGTAACCCCCCACATTGACTCGGTACTGGTACCCCCTGCATATATAGCCTCGTTATTGTTATTTTATTGTGTTACTTTTTTAAACTTTAATTTGTTTAGTAAATATTTCTTAACTCTTATTTTCTTAAAATTGCATTGTTGGTTAGGGGCTTGTAAGAAAGAATTTCATGGTAAGGTCTGCACCTGTTGTATTTGGCACATTTCATTTGATTTGATTTGATCCCAATTGAGATGTTGTGGCTGGACGTGAAACGAGCAGTTCCTGCTTGAAAACCCACAAATGTCGCTGAATTAAAGCAGTTATGCATGCAAGAGTGGGCCAGATTTCCTCCACAGCAATTTGAGAGACTGATCAACAACTACAGGAAGCATTTGGATGCAGTCATTGCAGATTAAGGTGGCACAAACAATTATTGAGTGTAAGGGGACAATTACTTTTTCAAACAGGGGAATTGGGCTTTGCAAAACTTTGTTAATTAAATAAATAAAATAAGTATCAATTTATCTAATATTAGGTTTTGGTTGAAGATCTGATAACATTCAGTATAGAAAATGGGCAAATACTTTTCACGGCATTGTATGTTCATTATAATGCCATTATTGCATGAAGAAGGCAACTGAAAAAGTTGTTATGATTGAGCATTTTTTTACTGATGTTTTATCACTTAGAAATGTTCTATCTTTAATTCAATAGCGATAGAGTGAGTACATTCATTAATTTTATTAGCTTTATCGGACCACTTATCATTTGTCGTTTTATTCTTGATATTAAAAGGTCTTAGAACCCAAGGAACTTTGGAACACCAAGTGAATAACTTTATCGGGACTCAGTTGTGCTATATTATGTATTAAGATCAACAGTCTCGGTCATAAAACGAATATTGGTTTTGCAGTCCACATTTATTGTCCTAGATTGTCACGATCTCCTGAAGGGACAGACCAAGGCGCAGCGAGGTATCCAGTATACATTCTTTATTAATCAACGTAACTGGCAAAACAATAAACAAAAAAACGAACGATGATCGTAACGTTGAAACATAACTTAATGACAACAAAGCTATGCACAAACAATAACCCACAAACCCCTAGTGAAAACTACAAACATATATATGGTTCCCAATTAGAGGTAACGACACACAGCTGCCTCTAATTGGGAACCATTACCCCAACATAGAAATAGATAACCTAGAACAGAAAAAACCCTACACCAAAACAAAACTAAACACGCCAGCCTGTCTTCTCAGGCCTGGACGTGACAGTACCTCCCCCCAAAGGCGCGGACTCCGACCGCGCCAAAAGTCCATTGGGGGGGTCTTCGGGTGGGCCTCCTTGTCCCAGGTGGCGGCTCCGGTGCCGGCCGTGCTGGCTCGGGGTCCCACAACGGAGGCCCTGGGCTATTTGCCGGAACAGTTTGTTCTGGACTGGAGACCTTCTCTGGGCGTTCCGGACTGGGGACCTTCTCTGGGCGTTCCAGACTGGGGACCTTCTCAGGAACGGGCCGTACTGGGCTCATGACGCGCACTGGGACTCTGGTGCGGGGAGCAGGAACGGGCCGTACTGGGCTCATGACGCGCACTGGGACTCTGGTGCGGGGAGCAGGAACGGGCCGTGCTGGGTTCACGACGCGCACAGGAATCCTGGAGCGTGGAGCAGGAACAGGACATGCTGGTTCCACGGCGCGCACAGGGATCCTGGAACGTGGAACAGGGACAGGACGTGCTGAGTCCACGACGGGCACAGGGATCCTGGAGCGTGGAGCAGGGACAGGACGTGCTGGGTCCACGGCGCGCACAGGGATCCTGGAACGTGGAACAGGGACAGGACGTGCTGATATTTCTACTATAATGTCTTTATTTCATTAATGTCTTCTTATCCACCATCCCCTTTCTGGGTTACATCATCTCTGCTGGGAGTGTCCAGATGGATCCTGGGAAGGTGAAAGCGGTGGTGGATTGGCCTCAGCCTACATCCAGGGTGCAGCTGCAACTTTTCCTGGGGTTTTCCAACTGTTATCGCCCCTTTATCCGGGGTTACAGCACCCTGACTTCCCCCTTGTCTGCACTCACCTCAACGATGGTTCCGTTCACATGGTCCTCTCCCGCTGACCGGGCGTTCCGGGACCTCAAACACCGCTTCACCACTGCTACCATCTTGGTTCATCCTGACCCTTCCTGTCAGTTCGTGGCGGAGGCCGATGCTTCGGATGTCGGAGTGGGGTCTGTCCTGTCCCAACGTTCTGCCCTGGACCTTAAGCTGCATTACTGCGCCTTCTTCTCCCACCGCCTCAGCCCCACAGAGAGGAACTACGATGTGGGGAATCGAGAGCTTCCTGAAGTGAAAATGGCGTTGGTGGAATGGAGGCACTGGCTGGAAGGGGCGGAACATCCGTTCATTGTGTGGATCGACTACAAAAACCTGGAGTATCTCCGCACCGCCTAGCACCTCAACTCCAGGCAAGCGAGATGGGCCCTGCTGTTTACCCTCTCTTACCGGCCGGGGTCCAAGAACGCCAAGCCGGATGCCCTGTCTCGCCGCTATAGCCCCACAGTTACCGCCCGAGACCATCTTTCGCACCTCGTGCCTGATGACGGCACTCAGCTGGGGTATAGGGAAACAGGTCAGTGAGACTCAGCGGTCCCAGCCGAACACTGGGGGGAACAGATAACCAGATGTTTGTGCCTGATGCTGTCCGCTCTGCGGTCCTGGAGTGGGCCCATTCCTCCAGGCTTGCTTTCCACCCGGGCTCCCGTTGGACCCTGGCCTTCATGCGACAACGCTCTTGGTGGCCTGTCATGGTTCCGGATGTCGCCGCGGTTGTCGCCACCTGCACAGTCTGTGCTCAGAACAAGACTCCTCGGCAAGCTCCAGCTGGTCTTCTGCAACCACTGTCCCTCACCATTCCTGGTCCCACATATCCCTGGATTTCGTCACTCGTCTCCCCCGTCTGAGGGCAACACTGCCATCCTGATAGTGGTCGACCAGTTTTCCAAGGCTGCCCACTTCATTCCTCCCCCAAACTACCCTCGGCCAAGGAGACGGCCCAGCTCATGGTGCAACACATCTTCAGGATCCATGGACTGCCCGTGGACATGGTCTCCGACCAGGGCCCTTAGTTCTCGTTCCCAGTTCTGGAAGGCGTTCTGCACCCTCATTGGGTCATCGGCCAGCCTGTCCTCTGGGTTCCACCCCCAGTCCAATGGCCAGTCAGAGCGAGCCAACCAGGACCTCGAGACTACTCTGCGCTGCCTGGTCTCTGCCAACCCTACCACCTGGAGCCAGCAGCTTGTGTGGGTGGAATACGCCCGCAACAACCTTCCCTGCTCTGCCACGGGCCTATCGCCATTTGAGTGTTGCCGTTGTCGTCGTACCTGGAGGAGACCCCGGTCGGCCCACCTCAAGACCACCTCTAGGTATCGACAACAAGCGGCTCCCCGGTATCGTCTTAGGCAGAAGGTATGGCTATCCACCCGGGATCTGAGCCTCCGGGTGGAATCCCCGCAAACTCTCCCCCTGGGTTTATCGGCCTGTTTCCCATCTCTAAAATTATTAGCCCCTCTGCTATTAGTCTTCTGTTGCCCCGTACCCTTCGTATACACCCCACCCTTCATGTGTCCATGAAAGGACACATGTCTCACAGCCCTTTGTCTCCTGTTACTGACCCCTGCCTGCCCTTGACCTGTATTTTGCCTGCCCCTGTTGGATTAATAAACTGTTGTTAATTCGATGTTGTCTGCATCTGGGTCTTACCTTGAAACGTGATAGTATCAGATGACCTGGCCTCCACAATCACCCGACCTCAACCAAATTGAGATGGTTGCGGATGAGTTGGACCGCAGAGTGAAGGAAAAGCAGCCAACAAGTGCTCAGCATAGGTGGGAAATCCTTCAAGACTGCTGGAAAAGCATTCCAGGTGAAGCTGGTTGAGAATGCCAAGAGTGTGCAAAGCTGTCATCAAGGCAAAGCGTGGCTACTTTGAAGAATGTAAAATCTAAAATATATTTTTTGGTTATTACATGATTCCATGTGTGTTTTTTCATAGTTTTGATGTCTTCACTATTATTCTACAATGAAAATACAGAAAAACCCTTGAATGAGTAGGTGTGTCCAAACTTTTGACTGGTACTATATATATATATATATATATATATATATATATATATATATATATATATATATATATATATATATATATATAGATAGATAGATAGATAGATAGATATGTCTAAAGCAGCATGTACAGCAGAAGGCACATTTATGCTCTAATGGTTTTCCGTACTTCAACTAAACAACCTTTTAACACTTTTCTCTCATGCAACAAGAAATACCTCACACACACAACTGTTTCTGGCTCGGGCTGCAAATGTACGGAATGACTAGTATGTCTGCCACCTACAACCACAGAAATGGTTGGATCTCACCTGTCTGAATACCTGTCGTGGTTATCAGTTATGTCTAAGGTGTGGCAGGGAGAGTAGATAAAAACATGTACTATCTGTGATTCAGTAGAGTCATCTGATGAGTGTTCACCTGTAGTAGGAGTATAAGGGGTTTAAGGTTAACGGCTGTCACTCTACAGTATATGCAAACTATCTGAGGTTCAGGGAAATAATCTGATCATCTGATAAAAGGGCGTTCACACTGGATTAGAAGGGGTGTAACGTAACACCCATGCACACTCCCTTAGTGACAGGAGAGATGGACCCAATGCATACAGTATGCCTTACTCTAGCCTTTGAACCCTCTACTGACTTATTGACTAAGTGACTGAAGCTCAACGGTTCATGATGAATTAAGATTGCAAGTTCAGTTTGCAAAGGTTTGTGGCCCACCAAGTGAACAAAACAGATGTTTTCTAACCAGGACCCATTTAGCAGCTGTGAAACGCTGCTCCATATGGATGTCCTGAAAATTCATTACCAGTTCGAAAGACATCCATTTTCACAATGTGATGTAGCTTAGAAAGTAAGCTATAACAACAACATAGTTTACAGCAGAGACCTGTGGAGCATTGCAGGAGGATATAGATAGGTTTTAAATGAGCCATTTGGAAGCTGGGGATAATTAGGTGGCCATGGTAATATGGTAGGCCAGGTTAGGAATTTGGCTCAGACATTACCCTTACTCTTAAAAAGTGTGATTATGAAGTATTGTAAATGTTTGTATGTCCCAAACCGTCTTCAACAGTATAATAATGGTTTACTGGTTTAAAATGGCATGTCAGGTATGTGGAAGCCAAAACGTGACCAGTTACTGAGATCATGCTAAAGAGTTTAACAGCAGTTAATCCTTTGAACTGGTTTGGATTAATACCATAATAACCTACAAATCAGGGCTCTAGTCTCAGAGATAATGCCTAATGATATCATGCTCAGACAAAACCCTCTTGGTGTTAACACAGTACTGTGTGCTACAGTGTGTTTTAAATGATACCTGCAGGTCCCACTGTTGGTTTAATAAAGCTTAACAAAATGCCTAAAGGAATAGGTAAAGAAAAACATATGTCAGCTGTCAGAATTGCTTGTGCTCTTTTGCTGCAGAAAACATGTAGAGCAATGAATTTACTGTAAGAGGGGCAACGGGTTAAGGAGTATGAACTAAAGGTCTTCAGTAGCACTGTCGGGATCAAGATCAACACTTGACCTCTCAGGTTTTTACTTGTTTACTTATCCTTGCTCACTGCCTGCTTGCCTGATCCCCTCAGTTAATTGCGTGCCTCGTTCCTTGCAAATGTCGTGCGACGAAACTGCTTCCTCGGCTTGTGGGAGCAACGCACCGCAGTGTCCTGACTGGAACAGGCTGGGCTGCATTCTCCGTGTGCATTCACTCACATTTTGTGATCGGTTGTCCCAGGCACACACACAGAAGAGCTTGCTGCACTGTATTGTTTTCATCCTGTTAACGACGACACTAGCAATCGCCCTCATCATAGACAGCAAACCATCAACGCCCTCTATACCAGGTGGATAGGCAGCGGGCCAGCGCTGCGTGGGTGTGTGTGATGGTAAGAGCCCTAACAGCCCCGTGTGGCTGCTAACTTCCACATGCTCTAGTTTTCCCTTTGATATGCTTGTTAGGTCTCACCTGGTTTCACATTTCGGTCTGTTGGATGTGTGGATCTAACCTTTCTCCCCTCTCTCTCGTCCCTGTCCGAGTAGACTGCACTTTGACTCTCTCTACTAGTATGCACTTGTTATAGACCAAAGTCAAAACCACAGCACTGGCAAGCTCTGAGGGAAACACTTCAATGAGAGAACATTATTTTTGCCCATGAAGTGTTTCCATGGTGATATTGTACTATAGACTCTAGACTGACACAGTGTTTGTAGCAGGTTTAAGTGTGACCTCATATTAATGATCCCTAGATCCTGTCTGTGAATGGTACAATGCAGGTGAGGCTGTTTACACAGAAAGGAAGAGAAATCCTTTATTGATGCAACAAGTAAATCCCACATCTGCTGCCTTAATCACATATTGAGGTAGATTGAGAGTGCAAAGGACTAGAAAGGACTTGAAAGTGCCAACTCCAAGAGAGAGAGAGAGAGAGAGAGAGACGAATAGAGATGACTACGAGTTGTGTTACCTTGACTCACATTCCAAACACCCTGTGAGAGCGGCTTAAACTGAATGTTTTATTGTGTTTTTTCCGTCAGACGTTCCCCGGCTTCTTTAGATGCCGCACCCACACCTTAACTACCTTAACCATACGTCTTATCTTATTACCTCACCTGACTTAAAGCTTGTATTGTTATGACGTATGTTCTGGTGCCAAAATGTCTAAGATCTTGGTTAGATGAATTGATCATGGAAATAACACCCTCACATTACTTGACGTAAAGTCATAAAAAAGTCAGTGAAAGATTGAAAGAAAGCTTGATGATTGCCATGACGAATCAACACACACTTGGTGACTCCTATAACAAGTAGGACGTTGGCGTCAACTTCAAGAGGACGAAAAAGTTGTGACCTGCGAGAATGTTTGGAAAATGATCTCACTTGCCCCCCCAGAAAACACACACACACACACACACACACACACACACACACACACACACACACACACACACTCACTCACTCACTCACAAAACTGGCCAATGAGAGGGTAGTGGTAGTCAAGGGAGGAGTTGAGCAACCCATGTGACACAGCACAAAGTTCAGTGTTTATTACAGGCTGTTGATCTGGTGAGTCAGTGGATAGACATTGGTTTCTCCTTATTAATTAAAGGGTAGTATTAGTAGATACTAGATATGTTGTTTACACACACACGCACGTGCAAACAAACACGCACATACGCAAACACACACAAACACAGACACACTCACACAAACAGAGAGTGTTGTCGCATTGTGTGCCTGGATCAGAGAACACAAAGGGCCTCAGAGCGCTGGTGATGTAAGCAACAGTGTGTCCAGCGAGTGAGCGCTTTGCTTTACCCCAGCACTGCTGCAGGCCGTGTTTGGGGCGGAAAGAACAGGGACAGTACCACAATGCAGGGTCTCAACAGCCGTCTGGGAGGGGAGAATCAGGAGCAGCTCGCTGCAGTGACCAGGGACTACTGAGACTGGTGCTTATCTTACCACTGCCAACACACGGTGCTGCCTAGCTTAGAGAGTTAGAGAGAGAGAGAGAGAGAGGGACGCCACATTGCCTCACAGGTGAGTATTGCTGGGTAAATATTTACCCAGTACCAGCACCGTGTGTTGGTAAATATTTGCCCAGTAACCACCTCATGGGTCCGTCATCTCACCAGTATCGGTGGCAGGCAGGGTGCCGCCTGCCAGGGTTGCAAAGTGGGTAGAAGTGACTGTGGTGTAGACGTATGCTGCAATAGTAGTGAAAGAGTTTTTGGATAGCATAAGTAGTTACCGTACGTTTGGGTTGACACTTTGTGTCAGACAATCTTCTGAGTTGGCGAGGCTGTAAGTGTTTGATAGCACCCCTGAGAGGATTCTGTGTGTGTTATTTGGGTGTACACTGCATGGGAGCGCCATGGATTTTCTGCAGGACTCTCAGTGGACAATGCAGGGTCTCAACAGCCGTCTGAAGGGCTTCCTGGAGCAGGTAAACAAGCTGCAAGAGGCAAACTGGCATCTGGAGGGCCAGATTGCAGACTGGGGCCTGAGGAACGCCCCGCACCCCCAGGAATGGACCCAGCAGGAAAGGACAGTGGACGATCTCCGTGCCCAGGTGAGACTGGCATCTATTACCTTTTTAATTGGTTCAAACATTGAGCCCTGAGGGACCCCAACTCATTAAACAGTGGTTTTTGTTATGTCCACCGACAGTACCTTTGTTTGCCAGTGATTATGCTGAGGTACTGTAATGCCTAGATTTGTTTGAGCTGGTGTGTTCTGGCCATTCAGTAGCTAGTAGGACTGACTTTTAGAGTCTAACTTGTACTGTATATTATCCGTATAATTTTTTACCAGAGTAGAGCAAAGCAGATGATATGTCTCTGAAAATAGCTGGCAAAGCATCTTTACTTCAAAGGTGTTTTCTTGCGTGCAGGGTTTTGGCTTTGAGACAGATACAGTACTGATTGAGCAAACCAGTTATTAATGATTTTCAGTCCTAGCGATGATTACACTTAATATCAGTCGAAGTAAAACAGACATATGACAAAGTGGTTTCAACCAAGACAATGTCAACTCTTACAGAGGATGAGAAGTAGTGTCATACTGTATGTCAGGACATTTGGAAACAAGCCATCACTCCAATGTCACACTCAAGAATGTGGATCCTTTTATTGCTTTAAAGGCCGTTGCCCTAGTAGACCATTAACACAGGCTGCTGTAATTGTCAGCTCGCTCGCATGAGCTGATTGGAGGTTTTGCAACCACTCCTTGATTTATGGTCTCTGAATGTGAATGGAGACAAAGGCAAAGAAAGCACCAAGATCTGACCTATTAGTATTGAATCCAACGGGAGGGTTGACTTTTATGCCCAATTTCACTTTCAGTGAGAGTGTTGTGTAAATATGAGCGATTGCAAATCCATTGATCATCATTAAGACCCATCATGCATAGCAGCACTGATACGATATCTGCAGGCTTTACCATGTGAGAACATGTCATGTACAAATGTACATACAGTTGAAGTCTGAAGTATACATACACCTTAGCCAAATACATTTAAACTCAGTTTTTCACAATTCCTAGTAATCCTAGTAAAAATTCCCTCTCTTAGGTCAGTTAGGATCACCACTTTATTTTAAGAATGTGAAATGTCAGAATAATAGTAGAGAGAATTATTTATTTCAGCTTTTGTTTCTTTCATCACATTCCCAGTGGGTCGGAAGTGCACATACACTCAATTATTATTTGGTAGCATTGCCTTTAAATTGTTTAACTTGGGTCAAACGTTTCGGGTAGCCTTCCACAAGCTTCCCACAATAAGTTGGGTGAATTTTGGCCCATTCCTCCTGACAGAGCTAGTGTAACTGAGTCAGGTTTGTAGGCCTCCTTGCTCGCACACGCTTATTCAGTTCTGCCCACAAATTTTCTATAGGATTGAGGTCAGGGCTTTGTGATGGCCACTCAAATACCTTGACTTTGTTGTCCTTTAGACGTTTTGCCACAACTTTTGAAGTATGCTTGGGGTCATTGTCCCTTTGGAAGACCCATTTGCGACCAAGCTTTAACTTCCTGACTGATGTCTTGAGATGTTGCTTCAATATATCCACATCATTTTCCTTCCTCATGATGCCTTCTATTTTGTGGGGTGCACCAGTCCCTCCTGCAGCAAAGCACCCCCACAACATAATGCTGCCACCCCCGTGCTTCACGGTTGGGATGGTGTTCTTCGGCTTACAAGCCTCTCCCTTTTTCCTCCAAACATAATGATTGCCATTATGGCCAAACAGTTCTATTTTTGTTTCATCAGACCGGAGGACATTTGTCCAAAAGGTACGATCTTTGTCCCCATGTGCAGTTGCAAACTGTAGTCTGGCTTTTTATGGCGGTTTTGGAGCAGTGGCTTCTTCCTTGCTGAGCGGACTTTCAGGTTATGTCGATATAGGACACATTTTACTGTGGATATAGATACTTTTGTACCTGTTTCCTCCAGCATCTTCACAAGGTCCTTTTCTGTTGTTCTGGGATTGATTTGCACTTTTCGCACCAAAGTACGTTCATCTCTAGGAGACAGAATGCGTTTCCTTCCTGAGCGGTAAGACGGCTGTGGGGTTCCATGGTGTTTATACTTGCGTACTATTGTTTGTACAGATGAACGTGGTACCTTCAGGAGTTTGGAAATTGCTCCCAAGGATGAACCAGACTTGTTCTGAGGTATTGGCTGATTTCTTTTGATTTTCCCATGATGTCAAGTAAAGAGGCACTGAGTTTGAAGGTAGGCCTTGAAATACATTCACAGGTACACCTCCAATTGACTCAAGAAGCTTCTAAAGCCATGACATAATTTTCTGGAATTTTCAAAGATGTTTATTGGCACAGTCAACTTAGTGTATGTAAACTTCTGACCCACTGGAATTGTGATACAGTGTATTATAAGTGAAATAATCTGTCTGTAAACAATTGTTGGAAAAATTACTTGTCATGCACAAAGTAGATGTCCTAACCAACTTGCCAAAACCATAGTTTGTTAACAAGACATTTGTGGAGTGGTTGAAAAATGAGTTTTAATGACTCCAACCTAAGTGTATGTAAACTTCCAACTTCAAATGTATGTGGGACATTTCCTCACACTTTCGCCTGGACTAATACCTGGAATGTTGGCTTCTATGGAACCCAGGACTCCCTGGAAAACAGTGGCGATTGTTGCTGAGTGGACTATCCTGGCTAAATCCATCAAATCAAATGAAAAATGTATGACTTGACATACGCATAACTGATAACATTCTTCAAATCTTCCTTTGACATGAATTCATGATTTATAGTAACAATTGTCTTTGTTATGTGCATCTTCCTCAAGTCCAGTTTCAGTCCTAGACTAGTGTTATTGTTGTGGGTTTAAGTTTCAGGACCTGGTGCCACCCTCATTCTATTTAGAAGCAGTGAACAACCAGCCACAATAACGAATACTGGTACCCCTTGTATATAGCCAAGTTATCATTACTCATTGTGTATTTATTCCTTGTGTTATTATTTTTCTATTTCTCTGTTCATTGTTGGGAAGGGCCTGTAATTAAGTATTTCACTGTTAGTGTACACCAGTTATTTACAAAACGTGACAAATGCCTTTTGATGTGATTTCATTTGAAATCAATCAGTTAATGTTTAGATGGAGAAGTGCCCTTCTGGGAGAAAACAACATACTGATATCTGGTTTGTACTCTCTCAGGGCTATGAATCAACACAGTCAGAGATGAATAACTGGCAGAGCTAAGATAATGGAACGGGTAATTACAATGAAAATATGATTATAATCTTTGAGGCAGTTCTGTGAGAAAAAACACAACACAATAAGTTCCAGTTATTCCTGGCTTTCCTCCTTCCAAATGGGTGTGTTTTGCTTTGAGTAAGCATTGTGATATTGTGATTGGCAAAGGAAGAGTCCACATTGAAACTCTTTTTGCTCAAAATGGCCCTAGGTTATACAGTAAACATTTCCATATCAAAGATGCAAGGGATTTTGGATAACATTAGTTTAAGTTTCATGTACTTAAATTGCAGTTAACGCCAAACATTTAGGGTTTTTTCAAGTACTAGAATTACTGTGAGAGGCTCTTCGGCTTTAATATCTGTGCCACAACTGCTTCAGGCCTTGTCTCAATGAACCCAAATCGTGGGACGTCATCATGTAATACAAGCTGTTGGCAATCTGACATGAACAGGCAGAATATTATTATGCAGTCTTTTAAATTAATGTGAAGTGGATCAACCTCAAGTGATATTTTTCTCTCAGAATAAAGAGCATTTCAAACTGGCTTGTCGAAATTGACAAAAGGGATACTTCAGGATTATGGCAATGAGGCCCCCTTTATCTACTTCCCCAGAGTCCGATGAAATCGTGGATACCATTGTTATGTCTCTGTGTCCAGTATGAAGGAAGTTAGAGGAAGTTTCCTGAGTCAATGCTAACTAGCGTTGACTGGAAGTATATGGGTATCTGCTAGCATGCTGGTAAATACCCGTAGACTTCCAGTCATTGCTCTAACACTAGGTAGCGTTGGCTCGCAAAACCTCCTCTAACTTCCTTCATACTGAACACAGAGACATAACAATGGTATCCACGATTTCATCTGACTCTGGGGAAGTAGATAAAGGGGCCTCATTGCCAAAATCCCAAAGTATCCCTTTATCTTATTCTATCTTATCTCTGTTCCAACTTCCTTTCTTTGATGAACTTTCAAAGGCTTCTATCTTCCTGCTTGTGCCAGTGTATTAGCCTTGTCCCATACTCTATGTGCTGTAGCCAACTCTTCCATTGCTCAATGTCATGCCACACAGTATGAGATGAGGCTAGTGGAATTCAAGGAAGCAAAACCTTTATTACAGTTGTTCTATTGTGATAAGCCTCACCCACATGTTTTCACTTTTTGAGAAAGGCCCCATTTGATGCGGCACCTGGTAATGTGAACTTCCAGTGTACTGAGGTGTATTCGTATGTGATTTCATGTTTCATTGTGGTTTTTTCTACCTGTTGGGCCAATGACATTACATGGATCAACAAGATTGAACACATTCTGAAATCGATCATGTTTCTCACGCATCTTATTCACTTCCTTGTTATTTTGTCTTGTGTGTGTTGACTGTGTTTTGGTTCTGTAGGTTGGTAAACTGCTGATGGAGAATGCAGAACTGGTGCTGCAGTCTGACCACATGATGTCCAGGGCTTCTACCATCCAGGCCAGGTCAGTAGTGTTCGGGACATTCTAGGTGAGGCCTAGAATACTATACTAATACAGTAACACATTCCCTCATAGTATTTATTTTCATCATATCTAAAGAAAACATAGATATACCATAGCAGTTGTGAATGCCTTCTGGAAAAAATCTTATTTTAAGAGCAAAAATCCATCAAATCCTACACCTACTGTTAGTGTAATACTAACAACCAATTTCAGTCTATAACACTTTAAATGCACCTCTTGAATAACAATCAGATATTTTATTTTCCCCTGCAGCGATACTTTATCTCTTCTCTACTGTGGCAGCAGTACAGTCCGCGGTTTGTTATAACTCGGCTAGTTCCCACTCCAAATCGCAGCCCGGCTGTGTTGTGCCTGGTCGGCACTTTCACATCTGTATTGATGCAGAGTGACACACTGGCCCCTCTGCTACAGCCAGAGATCTGCGTCCCAAATGGCACCCTAATTCTTATTTAGAACACTACTTTTGACCAGGGACCGTCAGGGTACCCATCAGGTGTGGTCAAAAGTAGTGCACTAAATAGGGAATAGGGTCCCATTTGGGACCCAGCCAGAGATCCATTAACCCCTGAAGGGCAAGGGAGGGCAACAACATGCAGGCAGCTATGGGCTATGAGTACACACCTACTCTATGTATATACTGTGTCCTGCTGGCCTTACCTGGGTCACTGTCATGATGTTGTCTGCAACTCTGTGTCACAAGGTTTATATTGTATTTAAAAATATATATATTTTTTGGAAAGTACCCTGACTAGTAGACCCAGAGTAGGGTACATTCAGTAGATCTACATTGAAAAACATTTCCCTGTGTAACCATCACCACCTCTTGGTAAAGTGTAGGCCTATAGCTGCTTTGCATAGACCACTGTGGTCAAGGCTAATTACAAGTCAATATCCCCGACTGAAACAGGGTAACAGGAACTACCTGTCCAGTAAGAAACACACTTTTTTTTCTTCAGTTTTCCCATTTCAAAAAGTTTTAAAACATTTTCCATTCAGTGTTCTAATGAACACAACCCAGTTAATAGGATGAGATGTGTTCTGTGTCCTGTCATAGATGTGAGTTGGAAGAGAGGCAGACCAAGTGTCTGGAGCAACAGGTGGCTCTGCTGAGGGAGAACAAGACGAGGGTGGAGCATACCAATGTGCAGCTGGAGGCGGAACTACACAACTCCATGACAGAGCTGCAGGACCTGCACCAGGACTATGTGGTACGGTCTTGTGCCAGTGTCCGTGCGGTTGTGTACACCTGCATTCTTTCAGTAAAGACATCTGTAAAAAGGTTGAATAAATGTGGCCATGGATGTGTTACTCATTTTAAGGTTGAATGTTACATTAGTTTGTAAGATAGCCTTAACTTTCGGCTATTTACTGTTATGCAAGGTTTGTCTACATTGAAATGTGGTTACCATGATTACATAATCCTGTGGTTGAAGTTTCACCCTCAAAACGACATATTACGTTGCTTTCTTTCTTCAAATCCAATGTATTTCCCACATAGATTCCACATCACAAAATGTAGAAAAATTACATTGAAACAACATTGATTCAATCAGTTTGTGCCCAGTGGGAAGTGACTCTGGCAGGGTTATCCAACTCTACATCTTGTTCCAATTAGGAGGGAATTCGTTTACTTTTTACTGATCAGCATCCAGTGTGTTTGCACAGTATACTCCACCTTTGATAATTCCCATTGTCTCATTATTTTTTTTATGTTTATGTACGGAGGGGAGAGACAAAAAAAAGAGAGAAAGAGAGGAGAGAGAAAGAGAGAAGGAAGAGAGAGAGACATTAAATCAAATCACGTTTTATTTGTCACATACACATGGTTAGCAGATGTCAATGCGAGTGTAGCGAAATGCTTGTGCTTCTAGTTCCGACCATACAGTAGTATCCAAGAGAGTTGAGATAAGAGAGAAAGAGAAAGAGAGAAGAGAAAGAGAGAGAAGAGAGAGAGAGAGAAAGCAAGAGAAGGAAAATAGAGCGAGACAGAAGAAAGGTGAAACAAGAGAGAAAGAGAGAAAGACACAAGAAAGCTACTGTAAAGAAAGAGCAGCGTCTCAGAACACCTTCTCCTTATTAGCCCATTAACCGGAAGAATGCCTACTCCTGTTTTCTCACACCTCCCCTATTGACCTCAGGGGAAAGGCTTGTTAGGTTTCACACCATCCTTTCCCTTTCAATGCTTTCCTGTCATCCTCCCACCCTTCTCTCTCTCTCTTTCTCTTTTACTAACCCCTTTTTATTCCTGCTGACTAATACTCCCCTTCCCTTCCTCCACGTCTTTACGTGATCCAGCTTCTCTCTCCCACACACACACACACACACACACACTGTCCCAGACTCACAGGCTCAATAACAGACTCTACCCCTCCCCTGCATTGCGTGTGTCTGCTCTCACACTGTTCTCTCTCTCTCTCGCTCTCTTCCTCTGCCCTCGTTCTCTCTCTGTTCCTTTTTCTCCTTCTCTCTCAGATCCATCACCGCTCGCTGTCACACACACACTCTTGTATAGTCTCCTACATTCATATATCTCCCTGTCTCTCTCTCTCCCACTTCTCTCTCCCTCTCTCTGGTTGGCTCATTGTTCCAGGCAGCCCGTGCTCTGCAGCAGCAGCAGCAGGCCGACTCCTGTGATGCGCTGCTAGTGACGGCCACAGCGTGGGAGGAGGATGGCACAGGGATGGAGCTCTCCCAGCTCCTCGACCGAATCAGGACGCAGTGCGACCGCCTCAGCCTCACCGGTCTAAATCAAGTCCCAGATGACCGACACCCTGGCCTGGCCGCCGGCCCAAATCAAACTCCATGCTCCGCTGCCGGGCCAAGCCGTTTCGGAGCCACACTCAGACCCCGAGCCCATGGAGGATCTCTCCCGCAGGTACGCAGTGTCCCACTGCCTTCGTCCCTCC
The DNA here is from genome assembly GCA_030435695.1 of Brachymystax lenok tsinlingensis. NCBI lineage: Eukaryota > Metazoa > Chordata > Actinopteri > Salmoniformes > Salmonidae > Brachymystax > Brachymystax lenok. The sequence goes on along the minus strand of CM059812.1, from coordinate 7,341,612 downwards.
CGCTGTCTATATTTCCTTCCTTCCATCCATCCCTCTCTCTATCTTTCCTTTCATCCTCCATTCGCCCCCTGCCACCTAGTCACACCCTGATCATAGCTCGCCTCGGCTGTTTCCAGGCAACGCAGTGACATGTGGTGAGATAAGAAGAGTTTGTTTATTTTGATTTGTTGTACTGAATTAGTGTCGGAGCTCTGAGACGGTCTGAGGTCTGAGATGGGTTGTTTACCTCTATCCCTCTTTCTCTCTCTCCTTCTCTTTCTCTCTCCTCCTGTGTATCCTCATAACACCCCTACACATACAGAAAGGTACCCCATAGACAATCCATTACCTCCAAAGAAGAGATCAACTTTTACTCCGATATTGAAACGCTGCTCCATACAGCCTCTTTAGATATTGATACGTCGTAAACCACATTGTAATACATCACTTGTAACGGGCCTCTCTGATTTGCTTACTGCATCAGCTGAGGACAGTATTCTTTTCAGTCTTTGAAATAGGAGCATTTGGATTTCAGTTGAAAATGATAACTTGCAATTGGCATGTAGCATATAGCCACCTTCCATAGCTGTTGGTTCAACAACGTCACATCGGATGGGGACAGTATTTCAGACTTTGAAATAGTAGCACTTTGATTTCAGGGAATATGATATATTTAGCAAATGACCTATAGCTTTCTCTCATAGCTATGTTGTTTTCAATAATCACGCAGCCTGTCTAGTCAGTTTTGCTTATTACCCATGACATTATATTTCTGCTCATATTTCAGGTTTTGAAAAAAGGAGCATTTCGGTTTCAATGGAATAGGGGGAATAGAATGAGTCACTCATCATGGCTGTGTTGTTTCCGTCTGGTCAGTTTTACCGTCTGTGGCACACTGGCTGCATCCAAATTGGCACCTTATTCCTTAGTTAGTGCACTACTTTTGACCAGGGCCCATAGGGCTCCCATAGGGCTCTGGTCTAAAGTAGTGTAATTTTTAGGGAATAGGGTTCCATTTGGGATGCAGCTAGTGACTTTGATGTGACAGGCGTGATTAAGCACCTTGGCCCATGGCTGCAGGCAGACAGCGACTGGTACTTAGCCAGCGTCTGCTCTACAGAATGACTTTGTTTGTTGCCCTCCTAGTTAAAGCCCCCTTATGTCAGAGTGGACTGGAGACTGGAGTGGAATACAGCCCTGTTACAGCCTGGTTCCAGATCTGTCGGGGAAGCAGATTTGGCTGAAGCACATACAGTGCATTCGGAAAGTATACAGACCCCTTGACTTTCTCCACATTTTGTTACGTTACAGCCTTATTCTAAATTAGATTACTTTTTTAAAACATCCTCATCAATCTACACACAATACCCCATAATGACAAAGCAAAAACAGGTTTTTAGAACATTTTGCAAATGTATTAAAAATAAAAACAGAAATATATTTTTTAAATAAGTATTCAGACCCTTTGCTATGAGACTTGAAATTGAGCTCAGGTGCATCCTGTTTCCATTGATCATCCTTGAGACGTTTCTACAACTTGATTGGAGTTCACCTGTGGTAAATTCAATTGATTGGACACATATCTGTCTATATAAGATCCCACATTTGACAGTGCATGTCAAAGCAAAAACCAAGCCATGAGGTCAAAAGAATTGTCTGTAGACCTCCGAGATAGGATTGTGTCAAGGCATAAATCTGGGGAAGCCACTCCTCAGTAAAAGGCACATGACAGCCCGCTTGGAGTTTGCCAAAAGGCACCTAAAGGACTCTCAGACCATGAGAAACAAAATTCTCTGGTCTGATGTAACCAAGGTTGAAGTCTTTGGCCTGAATGCCAAGCTTCACGTCTGGAGGAAACCTTACACCATCCCTACAGTGAAGCATGGTGGTGGCAGCATCATGCTGTGGGGATGTTTTTCAGCGGCAGGGACTGGGAGACTAGTCAGGACCAAGGGAAAGATGAACGGAGCAAAGTACAGAGAGATCCTTGATGAAAACCTGCTCCAGAGTGCTCAGGACCTCAGACTGGGGCGAAGCTTCACCTTCCAAACAGGACAACGACCCTAAGCACACAGCCAAGACAATGGAGGAGGTGCTTCGGGACAAGTCTCTGAATGTCCTTGAGTGGCCCAGCCAGAGCCCAAACTTCAACCCAATTTAACATTTCTGGAGAGACCTGAAAATAGCTGTGCAGTGACGCTCCCCATCCAACCTGACAGAGATTGTGAGGATCTGCAGAGAAGAATGGGAGAAACTCCCCAAATACAGGTGTGCGAAGCTTGTAGCATCAAACCCAAGAAAACTCAAGGCAGTAACCGAAGGTGCTTCAGCAAAGTACTGAGTGAAGGGTCTGAATACTTAGGTAAATGTCATATTTCAGTTTCAAAATCTAAAATCTAAAAACCAGTTTTTGCTTTGTCATTATGGGGTATTGTGTGTCGATTGATGAGGACATTTTCTTTAATCCATTTTTTAATAGGGCCTGAGTGGGGGTCTGAATACCTTCTGAATGCACTGTACATACTGTATGGGACAAAGCTAACTAGCTATTATGTTATGCTTACTGTAAAATGACTGGTTAAGGTTAACATTTACAATAATTAACCCTAATATGTTCTTGTTTACATGGTAATTACAGAGTAATATTATGATGTCCACAAGTTCGAGGAATCCATTGAGCACAATCGTCAGTTTCATGTTTAACTAACAAACTTGATTCAACATGTTTGTGCCCTGTGGGAGTCTGTGGGAAAAATGATTACAGGTATATTTATAAAGGTGTGAAGCCTATTTACAATGTTTCATCAAGTTTTGGTTTAGAGTTGTTTTACTTTCTGTACCTGATAGTTCATCAGTTCGTGTTAACGCCCAAGGCGTCAGATTACCCACACCAACCTGTCCCACATGTGCCCGGAGTCCTCTGGCTCTGTGCCAATGTGTGTGGGTACCAGTTTTTATGAGTGTGTGTGTGTGTCCCTGAGTTCCATGTGAACTGTTCCTGTTTGTGTGTGTGTCAGCACCTATCTCCATCAGAACTTTATTTTTGTGTTCTTCCATGTGAATGATGTGTGTGTGTGTGTGGGTGCGTGCATGCGTACTTGCGTGCGCACGTGTAGGTGTGTGTGTGTGCGTGTGTGTTATATGACCTCCTTCTCTCTCCCCCCAGCTCGATGCAGAAGAGGCAGCCTGGGCCCAGGTGAGCCTCGGAGGGACTGCCCTGAGGGAGGCGCGGGAAGAGCTAGCCGAGGCCAGGAAACAGTGGCACTGCCTGCAGGTGGAGATCGAGTCCCTACATGCTCTGGTGAGCACACACACACGCACACAGACACACCACTGTAGCCTCAGCATTGCGGCAGACACATACAGTACTTTCCTGTCTCTGCCAAACACCCATAATGGATCAGTAGAGTTTGGAGAACATTCATCTTTATTGATTCTGAAACACTATTGGTGATTCTCTCACTCTTGTTCTCTGGCCTCTTCCCCCTCTACCCCGTCCCCTCTCACTCTCTCTTCTGTTCCACCTTCTGTGTCATCCTCTCATCACCTTTTGTCCCCATCTACCCTCTCCTCTATCATATTCCCTCTTTCCCCTCTACGCTGTCCGCCACCTTCTTCATCTGCTCTCGGCTCTCTCTCCCCCTCTCCATTTTTACAATTATTTAATCTCTCTGATCCTGCTATTTCCCTCTCTCCTCCATCTCCTCTCCCCTCCTCTCCCCTCTCTTCTCCATCTCATCTCCCCTCTCTCCTCCATCTCCTCTCCCATCTCCACTCTCCCCTCCTCTCCCCTCTCTTCTCCATCTCATCTCCCCTCTCTCCTCCATCTCCTCTCCGCTCTCCCCTCTCTCCTCTCCCCTCCTCTCCCCTCCATCTCCTCTCCCCTCCATCTCCCCTCTCTCCTCCATCTCCTCTCTCATCTTCCTTCTCGCCTCTCTCCTCCATTTACTCTCCCCTCTCTCGTCCATCTACTCTCCCCTCTCCCCCCTCTCCTCCATCTCCTCTCCCCTCCATCTCCCCTCTCCCCTCTCTCCTCCATCTCCTCTCTCATCTTCCTTCTCGCCTCTCTCCTCCATTTACTCTCCCCTCTCTCGTCCATCTACTCTCCCCTCTCCCCCCTCTCCTCCATCTCCTCTCCCCTCCTCTCTCCTCCATCTCCTCTCCCCTCTCTCCTCTCCCCTCTCTCCTCCATCTCCTCTCCCCTCTCCTTCATCTCCTCTCCCCTCCATCTCCTCTTCCCTCTCCCCTCTCTCCTCCATCTCCTCTCCCCTCTCTCCTCCATCTCCTCTCCCCTCCATCTCCTCTCTCATCTCCCCTCTCTCCTCTCCCCTCTCTCCTCTCACCTCAATCCTTCATCTCCTCTCCCTCTCTCTCCTCCATCTCCTTTCCCATCTCCACTCTCCCCTCTCTCCTCTCCTCTCATCTCCCCTCTCTCCTCCATCTCCTTTCCCATCTCATCTCCCCTCTCTCCTCTGCCCTCTCTCCTCCATCTCCTCTCCCCTCTCCGCTCTCCCCTCCCTCCTCTCCCCTCTCCCCTCCTCTCCTCTCTACTCCTCTCCCCTCTCTTCTCCATCTCATCTCCCCTCTCTCCTCTGCCCCCTCTCCTCCATCTCCTCTCCCCTCCATCTCCTCTCCTCTCCCCTCCATCTCCCCTCTCCCCTCTCTCCTCCATCTCCTCTTCCCTCTCCCCTCTCTCCTCCATCTCCTCTCCCCTCTCTCCTCCATCTCCTCTCCCCTCCATCTCCTCTCTCATCTCCCCTCTCTCCTCTCCCCTCTCTCCTCTCACCTCTCTCCTTCATCTCCTCTCCCCTCTCCCTTCTCTCCTCTCCCCTCTCTCCTCCATCTCCCCCCTCTCCTCCATCTCCTCTCCCCTCCATCTCCTCTCCCCTCTCTCCTCCATCTCCTCTCTCTCTTCTCTCCTCTCCCCTCCATCTCCTCTCCCCTCCCCTCTCTCCTCCATCTTCTCTCCCCTCTCTCCTCCGTCTCCTCTGCCCTCTCTCCTCCATCTCCTCTCCCCTCTCTTCTTTCCCCTCTCCCCTCCATCTCCTCTCCACTCTCTTCATCTCCTCTCTCGTCTCTCGTCCATCTACTCTCCCCTCTCTCCTCTCTCCTCCATCTCCTCTCCACTCTCTCCCCTCTCTCCTCTCCCCTCTCTCCTCTCCCCCTCTCTTCTCCATCTCCTCTCCCCTCTCTCCTCCATCTACTCTCCCCTCTCTCCCCTCTCCTCTGCCCTCTCTTCTCCATCTCCTCTGCCCTCTCTCCTCTATGTCCTCTCCCCTCTATCTCCTCCTCTCCCCTTTCTCCTCGATCTCCTCTCCCCTCTCTCCTCTCACCTCTCTCCATCATCTCCTCTCCTCCATCTCCTCTCCCTTCTCTCCTCTCCCCTCTCTCCATCTCCCTTCTCTCCTCTCCCCTCTCTCCTCCATCTCCCCCTCTCCTCCATCCCTCTCCCTCCATCTCCTCTCCCCTCTCTCCTCCATCTCCTCTCTCATCTCCCCTCTCTCCTCTCTCCTCTCCCCTCCATCTCCTCTCCCCTCCCCTCTCTCCTCCCCTCTCTTCTTTCCCTCTCCCTCCATCTCCTCTCCACTCTCTCCTCCATCTCCTCTCCCGTCTCTCGTCCATCTACTCTCCCCTCTCCCCTCTCTCCTCCATCTCCTCTCCACTCTCTCCCCTCTCTCCTCTCCCCTCTCGCCTCTCCCCTCTCTCCTCCATCTACTCTCCCCTCTCTCCCCTCTCCTCTGCCCTCTCTTCTCCATCTCCTCTCCCCTCTCTCCTCTATGTCCTCTCCCCTCTATCTCCTCCTCTCCCCTTTCTCCTCGATCTCCTCTCCCCTCTCTCCTCTCCTCCATCTCCTCTCCCTTCTCTCCTCTCCCCATCTCCCCTCTCTCCTCTCACCTCTCTCCTTTATCTCCTCTCCCCTCTCTCCTCTCCTCCATCTCCTCTCCCTTCTCTCCTCTCCCCTCTCTCCATCTCCCTTCTCTCCTCTCCCCTCTCTCCTCCATCTCCCCTCTCTCCTCCATCTCCCCTCTCTCCTCCATCTCCCCCCTCTCCTCCATCTCCTCTCCCTCCATCTCCTCTCCCCTCTCTCCTCCATCTCCTCTCTCCCTCTCTCCTCTCTCCTCTCTCCCCTCTCTCCTCTCCCCTCTCGCCTCTCCCCTCTCTCCTCCATCTCCTCTCCCCTCTCTCCTCCATCTACTCTCCCCTCTCTCCCCTCTCCTCTGCCCTCTCTTCTCCATCTCCTCTCCCCTCTCTCCTCTATGTCCTCTCCCCTCTATCTCCTCCTCTCCCCTTTCTCCTCGATCTCCTCTCCCCTCTCTCCTCTCACCTCTCTCCTTTATCTCCTCTCCCCTCTCTCCTCTCCTCCATCTCCTCTCCCTTCTCTCCTCTCTCCCCTCTCTCCATCTCCCTTCTCTCCTCTCCCCTCTCTCCTCCATCTCCCCTCTCCTCCATCTCCCTCTCCTCTCCATCTCCCTCTCCCCTCTCTCCTCCATCTCCTCTGTCATCTCCCCTCTCTCCTCTCTCCTCTCTCCTCCATCTGCTCTCCCCTCCCCTCTCTCCTCCATCTCCTCTCCCCTCTCCCCTCTCTCCTCCGTCTCCTCTGCCCTCTCTCTTCCATCTCCTTTCTCCTCCATCTCCTCTCCCCTCTCTCCTCCATCTCCTCTCCCCTCTCCCCTCTCTCCTCCGTCTCCTCTGCCCTCTCTCTTCCATCTCCTTTCTCCTCCATCTCCTCTCCCCTCTCTTCTTTCCCCTCTCTCCTCCATCTCCTCTCCACTCTCTCCTCCATCTCCTCTCCCCTCTCTCCTCCATCTCCTCTCCACTCTCTCCCCTCTCTCCTCTCCCCTCTCCCCTCTCTCCTCTCCACTCTCTCCTCCATCTCCTCTCCCCTCTCTCCTCCATCTACTCTCCCCTCTCCCCTCTCTCCTCCATCTCCTCTCCCCTCTCCCCTCTCTCCTCCGTCTCCTCTGCCCTCTCTCTTCCATCTCCTTTCTCCTCCTCTCCCCTCTCTTCTTTCCCCTCTCTCCTCCATCTCCTCTCCACTCTCTCCTCCATCTCCTCTCCCGTCTCTCGTCCATCTACTCTCCCCTCTACCCTCTCTCCTCCATCTCCTCTCCACTCTCTCCCCTATCTCCTCTCCCCTCTCTCCTCTCCACTCTCTCCTCCATCTCCTCTCCCCTCTCTCCTCCATCTACTCTCCCCTCTCTCCACTCTCCTCTGCCCTCTCTTCTCAATCTCCTCCCCCCTCTCTCCTTCATCTCCTCCCCCCTCTCTCTCCCCCTCTCCCCTCTCTCTCCTCTCCCCTCTCTCCTCCATCTCCTTTTTACTCTCTCCTTCATCTGCTCTCCCCTCTCTCCTCCATCTCCTCTCCCCTCTCTCTTCTCCTCTCCCCATCTCTTCTGCCATTTCTCTCCCTTTTCACCTGCTCCCTGCCTCCTCTCTCTGTCCCACATCATGTTCTCCTGTCCACCTCTCTCCCCCCTCCTTCCCGTCCCCAGGAGAAAGGTCTAGAGAGTTCCCTCCACCACACCAAGCTTCAGTACTCCAGCCAGCTGCAGGGCCTGTCCCAGGTCATCCAAGGCCTGGAGGGCGAGCTGGAGCAGGTGAGGGGCGGCCTGGCCACGCAGCAAGAGCGCCACGGTCAGCTGCTCAATACCAAGATGAGGCTGGAGAAAGAGATCGCCACCTACAGGCGCCTGTTGGAGCGCGAGGAGGGCAGGTGAGGGGGCTAATGGTCACAGACAGGGAAAATGTTGCACTAAAAATGAAATAGGATGCCATTTGGGACAGATCCTGGGGCAGATGTAGCAGAGGAGTTTTGGTGAACTTCATGGTGATGAGTAACCTTTCCGGAGATTTGACATGTGTTACCCCCAGAGCAAAAGGATTTACTCTAGAATGGAGCAGCTGAACTGCATTCGATTTCTGGTCAACTACACAGACATAGATGCTCACAGATGAATACACACTTACTAAGGGTGAGGTAGCTGATATAAAGGTATAACGTTATATCGTGATATTAAACCGTTTCAAGCTACAGGGCATATTCACACCAATGAGCTGGCAGGTTTTCCTAAACCGTACATAAGAGCCATAAAGCGCTGAGAGGTATAAAACGGCATGACCCCAAACGAACTTCTGCATTAAGAATGAAGATGGCTGAAATAAACAGACAGGATAAGCTTTCGTACAACATTAAAATGTCCAAACAGAAATTGTATCACAGTGAAGTTCTTAACGAGACAGTGAAGGAACTTGAAAGTATTTTGCTAGAGAAACTTTTTGAGGGCGCTATACATTTTAAAGAAAAGGGATCGAAAGTGAAGATCTGCGATGAGCAGGTGACCCTTTTAAGTTGCATGAACTCTCCTTGAGTTTGCAAATTAAACGAAATGAAGATGCCCCAGTTGCTTTTAACAGAACATGAAAACATGCTATAAAAACTGTCCCATAAGCGTCCCACGCCTATAATGATCCATCTTTTGTTTCCCATACGCACGTTCAGACAGTCAAAACCTCGTCAAAAAAGCACCGCCTTGTTCCCAAACATTTTCTATGAAATTAAACATCCAAAACCATCCAACAGGAGCTTAAAGGATGAAGTTAACTTAAAAAAAGGATTCCTCTTATTTTATCCATTTTGTTTCTCTGTCAAAACAGCTACACTTATGTGTTGAGTCTTTCTCTTTTGTTGAGGAGTGTGACAGATTACTTTCTTTACTGTTGCAGCTTAAGAAAGCCTTATCTGCATAGAGAATCAAACATAATTGCAGGTTGAGACAGAGAGGTTCTGGTGGTGACTCAATATAATAGCGAAACTGTTGGTTACTGGAAATTCACCAGACTTGTGCTAATGTCCACTGAGTATACAAAACATTAAAGACACCTGCTCATTTTTTTACCTTCATTTAACTAGGCAAGTCAGTTAAGAACAAATTCTTATTTTCAATGACTGCCTAGGAACAGTGGGTTAACTGCCTTGTTCAGGGACAGAACGACAGACTTTTTACCTTGTCAGCTCAGGGATTCGATCTTGCAACCTTTTGGGCTCTATTCCAACGCTCTAACCACTAGGCTACCTGCTGCTCTTTCCATGGCATAGACTGACCAGGTGAATCTAGGTGAAAGCTATGATCTCTTATTGATGTCATGTGTTAAATTCACTTCAATCAGTGTAGATGAAGGAGAGGAGACAGGTTAAAGAAGGATTTTTAAGCTTTGAGTGGGGTATGGTATTAGGTGCCAGGTTTGTGTCAAGAACTGCAACGCTGCTGGGTTTTTCACGCTCAACAGTTTCAAGAATCAAGAATGGTCCACCACCCAAAGGACATCCAGCCAACTTGACACAACTGTGAGGGGGTGTCCGTAATGTTTTGTACACTCAGTGTATTTACCTACATACAGTACAGGCAGACAGACAGCCATGCATGAAGGCAGACAGACATGCAGGAAGACAAACAGACAGACAGACAGACAGGCAGAAAGGGAGACAGACTGGCAGACAGACAGGTAGGAAGACTTTGAGTGTGCAGAAATCTTTGAGTGTGCAGAAATGGCTATAGTTATCCATGAAATATGTAGACAGCATCTGAGACAGCTGCCCGAAGGAGTGTCCCACACAGATTCCAGTGAGTCCTACTTATCATGTTTTCTCATCTATTCACAGGTACCTAGGTGGGCGTAACAGACAGGTCATGGGGCTGCGGCGCTGGAGGGGCCCCAAAAGAGAGCCAGGCCCCATAGGGGAGGAGCCCCAAGAGAATGGAGTGGAGGAGAACGGCCTCAGTGACCCTGCGTTGACCCCTGAGGAGCCACTGTCCGAGGCTCTGCCTGAGCGGTGGTCTGTTACAGAGAACGGCCTGAGGAAGAGCCCTGCACTAACACTGCAGAGGCAACAGAGCCTGGTCATCCTTACAGGTTGGGGATGTGGTCAGACACATACACACACAGAATGGTATACACACATTCATGTTAATGGTCATATACAGACTCGTATACACACAATCAGGCAGGAGTACCATACACACACACAGTATGCTAAATACAGTATGCTAAATACACTATATATACAAACATTTGTGGATTCGGATATTTCAGCCACACCCATTGCTGACATGCAATCTCCATAGACAAACATTGGCAGTAGAATGGCCTTACTGAAGATCTCAGTGACTTTCAACGTGGCACCGTCATAGAATGCCACCTTTCCAACAAGTCAGTTCGTCAAATTTCTGCCCTGCTAGGGCTGCCCCTAGTGGAAAGGTCTAGGAGCAACAATGGCTCAGCCGCGAAGTGGTAGGCAACACAAGCTCACAGAACGGGACCGCCGAGTGCTAAAGGGCATAGCGCGTAAAAATCGTCTGTCCTCGGTTGCAACACTCACTGCCAAGTTCCAAACTGCCTCTGGAAGCAACAAGCAAAATAACTGTTTGTCGGGAGCTTCATGAAAACGATTTCCATGGCTGAGCAGCCACACACAAGCCTAAGACACCACGCACAATGCCAAGCGTCGGCTAGAGTGGTGTACAGCTCGTGTAAAGTTTGGTGGAGGAGGAATAATAGTCTGGGGCTGTTTTCATGGCCCGGGCTAGGCCCCTTAGTTCCAGTGAAGGGAAATCTTAACGCTACAGCATTCAATGACATTGTAGACGATTCTGTGCTTCCAACTTTGGGGCAACAGTTTGGGGAAGGCCTTTTCCTGTTCCAGTATGACAAAGCCCCCGTGCACAAAGCATACAGAAATGGTTTGTCGGGATCAGTGTGGAAGAACTTGACTGGACTGCACAGAGCCCTGAGCTCAACCCCATTGAACACTGGGATGAATTGGAACACCAACTGTGAGCCAGGCCTAGTCGGCCAACATCCATGCCCGACCTCACTAATGCTCTTGTGGCTGAATGGATGCAAGTCCCCGCAGCAATGTTACAACATCTGATGGAAAGCCTTCCCAGAAGTGTGTAGGCTGTTATAGCAGCAAAGGTGGGACTAACTACATATTAATGCCCATGATTTTGGAATGAGATGTTCGACAAGCAGGTGTCCACATACCTTTGGTCATGTAGTGTATGTGTGTGCGACCAATCAAATTTGATTTGATTTGAGTATGTGTTTTATGTGCAGAGCCAGAGAGAGACAATGATCTGAGGATTTCCACAGTGAAGACCCAGGAGATCCTCCAAGGCAACGTGATGAGGGAGAGTGCAGAGGGCACTGGCACCGTAGAGTAAGTATTTATCAAACCTAGGGCTGTTGCAGTGACCGTATTACCGCCACACTGACGGTCAAGGCAGTCAAATTCCACATGACTGTTTAGTCACGGTAATTAGGCTTCTCTAAGCTCTGATGCTGCTGATGGTCGTTAGTAGCCTACCAAACTTGCTAACTGCCTGGTACTCCGCACTCCATTGTCCTTCTAATAATACAAATACATTTCACACATACACTACCGTTCAAAAGTTTGGGGCCACTTAAGAAATGTCCATGTTTTTTAAAGAAAATGATTTTTTTTGTCCACTAAAATAATATAAAATTGATCAGAAATACAGTGTAGACATTGTTAATGTTGTAGACTGTTGTAGCTGGAAATGGCTGATTCTTTATGGAATATCTAGATAGGCGTACAGAGTGCAGGCGCCGACAGAGATGGCCGCCTCGCTTCGCGTTCTTAGGAAGCTATGCAGTATTTTGTTTTCTTATGTATTATTTCTTATATTGTTACCCCATGAAATCTTATTACATACAGCCGGGAGGAACTATTGGTTATAAGAGCAACGTCAACTTACCAACATTACGACCAGGAATACAACTTTCCCAAAGCGGATCCTCTGTTTGGTCCACCACCCAGGACAATGGATCGGATCCCAGCCGGCGACCCAAAACAACGGCGCCGCAAGAGAAGGGGCAGACGGGGTGGTCTTCTGGTCAGGCTCCATAGACAGGCACATTGCGCACCGCTGCCGAGTATACTACTCGCCAATGTCCAGTCTGTTGACAACAAGGTAGACGAAATCCGAGCAAGGGTTGCCTTCCAGAGAGACATCAGAGATTGTAACATTCTTTGCTTCACGGAAACATGGCTCACTCGGGATACGTTATCAGAGTCGGTACAGCCACCTGGTTTCTTCATGCATCGCGCCGACAGAAACAAACATCTCTCTGGTAAGAAGAAGGGCGGGGTTGTATGCCTTATGATTAACAAGACGTGGTGGGATCATAACAACATACAGGAACTCAAGTCATTTTGTTCACCTGACCTAGAATTCCTTACAATCAAATGCCGACCGCATTATCTACCAAGAGACATCTCTTCAATTATAATCACAGTCACAGAACCCCCCCACCCCACCCCCCCAAAGCTGACACATCGACGGCCCTGAAAGAACTTCATTGGGCTCTATGTAAACTGGAAACTACTTATCCTGAAGATGCATTTATTGTAGCTGGGGATTTTAACAGCTAATCTGAAAACAAGGCTCCCTAAATTTTATCAGCATATCGAATGTGCGACCCGGGCTGGCATAATCCTGGATCATTGTTATTCTAACTTCCACGACGCATACAAATCCATCCCCCGCCTCCCTTTCGGCAAATCTGACCATGACTCCATTTTGTTGCTCCCAGCCTATAGACAGAAACTAAAACAGGAAACACCCATGCTCAGGTCTGTTCAAAGATGGTTCCACGCTTCAAGATTGCTTCAGTCGTGTGGAATTGAGCGAGTTTATTAGCAAGTGCATCGGTGATGTTGTACCCACAGCGACTATCAAACCACTGCTTTTATGTGGTGACCGAATACAAACAGTGTAGCTATTCCCTCAGCAAGGCAATCAAACAGGCTAAACGTCAGTATAGAGACAAAGTAGAGTCGCAATTCAACTGCTCAGACATGAGAGGCATGTGGCAGGGTCTACAGTCAATCACGGACTACAAAAAGAAAACCAGCCCCGTTGCGGACCACGATGTCTTGCTCCCAGACAAACTAAACAACTTCTTTGCTTGCTTTGAGGATAATACAGTGCCACCGACACGACCTGCGGGCTCTCCTTCTCAGCAGCCAACGTGAGTAAAACATTTAAATGTGTTAACCCTCGCAAGGCTGCCGGCCCAGATGGCGTCCCTGGCCGCCCTGAGAGCATGCGCAGACCAGCTGGCTGGTGTGTTTACGGACATATTCAATCAGTCCTTATCCCAGTCTGCTGTTCCCACATGCTTCAAGAGGGCCACCATTGTTCCTGTTCCCAAGAAAGCTAAGGTAACTGAGCTAATTGTCTATCGCCCCGTAGCACTCACTTCCATCATCATAAAGTGCTTTGAGAGACTAGTCAAGGATCATATCACCTCCATCCTACCTGACACCCTAGGAAACAACATCTCCACCCCGCTGATCCTCAACACTGGGACCCCACAAGGGTGAGTCCTCAGCCCTCTCCTGTACTCCCTGTTCACCCATGACTGCGTGGCCAAGCACGCCTCCAACTCAATCATCAAGTTTGCAGACGACACTACAGTGGTAGGCTTGATTACCAACAACGACGAGATGGCCTACAGGGAGGAGGTGAGGGCCCTCGGAGTGTGGTGTCAGGAAAATACCCTCTCACTCAACATCAACAAAACAAAGGAGATGATTGTGGACTTCAGGAAACAGCAAAGGGAGCACCCCCCTATCCACATCAATGGACAGTAGTGGAGAAGGTGGAAAGTTTCTCGGCGTAAACATCACGGACAAACTGAAATGGTCCGCCTCTTCAACCTCAGGAGGCTGAAGAAATTTGTCACCAAAGCTTGTCACCAAAAACACTCACAAACCTTTACAGATGCACAATCGAGAGCATCCTGTGGGGCTGTATCTCCGCCTGGTACGGCAACTGCTCCGCCCACAACCGTAGGGCTCTCAGAGGGATGTCACAGGAAGGCCAAAAAGATCATCAAGGACAACAACCATCCGAGCCACTGCCTGTTCACCCCAATATCATCCAGAAGGCAAGGTCAGTACAGGTGCATCAAAGCTGGGACCGAGAGACTGAAAACAGCTTCTATCTCAAGGCCATCAGACTGTTAAACAGTCATCCCTAACATTGAGTGGCTGCTGCCAACAAACTGACTCAAATCTCTTGCCATATTTATAATAAAAAATGTAATGTAATAAATGTATCACCACTTTAAACAATGCCACTTTATATAATGTTTACATATCCTACATTACTCATCTCATATGTATATACTGTACTCTATACCATCTGCTGCATCTTGCCTATGCTGTTCGGCCATCGTCATGCATATATTTATATGTACATACTCGCATTCATTCCTTTACACTTGTGTGTATAAGGTAGTTGTTGTGAAATTGTTAGATTACTTGTTAGATGCTACTGCATGGTCGGAACTAGAAGCACAAGCATTTCGCTACACTTGCATTAACATCTGCTAACCATGTGTATGTGACCAATAAAATGTTATCAGCAGCCATCACTCCTGTGTTCCAATGGCACGTTGTGTTAGCTAATCCAAGTTTAGCATTTTAAAAGGCTAATTGATCATTAGAAACCCCTTTTGCAATTATGTTAGCACAGCTGAAAACTTTTGTTATGATTAAAGAAGCAATAAAACTGGCCTTCTTTAGACCAGTTGAGTATCTGGAGCATTAGCATTTGTGGGTTTGATTACAGGATCAAAATGGCCAGAAACAAAGAACTTTCTTCTGAAACTCGTCAGTCTATTCTTGTTCAGAGAAATTAAGGCTTTTTTACTACTCCCTTCACAGAACAGAGCAAACTGGCTCTAACCAGAATAGAAAGAGGAATGGGAGGCCCCGGTGCACAACTGAGCAAGAGGACAAGTACATTAGAGTGTCTAGTTTGAGAAACAGATGCCTCAAGTCCTCAACTGGCAGCTTCATTAAGTATTACCCGCAAAACACCAGTCTCAACGTCAACAGTGAAGAGGCAACACCGGGATGCTGGCCTTCTAGGCAGAGGTTTCTCTGTTCTTTGTTTTCTTTTGCCCATCTTAATCTTTTATTTTTATTGGCCTGTCTGAGATATGGCTTTTTCTTTGCTAAAAATGCTAAACTTGGATTAGCTAACACAACGTGCCATTGAAACGCAGGAGTGATGGTTGCTGATAATAGGCCTCTGTACGCCTATGTAGATATTCCATATAAAATCTGTCGTTTCCAGCAACAATAGTCATTTACAACATTAACCATTTCTACACTGTATTTCTGATCAATTTGATGTTATTTTAATGGACAAAAAAGTGTTTTTCTAAGTGACCCCAAACTTTTGAACGGTAGTGTATATTATTTAATATATGGAAAGACAAGATAAAATCAACAATAGTCTGATGGGTGACAATATTAGCCTATCACGTGAATTATATATTATCACTTGTGAATGATGCCTAGCGTATGGCAAGAAACAATGCCTTTCTTTCATCTTTTTCAAATCATAGTCACACACCTCATGTAGCCTAGCCCATAGGCCTATATTTTGACAAGGTTTGTATCAAAACTAAAGTTGCCAAATAACTTCTTAAAATTAAGCACATTAATCCACTTTACAAAGGGTGTAGAGCCTAACTGGCATACATAAGCAGCGAGTGAAGATCCTTTTCATCATAAAAATGCACCTTAATAATAAAAGCATCACATGCATAATCGCATCATGTCACTTTTGATATTGGTGTTTTCCCGCTAATGGAATATTCGCGCTTATAGCCTACTGCCGTGTGTGCATTGCTGTGCTTATAATGTGAAGAAATAGCCTAATAGTTTATCAACATTTTAAGCTAAACGTTCTGATCTGTTGCGTCAAAAAGGTTTTTTGATGCTAGTGGTTGCATTAATTTGGAATCTATAACATCCCACAACTGTCCCAGACTATGTTTGGAATACTTATTTCTTGCACAGAATAGAATAGGTCAACTTTTATACAATGGGGGATAGTAGATTGACATAGGCTAGTGCTTTTGCTTGTCGTTAGGCCTACTCATCTTGTTGGCTGACGAAAAGTAAATGTGGACAGTTCTTCCAATATCTTCAATATGCACCTTGGAATTGGATAAGGACGTGTGCAATTGCGTCCCCGGTGTGTCTGTCTTCACTTGTAGCTTGAGAGAAAGACCCAATCACTTGATTGAGAGCCATGTGAGTGAGAAGTGCTTCGGAGCACGCAGCACTTAAGGAGAAGGGAATTATAATTATTATATTTAGCCCAAGGGCACAACGGCCACAAAAGGCATGGATTTTTTAAGAGTGCATTACGGTCACACAAAGGCAATGCCGCCGGGAAATATTTGAGGCATTATCAAGTGCCTCGAATTGAATGAGAGACTGATGAAGTGTGTACAGCCTGTGCAAAAAAACAAACAAAGCAGAGCTCAACTTTTTTTAAATCATCATTAGAGTGGCATCATGCTCAAATCGTTTGGAGAAAATATCATTTATATTTCATTCAGCTTTGTTCTATTTTATTGTTCATACTATAAAATAATATAAAATAATGCCACGGAATTCTAAGCAAGTCTTGTCTGCCATATGAACTAATGTAGCCCACAGCCATATGGCATAGCCAGATCAGGGTCAAACATAAGGTCAACTCAGAGTATGCTATTCTGTTCTTGTGAAATAGACAACAAAAGAATCTTCTTATCGTGTTTCTTTTTACCTGTCTAAAACAAAGAATTTATTTATTGTTATGGTGTAGGCTATATTACATGGATTTATTATACTTTTTCAAATGTAGATGTTCCAAAGGTCCGCATCAGTGGCTTGTAGGCTATGTGTGGAAGCCAGCAGATGCAAAATGTGTTTATGTTAATTAATGGTCAATTACCGTGAGACCGGCAGTTATTTGGTTGACAATCACCGGCTGAAAAAATTTCGTCATCGCCACATCCCTAATCAGACCTATTAATCATGATCGTTGACCCAATGTCACCGCCACGCCTGCTTCAGTCAGTGTGAAAAGTAATGGTGCCTTAGTGCCAGAAACTGCAATGAAGGGAGCAAGGATGCTTTACTCATGATGTTATTCAAGAGACTATTATTGGATATCTTTTCAAACTGTCAAATGAGTTATTCTAAATATAATTCAGGACAAAGTGTTACCACTTTAGGTAGCAGCTGAACGCATCTTTCACATGAACCACCTTCCCCTGTGGATTGTCTTTGTTAGACTAATGATGACACCAATAGACACACCCACCCACAGGGGAGTACCTCTGCATGCCTAAGCCAGGAGTGATTAACAGCAGTTTATTCAGTTGCGAAATGTGGCATACATTTGGCATGAGCTCTCGGTCTGGGGGTTGTTGGGAATCTTTCTCATTGAGAGACATTCCTTAATTAGCTCCATTAGATGTGCAGACACCGGAGGGAGCGGCGTCTATCATTCCACATTTTTTTTTGTGCACACATCAGGCGTTAAAACCACACACTGTACCATTCGGGATGGGAACAGACGCATAAATATTTTTGCTTTCAGAGTCATCGTCACCCTGGTGCTTATAGACAGTTGTTTTACTAACTGTGGCGTGTCTCGTAAACTTTCCTTGACTCTGAATTAGATAATTATCACAATTAACTGTCCATGAGGCATGTACAATCCTTGTGTGTGTTTGGGAAGGGTTCTATGACTTATACCTTTTACTGTAAAAGTCACACCCATACAATCATATAGGACTAATCATCAGTTAGAGATACCATATTACAATTTACCCCAGGTTTACTGTGGCCAGGGTACACTTCACAACACCAGCTTTGTAAAGGATTGTTTGTTTGATTGTTTCTATACATGTACTCTATGTTTCTAGTTGTAGTCTAGCATCTATTGCCTTTTAAAACAACCTAACCCATTGTTTTCCCAAACCCCCCCTCAGGACGGACAGGATCGACAAGGTGATTAAGCAGTGGGAGGGCTCCTTCTTCAAGGGGAACCCCAAGCTGCGGAAGAAGTCGGTGTCGCTACGATTCGACCTGCACATGGCGGCGGCGGATGAGGGCTGCGCCCAGACCAAGCAGGACAGCCTGCCCGACGTGGAGGTCCGCCTGGTGATGAAGAGGTCCCGCAGTATCCCCACCATCGCGGCAAATGTCGAGGCAACAGTATAGTCGAGGCAACAGTATACCTATCATTGATAGGTGATATCATCATTGAATTGCCCCTCATAAATGTTGTGATCTGGCAACAGCATACCTACCCTTTACAGTGATATCACCATGAGATCAGCATTGCTTCCCATTGACCTAGGTTGAAGATGGGAAGGTTAAGACAATGAAGTATTTCCATGCGGAACTGTCTGAAAATAAACACATTCATGGGACCGACCAGCTCCATTAATAACTATTAGCGCCATTGCTAACTAGCAATGCTGGTCCCATAAATTGCAAAGAGTTATGAAATATTATAAACTGGGTGGTTCGAGCCCTGAATGCAGATTGGCTGACTACTGTGGTATATCAGACCATATACCACGGCTATGACAAAACATTTGTTTTTACTGCTCTAATTACGTTGGCAAGCAGTTTATAATAGCAATAAGGCACCTCAGGGTTTGTGGTATATGGCCAATATACCACACCTAAGGGCTCTGTGCGTTGTGTTGTGCCTAAGAACAGCCCTTAGCTGTGGTATATTGGCCATATACCACACCTCCTCGGGCCTTATTGCTTAAATAGAATCCTCTTGTATTAACCTGTATATTTTGAACCTAGCCATTGACCAGAGTGGTATTGTCATGTCATCAAAGATCCTGCAACTCCACTATCACCCACAATCATCATTGTGACATCAGCATTACCAGCTGCCATTTTGCAACCCCTATGACCAAACCATCCCGGTGACATCCATACAAGACCACATACATGAGGGGTTAATGTGTGATTCAGTAAAGTGAATGTCATTCATTTGATATATCAGCATTTCTCGATCATGTATAAAAGTAGAAAGTCATATTGCCTACTTACGATTTTGCCATCAAGGCAATTGTGACAACCTGCCATGTTCAAGAGATTTCCCCTGTGGTCAATAATACATCATACCAGTAATATAGTACTCACTGTGGTCACCACATTTAACAAATGTATAATCCAACCATCCCTCAGTAACAACTAACACTTTATACAGGTGGTGAAACATATAAACATGGAAAAAGGCTGAGCCATCAGAGTTGTATGTGGCATTCTACTGTGGACTATTTAAGGATGGTAATTTTCTTCTCAACTCGCTGTGTGTAAAATGCTAATGGTTTTGCTATGCTGTCATGGATCAACCCAGCACTGACAGTTTGCCTAGGGCTGAAACCTGTACTAGGGGCTTTTTCCTTATAATGCTGTAATTCAACTGTAGTCTATATATTATCTATATATGGACAATATGGCCACAGTCAAAACAAAGCAACGAAGATAGAAATGTAGAGTAAAAAAATAGCTAATATATTTCCCCTACACTGCTCACTGTGACCCGAAATTGCAGTGAGGCTTCTTCCTGGAGAGCAACCCTCCTGTAGGTTTTCGTTTCAACCCCAGTTGTAACTAACCTGATTCAGTTTATGAAACAATTAGATGTGCTAGATTAGGATAGGCGCGAAAACCTACAGGACGGTAGCTCTCCAAAAATTGGAGAGGCCTTTCCTATCTAACCCTGCCACTTGTATCGCAGAGATATACCCTGGTTTAGCCAGCAGGGGACGGTATTTGTAAATAGTTGCTCTACAGTAACCTGAATGCTTTATTTTGGTATTGCTGTGTCGTATACATAATATATATATATGACTGATTACACTCCATAAGATAATCTTCATTTTATTTTTTTGCTATGTTTTTGAGTTGGCACCAAATATATGACGTGAAAATAATACCATTGTGCATTGCAGTTGGGTCCGTCCTGTGTACAAATGTTAAAAACAATTATCTACTATGCAGTTCTTCATGCGCTTGGTTTGCTCTGCTTCGTGGAGTATTTGGGACTGAATCTTCTTTTCGTTTTTGGAGCTCTTTAACTTTAGAATGAAGAATTATGCTTTTATCTAACAATGTATTCATTTAAATAAAACACCAAAAAACACTCTCTTTAGTGTTTTCTTTTTTATCAATTTAGAATAGTATATTTCTCTAGTCCTGGGTTTTTGTACAAATGCTGCGAATTTTTCAGATAATGTATTTCCACAGAGTCAGATTATTTAATGTATTTCCAGATTATTTCATGTATTTGTCAGGAATGTGTTTGGGGTATGGGTGCACCCTGCAGGGATATTAAAGATTCATTATGGGACAAGACACAAGCACTCTTGTCACTTTAAGTTTATTATTATCCTAAATATCAAATAAATAGGACAAAATATGAAATAGATACGTATTTAATACACAAGAATATACAACATCTGAGAAAATAGATATGATCAAGTTAGTGCAGGAAAAAATATAAGTATTGTCATGAAGCATAGCAATAGGCTACACATAATCAAATTACCCATATTAGGGCCGAATTCTAACTTGCATGCCCATAACTCGCATTTTCTCATGCATTAGTGTAAATGGGAGAGTTGTGCCAAAATGCAAGTGACACATGGATCTCAAGTTAGAATTTGTCCCTGAGAGGATATCTCTACTTATCTAATGAACCTCTAGTGCTTTTCAACCTCGTTATGATAACTACTACATATTTATATCACAGTTACCTGTAGAAATGAAGATAGGTCCAGTTACTGTGCCCTCCACATAACCAGGGGGTGACTATTAAATAAGGTACTGATCTACAGTACATCAACAGTGTACTTTGTGGAACCCTTTCCATCCAAACTATACAATGTTATAACTTGTAACTTCTATGACCTATCAATTTTGAAATATACAGTATCTTCCTACCTTGTATGAAATTAATTGGGGGTACCATATTTTCATGAACGGACACCACAGTCTTAGCTTTGGTGGAAAGAAAGCTTTTTGGGCTCAGTGGGTCATCAGACCTGCAACATGCTACAGGAATCCCTGTTACGTGTCTTTATGACACATCAGAGTATGTGTATCAGGTCTGGCTCTGGGCAACCTCGTTGACGGAAGTGACTTAAAAGGGTTTCCGACATTCAGTCTGGTGATATTGTCTTATCTCACCTTGAGGTTATGGTTTGAAAATGATGCCCTGTGTCAACTCAATGGTCAGATTACAAGGCTGAAGAGGGTCGTATTCTGCGAAGACGTGGCACACATTCTCCATACCCGCTTCAGTTCCCTTTGCCACTATACCAAATATCCTGGAGGGGGGAAAAAAATCAAAGTTGGATATTTGCCTAAATTGTTAGCTTTCATTTACAAAATCATACCTATTATAATATGGGCATATGCATGCTGAAGCTATCTAATAATGAAGAACATTACCTTACTGGTTTGGAACTCTTGTGCCACCTGTGAAGATAAAAGTGGTAGAATTAGAGATTAAAAACTATGTTTAAAATGGATAGGGATACAGTCCATTCAGAGTAGACTTTATTTCTGATTTGTAGACCCAGAGCTTTTCCTGACCACATGACCTTACCAGGAAAAACTCAATGCCCTTAAACACAAGCTTTTGAAAGAATCAACTCACAGTCTCTTGTCTGGATCTTCACCACTGTAGCTGAGCAGGTGTGCAGGGTAATGACGTCTGAAGAAGAGTCTGATGGGAACACACACATTCATCAGATTTCATTTAATCAAGAAAGCTCTTCCAAATCATTGCCATAATTTGAGCATCGTTGAATGCTCAAAAGAAAATGTAATCCAGAAAAAAATCTTATTTTTCTTACTTTCTCTGGATGTCTGTCAGAGTGACACCTTTGGGTGACACCTTCAGGTTGACTATGGTGGGTGTGATGGTGCTCTGGGCCATTGTGAAGGTGGAGGACACAGCCTTTTGTACAGCGCACGGCCCTGTCAACATCTCAGTGGGGATAGCACTCAGGTAGAGGAAATTGCAAGCTAGGGAGAAGACAAGGAGGATCGTTAATTTATTTGAGAGAAGAGAAACCAGTGTGATGCTTTTTATCACAGCTGTCTACTTAACCTTTATTTAACTAGGCAAGTCAGTTAAGAACAAATTCTTATTTTCAATGACGACCTAGGAACAGTGGGTTAACTGCCTTGTTCAGGGGCAGAACAACAGATTTCTACATTGTCAACCTTTTGGTTACAAGTCCAATGCTCTAACCACTAGGCTACCTGCCACCAATGTATGTAGGACAGGAGGACAACCACTACATTGCACTGCAGATTTCTACACTTACCAGTCATTTCCTAAATATTATAGGAGTCCAAATTCTGTGTGCAATGTAGCCTACTGTGACTGTTGATATTGTAGCATAAATTATGTAATGCAAGAAGTTGCACATTGTTGAAGCTTGGGTTGCAATCATGTATAAAATCTGTCTTTTTTTGTATGAGAGACAATGAGAGTGTTACATTTAGTCAAGATAAACATGAATTGCTATTTTGATACGTGAGGCTTATTTGATCTAATATAAGTTTCATAATGTTTAGGTTGTTACGAGTGTACTGATATAAGTGTGATTCGCGTGACATCCTGGCAACTTTGAGAAAACTTGATATCAGAGTTGTCCCTGTTGAAGTTCGAGACGGTCGATGCATATTGAGGCTAGCATAGAATCTCACTCTCCATTGAACACAGGCGGTTGACGTCAACAGCCCTCATCGAATATTCAAAATATTTTTTTAAATAGCTAAATGTATCCACCAATCCAAATAGAGGATTCGGTGGGAATTTGACTGCACCCCATTCCGCTCTGTGGACAACCAATCCCATTGTTGAGCAGTAGACAGGTATTTGGTCGATATCCAAATCTCTGGCTGTGTCGAGAGGTCCGGTGGTCACCTCACCTGTGAGCTTTCTTGGCATGCACGGCTTGGGAATCCCTATAAACATGCCACTTCGATTCAAGTGACTTTTTGTAGCAGGTTAGAAAGCATTTTCGCTAAACCTAACCGGTTGCTTAAATTATCCTAACCTACTACACCAAAGTCGGAGCTGTATCAAAGTGGCGTGTTTTTAGGGAATCTCTGCACTGCTTACCTGAAGATGCCGTTCGCTAACCTAAACATTTAAATATGTTCCAAAAGTACATTACGGGGAAAATAACTTAGTTGAACTGTAACAAGTTCAAGATAACCAATGAAGCAGTTTTCACCCTTTACGGGAAAAGATTGCAGTTTAACTGCAGTATGTTGCAATTCTTTCTTCCAAAATACCACAGTCAACCTGCATTTACTGTACTTTTGCTGCAGTTTCAAAACTGAAATATTTTTTTTGTAAGGGGAAGTTTACTCAGGTAAGCTATTAACAGCTAATATTACAATGAAACGTTGGCTACTATGCTAGCTAGCTTGGACTATTTCTTTAGCCAGTCACCAGTAAGGCCTACTAAACTTGTTCATGAAATATGATGTTGTTGCATGTTATTCTTTAGAGACAGAATAATATAAAACTAGCTAGCTGATTGGCAAATTTATACCACAACTAGTTAACCTAATAATGAATGGTGGGGGCACAATTCTCACCTGTCTTGTCTTCTGGTGCTGACCTGTCATTTGTTCCCTCCTGTCCTTTGTTCAGATCTGTAGACCAAACAGATACTATTTAATTGCCTGGTTTAGAAATAAAAAGGTTGTCATATGTAGAATATGCGATCATCATACAATTTATGTAAACATCATCATCAGTGGCTTGTAGCCTAATAGATTTAGGCTATTCGTTAAATTATTATTGCATACCATGTGACTG
Source organism: Brachymystax lenok tsinlingensis (assembly GCA_030435695.1). Taxonomy (NCBI): domain Eukaryota; kingdom Metazoa; phylum Chordata; class Actinopteri; order Salmoniformes; family Salmonidae; genus Brachymystax; species Brachymystax lenok. The sequence continues at coordinate 7,317,871 of CM059812.1, read as the reverse complement.
GAGCAGAAGTTTGCAGGGTAGGGCATATGCAGTGATGGTGTGTTGGAAGACCAGGGCAGACAGACTACCTGCAAGGGGATAACAAACACAGTCCAGTTGTTTTAACTAAAAGTGGTTGAATGTTGTTTCAAGGAATGTCCACAAGAGGGCATGGGTGATCTTTCTGAGTCATGGCATTACATCCATGCATCAGAGTAGCCTTGATGATCCAAGGCAACAACAAAGCAACCTCAACATCACAATGTGTTTTGAGATCTACATAGATCATCACAATCAGACTCAACTTTGTTTTTTGTTTTTCTATAGTGTGATTGTTTGAGTTGAGGTACAGCCAATATAAATCTAATCTACTTTCTTTCTTACAGGACATAGGATCGAAGCCCACATCTCTCAACGCCCTGAAAAGCAAACAGCTCCATCCCTCTGCCTCCCAGTTTTCAGGACACCGACCAGACATGGCTGACTCAAGTCTTGTGATTTATGCTTCTCCTAAACCAGGGTGTGGGCCTTTTGTCAAGATTGACAGATTGTTCATTCATGGTAAACAAAGAAGTGTGGGATTGATAGATTGTCACACTATGAATGAACAAATATGACGTAGCCTACTTCTTACCAAAGTATGGTTCCTGTGAGGAGCCCTTGATACGGACGCCCTTGGCTGACGATTCAATGAGAAAGTGCCTCACGAGCTCTGAGCTGCCCTCCGCTACAATAAAGAAGCCAAGAGTCAGGAAAAGAGACAAGGCAGATAGGCAGTGTAGTATTTACTGTAAATGAATCTGATATGACAGTTAGATAACATACGGCAGATGCTTTTGATTCTACTGTGACTGTGGTATTGTTGATGAGATGATGTGATGTTGTGATAATAGTGTAAAATTGATAATAATTACTGCTGATATAAGCACTATAATAACATTCCGGTAGTCAAATGCTATGGAGTGTTTGCACTGCCACAGAGGTAGACATAATGAGTAATGAGCGGCCTCCGGCTGCACCACAGATTTCACGATAAACACATACAGACATGCACACTCAAGTCAGCAGCAGAGAGAGTTAGGTAAGTCCTATCAGGTCTTTTCAAGACACACTGGTATTGATCGTGAGCTTTAGTTGTGTATACCCTGTTTATAGGACTGTGTGATGTGTGTGTGTGTGGTTATTCTGAGCAGCAGTGTTGAACGGGGAGAAGGACTTCAGGATTGTTTACCTGGTTGGCCAGTAGGGGATATATTGACGGGCACCTGGTCCACCTTCATAGCCAGCCCGAAGGAGCCTCTGAAGGACGTGCTGTCTCTCACCACGAAGGTCCCCGGCTCCTTATCTATCACTATGGCCTCAGCTACAATCACACAGGTACCACAGATACAGCTCAGACAGTGCAGGGGTATCCCCATAGAGTCACCATTGTTTGTCACTCTGTTGTAGACCGAGTATTAATAAAATCATATGTTTTAGTCTAAGATAAGTTTTTGTTTTCTGCTTAAACATAAATTTGCTTTGCGTCTTTAACTTAATATAGGACATAAAATGCAACAAAGTACATACAGTTGTGGCCAAATATATTGGCTCCCCATTTCTTCTCAAAATGCTTACCCTGAACTCTGTTGATGTGTGGGCGGAACCAGAACTGAGAAGTGTCCATGACAAACTTCATGGAGTGCTGGTTGCCTTGGAAATGGCCTTGGAAAGCTGAGGGACCATGAAAATAAAATGCACATGATTTTATTATTGAATACGCACAAACCTTTTCCCAGCAGAGGGCACTGGACAGAGGTTTTAGATTTAAAACAGGTTGCTGAGGATCATCATCCTCAGGACTCACAGTGAGAGGGAGATGGCGAGGATGGCCTGGAGCTGGGCCTCTGCTTGATCTGCACATCTGGGACCATTGCCTCTGGAGGTGACTGGGAGCTGAGCTCCCGCTCTGGAGCTCCGTTGACCAACACCACAGGGATGTCTGTCAGTGACCCGGCCAGGGAGGCAGGGCTGCTGTGGATCCCCTGGAAGTGGCCGAGTGGTGATGGGCCGGTCGGCGAAGGCTTGTTGGTGAATGGCCTGGTCGAGGACCTGGACACGTCGCTGAAGGAGCTGGATGTGCGGTAGAGGAGAGACTCATGGCTGTCGCCTTCACTGTCACTGAGCAATGACTGATAGCTGTGGAAGAGAGATGAGTTGAAGAGAATATGTTTACGGCACTGTGGAGTCCAGAGAGAGGATTGGTAGAGCTTTCAAGTGTCAATCTGTGACAACACCAGTTAGTGTTGCTCTATGGAGTCAAGACTGGTCTAACTTGCCATTATCTTTGCATAAAACTCAGATATTAAAGTAATTTCCAAAAGCATGTATTAACAGAGTGTGAAGGGGTCTGACCTGCCCATCATGTAACTGGTTTCTGAGCCGGGCGACGTGGAGAGCATCGAGACGGCACTGTTCCTGTGAGAGTGTGACATGCGCAGGGTGACCGGGGATGAACACATGCCCACATCGCCTCCCTGCATTGAAGGCAGCCGCCGGCGGACGACACTTCCACACGGTAGCGGGGGGCGAGAGGAGGCATCAGAGAACACCAGGGAGCTTTGGGGGCTGCACCTGGAGCCAGAAGCAGAGGACAGTGGGATGGGAATGCTGCAGGAGGGGGAGACGGAGGAGAAGGAGGTGGAGATGTTCCTTGGAGAACAGCCTCTGGGGACCAGCACACAGTTGGAGACATCTTCATCTGGAGAGGAGAAGTCATCTGGAGAGAAGAGAGGGAGAACGCCAGAGGAAGTTGGAGCAAATGGTACTAAATATCAGATAAAGGGAATGGAAAACCTAATAGGTCTATGCATTTTTGTTATATTGTTAATGTTATGTTATCTGAGAGGAGAGAGGAAGAACATCCGAGAGAAGCGTGAGAAAGGAATGTTCAGTGGCTTAGCCAGTGAATGAACTGAACTTCCCTATTCGGCGAGCAATATGTCACACAATTCGTGGGATTTGTTCTCCTTGTGTTTCTAACATAGTCACTTACGAGAAGTGATCACACACATTTAAAGTTGGAGGTCTTAAACGTTTCCTTCCCCATAATATGAATGAGAAGTGTTGAAATAGTCTTCTTATGATCAAAAATCATATCCATTGGGTGCCGTTACAGATCAAATGTATTGCCTTTTCAAGACCCACATACTCTACAGTCAGAGCAGATTGTGGAGACTCGTTCAATCTCATACGTGTACTCACTCATACATCCCATTCCTTTCCCTTCTATGGCTTTTTGTCTGTATTAGATGGGCGTGGCTTTATTATGTCAATACTACACTGAGTATACCAAACATTTAGAACATCTTCCTAATATTGAGTTGCACCCCCCTTTTGCCCATCATAACAGCCTCAATTTGTCGGGGCATGGACTCTACAAGGCAGCGAAAGCGTTCCACAGGGGTGCTGGCCCATGTTGACTCCAATGCTTCCCACAGTCGTGTGAAGTTGGCTGGATGTCCTTTGGGTGGTGGACCATTCTTAACCAGTGACATCAATAAGGGGATCATAGCTTTCATCTGTTTTCACCTGGTCAGTCTATGTCATGGAAAGAGCAGGTGTTTGTAATGTTTTGTACACTCCGTGTATACCACGCAAGTGTTTTCCTGGGAGGCTAAAGACAGAAGGTTGAAATTCCTCCACGTCATGCAGGCTTTTACTTGTTCAAGTGAGTACCAACCCTCCCTATTCAAATACACCAAGCAAACACTGTGTTCCTGCTGTGAGGATGAGAATGCAGTACTTTGCCATGGAGAATTTCCTAGATAAGTTTCAACTTGTCCCCCCAAAAATCTGTCTGACTGTATAATCTACCCGTATGTCAGTAACGGCGGGAACCTATTGGAATAGATGAGTCTGTTGCCCCATGCCACTGAGTTGAGGTGAACTGTGGTCAGTGTGAGTGAGACGGGCGGGTCACTGTTATGTAGTGACTAGAGTTAATGTGGAACGGTGACTAGTACTAAGGGGGAGATCCATTGATGAGTAGGTTGTAACAGTAACTATATCCATCACAATTACTGTGACCTCAATCAGTACATCCCATGCCATTTGTTCTTTGGTTTTCTAAGAATGAATACTTCTATATATGGAATTGTGCTCACTTCTGTTTTTCAGTTGTTCAGACCATGTCAGACAGTGACTGTCAAAGGTTGTCTGTATTTAAAGCACCACTGTGTGTCTGCCTCAGATGTTCTGGGTGTGGTATGTTTTTTTTGTCTGGGCAGTAACCCCAAACATTAAACTGATGTGAAATTATGGGTGGATGTTTTACATAGCCCCGGGCCATGGGTACATGAATGGGGCACAATGGGAGTTGTTATTCAAGGTTCTCAGGCTTAGTCTCCAGCCAACGTACCTGCAGATGTTTCTAGCCATGTTTTACGACGGAAAAGTACCCTAGGTCTAAACTCCTTCATTGACTAAGTTGGACATTTTTCTATGTTCAAAACTGTTGAATTGAATGACCGAAAGTTATTCAGTAGGCGTAGGCCTCCTGACAGGTCTACGAAGAAATATCGATAAAAATATGTAGATAAACTACAGTTTAAATAAAGCATGTGAGCTTGTACTGAAAGTAAATAGGCCTATATTACAGCATATGAATAAATATTGGGCTTTGTATGCCCTCTCACTCATTGTCCTACCTGTGTGGAGGCTGCTGGACTGGGACCTCTTGTTGAAGTGGATGGGCTCAAACGTGGGGTCTAGTTCCAGAATGAGCTGGTTCAGGTTATCTAGGGAGATGTCCAGGTCATCCTGTTCACTGCAACTCCCGTTGGGGTCCATCATGGCGCTCGGACTGCACCCCAGAGTCGCCTCATGAGCAGAGTCCAGGCAGGTACTCTGACCCACCCTCAGAATGTGATTGGGTATTATGTGGGACATGGCTCCAGCTATGGGCATCACGTAAATCTCTGAAACAGACACCAGTAGGATTAACTCACTCTAATATATCTATTGCTGTAAGTATCATTCTTAGTATATCTGGTGTTAATTCATCCGGTGCATTTACAGTACCAGTCAAGAGTTTGGACAAACCTACTCATTCAAGGGTTTCTCTTTATTTTTACTATTTTCTACATTGTAGAATAATAGTGAAGACATCAGAACTATGAAATAACACATATAGAATCATGTAGCAACCAAAAAAGTGTTAAACAAATCAAAATGTATTTTAGATTTTAGATTCTTCAAAGTAGCCACCCTTTTCCTTGATGACAGCTTTGCACACTTGGCATTCTCTCAACCAGCTTCAGCTGGAATGCTTTTCCTACAGTTTTGAAGGAGTACCCACATATGCTGAGCACTTCTTGGCTGCATTTCCTTCACTCTGCGGTCCAACTCATCCCAAACCATCTCAATTGGCTCAAGCAAGTCTCTTCTTCTTATTGGTGTCCTTTAGTAGTGGTTTCTTAGCAGCAATTCAACCATGAAGGCTGATTCACGCAGTCTCCTCTGAACAGTCTCCTGTTGAGATGTGTCTGTTACTTGAACTCTGTGAAGCATTTATTTGGTCTGCAATCTGAGGTGCAGTTAACTCTAATGAACTTATCCTCTGCAGCAGAGGTAACTCTGGATCTTCCTTTCCTGTGGTGGTCCTCATGAGAGGCAATTTCATAATAGTGCTTGATGGAATTTAAGAAACTTTCAAAGTTCTTGAAATGTTCTGCATTGACTGACCTTCATGTCTTAAAGTAATGAAGGACTGTCGTTTCTCTTTGCTTATTTGAGCTTTTCTTGCCATAATATGGACTTGGTCTTTTACCAAATAGGGCTATCTTCTGTATACACCCCTACCTTGTCACAACACAACTGATTGACTCAAACTCCAAGAAATAACTTTTAACAAGGCACACCTGTTAATTGAAATGCATTCCAGGTGACTACCTTATGAAGCTGGTTGATAGAATGACAAGAGTGTGCTAGGCTGTCATCAAGGCAAATGGTGGCTACTTTGAAGAATCTCAAATATAAAATATATTTTGATTTGTTTAACACTTGTTTGGTTTCATATGTGTTATTTCATAGTTTTGACATCTTAATTATTATTCTACAATGTAGAAAATAGTAAAAATAAAGAAAACCCCTGGAATGAGTAGGTGTGTCCAAACTTTTGACTGGTACTGTACATATAGATTTAATTTGGATTACTGTTACAGCGCTTTTTGGGTTGTTCATTGGATTCGTTCCCACATCCCATATTACACTTTGATTTGATTAAGCACGGGCGAGCTCACTAACATTGATGTGTCAATGGGATGAATGGAGGTTATTACACTGTGTCCGAACTGACCTAAATAGGACGGCTGTGCCTACCCTACACTTGACTCTGCTACTGTACAAGTTATATTTACACTTTGCTAAAATGTACATGTATGTATACGAATCTACATTACAGATAAAATGTTTAGTAACCCAGCGGGGAAATGTTATTAAAAACTGTCTTGTTGTAAGGAACGTAATTTCAGCCAGAGTTGCCTACTAGGAAAAAGCTGTCAGTTAAAGGACATTGCAATTCAACAGAACCCAAGTAGAAGACTCAGTACTAAAAGTTCAGATATTGTAGATGATTTACACATTTGTTTTATGATTCACATCATATTGATTTTTCATTGGACTCTTACACATTGTTATCGTGACACAATATTATCTTGAGTGAATTAAGTTCAGTACCCTTTCCCAGTCTCAATAGACCTGCAGCTGTCCTGTGAACTATATGAACCCTCCACAAACTTTCATTGTATTGTTGATAGTACTGTCAACAAAGGTCAACTCTTTGTGAACCCAGTGAAAGGAGGCTGCATCTAAATATGAGTAATACTGAATTATAAGAGACCTGTTTACTGTTGGCTTAACAGCTACTGGCGAATAACAAATACTCATATCCTTCTCTCCAGTTGCTTACCAATACTCTGGTTAACTTTACAGCATCACACATGCAAGGGTATAGGTAAGGGCCATAGTAATTTTGAAAGTTACGTATTTGACCTAGAAGTATGACGCAATCTCTTGAGAAAGTGAAAGGTTTGCTTACAGTGATCGTTGAGGAGATAAAGGAAGGAGCTGCACGAGGAAGGGTGTGTAGTGTGTAAGAGGGAGATCGTAGACTACCTCCTCCTCCCCCTCGTCTCAGACAGGGCAAGGCACCCAGTGAGTCACAGGGCCAGAGGGAGTCGCCATGACAACGAACCCTTGTTGTCCCCCCAACACTTCCATTGCTGATACAGCAATCAGAGACGGTACGTTTTCTATCCTGATTTATTAATGGTATTTACAGCAATTAATGGTATTTACATCTAAGAACTGCTTCCTATTTCATTTTTATTTATCCTTTATTTAACTAGGCAAATCAGTTAAGAACAAATTCTTATTTACAATGACGGTCTACCCCGGCCAAACCCTCCCCTAACCTGGACGATGCTGGGCCAATTATGCGCTCGGGAGGCACTATAAAGACCCCCTTTAGTGTTGCTGTAGTCTACTGTAGCCTACTATTTTCACATTCCAGACAGAGTGAGGAAAGTTGATGCTTGAGGCACTGCTCTCTGTCATGTGACACACTTCAACATCATTCTATCAGCCTTAGGGGCAACACATACTGTAGTTGCAGTAGCATGAGGTTGTAGCATTAGATTGCGACCCTGCGAAGGACGTCCAATCTCTATGTCCAGGTAGCATGTGCATGAGGTCCTGACCCATCTTCACCACAATAGACTTATAAGAATAATAGATATAAGTCTATTACTGAAAAATCACTACCCTAAAATTTGGAAGACACAATTATCTGTCCTTGAATACAGTACTAATGTGTTATGATACTTGTTGGCATGAATCATGTTTTTTCTCCAAAGTGTAACAGCAGAAGTATAAGTAAATACAGTATACATATTCTAATTAAATGCATTCTTAATCTCCCTCCGTCACGTATAAGATTCTGTATTCTGAAATATAGTTGAGGTATCTTACCTGTTTTTGTTGTTCTCTTGTCCTCAATGTGTAAGTAAAGGGGTTGTCTATATCCCTGAGGTTTCAAAGTAAATTCATCCAAGAGTAGAATGCTTTTATTGATAGCTCCCAACTCCTCCTACTGACATCCAGTCAGCAAACTGTTTCACAAGCCCTTGCTTGCAGCTCTAACATTCTGGGATAGGTCTGATGATGTCATCAGTTGCAGGATATTCATTTGAGCCAGCAACAGGAAATATCAATTCATATACTTCATGGAGATTTTGAATTTTCTAAGTGGATTTTACAGACATGTAACTAGAATGAGTGACATTTAAAGGATGGGTAGTGTTCTAGAGAACACATTCGTGAAGAGGGCATGAGTCTAACCAATGTCTTTAACGTTATTGTTTTGTTCAAATTTTGCACTCAGAGATACAGTAAATTGGCCAACTTCCACAAGCTATACATTTTATGTTGAAAGCTAATAAATGTTCTATAAAACTTTCTTTTGAATGACCCATGTCTTACAATTGATCTCCATGTATTTTAGCATCTGTAAAACAAAATACTGTGGAATCAATAAAAGCTTATCTTATCACTATTACAGGTGTTAGAAAGGGGATTTAGGTAACTTTCAGAAAGGATGTAAAGGGATAACCCCTTTCTTACAAACAATAGCTTATTGTAATTAGCTTTTCTGGGGAACTGAACTCCCCAAGGTTCTTTTTGAAACGAGTAGGTGAATGAGACAATCTCTGGCAATGTCTGACTAGTGCTAACTTCCTCTGTAACCCCCTAGTTTGAATGCAAACCATTTATTAACCATGCCATGTGATTTTTTGTCCAACATGTCTCCAGACCTACTCACTGCCACAGTCATACTCTGGACCTAGTTTTGTCCCGTGGAATAAATGTTGTGGATCTTAATGTTTTTCCTCATAATCCTGGACTATCCGACCACCATTTTATTACGTTTGCAATCGCAACAAATAATCTGCTCAGACCCCAACCAAGGATCATCAAAAGTCGTGCTGTACATTCTCGGACAACCCAAAGATTCGTGGATGCCTTTCCAGACTCCCTCCGCCTACCCGAAGGATGTCAGAGTACAAAAATCAGTTAACCACCTAAATGAGGAACTCAATTTAACCTTGCGCAATACCCTAGATGCAGTCGCACCCCTAAAAACAAAAAACATTTGTCATAAGAAACTAGCTCCCTGGTATACAGAAAATACTCAAGCTCTGAAGCAAGCTTCCAGAAAATTGGAACGGAAATGGCGCTACACCAAACTGGAAGTCTTCCGACTAGCTTGGAAAGACAGTACCGTGCAGTATCGAAGAGCCCTCACTGCTGCTCGATCATCCTATTTTTCCAACTTAATTGAGGAAAATAAGAACAATCCAAAATATATTTTTGATACTGTTGCAAAGCTAACTAAAAAGCAGCATTCCCCAAGAGAGGATGGCTTTCACTTCAGCAGTGATAAATTCATGAACTTCTTTGAGGAAAAGATCATGATCGTTAGAAAGCAAATTACGGACTCTGTGTATTCCTCCAAAGCTCAGTTGTCCTGAGTCTGCACTCAGGACCTAGGATCAAGGAAGACACTCAAGTTTTTGAGTACTATATCTCTTGACACATTGATGAAAATAATCATGGCCTCTAAACCTTCAAGCTGCATACTGGACCCTATTCCAACTAAACTACTGAAAGAGCTGCTTCCTGTGCTTGGCCCTCCTATGTTGAACATAATAAACGGCTCTCTATCCATGTGTACCAAACTCACTGACAGTAATAAAACCTCTCTTGAAAAAGACAAACCTTGACCCAGAAAATATAAAAACTATCGGCCGATATCGAATCTCCCATTCCTCTCAAAAACAAAAACATTTAAAAGCTGTTGATCACCACATTCTTTTGGAGAGGTTGGAAACCCAAATTGGTCTACACGGACAAGTTCTGGACTGGTTTAGATCTTATCTGTCGGAAAGATATCAGTTTGTCTCTGTGGATGGTTTGTCCTCTGACAAATCAATTGTACATTTCGGTGTTCCTCAAGGCTCCGTTTTAGGACCACTATTGTTTTCACTATATATTTTACCTCTTGATGATGTCATTCGGAAATATAATGTTAACTTTCACTGCTATGCGGATGACACACAGCTGTACATTTCGATAAAACATGGTGAAGCCCCAAAATTGCCCTCCCTGGAAGCCTGTGTTTCAGACATAAGGAAGTGGATGGCGGCAAATGTTCTACTTTTAAACTCAGACAAAACAGAGATGCTTGTTGTAGGTCCCAAGAAACAAAGAGATCTTCTGTTGAATCTGACAATTAATATTGATGGTTGTACAGTCGTCTCAAATAAAACTGTGAAGGACCTCGGCGTTACTCTGGACCCTGATCTCTCTTTTGACGAACATATCAAGACTGTTTCCAGGACAGCTTTTTTCCATCTACGTAACATTGCAAAAATCAGAAACTTTCTGTCCAAAAATGATGCAGAAAAATGTATCCATGCTTTTGTCACTTCTAGGTTAGACTACTGCAATGATCTACATTCCGGCTACCCGGATAAAGCACTAAATAAACTTCAGTTAGGGCTAAACACTGCTGCTAGAATCTTGACTAGAACCCCAAAATTGTATCATATTACTCCAGTGCTAGCCTCTTTACACTGGCTTCCTGTTAAGGCAAGGGCTGATTTCAAGGTTTTACTGCTAACCAACAAAGCATTTCATGGGCTTGCTTCTACCTATCTTTCTGATTTGCCGTACATACCTGCCCGTACGCTACGGTCACAAGACGCAGGCCTCCTTACTGTCACTAGAATTTCTAAGCAAACAGCTGGAGGCAAGGCTTTCTCCTATATAGCTACATTTTTCTGGAATGGTCTGCCTATCCATGTGAGAGACGCAGACTCGGTCTCAACCTTTAAGTCTTTATTGAAGACTCATCTCTTCAGAAAGTCCTATGATTGAGTGTAGTCTGGCCCAGGAGTGTGAAGGTGAACGGAAAGGCACCGGAGCAACGAACCTCCCTTGCTGTCTGTGCTTGGCCGGTTCCCCTCTCTCCACTGGGATTTCCTGCCTCTAACCCTATTACAGGGGCTGAGTCACTGGCTTACTGGTGCTCTTCCATGCCATCCCTAGGAGGGGTGCTTTGGTTGAGTGAGTTGAGTCACTAACGTGATCTTCTTGTCCGGGTTGTCGCGCCCCCTTGGGTTTGTGGGCTATACTCGGCCTTGTCTCAGGATGGTAAGTTGATGGTTGAAGATATCCCTCTAGTGGTGTGGCAAAGTGCTGTGGGGTCGGACGGGGCCACAGTGTCTCCCGACACCTCCTGTCTCAGCCTCCAGTATTTATGCTGCAGTAGTTTATGTGTCGGGGGGCAGTCTGTTTATATCTGGAGTATTTCTCCTCTCTTATCCGATGTCCTGTGGGAATTTAAGTATGCTCTCTCTAATTCTCTCTCTCTTTCTCTCTTTTTCTCTCTTTCTTTTTCTCTCTCTTTCTCTCTCTCTTTCTTTCTTTCTTTCTTTCTCTCTCTCGGAGGACCTGAGTCCTAGGACCATGCCTCAGGACTACCTGGCCTGATGACTCCTTGCAGTCCCCAGTCCATCTGGTCGTGCTGCTGCTCCAGTTTCAACTGTTCTGCCTGCGGTTATGGAACCCTGACCTGTTCACCAGACGTGCTACCTGTCTCAGACCTGCTGTTTTCAACTCTCTAGAGACAGCAGGAGTGGTAGAGATGCTCTGAATGATCGGCTATGAAAAGCCAACTGACATTTATTCATGAGGTGCTGACCTGTTGCACCCTTGACAACCACTGTGATTATTATTATTTGACCCTGCTGGTCATCTATGAACATTTTAACATCTTGGCCATGTTCTGTTATAATCTCCACCCGGCACAGCCAGAAGAGGACTGGTTTTTCCTAGCCACCGGGCTTCTACACCTGTATTGCTTGCTGTTTGGGGTTTTAGGCTGGGTTTCTGTACAGCACTTTGTGACATCAGTTGATGTAAGAAGGGCTTTATAAATACATTTGATTGATTGATAGTCTGTAGATAGTCCATCTGTAGATTCTCCACAGACTAAGCAAATAAAATGTTACGGGCTTCAAAGACCCGTATTGAAGCAAGGTACTGTAAATTGGTTGAAATCTAACAAATATCCTAGAAGTAGGGTTCCCACATGAAAAAATACTATAGTACTTACTATATAATTATATAGTAAACTGTAGTATACTGTTAATCAGTTCAGTGACTGCCTAAATTCAACACACCTGGTCTTCCAGGTCAGTTAAACCAAAAACATGATGTGCCTGTGGCACTCCAGGACCAGGGTTGCCTACCCTTACTGTAGAATACTATACCACACTGTCGAATCCCTCGATCATGTGTAGTACTTACTATAGAATGTTGTAGTACACTATAGAATACTATAGTAAATAATACAGTATTAACTGCAAAAGAGGCACTGTAGTAAATACTACAGTAATATCAGTAAAAACACTACAGTCCACAAAAACACTACACTTTTTTTTACTATATTAAACACTGCAGTGTTTAATTTGCATATACCCTGCCCATTCCCTTCCCCTGTATCTCAATTTGTGCCTTCCATAAGTGAGAAACATGCATGCCAAGTATAGACCATATATTCCTTTCCCTTCAGGTTATAGAAAAGAGCAGAAGCACTGAACTAGCCGTTCAGACCCCAGTCCTACCTACATACAGGTTATGAAAAATGTGCTGTTTTAGTATTTCTCCAGTAGGTTTCTTGAAGGAGAAAGCCTCCACTTCTATTTCAAAGATAGTAAAACAAAAACACCATGTCTGCAAAAACAGTAAATACTACAGTATACTAGTCTTCAAAAACACTACAGTAAATACTACAGTCTGCAAAAACACTACTGTAAATACTACAGTATACTACAGTCTGCAAAAACACTACAGTAAATACTACATTATAGTCCAATATGTAAAAACACTGAATTAATTACTATAGTATATGCTACAGTTTTTTTTACTACAGTATTTATACTATAGTTAAGTTTAAATACTACAGTATACAGTATACTACAGTAAATACTACAGTAAAGTATGCAAAAAAAATACAGTATGTATACCATAGTATACTTTAGTATTTTGTAATGTGAGTTGTTGAACAAGTGGTCACATGAGACCAGAGTACACCTTTTTTTAATTATTATTTATTTACAAGACTTTGTAAATAAGACTCAAAACAACACAGAAATAATAAAAAGACATTGAGTATTTACAGTGCTAGTCCTCCACTGGCAGCTCTATAACAGGGAAAAATGGAAAGGTACAGACTTGATATGAATCAATACCTGGTGACGACAAGTAAGCTGCCTGATACATTAAACATATATGTCCTTTAGACCTATTCAGTGACCTATAGAACACTTACAAGAAAACAATTGAAATATAATCAGAAATAAACATAGGCTGTGTACAAGGTCTTGTCCATGTTGAAAAGGCTGAAAGATTAGGCAGCATTGGCAGCTTTAGGGGGAGAAAGTGGTTGTGGTCTCGGTTTCCATGGCGGCCGTTGAGCTCCTCCTTATGCCGCAGGTGTACTGGAAAAATCTTCCATGGCTCATACAACCCAGATCCTTCAGCAGCTTCAGGAGGTCGTGGCGGAACTTCACCCCGATGAACGCATACACAAAGGGGTTGAGGCAGCACCTCAGGAAAGCCAGGCACTGGGTGATGTCAGAGGCGTAGAGGAGGCTGTTGTCATAGATGCAGTCCTTGCTGCCCCCGTTAGCCGCGTCGAGAGTGGTCAGCAGCAGTACCAGATTATAGGGAACCTGGCAGAGCAGGAAGACCGCCACCACAGCGAAGATCACCTTGATGGCCTTGTTTTTCTCAAAGCTACGGGCCTGGCACAGGGTTTTCACAATGGCACCGTAACAAAAGGCCATGATTAGGAGCGGCAGAACGAACCCCAGGACCATCTGGCTCACCTGGATGCCCACGCGCACCTGGTCTGAGCCGGCGGTGTAGGGGGTGCAGGTCTTGTTGCTGATGTTAGTGTAGGACATCTCGGGCACAGAGAAGACCAGCGCCATCACCCAGATGACCACAGAGGTCACCTTGCTAATGAACACTGCCACGGAGCGATGGCGGTGGGCAGAGATGGCCTTGGAGATGGCGAAGTACCTGTCAGAAAAATTACAAAAAGTAGGCTTTATATTGTAGGCTCATATAATACTTTAGTGAACCATATACAAATATTTACAGAGATAGAAGCAGATCAGCCTATTAGGTCACAGCAAAGATAAGAGCATATCAGCCTATTAGGTCACAGCAGAGATAGGAGCAGATCAGCCTATTAGGTCACAACAGAGATAGGAGCAGATCAGCCTATTAGGTCACAACAGAGATAGGAGCAGATCAGCCTATTAGGTCACAACAGAGATAGGAGCAGATAAGCCTATTAGGTCACAACAGAGATAGGAGCAGATAAGCCTATTAGGTCACAACAGAGATAGGAGCAGATCAGCCTATTAGGTCACAGCAATACGCACACTGCAACACGTTTCGATCAGGCTTTAATTTAACCAGGTTAGTCTTTAAGAACTCGTTCTCATTTGCAGTAACATACCTGTCCACGCTGATGGAGGTGAGGAGGAACATGCCGCTGTAGAAGCTGACCTTATAGATGGTGTGCATGGCCTTGCAGATGAACAGCCCCAGCACCCATTCCGTCATGGAGTTGGTCGCCCAGAGGGGCAGCGACACGGCGAACAGCAGGTCTGCGACGGACAGGCTGAGCAGGAAGACATCGGTCCCGGTCTTCAGCCGGTTGAAGTAGACGTAGGTACCGATCACCAGGATGTTACCGACCAGACCGAGGAAGCAGATGAGGGAGTAGAAGGTGGGCATGAACCAGGAGCGGAAGTGGCGGTTGGATTCCTTCTGGCATTGCTGGGGCCAATGGTCATAATCCAAGTAAATCTTGTCAGTGGGGTAATCAGTGTAATCAGTGGTGAACTCTGTAGTCATGTTTTCGTTCTGAGAGAAGCAAGTCTGAAAAAAAGACAATGGGACATACTGTAAATCCGGATAATTGATGATTGAATTCTAATAAAATGTATTTAAAATAGATTTGTGTTCAGGTTCAGGGAACTGGGTCCAAAATAAAGCAGACACAATGTACCCTGCATCTGTCTCCTTGATAAACTGCCATGCTTTCAGAGGAGTATACCACTTCCTGAGAGGAAGTTGTGCTGTACAATATCTCTTGAATGAAAGACTGTGGTTAGTACCAGTGTAGTGTTTGTGAGTTTCTGTGGGTAGATTATGTGTCAAGTTATTAAGTGAGTTATAAACATAAAAGTTAATTGATTGTCTAAAAAACATTATTTCAAAAGACTATTAATATTTCATACAAATGATGTTGTATGATATGGTATACTGAAGACTGTGTTCATCCATTGTTCTTACCTCAAAGTAGGTCCAGATCAGCAGTGCTGGTACTAAGATTCGGATATCTGAAAATCAGACAAGGTGTGGTTAAAACTCTAGAGTACCAGTTGATTGATAAATAGACTGATATGTTAGTTGACTACAGTGCCTTGCAAAAGTATTCAAGTGCCTTGCAAAAGTATTCATCCCCCTTGGCGTTTTTCCTATTTTGTTGCATTACAACCTGTACTTTAAATTTATTTTTATTTGTATTTCATGTAATGGACATACACAAAATAGTCCAAATTGTTGAAGTGAAATGAAAAAAATTACTTGTTTCAAAGAATTCTTAAAAAAAAAAAAACGGAAAAGTGGTGCATGCAAATGTATTCACCCCCTTTGCTATGAAGCCCCTAAATAAGATCTGGTGCAACCAATTACCTTCAGAAGTCACATAGTTAGTTAAATAAAGTCTACCTGTGTGCAATCTATGTGTCACATGATCTGTCACATGATCTCAGTATATATACACCTGTTCTGCAAAACCACAAAGAAAGGAGCACCACCAAGCAAGCGGCACCATGAAGACCAAGGAGTTCTCCGAACAGGTCAGGGACAAAGTTGTGGAGAAGTACAGATCAAGGTTGGTTTATAAAAAAATATAAGAAAGTTTGAATATCCCACGGAGCACCATTAAATCCATTATTAAAAAATGGAAAGAATATGGCACCGTAACAAACTTGCCAAAAGAGGGCCGCCCACCAAAACTCACGGACCAGGCAAGGAGGGCATTAATCAGAGAGGCAACAAAGAGACCAAAGATAACCCGGAGGGAGCTGCAAAGCTCCATAGCCGAGATTGGAGTATCTGTCCATAGGACCACTTTAAGCCTTACACTCCACAGAGCTGGGCTTTACGGAAGAGTGCCCCAAAAAAAGCTGTTGCTTAAAGAAAATAATAAGAAAACACATGTGGGAGACTCCCCAAACATATGGAAGAAGGGACTCTGGTCAGATGAGACAAAAATGTAGCTTTTTGGCCATCAAGGAAAACGCTACGTCTGGCGCAAACCCAACATCTCTCATCACCCCGAGAACACCGTCCACACAGTGAAGCATGGTGGTGGCAGCATCATGCTGTGGGGATGTTTTTCATTGGCAGGGACTGGGAAACTGGTCAGAATTGAAGGAATGATGGATGTCACTAAATACAGGGAAATTCTTGAGGGAAACCTGTTTCAGTCTTCCAGAGATTTGAGACTGGGACGAAGGTTCACCTTCCAGCAGGACAATGACCCTAAGCATACTGCTAAAGCAACCCTTGAGTGGTTTAAGGATAAACATTTAAATGTCTTGGAATAGCTTCGTCAAAGCCCAGACCTCAATCCAATTGAGAATCTGTGGTATGACTTAAATATTGCTGTACACCAGAGGAACCCATCCAACTTGAAGAAGCTGGAGGAGTTTTGCCTTGAGGAAAGGGCAAAAATCCCAGTGGCTAGATGTGCCAAGCTTATAGAGACATACCCCAAGAGACTTGCAGCTGTAATTGCTGCAAAAGGTGGCTCTACAAAGTATTGGCTTTGGGGGGATGAATAGTATTGCAGGCTGAAGTTTTCAGTTACTTTGTCTTATTTCTTGTTTGTTTCACAATAAAAAATATGTTGCATCTTTAAAGTGGTAGGCATGTTGTTTAAATCAAATGGAGAGAAAAAACTAAAAAAATCTATTTTAATTCCAGGTTGTAAGGTTACAAAAGAGGAAAAATGTGAAGGGGGTGAATACTTTCGCAAGCCACAGTATAAGAACAACCTTTGGAAAGAGTTCAAGCCACAGTATAAGAACAACCTTTGGAAAGAGTTCAAGCCACAGTATAAGAACAACCTTTGGAAAGAGTTCAAAACACGTCACTTATGATGATACATAGGAGTTGATTCCCTTGTTATTAGCATAAATAGTTTTTCTAAGTGTCAATAATGAATTTGAGTTGTCTCAACTGTTAGGTATTTAGCTTGTACCGCTGGGTTCCCCAATAAGTGGCCAACAGCCCAAATTCATCCCACAGGTGATTTTCTTTGTCCCCCCAAGTTTTCTGAGCATAAAGTGTTTGTTGTTGGACAAAACACTGGAAAATCACCAGGAAATCAGCTCAAAGTGATTTTAATTTTGAAAAATATGTTCCCAAATATTCCCATGCATAAATAAAGAGGTGTATGTGATCGTATTTCAATGTATTCAAGGTTTGAAATTATTCTGTTTTTGTCAAATACTATATCTGTTTGGGATTTTTGTAGTTAATTTGCAGTGTGCAAATCGTCTATGACTATGTTCTGGCCCCCTGACCATTCACTCAAGGAAAAATATTCACACGGATGAATGTAATTGAAGAACCCTGTTGTACAGTGTGCAACAAAGACATAGCAAGGACATCTGGTGGTAACAGAAGGGGATGCACCAATTGATTGGTTGTTCAAAGATATCATAGCATACCCAAATATGAAAAGCATTACCACTATCATTTTTTAGACAAAAAGAAACAAACAAAAAACACGTTAAAAAATACCCCTTTGGCTCGTCCCCTTGAGGCCCATCTGCTAGCCTGCTAGCCCCGGCATGCTTATCGGCAGACTCAATAGCCTTGGCTTCTCAAATGACTGCCTCGCCTGGTTCACCAACTACTTCTCAGATAGAGTTCAGTGTGTCAAATCGCAGGGTCTGTTGTCCGGACCTCTGGAAGTCTCTATGGTGGTGCCACAGGGTTCAATTCTCGGGCCAACTCTTTTCTCTGTATATATCAATGATGTCGTTCTTACTGCTGGTGATTCTCTGATCCACCTCTACGCAGACGACACCATTCTGTATACATCTGGCCCTTCTTTGGACACAGTGCTAACAAACCTCCAAACGAGCTTCAACGCCATACAACACTCCTTCCGTGGCCTCCAACTGCTTTTAAATGCTAGTAAAACTAAGTGCATGCTCTTCAACTGATTGCTGCCTGCACCCTCCCGCCCTACTAGCATCACTACTCAGGACGGTTCTGACCTAGAATATGTGGACAACTACAAATACCTAGGTGTCTGGTTAGACTGTAAACTCTCCTTCCAGACTCACATTAAGCATCTCCAATCCAAAATTAAATCTAGAATCGGATTCCTATTTCACAACAAAGCCTCCTTCACTCATGCTGCCAAACATACCCTCATAAAACTGACTATCCTACCGATCCTTGACTTAGGCGATGTAATTTACAAAATAGCCCCCAACACTCTACTCAGCAAACTGTATGTAGTCTATCACAGTGCCATCCGTTTTGTAACCAAAGCCCCATATACTACCCACCACTGCGACCTGTATGCTCTCGTTGGCTGGCCCTCACTACATATCTGTCGCCAAATCCACTGGCTCCAGGTCATCTATAAGTCTTTGCTAGGTAAAGCCCCACCTTATCTCAGCTCACTGGTCACCAACTTTAAGCATCAGCTGTCAGAGCAGCTTACCGATCACTGTACCTGTACACAGCCAATCTGTAAATAGCACATCCAACTTCCTCATCCCATATTATTACTTACTCTCTTGCTCTTTTGCACCCCAGTATCTCTACTTGCACATCATCATCTGTACATCTATCACTCCAGTATTAATGCTACATTTTAATTATTTTGCGTCTATGGCCTATTTATTGGCTCCCTACTCTTCTACATTTGCACACACTGTACATAGATTTTTCAATTTTTATTTTCTATTGTGTTATTGACTGTATGTTTGTTTATGTGCAACTCTGTGTTGTTGTTTTTGTTGCACTGCTTTGCTTTATCTTGGCCAGGTCGTAGATGTAAATGAGAACTTGTTCTCAACTGGCCTACCTGGTTAAATAAAGGTGAAATAAAAATAATATATAAAAAAAATCTAATGATCAGAAAACTGGAAATTCTCAAACCTTCAAAACAAAAGTGACTCGGTTATGAAACGTATCATGAGTAAACTGGGGCTGTACCTGCAACCATCTCAGTCTTACAAACTTGGTTCCAGTTTCAGTATTTCTGTACTCAATTGATTTGAACCACTTAAAAAAGTGAATTAACAGTTCAAAAACATTAAATTAACAAGGGCAGCAGATGTCAGCGATTCACAGATATTGTGTTAACAAGAAGTAGAAGCTCAATTGAATGATTACAGCCTAATGTAGCTATACAGCTGTATGGCTTGTTATCAGCCTTTCCATCTTAGCACCCTACATCACATACACTATGTTCACCAAACGGAAGCACATTGACTATTTTCCTAAATCATTTTCAACATTCATGCAGCAATTGACTGGACACACTGTTTTGCTAATCTTGCCCCATAGTAGTGCCTTTTTAGTAATTCAATAAAACCCCTACTTATACAAAACATACTTATTTATCTATTTATTTATTAGACAAATAAATCTTAGAACAAAATGTAATTCTATTCCTTTTGATAAAAGTGTTTGTTCTTATTAGTTGAACAATTTCCGGAAGCTTATATCCTATGAATAGTCAACTGTTTAAGATGTTCAAATCACTTTTCCACAGTTCTGAAATTGTATGAGACATTGAATGATGTGCTCACCTTTGACAGCGGTCATGTTGATTGAGAGTTACAACTACGCTTTCTCTCTGTACACAGGTTGTGAAAGTAGAGAGACAGCCCGCTAGTCTAGATGAGGCTGTGTGAGGCGCTAGTTTCCTCTTTGAACTATACAAAAAAAAGTGCCCCTGGTTCATAGTTAACCCCTTTACTCTCCCTTGTAAAAAACAATGATTAGGAATGAGAGTGAATGCAAATGTTGTTGGTTTTACGGATTGTGCAGGAAATTTGGCGAATAAACAATTTGTGGTATTAAAATCTGTATGACAGTACAGAGAAATAGAACTGCATCCCGCTTGTAGTTGGTGGTTTACTACCTATTGAACATTTCTGTTGCGTACTGCACACTATGAGAGCAAATTAGTGTTCATGTTGTTCAGCACAGACACTCAGACACACAAATATCTCAGTGACCGCAGTGTTTGAGGGAAAATGTATTGTCTGTTCTATTTTCAACCCACAGTCACTAGAAAGATAACACCATTGCGCTTGTGTTCTTGAGGCTTAATTTTCTTTGTGGTCTACAGTGAAGAATAGGCCACATCAGTTCATTGAGAACACAATATATAGGTCCTAAAGTGGTATAGATTTGGTTTCTCAGATCGCCATTACAACTCCATTACTTATCAATAGGCTTAGCTGTTGATGAAATTGGCCATGCCATCTCCGACTGAGTTTACAGCTGATGTTGGATAAAAAGACATTAGACATTGATTTTAATTGTATTTTTTACTTTTGTCTACTATTTTCTATTGTCTGCAGTTTATCCCCACACCTGCCTGTACTTTCAGGTGGAACAGGGATGAAGGTAAGGAAAAGCTCAGTCTCCGGGTCAAACAGGGCATACTGCTTATTATTACAATACATGTACTGTATGTACTCTTAGAAAAAGGGTTCCAAAAGGGTTCTTCGACTGTCCCCATATGAGAACCCTTTTTGGTTCCAGGTAGAACTATTTTGGGTTCCATTTAGAACCCTCTGAGACCAAAGGGGTTCAACATGGAACCAAAAAGGGTTACTCAAAGGGTTCTCATATGGGAACAGACGAAGAACCCTTTCAGGTTCACCTTTATTTCTAAGAGTGTACTAATATTTTGGATGAAAAGGCTGTATTACAAAGTCTGTATTAAAATGAAATATTTATCATAGCAAATAACCCACTTTGAGTTACATTTAGCTTGAATAAAAGTACAAATATAAGTAAAAAACTGAAAAGTATTTACTGCACAGGTAAGTAACAAACAAGATGGATGCTCATTCTGTAAACAGCATGCATTGAAGGGACTATTTTTAAGTGTCTTACCAATTCTGGGTGTTTGCCAAACCAGCAGTTACAAAACAGGCCTCCCAGAGCAAGTGGCTGATATGTAGAGTACTTCTAAGGTGAGATAGACTCATTACAGTCTATGCTTCATGTTTGTTTAATCCAAAATATTAGAGATATACTAATGTTTCTTCATTTCCACTTTGACAACTTCGACAAATAAGTGATTTACACAAAAGTCTCAGTAATTTCTCCAAAAGTCCCTTTCACCAATACTCATACAGTATAAGTTTGTCATTGTGTTTACCACCACAACACTTTTGTTTAGGCAGTGGTGGCAGTTCCACTGCTGTCTTGGTTTATCTTGGTCAGTAAAGGGCACGTTCAGTCTTATTCTCCCCTACTCTCTACCAACTCTGCACAAGCTGCACACCTGTCTGCCTGTGCGGTTGCGGCTTTCAGTTTTCAAGGTGCTCAGGAAAAGAACCCAGCAAAGAAACACTAACCACAATTCTGTGCAACAGGTGACTGCTGCAGAGGGACGACTGTGCATCTCTGCACCTACAGTAAAGCTGTGATAAATCTCATCACTATTGCAAAAGGCTGATAATAGAAATATAATTATTATAACGGACAATTATAAGCTGCAACAATTTGACTGGTACACTCATGGGGAAACTCAATAGGTCACCGGCCCACCAATCATGGATGTTGATTTGAATAGGAATGTCTTTTCTACTAATTCCAGTTATATGGGACTGCTGGTATGGTTCCTGCACATGGAATCTAGCTGCAAAAGTGACAGACATTTTTTTTATATTGAAGAAGAAGTGGGTTCGAGTCCTGGCTTTGTGTGCTAGCAGGAAGACGACTGTAGCTGTACCTTTATCAGTTTATCTTCTACCTCTCTTTTATCCATTTATCTTCTAACTGTCTCTTCTATCCATTTATCTTCTAACTGTCTCTTTTATCTGTTTATCTTCTACCTGTCTCTTTTATCTGTTTATCTTCTACCTGTCTCTTTTTCTTACATCAGGTCAATACAATATACATACTGTTGGTTAAAAATGTTAACAACAAAAGATAACACTACTTCAGACAGCTGGAAAGAGTGGTAAAAATTTGAAAACAGGAAACCCACTTCCTTGTACCTTGCAGATCAGAGTGCACAGACCAGTGGACCACATCTTTAACAAATAGTATCAAATCTGTTATCAGTATTGGGTGCCATAGACTGTGTATGATAAGCTGTAGGATACACAGTGCCACCGAGGATAACACAGTGCCACCAACGCGACCCACTACCAAGGACTGTGGGCTCTCCTACGTAAGTTAGACATTTAAGCGTGTTTACCTTGTAAGGCTGCCGGCCCAGATGGCATCCCTAGCCGAGTCCTCAGAGCATGCACAGACTACATGCTACATGTCTACATGCTTCAAGATGTCCACCATTGTTCCTGTACCCAACAAAGCTAAGGTAACTGAACTAAATGACTATTGCCCTGTAGCACTCACTTCTGTCATCATGAAGTGCTTTGAGAGACTAGTCAAGGATCATATCACCTCTACCTTACCTGACACCCTAAACCCACTTCAATTTGCTTACTGCCCCAATAGATCCAGAGACGATGCAATCGCCATCGCATTGCACACTGCCCTATCCCATCTGGACAAGAGGAATACCTATGTACCCTCCAAGCTCATCATTAAGCTTGAGGCCCTGGGTCTGAACCCCGCCCTGTGGTCCTGGACTTCCTGACGGGCCGCCCCCAGGTGGTGAAGGTAGAAAAAAACACCTCCGCCTTGCTGATACTCAACACTGGGGCCCCACAAGGATGCCTGCTCAGCCCCCTCCTGTACTCCCTGTTCACCCATGACTGCATGGCCATGCACACCTCCAACTCAATCATACATTTTTTAGTGTTTTTTTTACCCCCTTTTTCATGGTATCCAATTGGTAGTTACAGTCTTGTCTCATCACTACAGACTCGGGAGGGGTGAGGGTCAAGAGCCATGCATCCTCCGAATTCGAACCCAGAATCTGTAGTGGCACAACTAGCACTGCGATGCAGTGCTTTAGAACACTGCGCCACTCGGGAGGCCACAATCATCACGTTTGCAGACGACACAGTAGTAGGCCTAATTGCCAACATGACGACACAGCCTACAGGGAGGAGGTCAGGGCCCTGGGAGTGTGGTGCCAGGAAAATAACCTCTCACCCAACGTCAACAAAACAAAGGAGATGACAGCAGGGGGAGCACCCCCCTATCCACATCAACGGGACCGCAGTGGAGAAGGTGGAAAGCTTCAAGTTACTCTGTGTACACATCACAGACAAACTGAAATGAAACACTCACAGATACAGTGTGGTGAAGAAGGCACAACAGCACCTCTTCAACCTCAGGAGGCTGAAGAAATTTGGCTTGGCACCTAAAACCCTCACAAACTTTTAAAGATGCACAATTGAGAGCATCCTGTCGGGCTGTATCCCCGCCTGGTACAGCTACCGCACAGCCCGCACCCGCAGGGCTCTCCAGAGGGTGGTGCGGTCTTCCCAACGCATCAACGAGGGCACACTACCTGCCCTCCAGGACACCTACAGCACCCAATGTCACAGGAAGGCCAAAAAGATCATCAAGGACAACAACCACCCGAGCCACTGCCTGTTCACCCCGGTATCATCCAGAAGGTGAGGTCAGGTCAGGTGAATCAAAGCTGGGTCCGAGAGACTGAAAAACAGCTTCTATCTCAAGGCCATCAGATGGTTAAATACTGTTAAATAGCCATCACTAGCACATTAGAGGCTGCTGCCCTATATACATAGACATGGAGTCACTGGCCACTTTAAGAATGTAACACTTGTCACTTTAATAATGTTTACATATTTTGCATTACTCATCTCATATGTAGAGTTGAAGTCGGAAGTTTACATACACTTAGGTATGAGTCATTAAAACTAGTTTTTCAACCACTCCACACATTTCTTGTTAACAAACTATAGTTTTGGCAAGTCGGTTAGGACATCTACTTTGTGCATGACACAAGTAATTTTTCCAACAATTGTTTACAGACAGATTATTATAGTCTGGTTCATCCTTGGGAGCAATTTCCAAATGCCTGAAGGTACCACGTTCACCTGTACAAACAATAGTACTCAAGTATAAACACCATGGGACCACGCAGCCGTCATACCTCTCAGGAAGGAGACGCGTTCTGTCTCCTAGAGATGAACGTACTTTGGTGCGAAAAGCGCAAATCAATCCCAGAACAACAACAAAGGACCTTGTGAAGATGCTGGAGAAAACAGGTACAAAAGTATCTATATTCACAGTAAAACGAGTCCTATATTGACATAACCTGAAAGGCCGCTCAACAAGGAAGAAGCCACTGCTCCAAAACCGCCATAAAAAAAGCCAGACTACGGTTTGCAACTGCACATGGAGACAAAGATTGAACTTTATGGAGACAAAGATTGAACCTTTTGGAGAAATGTCCTCTGGTCTGATGAAACAAAAATAGAACTGTTTGGCCATAATGACCATCGTTATGTTTGGAGGAAAAGGGGGATGCTTGCAAGCCGAAGAACACCATCCTAACCGTGAAGCACGTGAGTGGCAGCATCATGTTGTGGGGGTGCTTTGCTGCAGGAGGGACTGGTGCAGATGGCATCATGAGGAAGGAAAATTATGTGGATATATTGAAGCAACATCTCAAGACATCAGTCAGGAAGTTAAAGCTTGGTCGCAGATGGGTCTTCCAAATGGACAATGACCCCAAGCATACTTCCAAAGTTGTGGCAAAATGGCTTAAGGACATCAAAGTAAAGGTATTGGAGTGGCCATCACAAAGCCCTGACCTCAATCCTATAGAAAATTTGTTGGCAGAACTGAAAAAGCGTGTGCGAGCAAGGAGGCCTACAAACCTGACTCAGTTACACCAGCTCTGTCAGGTGGAATGGGCCAAAATTCACCCAACTTATTGTGGGAAGCTTGTGGAAGGCTTCCTGAAACGTTTGACCCAAGTTAAACAATTTAAAGGCAATGCTACCAAATACTAATTGAGTGTATGTAAATTTCTGACCCACTGGGAATGTGATGAAAGAAATAAAAGCTTAAATAAATCATTCTCTCTACTATTATTCTGACATTTCACATTCTTAAATAAAGTGGTGATCCTGACTGACCTAAGACAGGGAATTTTTACCAGGATTAAATGTCAGGAATTGTGAAAAACTGAGTTTAAATGTATTTGGCTAAGGTGTATGTAAACATCCGACTGTATATACTGTACTCTATCGTATTCTACTGTATCTTAGTCTATGCCGCTCTGACATTGCTCGACAAAATATTTATGTATTCTTAATTCCATTCCTTTACTTTAGATTTGTGTGTATTGTTGTGAAATTGTTAGATATTACTGTTCGATTTTACTGCACTGTTAGAGCTAGAAACACAAGCATTTCGCTACACCCGCAATAACATCTGCTAAACACGTGTATGTGACAAATTAATTTGATTTTAATTCCAATATGGAATTATCTTCTGTCACCTCAGCCTGAGTGTGGGAATAACTGTTAATATGAACACACACGGCACCTTAAATTATTACCATTCTATACACAATGCGTGAGACATTGAAAACAAACCTATCATCAACAACTACATGTCAGGGTAGAAAAGTTTATTGGTATAAATATGTCAAACAAAATCGATTTAAGACAGTATGTTGATGACTCACTCTGCTCTTCAAGTTGCTTTAGGATGAGGTGAAAAACCCCTCACGTTCACGCCAACCTGGTAACACTGCTTATTACATTGCATATTAACATTTAAGAGTTTGTTCAGAGTTGAACATTGTACTACTGATCATAATAACATAACACTGAAAGGTTGTTCTAAGCATACAGCTTTTGATTTGATTGAGAGCTAGCAGACTTTAGAACACTGACTGGTAGAGCATGGATGAACTCCTAGCATACAACAGGTTGGTGGACGGATGGACTGGGCCCAGGACTCACAATACACAATAATAATAATAAATAATGAAAACAACTACTTATTTCTATTAACTCCTGAGACAATACTGTCACTTAATACTGATACTTAGAGTAAACATTAACAAATATTGGGCAGAGGAGAGTCACCCCCCCCCTTCCGCTACTAAGCAAACTCTTCCATTTGAGGAGTTGTGACGCCATGCAAAAATAACATTGAAAGCAACAATAACATTACACTCCAAAGAACAAGTCATTAAACATTGAACAACTTATTTTTTTGCAACAGTTTTTACAACCAGCCTCAATCGGTAAGATCTGGTGTCTGCCAGATATAGTACCATAGAATAAGACAGGAGATATGTTTTGATATATTGACAGGTGATGGATGGTTCCTTTCGACTGGCACTGCGGTCTGTGATGGAATTACGGTGAATTCACGTGGGCTTATTGTGACTCAATTTAGATGTAATTTACTTTAGTTGGGATAATTGCTTTGCTTTGTGGACTTGAAGCGCTTTGCAAATTGACAGCAGGTCTATTTTGACCATGCCAACAGAGCTCTGAAGATTCAACTAACTGCATAAAACTTCATATCAGAAATAAAACCCATCTAAACACAGCTTTTGTCCACATAGATACTAATGTACAATGTGTTATCATCAGAGTGTGACTGTAGAGATGGAGTGATGCATCATGGACCTTTCTCGGTCCAAAGGTCATAGGTCGACTCCTCAGTGGGCGGTAGGGCGTGCCCTGCTCGGCCCCTCTGAGGCTGCTGGCTCGCTGGGCGGGGCGTCCTCCGTTGCGGCAGAGGTGGTCTCCGATCCCGTGTTACTGTCACTGGTGCCCTCCTCCATCACCCCTTCCAGAACACTCTCCTTGTCTTCCGACGGCGCCCCCTCCTCAACCTCACTGGCAGGACCAGCCATCGACTCCTCCGAGGCCTTTGACTTCTCTGTAACCAAGAAAGAAGGAAATATTAGGACAACAAACACGTTTGGACCAATGTAGATTCAAACCTGAAAATTACATTGTAAAATGCGCTCAGCAGACAATCTCCCAAGAGAAGCATCTACCCAAGAGAGAATACCTAACTCAGGGGACCTGACCAGAACCTGACAAGAACCATACATTAAAAGACCATACGGTTTAGTGATTAATACTGTTGGGCCTCACCACCAGTATCCATGGGGCTGGGTTCCGTCTCCTCTCTCTCCTTGTTGCTGCTGTCACTGACAGACTCCTGCTGGCTCTTGCTGCCGTTTGACGAGCCAACTGGTTTCTCCTCCTCCTCCAGGCTAGAGGACATGGACGCCTCCTTCTCCCTCTCCGACATACGCCTGCG
Organism: Brachymystax lenok tsinlingensis; assembly: GCA_030435695.1. Taxonomy (NCBI): domain Eukaryota; kingdom Metazoa; phylum Chordata; class Actinopteri; order Salmoniformes; family Salmonidae; genus Brachymystax; species Brachymystax lenok. Next base: position 7,290,235 of record CM059812.1, on the reverse strand, counting down.
GGATGCATCCTCTGCCGCAGCGACCTCTGCAGATATCTTCTCCATGTCCACCTCCACTTTCATACAACACAGCTGGGCACAGAGTGGCAACATGTTGAGTCTCCCCACCAGGGATTCATTCTGGGGATTAATGCTATTAATCTCACAATCAATCTCACACCTGTGATTAGTAACATGGACTGTGATTAGTGAGTACACCGTGATTAATGTTGACACCTTGATCAGATTTGGCACAGTTCCTGTTTCCTCTACAATGATACCAGTTAACCCACTGTTCCCTGGGCGCCGTGGATGTCGATTAAGGCAGCCCTCCGCACCTCTCTAATTCAGAGGGGTTGGTTTAAATGCGGAAGACACATTTCAGTTGAACGCATTCAGTTGTACAACTTACTAGATATTCCCCTTTCAATCATTTTATTTAATTGAATTGCCCATTGTGAAGCATAGTGGAAGTAAATTGACTTTAAGTAAATGGCGCCACCTGGGGTATGGACTACACAGTGCATTTACTATACAGTGCAGTATCTGGATTCAGAACTGCAACGAGTCAGTCTACAAACTCTAAGTGATGACGCCGCATGTTAGCCAGGACACATGGATAAAGTTAGCAGCTGCGGATCTCTACAATGCAGAACTGGCCCATTGCACATAGCCTGAGGTCAACACTGTAATATTTACTATGTGCAACACAGCGGATTGCATACACGTTCCTGGATGATGATTCCATACCCTTTTCAGCTCGCTGGTGAAAGACTCTGTGGCATCGATGAATTTCCTTTTCTTGTCCTGGTGGCGGTCTTCAATCTGGAGTAGCTCCGCCTCCAGCTTCCTCTGTGGACCAGACAGACAGAGAGAGACCTGCCAATTTACCTGACTGATTACATGTTTTTAATTATCACTCAATTATCAAATAAGAAGAAAGGATCTGATATCCAGGTTACCATGACAATAACACCATGACTGGGAACATCCAACTTAATAGTGCTAAGTATAGTAATATCTATATGTATCTAGGAAGACTGATAGAAGACTGACTGAAGACTGACAGACCCAGCATAGCGTACCTGGTGCACCATAAGAGACTGGACCTGCCGTTTTAAGACCTGCATGCGGGCGGTAGTGACGACGGAGCGCACGTCGGGGACCACGCTCTCGCTCAGGATCTCGCTGATCAGCCGGTGGTTGCGCTGGAAACGGGCGGCAGCCGAGTGCTTCATGGAGAATCCGTCGTCGTAATCTGGGAAAGAGAATGGAAAAAGGCATGTGGCGGGTGCTATGTGTCTTTCAGAGCTCAATGAATACAACTGTCAATGGGTAAAGAGCGAAGAGTTCCCACCCAACAAGTATAGATGTGGTCGACCTCAGGAAAGAAATCTGATCTGGCAGATCTTAATCAGACATAGCTTAACATTGACATACCTACGTTTGGTTAAATCATTTATTGCAGTAGGAAATGTCTGCATATTTGGCTGTTTTGCATGTTTGTTGTATGAATATACTTGAATATACTTGAATATACACATTTGCAAAGAAAGTTTCAACATTGTTGTGGTGAATGGTATTGATATTCATGTGTGGGTAGAGAGTTAAATATACATCTTTCTCTCTCTCTAACTCTCATAAACCTTACTAATTTACTCCAGAAACGTCTTAAGTGGTTTTTACTGGCGCTCGTGCTCTTCTTATTTCCCAGAAAAACTAGAGGATATTGCAAAACTAAGTGGACATCCAAGCTCTAAGTACATGACACTTTTCTTTTAAATCCAGGGTCAAATTAAGCTGTCCTCTATAACACTAACATCAAAATAAGTCATAAATGTAGGAGAAGAAATTGTCTCTTTAATAAGGTCAACTTCTTATTGGACACATGGAGAATTCATTCATTCATTCCACGTTGAGCAAAAAGTCATTCAACTGACAAAATAATCCTAAACTGCAGTGATTAAATAAATAAAGTGATGTATTGCTGTAGTCAAACACCCATTTCATTGGAAGTCTGTGAAGGATGCTGCCCTTTGAAAATAGCAGTGGGCGCAAGATGGTGCATTTGATTGTCTGTGCATTTGGGAGCAAGAAATACAATTTTGGCTTCATATTAACATCGTCCATTTGATGGTGGAGAAAGATGATCATCATCTCCATCCAGTGCCCTGTTCCATCAATTGATCTTCACTTCTCCAAAACCAACGGAACAATTTGTTCAGACTCTCCCCGTTCTCTGCATCTATAAAGCAACTCATGTGGCAAATCTTTTTGAAGTCATCAATGTACAGCTTGTTGAGAAATTATCACATGTTCATATCTTGGGTGTTTCCAATTACCACAAGATTTTTTATGCATTTTCTGTATACCATTATCCAGCTCAAAACGAGACAAGCATCATTTCCTGTAGGGTGTAATTCAAAAGTCCAGTTTTGATGTATGTTTCTATGTGATGTGTGTTGCCTCGTTTCTTACTGGAACTCAGTGAAGCCATTGATCTCAAATACAGGGCCCAGACTTATACCACAGAGCTGAAATGGAGTGTGGCCTATAAGGTGAAGTAACATGTATAACAAACATGAAGAGGTAGTGTAGGGATAGAAATTGACACCAAGGTGATGTCACAGTTGCTGTAACAAGGTGTGGGAACCAGAGTGTGACTGACATGGTAATACTAGCAGTGCTGAGAGTGTCTTACCATCTGGGTCGTCTGCTGGCTGGATACTCATGTACGGCTCGCCCTTGTCGAGACGAGACTGGCGCTGTCGGCTTTCCTCCTCCAGAGCGGCCTCGGCGCGGCTCTTAGCGTTGACGTAAGCCAGGTAGGCTGGAGAGTTGTGGTAGGCCTTCATGCTCTCATTGTACTCAATCTGTAGAGGGGAGACAAAGATGTGACAAAGGGAGAGACCGTTGACATGTGCCCCTTCAATGCAAAACAAACTATTCAACGCTGAAGAAATGTTACTCAGTATTTTTACAAAGGAAGGAATAATGACTGGAGGGACCCTTCTGACAACTGCTGGAGACACTTGTTACTGGTCACCCATAACAACCCCGTAAATAAACACCCCGGTAAAACAAACCAACCTTCTCTGCTTCGTAATCATTCAAGTAATCCTGTTTCTCCTCATCAGTGAGGTCCCTCCACATGCCACCGATTATCTTCCCAATTTCCCATAGCTTCAGATCAGGATTGGAGGCTTTTACTTGATCCCAAACCTGGTGATGAGAACCAGACAGGGGCTCATTATCTCTAAGCAGATAGGTCACAAACCTATGGAGGCCGTGTTTAAACTCCATCTCCAGGGAGATATCCCATAGTCTGTCTGTAGTGCTCTTAATGGCTAGGCTGCTGTATGTCTAGTTTCACAGTTCACACCTACCTCCATGGACAGGCAGATGATGTATAGTGTACATTAAGAGTGCTCGTCCCTAACCCTGGTGCTGCGTGTTGTAAGGGTATAGTACAGTATTTTAATATGTCTTGCAATGGTGCGCATGATGGAGCAGTTTGGGTTTGAGTAATGTTACGTGTAGACAACTTACCTTGCGACTATATCGCATGTATGGCATCAACGGCTTGTCTGGCGGCTTGGGTGGTTTTGGAATGTTTATTCCTGAAGAATTCTGGGAAATAAAAAGCCACTTATTAGATTCAAAGTCAAAGTTAGGACACCAACTTGTGCTAAAAATGTCTAGTCATACAATTTTACACTAAGCAAAGCCTCGACTGAGAACCACCCTGCAGGAAAATACGCATCCGCATAGTTGATCATCCAACCTTCAACAAAGTATATGTAAAAATCTCAACAAAGATGCATCAAACTACAACAGTTCAATCACCTTCATTTAATTAAAGCCTGTTTGAGCCCAGCCAGTGGACAGAAGTCACACAGAGACTATGATTGAGTAACGCTGATTGAAGAAAATACAAAATCTCCCTAAAGCTGAGATTTGCACACTGCATGACATGATGCCATTATCAGAATCCGAATGCCAACCACAGCTTACATACAGTGACTGAATTATTCCCGTGGCAGCCCGAAACCCATGCCAAGCATTGGGTCTATAATGCCATGGCAACGCTGATGGCATGGGTTACTTAGCATGGCTGTCAGCAATGCAGACTTTGAAGGGCAGGATTGAGCGATTTTGAATACACACAGATGGACACTTGGCCAGTCTGCACTAGTATGCAGCAGAGGAGCCTTGAGATGGCATACATCTCAGAAAGCCTTGGTAATGGAATGGGTTAGACGAATCATACTGTCTGTCTGTTCAAGAATGTCTGCTCTTATAAGCACTGGAAAATGTACTACTTCTAAACAAAGCCAAAGAGCAAAGATGCCAAGAGCTGTTATAGCTCATATCTGCATATATGTTATTACTGAGTTTTAATAAGCAAGCTAGATTAGGCTGTTTCAATCAAACTGGATAGTTATTTTAAATATTCATGTTAGTTTCCTTCTGTGTCTCGTGTTTTATCCTGTGTTTTCTCTACGTCATTATTCCTACCGTTGCCCGACTGTTGTTGCTTGTTGTCCCTCCCAGTCTGTAGTTGTTGTAAGCCAGATGGCTGTAGGGGTTGTACCCCACAAACCCGGGGGTGTTGGGCAATTGCTGATGGAAACAAATGAGACAGAAACACAGATGAGAAATGACATAAAACAATGGGGTAAAGCATGACAAAATCTGGTGAAAAAAAATGGTGAAAACATGAATGTTGAAAAGCTGTAAAAATCGACTGAAAAAGACTTGCACTCATGCTAAACCAACAAGAAGGATAATCAAGACAGCAATGTTATCTATACATTAGTGTTGTTTGTAACGAAAATAATGTATAGTCTACAGTATGTTGTATATGGTACCTCACATCTTAGGGAGTGGAGCTTATTATCTGAGACTGCAAAGCCTATTGCATTGACCAATTCTACTGTGGTAACAGGACTATCTGCAGGGTATACCGTATTGGCCAAATGGATTTCACTTTTAAAAACAAGTTAGCCCCCAAAAACGTGTGCCTCTCAAAATGGACAGTAGCAAGTTAACATTGAAAGATAATAGCCGACATGAATGTTATTATTGGACATCCTTTTCCAAATGGCTTGTGCCATCAGTTACTATTGGACATCCTTTTCCAAATGGCTTGTGCCATCAGAAATACTTACTGTTGTAGGGGCTGGGGGAAGGGGAGGGGCATATGGCCTTTCTCTTTCTCTTTCTGTTATGAAAGAAAAGGTGAGATGTTAAAATAGAGGCAAAAAGCCCCCTTTTACATCTCTCAATGTTGATTAAATCAATCCCATCAAGGTAGATCTGAATTTTGTGATTTTCTATTTCTCTCTCAGCAAATACATTATAATATAATACAAGGAAATCATTTAGGCTACCAGAAATTAATATTTCATGCAGAAACTAAATTTATTTTATTGTGATAACTTTTGTAGCCATAGTTGCCCAGCTTTGTCAGAGACCTAACAGAAGTACTCATATTTTCATTATCTGATGGCTAAACTTGTATAATTGCAAACAATTTCTTACTTGACATCTTGGCAGAGAGGAAGAATTCTATCAGTTTATTCCAGTCATTGGGTCTGTAATAAACACATTATAAATGGGGAAAGCATGTAGGTGTTTCATTAACTTTATTTATTATTACAGTACTTTTACAATTGAATAGAAAATAAAATAAATAGCTTGAGAGGGAGAACAAAAGAGATGTTGGTGCCAAAATGATGTCAGGCGACGTATGTACAACATCACAAGAGTGTCAGTGGACAGGCATGAACATGACAGGGGTTTGATGTGACGACTAGCAAGCGGTTCGCGTCCAAAAACATCGCTTACACTACTTGGAATGGCATTTGCTTATAATTGCACATACGTAAATAAATCAGATAAATGGAAATGCATTTGCTGAAAAATAAAGCGCTGTCATCTTGGCTGACACCCAGCTGTGCTAGCTAGCGAGGCTAGTAACGTTGAGCTAACTACTTCATTAGTAGTATGCAGCTACTAGCTATAGCTAGCCAGCTGGCTAACGTGGACCATCTGATCAGTAGAAGATGAGCATGCAAACGTAGATAACACAATCGGTTAGCTTGCTAACTTGTGGAGAAGGCGAATAATCTGCAGTTTAAATTATTTTACAAAAACTCAAATACAGAATATTGTATTTGATACTCCGCATACGTTGTCAGATAGGTAGCATTAGCTAGCTACTAAGCGTTCAGATTTAAACAAGCTAACGTTAGCTACCTAGCTGTCACTGAAATATTTCAATGTTGATTTGAGGCGTTAAAACAGCAGATTAACAGTGACTATACCTGAACCGTTTTGGATGTGGATTTTGCAGTGGAAAACCTTGGATCAGAGAATGTATCAAGCACCATGCTAGCTTGTTAGCCACTACCTCATACGCTGTTATTGAATAAGCGCTATTTTCTAGCTAGAACTGTCACAATATAGTCACATCATCACCTTGTATCTGTAAATCTGTTATTCAAACAAAAGTGGCATTTTACATACATTCTTGACATACAATTGAAAGACTATTCAACATAAATCAATTAATGAATATTATTACATTTCATATTTTGGTTAGTTCACATAGCAAGCAAGTGAAAGTAATGGCCAGCAAACTCACCCCAAAATCCTTTGTCCCCCACCAGTGTGTGTGTGGCTAGAATCAGGTTTAGTTAGCTAGCTAGCAGAAACAGTCATCAAAATGAAGAAAAAAAAATGATATGGGGTTCACACAGATTTCAGTCGAATTTTCCAGAACTATTCCTTTCTCCTCTGTTAAGCGCATCGTGTTTGCATTACACCCCAAGGCTAGCCTACTCTAAATTGAATAATCTAATTTCATTGCAAACATTTTTCAGTCAATCTATTACTAAAATAATTGCTACGTAATGAATACACATTTGTGATGATTTTGCAATATAATACTGAATTTGAGACTATCAAATTCATAATTAACCACTTACTGATCTGGAATCAACTATTCTGAATACACGGGTTCACTATAGTGAACTATGAATGAATCAGTGATGAACATGAACATACAATAAGGAGGACATTGCAAGAATTCGTTAACAATTTATAATTTATACATAACCCATATAAACTGCACTAATTGAACTATGCTGCTGCAGTCCAAGGTTGAGCTGCTTCTGCTTATGGCAGAAGAATGCATCTTGCTAATTCATTCTGACCATACATTTTCATATTCCATTGCTTGCAAAGAGCTATTATCCTTAGCTTCAAATTCCATATGATAAAAATTCAAAAAAATATGTATTATGTCACCCAAGCATGAAATATAGCTGCATTCATTCTGTATCACTGACAAAAAGGGTTTTGAGAAAAGCCAAGGCTGGTCAATTTGTATCTCCTATATTGTTAGCAGTGGTGACCCGTCATTCAGGGCAGGTGGGGCTTACCTTTTTTGCATGTTATTTTGGCATTAATACGTGTCACATATCAGTTTGCAAACAATGTAAAAAATAACTGTTGAGTTAATAAAGTCGCATACAAACATGGTCTCTTTTTTGCTTTCTTGAGTAAGGCAGCTCCAAAATGCTGGTGTTTCAGCCTAGCTAAATGCTTTCTTGGTGGTGGGGTAGCCAGCGGAAAATACAGAGTGTAGGTGTTGGTAATGTTCTCTAGTTGCGCCATGATTAGCTCAGTGTTCTGTCACTCGTGGGGACAGACCTCTAAAATTCAAGACCTCTGGGTGCTGCCATAGAGTTACATTAGAAGTGCCGATCCAAGAAGGCTCAAGGTCATCGGCCGTTGGACATAAACATTACACAACAAGTTGGAAATCGCAAATTCAACAATGAGTGGTTTGGAAGGAATCAGTGACAGTGGCTAACTGCAAGCATTGCAAAGCAATCATTAGCCTGCTATTTAGTGAAGTGGCTGTATGGTCCCGAATCTGGGATTAAGTGTCTCTTTTCCAAGTTTAAAATGGTAAACATTCAACATTGGCCGTGCTGTCAATGAAGCATGATTGGTGCCGTGCTCAAAACAACTGTTAACTCGGAACTGCGAAAACTTGACTTCAGTAAGTTCAAGACAACTGGGAATTCCCGGAAATAAATAATGGGAAATACGTTTAGAATGGTCATCCAACTCGGAATTGTAAATCGGGAACTCTGGCCTTTTTCTAGAGCTATGACCTGAAGATCAATGACGTCATCATGATTCAACCTTGTTTTTCTTCTAAATTCCCATTTGTTTTGAAAGCACCATCAATCCAAAGAACTTTGATGACAAAATTTGCCCACGAAGGACCGCCGTGCCACCTTCCTGTTCAAGTGAGCACAGAGTCCAAAAATGTATTTTATGCTGCTGCATAAATTATGCAATATGCCAGGGAGATATGTATACTGTAGCTAAGAAAGTAACATTATGTGTATGTTGTGTAGTAAGTTGTTAGTAGCCCATGTCCCTCAGCCTAATAATTTGGTCTATTTACCCCTCTTCATTTTGCCTACTGTTCTGACTTGGTGGTGCACATGTAGTCTATAACCTGTTTTAGAGAAATGTAATCATCAAATTTTGTAAGAGCTTTCATTGTCTGCTTATATGGCCCCTTTATTTATCCTACGGTTCTGACTTGGTGTACAGCGAGAACATTGTAAGAACGGCCCATGTTCTGAATTCTGTCGCTGTACATTTCAAAAGTGCTAAACAAATAGTTGTATTGACTACGTCCGTCCTAGCTCGCTCATTAATGTTTTAATCGAAATTACGGATTGCCTCTTATCTGCTTGTCGACCCCTTATACCATAGTTTGTACATCTCAATTGTCATTAGAAACCATATTTGTTTAAGCAAGTCAGCCATATCAGCTATGTTTTTTAAAAGGCAGTAAATGAGGCTAAATTAACTGTTTCGCTGCCAGACAAGGCTCCGCTAATAGCCAGGTGTAGCAGTGGTAAAATGTTGGGACTGCTGTTGGGACAGCTTTATGTAGGCCTTAACAGTTCGTGTGCACCGTTTGTCGCCATTATAGTGCTATCAATGTATTGTTTAGTGTTGTGTTGTGTAGTGGCTTTGATGACATGCATCCCACTGTTTAATTAATTTTTTGGCCCCACCTAGATATACATGCTAAAATCACCACTGATTGTTAGAACTCAAATACTTTGCATTCTTGCTCACATTCTTTGCAGTCTGTACAATGTCAACAGTAATGATTTATTTGCTTGTTGCAGTCTTTATAATAACACAGTAAGCCTCTTCTGATCTGGATTTACATTTTTGTCATTTTTTCTTTATGGCTCTGCCATAATCCACTTGTTGTTTGATTTGTCAGGCTATTGATCATGGTGTGACCCTCTATTTGTATTGTCTTCCAACACAACCTTGAATACAGTTCTAATACCTTGAATACAGTTCTAATACCTTGAATACAGAAAAAAACGTTACTATTTGCTCTGCGACAGTTATTTAGATAGGCCCATTGAGATAGCACTGTTCGATATCTATGGATAGGACCATTGAGATAGCACTGTTCAATATCTATGGATAGGACCATTGAGATAGCACTGTTCGATATCTATGGATAGGACCATTGAGATAGCACTGTTCAATATCTATGGATAGGCCAGCTTGCGTACATTGACCTCCATCACTGCATCACTTACTTGATGTGTGGCACCTGATATGCAGTACTCCATTGTATTTTGTAAGTATTTCATATAGCCTATTGGTCATGTACTGGACAGAAGTGTGCAGAGATGGATGACCCCTAGACTAAATGCCAGATGTAAGGGCTTAACTGACACACTCCCAGACCCACTAGGCACAGCTCTGGGATTCTGAGGCTGGGAAATGCCTGCAGGCTTGGAAAGTCCAATCCCATTTTAAATCAAGCAGAGGATTCCACGTAAATCCCTATTGATTTCCCATTTTGGATTAGGCACTGGATTTTTTCTGAAAGGTCCGGGGCATTCCCATTCTGATTCAGGCACAGCTCTTCTTAAGCCTGTAGGGCTCACCAATAGACTCAGGCAGTGGAAGTAAGCAGCCTTGAAAGTTCACTCTGGTGGTGGACCGTGCAGGTATTTTTAGAAGCGGTGGCAGTCACATTATGATGTATCCTTCCTGAGGTATTCGTTGGACATGCCTTGAGTATTACTGTTAACGACGTGTATATTTAAGTGGAGTTATAAAATATATTTCTGTTAACAAGTCTTCAAACGTTACATCCGGCAAAATACATTCTTGAGATTTTTCAGATGTTTAGTTGACAGAAACTTCAGCCTTTCTGACTCAGTTGGTTGACCTGTTGAAATGTAGCTATGATTGTGTGGTGGACCTGGAAAATAGTAATGAGATTATGTTTTTCTTAGCCTTTGATGGTCCAGACATAATGATTGAAACAACCCGTTTAGAAGTGCACCCTCAGTTCTTGTGCAATCATTATGGCCTACACTTAGCACAGTATGCACTTTTCCTGAACTCAGTATTTTACCTTTATTTAATTAACTACATGCCATGCAGCCGTTTAGAGAGGAAAAGAGTCAGGCGAGAGATCAGATGCTACACGTTTATGATTTCATTAGATCTAATACAATGTATACAATTCTCTCATAGAGTAAACATTTCTAAGGTAACCAAATCATTATTCCATAACAAGCACAAATTCTTGCTGCGTTTTCTTCAATGTTTGTAAAGCATGGTCCTGTTCTGGACCACACATACAAGATATTGACATGTTTAAAACCCAGTATATAGTTAGGCTACACATGCAAAAGTTACTTTGAATCTTTTTACAGTAGAATTAACAGGTAAAGTCCAAGGCAAACAGGAATATCCCTCAGAAATACAAAGACAGTAGAGCAAACGTTAGAGATCAAGTAATATAGTGTAAGTATACACAGTTGAATGTAATTAAACACTGAAGGTCTTGGATCCGAAAGGAAAACCAGGACTATTGACTTGAAACATAGCACTACTTTACCTAGAGATAATATCTACAGTAGTACAGAAATGGAATTCTCTACTGTATGACTCATGTGACTTTTTTTAACCTTTATTTAACTAGGCAAGTCAGTTAAGAACACATTCTTATTTACAATGACGGCCTGCTTGTAAAGATAAGGCCTTAGACTTATGTATAGTGTTTTTTCATTCAGTACTTGACAAGGGAATATAATGTAATGTATACAAAGCACTCCTATAGTTTTTGGGGTTTCATGCCTCAAAATACCCTTGCTCGTAACATCTTTGGAGATGCCTTTCATTGTTCATGTCACTTCATTGTGTTTGGAATACAATCAACTCATCAGCTCAGTATATCCTCCTTCCTTAATACCATTTCTTGTCTTTCTAGTTGGGAATGACATCAGTAGCTTTGTTGAAGTTATGTGTGATTACGGTTTAGAACAAGGGATTTTTACAATGGCAATTAAAATATGACCAGCTTTTGGAAGATGGGCTTTTCATTGGGGGCTGCTGGGGTGGAACTGCTCTTAGGTATTCTAGGGGAATAGTGGATGTCATGGTGGAATGTGGTGGAAAGTAAGAGCATCCCGTTTCATTGAATAGCCTCAGAGAGCTAAAAGTATGTTTTAGGGATCTGTCAATTGAGAAAAAGCTAATATGAACTATTTGTGATCAACAAGAGGCTCAGTTTCAAGGTTAATGACCCAGAAGCAGGCAAAACTGTCGGTTCAATCAGCCCACTGGGGATGTTTGTTTGTTGGTCACAGTTTTGGTCAAAGTTTACCATATGTAGGTTAAGTAAGTAAATGTCTACAGGTTAGTAATTAGTTCAGAAGATAAGTCAGTGATTGAGGGACTGCTAGGTAAACTACAACAGTGTTACCATACAATATCCCATAGATCCTTTGGATAACTTTGGCAGTTTTTTTATTATATATATTTGTTTTACAAGGAAGCAAGTTACAGATACAGTACAGTTGGCTAAGTCCGCAATAATTATCTTTGGCCCGACTCATGTCAGGTCAGGTCATGTCACACATCGACCCAAATGTCTTTGATATTGTTATTCTGAATGGCAATGTAATACAACTGGTTTTCTATCTACTTTGTCCCCAGGCAGGGAGGTGTGACTGTTTCAATGTTGCCTATTGAAATTAGATGCTTCTGTCCCAACATTTACTACCCATGATAGCAATGACAGCACAACCATGATGAAGGGCATTGCTATGCTGGGCTTAGTTGGACTTGCTACAGTATGTGTTCTGCTGCTCTGAATAACAGCCAGAGTAAAGCCCTTGAATGACTTCTAGGCTCCTCTGACAAACCAGAGGGGTATGTGAGAGAAAGAGTGAATGGTAAAAGTCGTGTGCCTTACAGACACATTGTGGCTCTGTGAGAGCAAATCAGTGCAATCCAAATGTAGCTGGGACTCTCTAGCTCTCTATCACACACTGACTCTTTTCCCTCTCCCTCTAGTCTATCTACTCACATCTCTGCTGACAAAAAAAGCTGCCTATCATTTGTAGGAGTCCGTTTTCGGACAACCTGTCCTGCACTCTTCTTTCAGTTCTTGAAAGAGGAAGCAGGACAACTGCTGCCGACGTCCGTCTGGTTTACCCCCTCGGCCCTGTCCCCTCGCCTCGCTCTACATGAAGCTAACTGTGCCAGTGTACTGTTAACACCAATAATGAATGTCCAGGCGAGATGAATCCTTCCTGGAGTCAATTTGTAACCCAACTCTCTCAGGGGAGGATTAAGTGCACTATCCATTTCTAGAAATGACAAACGGCCGACCTCACTGAACTCACTGATCAGACTGTCCTGTATTCAAGGGTCGTCTTCTCTCCTATACTCCCTGTGGTCCACAGGTTTAGCCTTAGTCAGTCAATCAACCAATCACATCATAGATCATAGCCCGAGGGAACCAATCATGATATTTTCCACCCATTTGCAATACAGTACAATCAAATCGCTGTAGGGATGTTAACAGTCTTGTCCATGTAGTATATGTGGAAGGTTTGTAGAGTTTGATGCACCAGTAAGTTTGTCAACATAATAACACAAATCAATGATTCCTTGGCTCATATACTGCTTCATCGATGATGTCAAACCTGATAACTGGCTCTGCCAGAGTAAAAGTCAAGGGTGTTCACTTATACTGGAGGGAGTCCATGTATGACCAGGATGCTATCTCTCGGTGAGGTTTCTAATGTTATTGTATAGACATCTGACGTTTCTCCAAACATTTCAGCTAGCTAGCAATTACAGAGACTGTCTAGAGCGTGTTTTTTCATCATGCAGTCATTAAGTCCTCTTCTCTTATAGCCGTAATACGTTTTCACTAGCCACACATGCTACAATCATGCAAAGTCACTACATTAGTCCATGAAACAGTCAGGCGGTTAACTATAGTAATGCTCCCACTAATATCTGTGTATTTACTTGTATGTTTTATTTCATCAATGTAGTATAAAAACTTGGAGATATTTGTGTGACAACTAGACAGTATTTGTGGTCAGTCACACATTTAGGCCATTCTAAGATTGTCCCCCTCATCTGGGAGTTTGTATCTCTGTCTCCTTCTAAAAACAATCCCACAAAAAGCACAGAGGAAAAAAAAAACATTTTTGGCACAATGAGTGTATAGCACCACTATAAACTACACAATACTGCCAACAAGCAGTCTCTTGGTTGGAAAGAAATCCTGTATATAGAAGCATATTCATACAAACATGAGAGCAGCAGCACTGGCGTCTTAGCACTTCAGCCCCAGCTGGAGAAACAAGATTATCCTATCAGCAGAGTACAGAGTCCTGAGCCCAGCTATGCTGCCAGTCCCCCTGGACAAATAAGCCAGAGAGAGAGCTCCCAGTCAAAGAGAAGGGGGGAAGCAGAGAGAAGGGAGAGAAGGGGGGATAGCGATAAAGCACATCTATTCTGGGCTCCTCTCAGAGGTACAGTTTATTCTTTCAAAAGTAATCTCTCTTTTCACTTCATGTCTCCAAATGTTGTGAAAAGCTGCGGCTTATCATCAATTGGTAATTCTCTCTCTCTCTCTCACACACACTCCCAATATTCCTTATGTTCTACAGCTGCTGCTGAATGGTCGATGGTGAGCCATGTTAGGACACTTAACTTATGCGTAAAGTTTTTATGTTTTTTGTTTCAAAGATGCTAAGAGATGGAAATCAGAGTTCAACTAGACTATACAAAACCAATGTTGTCCTGTTTTAAGAATGTTTACAACACTTTTATTCGGGGGCCTGTTGTTTGCCACCTGTTATTTAAAGCATGAGCATCTGCCCAACTTCACAGAATCGTAAAATACACACATGTGCTCAAAAAGATGCATACAGACATACACTCACACACGGAAACGAACAATAATAAAATAACAAAATTCGATGGTTTCCTTTTATCTTTTTCATATGAAGTGAGGCTTTAGGGTTAAGTCCTTTCCTTCCATAGTTGTAACTAAACAGCACCAGTAGAATTTGGCTGGCCCTAAGCCCTAGCCCTGGCCCCTCAGGGGCCCCGCCAGTCCCCTCCTCACTCTCTCATGGTTGCAGTCATTAGCTGGTGGCAGTCCAGTTCCCCCCGCAGCTCCAGGGGCCCCGGCAGCCTCATGCCCGTCTTCTGGTCTACACACCAGCACTTTCCCCGTTGCCCATCACGTGCTGGCTGGCACTGTAGACACAAGAAACAAGACAGGTATCAGTCACAAGCCAAATGATATACTAGTTTATACTATTTGACAAAAACAGAATAATTTCAAACCTTGATTACATTGTGATACGATCACATTTGCCTCTCTATGTATGCATGGGAATACTTGGAAACAGATTTCCTAAAGTAAAACCACTTTGAGCTGATTTCCTGGTAATTCTACAGTATTTTATGTCCAGCAACGAAATATATATTTTTGGGTCAGAAAACTTCAGCCCTGCAAAAGCTCAGCACGACATGAAGCCTGAGGAATAGCAGTGGAATTAGTCGTAAATCTGTTCAGCTATCATTCCACTCCTTGCCACTCCTGTCATGCTAATCTTTGGCATATGACATGGAGTATAAGGAACGTGAGCTAAACAGACTGGTACCCAGGCTAGTGCGGCCCATGTAGATGTTTGGAAATGTACGCCCATGTATGCTCATATACGTCCATGTAGGTATCTGGAAATGGCAAACAGTTTTATACTACCCTTTGTTGTTGATTTCTGTGAACACCTGGGCAACGTTTCATGAGATGGCCATTAAATGTTGAGGGCTGCAAATAACGAATAGGTTACATGCCGTTTGTAACCTAGATGCTAAACTCATGGATTTTGATCTGTGAAATAGTCATTGAAAACACCTGTTAGACACAAGAAACAAGACAGGTATCAGTCACAAGCCAAATGGCACTTGTTGCATGATCCCCAAATACATTCAGCCATGGACCGATTTTTCCTTGAGCGGATGGTCAGAAGCTGGAACATAGTTATAAATAATTTGTACACTGCAAATTGGCCGCAAGAATCTCAAACAGATTATTATTATTTGACAAAAACAGAATCATTTCAAACCTTGATTACATTGTGATACGATCACATTTGCCTCTCTATGTCTGCATGGGAATACTTGGGAACAGATTTCCTAAATTAAAATCACTTTGAGCTGATTTATTGGTAATTCTATAGTATTTTATGTCCAAAAAACGAAATATATATTTTTGGCTCAGAAAACTTGGCTCAGAAAACCACAGGAACTCTGGCATAAGGTATTGCAGTTTCTTAATAGCACTTAGGTCCTTTAAAGCTGGATTACTTAATGGTGAAACAGCCACGTCCGTTTGTGATATTACAACAACAAAGAAGTTACTGCAAACAACAAACACTTTTTGTCATTCTCGGACAACATTGCACGCACGATAGAAGAGCGTAATATGTACTGCAATCATTTTTTTTTACCATGCTGCACGACTCTCATCAACTCCTAAACAAAAACAATAACAGGTAGGGCGGCCAGTGACGATGTTTCCCTCCTACTGCGGATTCCATCTTTAAGGTACCTTAAAACTCAAACCTGTTATATTTGACATTGTTCCCTTAGATAATAACTTTCTCTCAAGCCCCTCAATCTCACCAGTGTGAATATGGATCAATTGAATAGAAACTCAAAGTTGTATGAATCATAACCACTGAGTGATACGTATCTGTACATAACCTGGGGTGGTTTTGAAACACCCCATCGGCCTGGCACAACTTTCCTATTGAGATTCCTCCTGTGCAATGAAAAGACGCCCGATGACCACTCACAACCTTAGTTATGCTCACAAAGGGTTCCGTAAAGTTTTACCACAATGCAATTATAGAAAAACAGTAAACAGATGCCTTTTACACACTATAAAGAGCGTACAAGGGTACTTTAACTGTGTTACACAATCAAGCCTAACCCCAGACTCTGATGCCCTTGGCAGGGTAAGCCTTTTATCACTGACTGACTCTGCTACGCCCGTTGCTTTGTAACGCATTCAGCTCTACAGAGCAACAAGCCTTATCTAGCTCTATGTTCTCAGATTCTTCCCAGTCTTATCTACAAAGTCGCCCATTTCAGACATAGCAAGAAATAATTGCTTCGAAACGCTAATGACATCTATCACAGCAATGAAGCGATTACTGTCAACCATGTTAGGTTAACCACTGTGTTGTGTTGTACGTACACGGTTCAGCTCGAATTTTCTTTGATAAATCACTTTGCTTGTCTGTAGATGTGGAGTCTTGGCAGGAGAAAATTCTCACATAAAACAATGCTGTTACACAGGCATTTTCTGTTTTGGCTAATAGAGCCGTGACGAAGTTAGAGGGGATTGTTTGCGTAGTGTGTTGGTGTGTGCCTGTCTGATACCAGATCGAGTGAATGATAGACGATCGGATCTCGCTTGCTAAAGACCTTCTCCACAGACTACCTGGATAAATGTCTGCATCCAAAACGGCACGATATTCCTTATAGTGGTCTACTTTTTTGGTAGTGCCCAATATGGCTCTGGTTAAAAGTAGTGCACTATATAGGGAATAAATAAGGTGCCATTTCAGAGTATGTCAAGGAGTACTTCCTGAATAGTTTATAATATAGATAACAGTGGGGTAATGACTACTAGGCAGTCGACAAACCTGCTTGGCATGGAAGTCTCCGTTCTTGTCACAGTTGGGTATGGGGATGCTGTAGAGATCCTCGTGAGTGCGAGTGTTGGACACCAGTCTGTCCAGCGCTCTCTGCAGCTCAGCACGACATGGAGCCTGAGGAAGACCAGTGGAATTAGTCATACATCTGTTCAGCTATCATTCCACTCCTTGCCACTCCTGTCATGCTAATCTTTGGCATATGACACGGAGTACAAGGAGTGGAATGTTAGCTAAACAGACTGGCACCCAGGCTAGTGTGGCCCATGTAGATGTTTGGAAATGTACGCCCATGTATGCTCATATATGTCCATGTAGGTATCTGGAAATGGCAAACAGTTTTATACTACCCTTTGTTGTTGATTTCTGTGAACACCTGGGCAACGTTTCATGAGATGGCCATTAAATGTTGAAGGCTGCAAATAACGAATAGGTTACATGCCGTTTGTAACCTAGATGCTAAACTCATGGATTTTGATCTGTAAAATAGTCATTGAAAACACCTGTTGGACCTGTGTCAGTATAGTAACTAGACTCAACTAGACTCTAGTAGACTCTAGGGGTGACATTATTTTCTATATCCAACACCTGCTCAAATACTTTAAATGTGCGTTTGTAATGTTTTCCTATACGTAATCTTTATTTGTAATATTTTCCTATACAGAGTTGAACAGTGGTTGGTGCTCTCACCAGGGCAGCCTTTGGGTCCTCCCTGGCGTTATTGCTTCTCTGATTGGTGGATTTGGCGGGGTGGCGGGCCAGGTTCTTCTGGATGCAGCGCTTGTCCTGGGGACTGCAGCGGATGTTGCTGTTATTGGGGTGCTCAGAGATGATCTCATCCTGTCTGTCCATCGCTGTGGGACACAACAGTTAACATTGAGTCACAGCCACTAGCGGTTCTGGGAGGGGAGGGGGAAGCAGTGCCCCTGTGACAACAATTTTGGACCCCCTTGTGGCCCCCCTAAATGTGGAGTATTAAATAATTTTTGCATAACAAATTTTTTCTATCATTCTTTTTTTACATCCGTTATTAGACAGTGACAACGCGGAACACTAATTTAACCCACACATTTACTAGAGGGACATGGTCTTTTGCCTGCTAATGCCTACAATGCAGTGAAGAAAACGATATGACAACAATAACGTCTAATGTAACTGGCCCCTCTAACAGTACAACTGGCCCCAGCTTGGCCCCCCCAGTTGAAATGTTCTAGAACCGCCACTGGTCACAGCACTACAAGTCACAGACTTTTTATTTAAACCTTTATTTATCCAGTAAGTCCCATCAATGTCAAGAGACCTCTTTTACAAGGGAAACCTCTAGAGCTACAACCTACACAACACATGAAAGACTCGCAATCCCAACCCGTACAAAGTCGCAAATCATACATGTCACAACACAAGAGTTAAAACAATAGACCATGCCATTTTTGACAAGCTTCTCTGTAAATTACACTGCCTCTCAGAGGCTTACGCAATTTGTTGATTGCAAGAAAATGTATATTTTAATGTACCTAATTTACAGTATATCACTGATCTGACCCAATGCAAATGTTGTCAATATGTGTACGTGACCAATAACATTTGATTTGATTTGATGAAAACACAATGGGCAATTCTAGGCTGAGAACTGGGCTTACAGTGATGTTCCCACTCAGGTGGGTACAGTACAATAATCTCAATTTGGACCTTAGCTCTCTTGGTCTTCCTTTAACCACTGGCACCATACTTCTGCCAAGGAGAGCTATTGATGCGTTTTAAATGACCACCCCCTCTCTCCTCACTGCATGCCTACCCATTGTGGCCTGTGCCACATTTACCTTGCAATAATCCTCCAGTTCTTTGGCCCTGCAGGCAGCCAGCTGTTTCCTAAGGAACCCCCTCTACCTCCCCTACAGCAAAAGAAACCCTCACTGTGCCAGATGGAGATTGGAAGAGGGTATTTTTCAATGTCACAAGGTGCTGGTGGGCAAAGATATGGAGTGTGGAGAGATTTACAGCTGTTTTGTTCTGGCTTGACTGTTCACCTGTGGCCTTTGCAGGGTTGGTTGGTAACCCAAACAAGTTTTTTCCCCCACCAACTGTTCTTTGCTGTTCTGCTTGTGACCTGTGGCATTTCATGGGTTGGCACTGCAACCATAGCACCCAGAGCCTGGGCTTTAGTGCTGCCTTGAGCTTTGTCTGTCAGATTACTGGAAAGATCAAAGCACGAATGGTGTCTCATGTCAGTGTGGCGTAATACCAGTTGCTTCTGGGAACCTACTTTCTCTCATAGTCAGATCTTCTGCATTGCTCTCTCTGACCTTTCCACGTTTTCCAAGGGAATTCACTCTGTAATTAGGATTAAATAGCAATTAGCTTTCAACAGGTTTTGTTGTGAAGTTATCTTTGTTATTGAACAACGGATAGACTAGCCTACTCATGAGGTAAGGTGACCTTTGCCTGTTTCAGACTTGGGGTAAAGGGCTTTAGATATTCTAGTCATATTTCAGTAATGAGACGAGAGGTTTACCTTTCTATACCGTACCTCTCTAGGTGAGGTTGAGGTGAGGGAGTTGCTCTGAAGTGGATTGACAGGCTGTGCTCTGCCGACCGGGGGTTTGTATGTTTCTGTTGGCCGTACTCATCAGCACTTTCCGCCAGACCCAGTACGACTTCAGCTGTTTTCCCGTCTCCCCATAAGTTGTTCTTTCTCTCTTTTGCCATTTAGCGGTTTGCAGAATCCATGCTCTTTTGGAGTGCCATTTCAAGCCCAAAGTTATTTCAATGTGGGTCAGGGGTGCCATGTCCTGTTTGCTGCCACCTCTGTTCTCCAGGGAGGAAGCTGCTGCTTCATTGTGTGGTTTCGGGAGGATTGTATCAACATCTCAGTTTCAAACACGGGCAGGCTAAGGCACAAGGCAGGCTGCTATGATGAAGAATAGAAAGGACGGGGACACACTCCAGGAAAAAATCCAAGTATAATCTTCTTTTAATACATTTTTTTAACATTAAACAAACAGAAAAAAAAGCCAGGGCCAACCATTTCAGTTAGATTCCTTTGTCAAGGGCTATGATGAAGAACACAAGTATGAACAGCGTGCAGTATGCACTCGCATCCAACGCCAGACTAGTCTGCAACCGACCGAGTTGCAAACCATTTTTCTGTCATTTTCTCTGACTTAACCTTCCTCCAGTGAGGTGTTTGCCAGGGAATGTTGGTGGTGTGTTCCCACTCCCACCCCACAGAGGTTCAGAGGGTGGCATGGAACTCCAATGTTCCAGTTGCAGCTGTCACTGGGAGTCTGGATGGAGCATGTGAACTAGTCTCAACACTGTCCTGGGGGACATGTCTGGCTCCGTAGGCTGGACTTTGTTACGCTATATAGCATTATAGTATGTCAGCTAGCGAGATGCTTATCGTCAGCCGTCATTGCATCAGTGAAAATTTGGGTGAGGAGACAGTGGGCGTTTGGCACGCTTAAATGTAAATAGTGCACGTTTGGCACTATTTGTCTCCCACTGCATATCCTGTGTCAACTCATTGCTCTTTCTGTAAGCTGGCATTTGCAAGAATGTGTACAATCTGTTTAACTAAAGTGTTAGGGTATTTTAAGCTTATTGATCCATAGTGCTTTGTGTGTCATATTTCTATACTGTAAAATAATACATGTGGACATTATTACAATTAAAAGGGCTTTGCTCAAAACTACCCTTCCCTTTTTTTTCTTAAACGTTCATTTGACTTCTCTGCTTAAACCATGTAGCAGCCATAAATAGAGGTAGGTACCCCACAAAAGTAGGCCAAAATGAATTATCCATGAAATAAGAACTGAACCATAATTACTGGTTTGTGTGGGTTGTTTTTGCTTATGTACAGTAAGAATATCCCACAAAACAGGATCATGCACGAAAATACAACAACATAAAACATTACAGCAACACTACTCATTCGAATAGTAACATTGTTCGAAGTGATTAAGCACATTTTGATTGCAGTATATTTGAGTCTCTAGCGTGCAAACTGTGCATAAATACACAAAATATTCAAAATTAATGAACAACTGTTCAAACAATGCACCATTGGCTGAATCCCCTGCCAGATGTTTGTAATATAAGTGTTTGCATGGGATGTTTCCAGACAAAGCATGATGGGAGTGGTTGCTGTTTAATATGTTCACACATGAAGTCTGATTTTGATTTCACTGTGCTCCGAGGGTTAGGCGTATTTGAATTTTACAACTAGCTAGCGAGCGCTCATCGTCGCTCTGTGTTGTTACTCAGCGTCAGTTGGTTTGTTTGTATATCTCTGTCTCCACAGCTCCAACACCAGGAGGGGGTCCTAGATCCATGGTTTCACAGAGGGATCAATTAGCTAATCACATTCACTGAGTTCTGTTGCAGAAAGCCCAGCTGTACAAATGGGATAAATACCCAAAGTAAGCAAATAATAAGGACCAAAACATGTCATCAGGGACATCTGCAGTTGGTTTTCCCTATTCCCCAACATATCCTCATTGGCCACAGAGAAATTATTGAATCAGTTTCATAATTCCAGTGAGCACACAGACAAGTGTTTTCCTCACATCAAAAAGAAGAACAGGAGTTGTGGATGGTTGACAAGAACCAATGGTTGACTAGAAGTGCCACCGATAGGCCTGCCTAAAATGCAGATACATACTGTACATCAGACACATGTAGCTCCTGTAAGCTTACCACCAGCATGAATGGCATTCGCAACAACTTATTTCAGCAATGACATTTCCATTGACATCTGTATCTGTTTGTAAATACTATACATGTCCAAGTTTAAAAGGTTAGTGAAGCATTTGAATATGACACCAAAGGAGACCCCGTCAGAAAGCCCACATAATGATTTCTAAGATTTAGGATTGAGAGAGCGTTTCTAAGAACCAGTTATTAAGGAACTGCATGAGATCTGCAGGACATGATAAGATGCAGAATGTACTCCAGTACTTACAGTTGCTATGGAAATTGAGTTCACGAATACTGAATACTGAACTTGAAAGAAAGTAACAGAAGGCGTACAGTAGACTGCATCTGGACATGTATTGCTCAGATTTAAATGGTCTGTGCGTCGGTCCATGGAAATGGTAGACTAGCTTTGGGAAAAGTTTATTTACAAAAAGTATGAAAATGTTATATTCTGAGTATTGACCGTTTCATTGGGATATGAAGCAATATCTCAGTCTCTGGGACTGCTGCTTGATGGTAGTATTTCATCTGTACATGTACTGTCAATTCAGGATCAGTCATACACCTTCCCCCTACGGTGTCCTTTTCTTTGGGAATCCGTTCCATTATTTTTTTTTTTAACTCTTCTATTTTTATCAGACATGTTCACTGTTGCTAGGTCTGGGGCAGTGCGGGAAGCGTCTCAAGGAGATGTACCCCTCGGTTTAATAATGGATAAACCCGGCAAATGTGCCACAAAGGAACTCGTATACTTGTGGCTTGGGCTTTTCTCTTCCTCTCTCTCTCTTCCTCTCTCTCTCTTCCTCTCTCTCTCTTCCTCTCTCTCTCTTTCCCTTTTCTTCCCATCTCTCTGGTGCATGGGGTTTCAAAGACGCTGTGCTGAAGTGTTGATGTAAGACTTATTGAGTAGGGCTACATTGGTGGCTACTTTGCTTCATGACAGGACCCGGGGGGGTCAACCAAAGCTCAACACTGGGATAGTGGGATTCCAGAACACTGAAAACAAAGCATCCAAACATTTCGACACCATTTGGCATTTCATCAATCGCTGACACCCCCTATCTTGTCGAGAGAGTTTACGAGAACTCCCAAACCGCTGAACCTTCACACATTAGCCGACTTCTGCTTCAGCGCTGCTCGCCTCAAACGGACAACACAATGGCGTGGATGGTGAAGTCAGTCTGTAAACAATGTTTAGAGAAAAACATTCAGCCCGATTAAGCAATGCAGAGGACGGTACGAAGCCAAAACCAAGACAGTCAACCTTTTATCATGCACTAAACAGCTTTCCCCCTCTCTGATTCCGTTTAGTCACGCTATGTGCTGGCCTAACCTAGGCTGGCCTCGCACAGAGCAGAAGGCTCTCATTTCTGCTCTGGCAGCAAGCGCGCCGATGAGCTCATCCTAGCAGAGCTGGACGGTGGGCGATGCGCTCCGGGGCAGGGGGGAGAAGAGCAGCAACTCACCCAGGCCCAGGGGGAAACTGATGCAGCAGTGCTGGAGACGACTGGAGACTTGAGTCTCTGGAAGTGCATCCAAAATGGCACCCTATTCTCCCTAAAGCAGAGCACTACATTTGACCAGACCCCTGAGAATAGGGTGCCATGTCAGACGAAGCCTGGAAGTTGAGGGCTGTTCAAGTCTGTCCAAAGTCTTGCCTTGCTATGCTGCTTGGAACTGGGAGATAGTTCACTGCCATTACCGATAACCTTTGGCGGTCCCGGCAGCGGCGGTGCTGGTGAAAGAAGCAATGTTGGAACAGTCAGTGTGGATGAGATCTGGAACAAATGAGTGAATTGCTTCGTTCGAGGTGCATTTTTACGATCGCTAACAAACTTCTTTGGCATAATGGAAATCGCCACAGTGAAAAACTGCCTACAAGTTCCCCCTGCTTTGGGAGGGAAGAGAGGAAGAACTTAAAAGCAGGAACAGTTTCATCTGCTGCAGGAGAACACAAAAAAAAGAGTCTGCTGCCATCTGAAGAATACAATGGAACAGGAGTAGCAGATAAGCCATACACTATTAGATGTTAAAGTGGAACCAGACCTCTTCTGCTACAGTAGGAAGAAAAATGTGACTACCGTGAGAGGAAAAAGACAGGGGTTGTATCAAGATGTCTGCAAAGGGAAGTGAACAAGACATCTCCAGTAAAAGAGGAGTCAGTCAGTCAGACATCTGCAGTGCCAGTGAAGAGGAGGAGGAGGAGGAGGAGAAGGAGGAGGAATGGGGGCCATGAAGAGAGTGAGAATGAATTACTGATTGCAGAGAGCTCTAATAGCCTGAGACTGGCCGCACTCCATTACAAAGTAATTTCATACAGGCAGACAGGCAGCTTTTATTACCTCCTCTCGTTAAACACACACACACACCCACCCACACAGACACACACACACACACACATACACACGGTTCCCTGCAATATAACACACACGCATGACCACATATTAACATGCTGAGATCGATAACAGGATACACACAGAGATGGACATACATTCACACAGATGGGGCATACGCCAACATATACTGCAGCTACATCAATACACTCATGCATACACTCACAAATATATACAAATACACTTATAATGCATTCTCACACAGTCACATTCAGTTCACACTCACACAGACACTACATGACCAAATGTATGTGGACACCTGCTCGTTGGACATCTCATTCCAAAATCATGGGCATTAATATGGAGTTGGTCCCCCCTTTGCTGCTATAACAGCCTCCACTATTCTGGGAAGGCTTTCCACTACTGGAACTGGCTGAATGGAAGCAGGGACTTGCTTCCATTCAGCCACAAGAGCATTAGTGAGGTCGGGCACCGATGTTGGGTGATCAGTCAGCGTTCCAATTCATCCCAAAGGTGTTCAATGGGGTTGAGTTCATGGCTCTGTGCAGGCCATTCAAGTTCTTCCACACCGATCTCAACAAACCATTTCTCTATGGAGCTCACTTTGTGCAACAACGAGGCTGAGCCGTTGTTGCTCCTAGACATTTCCACTTCACAATAACAGCACTTACAGCTGACCAGGGCAGCTCTAGCAGGCAGAAATTTGACGAACTGACTTGTTGGAAATGTGGCATCCTATGACATGCCCTGTTAAGTCACTGAGCTCTTCAGTAAGGCCATTCTACTGCCAACGTTTGTCTATGGAGATTGCATGGCTGTGGACTTGATTTTATACACCTGTCATCAACAGGTGTGGCTGAAACAGCCAAATCCACTAATTTGAAGGGGTGACATACTTTTGTATATATAGTGTACATACACACACACACATATACACTGAACACATGCAAAAACACATGCATACATATACAAACCCACACACAGAGCACGGAAATTTGATCACACTCTCCGCATCCGATGTGAGTAAGACCTTTTAAACAGGTCAACATTCACAAGGCCGCAGGGCCAGACGGATTACCACAATGTGTACTCCGAGCATGCGCTGACCAACTGGCAAGTGTCTTCACTGACATTTTCTACCTCTCCCTGTCTGAGTCTGTAATACCAACATGTTTCAAGCCGACCACCATAGTCCCTGCATCCAAGAACACTAAGGTAACCTGCCTAAATGACTACCGACCGTAGCACTCACGTCTGAAGCCATGAAGTGCTTTAAAAGGCTGGTCGTGGCTCACATCAACACCATTATCCCAGTAACCATAGACCCACTCCAATTTGCATACCGCCCTAACAGATCCACAGATTATGCAATCTCTATTGCACTCCACACTGCCCTTTCACACCTGGACAAAAGGAACACCTATGTGAGAATGCTATTCATTGACAACAGCTCAGTGTTCAACACCATAGTGCCTTCAACGCTCATCACTAAGATAAGGACCCTGGGACTAAACACCTCCCTCTGCAACTGGATCTTGGACTTCCTGACGGGCCGCCCCCAGGTGATAAGGGTAGGTAACAACACATCCGCCACGCTGATCCTCAACACGGGGACCCCTCTGGGGTGTGTGCTCAGTCCCCTCCTGTACTCCCTGTTCACTAATCACTGCATGGCCAGGCACGACTCCAACACCATCATTAAGTTTGCCGATGACACAACAGTGGTAGGCCTGATCAACGACAACGACAAGACAGCCTATAGGGAGGAGGTCAGAGACCTGGCCGTGTGGTGCCAGGACAACAACCTCTCCCTCAACGTGATCAAGACAAAGGAAATGATTGTGGACTACAGGAAAAGGAGGACTGAGCACGCCCCCATTCTCATCGACGGGGCTATGGTGAAGCAGGTTGAGAGCTTCAAGTTCCTTGGTGTCCACATTACCAACAAACTAACATGGTCCAAGCACACCAAGACAGTCATGAAGAGGACACAACAAAACCTATTTCCCCTCAGGAAACTGAAAGGATTTGGCATGGGTCCTCAGATCCTCAAAAGGTTCTACAGCTGCATCATTGAGAACATCCTGACTGGTTGCATCACTGCCTGGTAGGGCAACTGCTCGGGCCTCCGACCTCAAGGCACTACAGAGGGTAGTGCGTACGGCCCAATACATCACCGTGGCCAAGCTTCCTGCCATCCAGACATCTATACCAGGGGGTGTCAGAGGATGGCCCTAAAAATTGTCAAAGACTCCAGCCACCCTAGTCATAGACTTTGACTAGGATGGCAAGCTGTACTGGAGCAAGCTGTACTGGTCCAAGAGGCTTCTAAACAGCTTCTACCCCCAAGACATAAGACTCCTGAACATCTAATCAAATGGCTGCCCAGACTATTTGCTTTGCCCCCTTTTTACACTACTGCTACTCTCTGTTATTATCTATGTATAGTCACTTTAATAACTCCACCTACATGTACCTCGACTAACCGGAGCCCGTACACACTGACTCTGTACCTGTACCCCCTGTATATGGCCTCGCTATTGTTAGTTTAATGCTGCTCTTTAATTATTTGTTACTTTTATTTCTTATTCTTATTTTTTATTTATTTTTTAACTGCATTGTTGGTTAGGGCTTGTAAGTAAGCATTACACTGTAAGGTCTACACCTGTTGTATTCGGCGCATGTGACAAATAACATTTGATTTGATACATCCATACACACACACAACCAGCCAAACTATCCCCACAGTGCTTCTCTCTCTGACCGATACCTTTTCTGCTCTGTCTAAGGCAGAAGGTGTCCTTTTACTGTGTACGGCCGGGCGCAAAACAGCGGGGGGACTGTGTGCTCTCGGGTCAGGCCATGCGTGAAGA
This sequence comes from Brachymystax lenok tsinlingensis, assembly GCA_030435695.1. NCBI lineage: Eukaryota > Metazoa > Chordata > Actinopteri > Salmoniformes > Salmonidae > Brachymystax > Brachymystax lenok. The sequence goes on along the minus strand of CM059812.1, from coordinate 7,263,211 downwards.
GCTGGTGTGTGTGCTCTGAGCCGAGGCTTAGCAGAGATTAGAGCAAACAAGCAGCACATTGCCACACCCTCCCCAGCTCAGGTAAGAGCAGGGAGAGAACACTCTGGCCCAGCCCCGGCACCCTGGCCCTCTTAACTGCGTATGGTCCAACCGGACCGGCTATGATCCAACATGAGAGAGGGAGAGAGAGGAAGAGAGAGTGTGAGAGAGATACCAACCAGTCCGCCAGGCTTGATTTACAGTTACATCATAATATATACAGTACTAACCTGGAAAACGACTGAGGCTATTGTTGAGGTGTACTAATTCTGGGTAGGCGTGCCAGTGCGCCACTAAGAGTGTTGCGTACAGTAGCCTAAAATACGATACGGAGAGTCGGACCACAACTGAAGAAAAGAAGGTGGGATAACATAATGCATCACCCATTTTTAACAGAGGGTGACCACCCGTGATGCCACCTGCACATACAGCCACATCAGTGGGCAAACGTTAAAGATACCGGTAGCCCGCAACCACTCCTTCCCTCTTGTCTCACCTGAGTTCTCCTCCACATCCCTCTCATCGGTGCACACTCCCTGGCCATGCATGAGCGAGTGGAGGGGCCTCTCCACATTCCGCGGCGGGTAGCAGCGGAGCCCCGTGCCGCAGCGGGGCGAGTAGACGCCGCAGTGCGCCCCCTTGGCCAGGGCGCAGGTGGGGCAGCAGCCGCAGCCAGCCTCCCTCACCGTCTCTTCGCAGCTGCCATCAGGCAGCTGGCAGCTGGCCAGCCGCTCCTCGGAGCACACGGGGCAGCGGATGGCCTCTTCCGTCAGACACAGGGTCGCCAGCGAAATGGCGCCCACCGCCCACAGGCCCCAGCAGGGCGGCGCTATAGCCGCACCGCCACCTCGCACCATGGCAGTCCCGAAGGCGTGATCTCAAATCTTTGCCCTCGATTTCTCTTGCACTTTCCCTCAGTTCGTTTTTTACTATTCCTTCTGTTTCTCTGCTCTCTCACCCACAACTGTTTGGTCTCTGCTTTAGTTTTGGAGGGTTAGGAGGAGGAGGGAGGCGGTTGGAGGGTTTGGTCTTTGATGTTGCCCGCTGGTTGGTGTTTCGGGTGGCAGGGGTTTTGGCAGGAGTTGGAACACAATGTCCCCGCTGTTTTACCTCGCCTTTTCTTAGGCTCGATTTCCTAGCCCTAGGATGTTTGGGAGGTTGATAAAAGAATGCAGGTAGATCAAAGAATGTTAAATATCTAGTCCTTGCTCTCCCATGCGGCGAAAGTCTTTAAGTCTTTGAGTCGCACAAAGTGGTTATTCATATGTTGGGAAGTAGAACAAATGTCCACTGGTCTGTTTAGGTGAGTGTTTCTCCCGTCAAGTAGAATTCACACAGAGCCCATGAAGCCTCTTATTGCGCAAAGAGAAAAGTCTGTGGTTTGCCAATGTCCAGGTGTAGGGAAAGGGCATCAAGTTTTTCAAGTCGAGTAGCAATTTTGTCTTCCATATGGGGTGCAGTGCAATGGGTTGCTCCTGAGAATGGCTCTACATGAGTGGTTCCTCTTGGAATTTATACTGCTGGCCAATGGACACGCCTCCTTCCTCAGGGGGGAGAGGAGCTGAAAGGCACAGGGAAGAAATGCCAGGCTAAAGCGCTCTCGCTCCCTCTCTCTCTCCCTCACTCTCTCTTTTTCTCTTGCTGTCTCTCACTCATGCTCTCACACAGAGACACACACACATACTCTCTCCCTCACTTTTTCTCTCTCAATCTTGAATGCTCACACAGAATTGCAGGGAAGAAAGACTGGGCTGAACCACCCTCCACACACACACACACACACGTTCACTCTCTTTCTACCCACTCTCACTCTCTCTTTCCCTATGCTGAATATTCACACAATGAGTATCTCACTTTTTGTCCCTTTAGAACACAGAATCCCAGGGACAAAATATGTAACTAAAGCCTTCTCCTCTCTCACATTCAGACTCAAGAGCTGGCAACACCTTCACCCTAACACAATGACTGTGTACACAAAGAATTGCTAACTCGCATCATTACAATAGCTTGCCTTGAACCACTAACCCCTACTCGCCCCCCCCCCTCGCTCTCTCTGTAAATACACACTCGCCTGAACGTGCACTTGCACACTGACACACACACAGAGAGAAAAATGTATCTGGAAAGCTATTATTCTCACTCGCAGTAAAAGGCATTCATATACACACAAAGGGGATAAAGAAAACCACTTCCATACCATCTTAAACTCTCTTTCACAGACACACACACACATACACCTCCAGCTAATGACAAAGCATTGTTGAAATAACAAAGCTTGGGCAACCTCATGTCCCTTTCCTGCACATGGCCGTGGTTAGCGTGGCCAGTGTGTGTGTTGTGTGAGAACACCAGTCCATTAGGTACCAGCATCCCTCTATTCCTCCCTCTGCATCTGCCCTTTACTCACTCTCTCTCTCTCTCTCTCTCTCTCTCCATTCAATTCAATTCAAGGGGCTTTATTGGCATGGGAAACATGTTCACATTGCCAAAGCAAGTGAAATAGATCATCAACAAAAGTGAAATAAACTCATTCTCTCTATCCCTCTCTCTGTCTCTCTCTTTCTCCAACTAGCTGTGCTGGGCAGCTATAAAAGGCAAATGGACAGTGCCGTCCACGCAGTAGCCCTGCCCCCACAGGTCTTAAAAAAGCCTCCCCTTTCCCACAGAGGGAACTTTGAACTACACCGCTAGCGGGGAGTGTTTCGATTGTGGGTGTGTGTTTGTAAATTACGTGTGTGTTAGTGTCTGTGTATTTTGTGTACGTGTGTATATGTGTGTGTCCAGGCTCTTTCTCATTCACAACTATTTGGTTCCAAACCTTCAGAGGGCTGGGACGACGCCAATTCTCTTTTATGTTCCTCTGCTTGTGTTTTACCATGGTAACCCAGCATGTATTGTAATGCCTTTGTGTGCTTTCCTTCCCTCTTTTTTTCATTATTCAGACTGGTGGCCCGCTGCCATAGGCTGGGCCATGGGCCGTGGGCCAAACCTCACTAGGCAGTGTAGTACCACTCAGGTGGGTGGTACATGTTGTTAGCGATGAGATTCCTTCCTTCCTCTCTTGATAAATGAGCAGAAAACGACAGGGGTATACAACAAATGTCTCAGCATTCTGCAAGATATCAATGTCTAGTCTCGCACAGTGAATGTAAGTATTTTTCATTTTGGACTACATCAGTAGTCCTCTTTACTGATGTAGTGGGCCTCATTTATATTCAGTACAAATCCCCACATTACCCATTATTGCTTTTTGGTAATACCTTTTGTAATTTCTATCCAAGTATCTTAATATAGGGGCCATTAAGTAATGAATAACAAACTATTATAATATTGGAACACGTACTGTAAATAGTACAATAAAACCTTTCTTCAGCTGTTTGCTTTTGGCATGTCAAATATCTTGTTCAAGACATAACTAGAATAAGTGAATAAGCCTGTACTGTAACAGCGGTAGAGAAATCCACAGGTGTCATCAGTGGAGGTGTTTATTGGTCTCCCATCTCTCATGAAAGAATAAGGCCAACTGTAGTGAGCTCGAGATGCTGGATAGGTGGTATGCCATTTATGAGGTGTGTGTGTGTGTGTGTGTGTGTGTGTGTGTGTGTGTGTGTGTGTGTGTGTGTGTGTGTGTGTGTGTGTGTGTGTGTGTGTGTGTGTGTGGGTGTGTGTGTGTGAGAGAGTGCTGCCTGGGTCAGGTGGTGGATAGAGGCTGGGAAAGGGGGTGAGTCAGTAATGTGCGGTCTGCTTCAGCAAATTTCCAGATACGATTGTGATTCTGTTAGTCGGTGTCATACAATACACACACCTGATTGCTTGTCCCAAGCGTCAGTAAAGCACTTTTTGCTGCTCTGTATTAGTCCGAAATGTCCAATGCCACAGCTCTAATGAGCACATATTCACACACAGTATAGGCTATAGAAAGCGATGATCCCATTATAACCAAAAGGCTACCTGTGGTAAACAGAACATAAGGCTGTTTGAACCGGTAGACCACAACACTTCACATGAATGCATCAATATCCATTACCCAAACAAAAGTTTATTCTGACAGCATTACCATGCTTGGTCATGGTCTATTCATGCAATCAGTGGATAGACTTACTGGCAAATTATTAAATAATTGGCAGGGATACATGCACAAAAACACTTTAAATGGAAAGAGGAGGCAGTAGCAGTCTTTGGCCACAAGGTGGATTACTTGTATATTATATGGAGCCCGTCGTTGAACATCTATTGTAATATCCTGTTTTGATCAATCGTAATCATTCATATCATAATGATAAATCCATGCATACATGTATAATGCATATTCACCACTTCAACAGTTTCACTTCATTCTTAAAATGTCTTCAGTCTAGTCTTTCTATACTATTACAAAGCATTTCCATCACTTCGTTTTGGCAAAAAAATCTGTCCCTGTCCCTTTAAGACGGTCTCCAAAGTTTAGCGTGTGACGTCAACCTTGGCATATCCATACCGCGAGCCGATCCAGTGGCGGAGAAGGGAATCTGAACGGCGGGAGAGACAGGTGGTTTAAAGTGCACGTGAGCGCTTCACTCTCAGGTGGAAGATCCAGAAGTTACAGGTAGGACATTTTAAACGGACATTCTAAAAACGGTCTTCCTTGAATTAAACATATTTTTAATAGGAATGGGAGATGGGAATAGGAAGATAAGCCTACTGTATAAAAACGGAATAGTTCACATTAAAATAGGTGCATTTAGCTATAATTCTAAAAGTCTTATGATAATGAGAGTTTTATATATTTTTTAATTTTTTATTTATCCTCAAAAACAGATGTAAGTGTGCTGTAATAAATAAGGCTTAACTTTGTCAAATATATTAACTACTTCAATGGCAAGGTGTATTTTCTGTTGAAAATAAAATAATATTCTGGAGAATAGTATGGCACATTGCCGTAGAAGCTGGACGTCTCTTTCACAGTTTTCTATTTGCATCAATTTGGCAGGAAATGCATGTTCGGTGAATTCATATTTTTTCTTCTTCATTTGAATGAACTGCTAGGGTTGAGCAATGGACCATGCACAAACAATTTACCACACATTTTTTAGTAGTTTTCACGGTTATTTTCATAAAAATGTTTGAATTTATATACATATTGCATTGAGTATGCCCTACTTAATGGCTTCTTGCATGAAAAGTCACTAATTCCAATGGAATATGCCAAATTAAATTATTATTGTTTTGCAATAAATAACTGATTTAGAACTTTCTGAGGTAAATGTTAACTTTTGCAGTAATAGGCTGATTGACACACTGCCTCTTTTGTGTTTTATTTCCACAGATCGTCATTGAAGATGAACACAGAGGAAAAACAAGAGCTCAAGTCATCACAAGATGAAACGATGGGTAAGACAGCTTTTTTCCAACGTAGAACTTTCACTATAAGACTTATATTCCATACCGTAGGCTAATATTGTTGCAAAAAGGATGTTGTACACAGTGTAATGGTCATAAGTTGACGTATACGGTTTGAGATGTGTGTTAGGTTTCGTATTAAAGACTAAAATGGTCATGGTCTCTTCACAGACATTAGCAGCGCTGTGACAGATGAGAGGCCACAGGCAGAGGAGGAGGAGGCAGGGGAGAGGCAGGGAGAGGAAGAGGAGGCCACAGAGAAGACCTCCGAGAGTGGAATGGAGTGCTCAGAACCCACAAGAAACGAGGGGATGACAGGTACGAATCACATGTTGATGAGAACATTGTCCCAAAACCATGCTGTATTGACTAGTTTACCCACTTGCGTTCAATACGCAACCGACCTATGGGATGATATGCAACAAGCCATTTGGCTTAACAGAGGCTGCGAACAAAGGGGGTCAGACGCCCAAGACCACCAAAGTGTTAACCAGTCATTGACTCCATTGTACAACCTGAGTTAGAGGAGTTGCTGGTAACACTTTATTTTAAGGGTCTGTAATAAACAATTTATAAGGCATTTATTAATCATTACTTCCACATTTATAAACAATTTATTCATCATTAGTAATAATAAGTGTACATATACGTTTTTTCTGCAGTCCCTAATCTAAAGTGAGCACAATTTATACTTTATGTGTACTTTATAAATGTTTTGAGTGACCAGTGTAATATCACAAAAGGATGGGCATGCAATTGGTAGACATTCCTGCAGTACATGGTAAAAGAATAGGCACACAACACAGGATGTTTAAGGAAATATATATACATGTATGAATAACTAACTTACTAACATTTACAGATGTGGGAGCAATGATAAATAAAATGGTGAGTAAACTGTTTTTAAATGCCTTATAAATGGTTTATTATGGACCCTTAAATAAAGTGTTACCAATGTGGTGTAAGAGCCTACTGGAACTACTACTGGAGGCCATGCTCTTCCTTATTTTAGTCTTTTGCCATAGCTACACGGTCGGGGTGTAACCATGTAGCTCTGAATTTCTACTGAAGCGCGCCCCGCGGTTCACTGCACTCAGGCCCTGGACTCTATATGGGGCCTCTCTCTGTGAAAAGTTTCCATCGCACCTCTGAGCGCTTTGCATGACAACGAAGCACGGCTTTTCAGCACATCAGCCACCGCTGAGACCACAGTGTGGTTTCTGGATGGAATATAACTTGAGTCTCGATAGGGGTTGGTTGACAATCAGCAGGGGCAGGCATTGCAAAGCCCAGGACTTGAGGTGTACACAGTTGCAGTTGTAGGATATATAGACTGTAGGACTTGGGGTATAGCCTATACACTGCAGGGCTTGAGATTTACTTGTATGATATGAGGTGCACACTTGCAGGGTTTGGGGTATACACTTGCAGGGTTTGGGGTATACACTTGCAGGGTTTGGGGTATTCACTTGCAGGGTTTGGGTCTTAAACTTGCAATGCTTGGGGTGTAGGCCTACTCTTGCTGGGCTTATTGGTGTGGGGCTGGGCGATATGGCCAAAATATAATTTCACTATATTTTTCTCATTTTTGATGGTTTGGCGGCATTTGCCAGTATTTTATGTTTCTGAATAATACAAGTTCCAAATATGTTTTAGGAGTAGTGCATGACCCTAGAATGGCAACAAATTCGGATCGCTTTTATTCACGATCAAACTAGGACAAAACTGAGAGTGAAGTTGTCCAATTTGTTGAACTTTTAAGTTATTTAGCACTGTATAAAAATATCTTTAAATATGGTAATATCTTTAAATATGGGTATTCACAATATATCACCCAGCCCTATATTGGTGTACATTTGCTGGGTTTGAGTTATGCACTTTTAGGACTTGGGGTGCACTCTTGCGTGGTTTGGAGTATACACTTCTAACTTTGAAAGCCAATGCTACACTTTTGGGGAGGGCTATGCTCTCAATCTATATGTTCAGAAGAAGCATGGTTGTTGTTTTCTTTTCTTCAACGTTGACTGAGAGGTTTCTCAATACCGCTTTGTCCTGCCATGGTTCTGGTTTCTGAGCATTGAAAGGAAATGCCTTGCTGTTATCTCAGAAGAACATCTCCTAAGTCTTTCTCTGACACTCTGCCTTGTCCTAAATTAGCCTAACCACACTAGGAGACGTGCTAGTGTCAATATATTAAAATATTCTATCCGTAAATACAAATGTAGAAGTGGAGATGTGGCGTTTATCACAAAGCCTTGTAAGAAGTTTCTGTCTGATGATTGGCCCCGTGGAGCTCTGCTCACCCAGCTAGCACATTTGGTGCCTTGGAAGTTGTGGGAATGTACAGTATAAGTCAAAAGTTTGGACACACCTACTCATTCAAAGGTTTTTCTTAATTTTTACTATTTTCTACATTGTAGAATAATAGTGAAGACATCAAAATTATGAACTAACACATGGAACCATGTAGTAGCCAAAAAAGTGTTAAACAAATTCTTCAAAGTAGCCACCCTTTGCCTTGATGACAGCATTGCACACTCTTGGCATTCTCTCAACCAGCTTCATGAGGTAGTCACCTGGAATGCATTTCAATTAGCAGGTGTGCCTTGTTAATTTGTGGAATTTCTTTCCTTTTTAATGCGTTTGAGCAAATCAGTTGTGTTGTGACAAGGTATGGGTGGTAAAGTCCATATTATGGCAAGAACAAAAGCAAACAGTCCACCATTACTTTAAGACATGAACTTTTAAAGTTTCAGTCACAAAAACCATCAAGCGCTATGATGAAACTGTCTCTCATGAGGACCGCCACAGGAAAGGAAGACCCAAAGTTACCTCTGCTGCAGAGGATACGTTCATTCGAGTTGTTTTTCAACAGGACAATGACCCAAAACACACCTCCAGGCTGTGTAAGAGCTATTTGACCAAGAAGGAGAAGGATGGAGTACTGCATCAGATAACCTGGCCTCCACAATCACCCGGCCTCAACCCAATTGAGATGGTTTGGGATGAGTTGTACTGCAGAATGAAGGAAAAGCAGCCAACAAGTGCTCAGCATATGTGGGAACTCCTTCAATACTGTTTTATAAGCATTCCAGGTGAAGCTGGTTGAGAGAATGCCAAGCGTGTGCAAAGTTGTCATGGCTAATTTGAAGAATATAAAATTCTGTTTAACACTTTTTTTGGTTACTACATGATTCCGTATGTGTTATTTCATAGTTTTGATGTCTTCACTATTATTCTACAGCGTAGAAAATAGTAAAAAATTAAGAAAACCCCTTGAATGAGTAACTATTTCCAAACTTTTGACTGGTACTGCATATTTTTGGTTTCACATTGGTTGTGGGAATGAAGCCATATGTTTCTTGACCGGTAAAACTGAAAGTTTTTTTAACGTTATGAGAATGTTTTATTTTTAAGTTCCAGGGAGGTTATGAGAATGTTTTACTCTGGTTCCTTGAAAGTTTTCCTGAGATTTTATTAAAGCTCAGAGAATGGAAATGATGGTTTTGGCTATTTGGAGGTTTTTTAATAACTTCCTTAAACATTTCTGTCACGTCCAGGCCTGAGAAGACAGGCTGGCGTGTTTTGTTTTGTTTTGGTGTAGGGTTTTTTTCTGTTCTAGGTTCTCTATTTCTATGTTGGGGTAATGGTTCCCAATTAGAGGCAGCTGAGTGTCGTTACCTCTAATTGGGAACCATATATATGTTTGTAGTTTTCACTAGGGGTTTGTGGGTTATTGTTTGTGCATAACTTTGTGTGTCAGTCTATGTTAGTGGTACGATCGTCGGTTTCGTTCCAGTTATGTGTATTAAATAAAGCATGTATACTGGATACCTCGCTGCGCCTTGGTCTGTCCCTTTAGAAGATCGTGACAATTTCACTGAATGTTTCAATAACACTGCTAGCTTATTGTGGGTTAACTTTTTAGAAATCCAAGCACAGATAGGACACATGAAAATAAATTTCCTTAAGCAGTAATTATGCAAACACATTTATTTTTTATTGTGACACACCATCAGAGAGATTTGAACCTATAATCTTCTGTTCTCTATCCATGGAATTAGTCCACTGCACCACTAGGATTGAGCTGGCATGTCATGCAAGCACTCAATTAAATCAGGTTTGGCCAATTAGTGGGCACGGCCAACACACCTGAACACCATTAACAAGATAGAGGATAGAGAGAGTTTTGTTAATGCTGAGGACAGAATGTAAATGTACATCTCTGAACGTTACAAAAGTGTTCTTTTGTTTTTTATGGAAAGTTTTCTTCACGTTCTGAAAACAGAATGTATGTTTTTAAATAACATTCTTAGAACGTTCTCTGAACGTTACAACATTTTGGTTCTCGTGAACAATTTGAGAACATGTCTTTAAATAGAACCACGAGGAAACCTGAAGGAAACGTAGTTGCTGAAGTACTGAAATTCCCACAGAAGAACATTGTTTTTATCAACTTAAGTTCTTGTGAACATTATACGTTTTGAACTTCTATTTGCTATTTATAGCCTGTAGGCCTCATTGACCTGAGCTCATACAAATCGTTTTTTAGTAAAAAAAGCATAATGTATGGATTATTTTGACTATAGCAAATACTCAGATGAAACATATTGTGCTATTTATCACAGACTATTTTGTGTCAAAGTTTAACAAGAACATTTGTTTTGAAACCATTTCACATTTTTTAATAGTGGCTGGATTTTATGTCATCAACCCGGGATATGGCGTATCTTGTTGGCCCTGGGGTCATCCTGATAACACTTTCAGCCGACAGGCGACCTCTCCTCTCAGGTGGGGATGAAGACCAGGACAAATTCCCATTCTTTGACTGGAATGTAACAACAACCTCAGCAGGGCCCTCTTCCTCATCACTGGTTGTCTCTTGGTCTGGATCATATTCTGTGTTGTCTTCAATTTCTGACACTTCCTCCTCTAATGCATCTTCACCGTCAGTTTCCTGGCCTCTCTCCTCCTCACCAGTGTCATGTTCCAAGATATGATCAAGAGCCTCACATACAGTATATCGTTTGGTTATTGTGCTGCTTGGGGAGTGAGGTGTGTGTGTGTGCTCAAACACACATGCATGTGGGGGTCTGGGAGAGGAAGTGTGTCCATCTGATGAATGTGCCTGAACTCAATTTTATACACAAATTGTAGTCTCACCCATTCATTTCTAGTGACCGGTCATTTTTGACCGGAAACACCACAGGTGTACAAAAGTTAAATAAAACACCCAAAATGTTATTCAAATCATCAGAATATATTTTGTGTGTTCAGATGCCCTGTGTGGACAAAGTCATGGAACCTTATGATAATCAGATTAAAATAAAGAACATTTTTCAGAGAGAAAACTCAATTCGACCGGAACACAGCAGAAGGGTTAAATGGAACCATGTAGGAAACGTTATATTGAAGTAATGAAATTCCTGAAGAAGAAAGTTGTTTCTTACATTCTCTCAACAATTTGAGAACATTCCCAATGTCAAACCATTTGGAGAATGTTCTTAGAACATTACTAATATTGAAATAAAATGTAACCATGTTTGAACTTTTAGGAAACATTCTATTAAGGAAATGAAACACCAAGAATTGTATTATAATTTTTTTGTCAAGTTCCTTACATGTGCTGAGAATGTTTCAAAGCCAAGCAACTATCCTGCACCATTCCCAGAAAGTTGTGGGAAGGCTGTATGTAAAAGAACCGTAGGACAGACCACGCTCTCACCAAGCTCTATGAAACATCTGGTTCTCAGAATGCTATGTGTTAGCTGGGAAGCTTTTTTATGTCCATATTTGCAGAAAACTGCATGTAGAATCATTAGATAGGTTTTACAACATAGACTGGCATTTTTCTCTTCGCACACTGGCAGTGGACAAAACAATACATTTTGTGGCTTAAGGTGGCAAACAGCAGTAGAAACAATAACAACGCCGTCTCCCCACCCCTGGTTCTGTAAAAAGCCGAAGGATGGGGCTGGAGAAATGTAATCACTCTCAAATTCATAGGCAGAGCTATGGATGCAATGGATTAACCGTTCATGATATAAAAAAGTATAGTTTTAACCATGTGTTGAGGCTATATAGGGTTTGTTTACATGTTCTTTGTTTACAAACATTGGAGTAAAACAAGCTTATATTTTGGGTTCTGATGGGCTACAACAGTTGAACTAAGCTCATGACGCATTTACAAGTTATATTCTTCAAGAATCAATGGGTACATATAATTAATTTATAAGTCCAAAAATGAATGTAGCAACTGCTACTTTAAAGTCAGTCCCCTTTAAAGTCAGTCAGTCTGTTTATGAAACCGGTCAGCTGAAATAAGACTAGTCAAAAAGCAAAAAAATAAAAATGTATGTTGTTTTACCACCATAGACCAGTCATAACTAGTTTCATGCGATTTGCTCCAGGTGCTCATGAAGTCAAATAACCAAAGAGGGAAATATATTTAACCCTCTCTTTCTCTTCCCTCCTTCCTAGATGGGGTTCCCGTGAAAACTGAGAGGGAAGAGTATGACGACAATGATGATCAGTACCCCAAGAGTGAAGAAGAAGGTGAACGAGACAATTACCTTTATGAAGAAGAGGAAGAAGAGGAGAAGGAAAGGGATGAGGAAGACGAAGGAGAAGAAGAGGGGGAAGGGGAGGAAGAGGGAGAAACCCTTAACGAACCACAGGACCTGTCTCTGGCAGATTATGTAAAGTATGAGAGCACAGGCCCGCAGGATGCCCACACCAACTCCTCGTTGTACGCAGCAGTACCCCGCAGCCAGGCAGCAGGCAAGCTCAACTGTGACATCTGTGGCCTGTCCTGCGTCAGCATCAATGTGCTGCTCGTGCACAAGCGAAGCCACACCGGTGAGCAGAGTAACATAGCCAAACATACAAACATAGCCAGTAATACATACCAGTAAACGTACCACAGTAGCTCAACTACAGTTGAAGTCGGAAGTTTACATACACCTCAGCCAAATACATTTAAACTCAGTTTTTCACAATTCTTGACATTTAATCCTAGTAAAAATTCCCTGTTTTAGGTTAGTTAAGATCACCACTTTATTTTAAGAATGTGAAAAGTCAGAATAATAGTAGAGAGAATGATTTATTTAAGCTTTTATTTATTTCATCACATTCCCAGTGGGTCAGAAGTTTACATACACTCAATTAGTATTTGGTAGCATTGCCTTTAAATGGTTTAACTTGGGTCAAACGTTTCAGTTGCCTTCCACAAGCTTCCCACAATAAGTTGGGTGAATTTTGGCCCATTCCTCCTGACAGAGCTGGTGTAACTGAGTCAGGTTTGTAGGCCTCCTTGCTCGCACACACTTTTTCAGTTCTGCCCACAAATGTTCTACAGGATTGAGGTCAGGGATTTGTGATGGCCACTCCAATACCTTGACTTTGTTGTCCTTAAGCCATTTTGCCACAACTTTTGAAGTATGCTTGGGTTCGTTGTCCATTTGGAAGACTCATCTGCGACCAAGCTTTAACTTCCTGACTGATGTCTTGAGATGTTGCTTCAATATATCCACATACTTTTCCTTCCTCATGATGCCATCTATTTTGTGAAGTGCACCAGACCCTCCTGCAGCAAAGCACCCCCACAACATGATGCTGCCACTCCCGTGCTTCACGGTTGGGATGGTGTTCTTCGGCTTGCAAGCCTCCCTCCTTTTTCCTCCAAACCTAATGATGGTCATTATGGCCAAACAGTTATATTTTTGTTTCATCAGACCAGAGGACATTTCTCCAAAAAGTACAATCTTTGTCCCCATGTGCAGTTGCAAACCGTAGTCTGGCTTTTTATGGCGGTTTTGGAGCAGTGGCTTCTTCCTTGCTGAGCGGCCTTTCAGGTTATGTCGATATAGGACTCGTTTTACTGTGGATATAGATACTTTTGTACCTGTTTCCTCCAGCATCTTCACAAGGTCCTTTGCTTTTGTTCTGGGATTGATTTGCACTTTTCGCACAAAAGTACGTTAATCTCTAGGAGACAGTACGCGTCTCCTTCCTGAGAGGTATGACGGCTGCGTGGTCCCATGGTGTTTATACTTGAGTACTATTGTTTGTACAGATGAATGTGGTACCTTCAGGCATTTGGAAATTGCTCCCAAGGATGAACCAGACTTGTGGAGGTCTACAATTTTTTTTCTGAGGTCTTGGCTGATTTATTTAGATTTTCCCATGATTTCAAGCAAAGAGGCACTGAGTTTGAAGGTAGGCCTTGAAATAAATCCACAGGTACAACTCCAATTGACTCAAATTATGTCAATTAGCCTATCAGAAGCTTCTAAAGCCATGACATAATTTTCTGGAATTTTCCAAGCTGTTTAAAGGCACAGTCAACCTGTATATGTAAACTTCTGACCCACTGGAATTGTGATACAGTGAATTATAAGTGAAATAATCTGTCTGTAAACAATTGTTGGAAAACTGACTTGTGTCATGCACAAAGTAGATGTCCTAACCGACTTGCCAAAACTATAGTTTGTTAACAAGAAATTTGTGGAGTGGTTAAAAAATGAGTTTTAATGACTCCTACCTAAGTGTATGTAAACTTCTGACTTCAACTGTATATGCTACATAACTACTGTATCAGTAAATCTTGGCAGTGTTGACAGAGTTTCTCCATGACATAGGATCCCTCTGTTTTGCCCTACACCCAGGTGAACGTCCATTCCACTGCAGCCAGTGTGGTGCCTCCTTCACCCAGAAGGGAAACCTGCTTCGCCACATCAAACTGCACTCCGGGGAGAAGCCCTTCAAGTGCCCTATGTGCAGCTATGCCTGCCGCAGACGAGACGCCCTCAGCGGACACCTGCGCACTCACTCAAGTACCTATCCACCATCTGTGTGCCACCTGCGTTTACATATGTATAACCACACATGTATATTATAATAACACAAACTCAAGTATTTTCCACCTGCTCGCACTTACTCACACACATACACAAAATATATGTGTACACATGCAAACACACACACACGTAGGTACCTATAACCTGTCTGCACACAGTTATTTAGATATACCACTTCACGTTCATTTAAAGGAGCTTCTTGAGGCCTCCCAAGTGGCGCAGACCCGGGTTCATTTCCCGGGCTGTGCCACAACTGGCCGTGGCCGGGAGTCCCATAGGACGGCGCACAATTGGCCCAGCGTCGTCCGGGTTAAGGGAGGGTTTGGCCGGTGGGGCTTTACTTGGCTCATCGTGCTCTAGTGACTTCTTGTGGCAGGCCAGGCGCCTGCGGTCTGATCCCGGTTGCCAGTTGAACTGTGTTTCCTCTGACACATTGGTGCGGCTGGCTTCCGGGTTAAGCTGGCGGGTGTTAAGGAGCGCGGTTATGCGGGTCATGTTTCGGAGGACGCATGACTCCACCTTCGCCTCCCGAGCCCGCTGGGGAGTTGCAACGATGAGACGAGATCAAAAAATTGGGGAGAAAAAGGGGGTAAAATACAACAACTAAAAATAAAGGTTCTTGCAGAGATCGTAGTTGCCTCATTATTTAACAACAGCCTCAGTAAGCAAAGTGTATGATGGTTTGCAGTGGGAGTTTGTAGTTTTAACTGAAACTCTTTTCTCACAGTAGAGAAGCCCTACAAGTGCAACCACTGTGGTCGCAGTTACAAGCAGCGCAGCTCCCTTGAAGAGCACCGAGAGAGGTGCCATGTGTACATCCAGAACAAAGGCAACGCTGAGAGAGGTGAGAGGCCCTGGAACACTCCTACATACCCTCTGTTACACACACACACTTCACACACACACACACACACAGTTCAGACACACACATACACACTTCAGACACACACACACTTCAGACACACACACACTTCAGACACACACATACACACTTCACACACACACACACTTCAGACACACACATACACACTTCAGACACACACACACTTCAGACACACACATACACACTTCAGACACACACATACACACTTCAGACACACACACACTTCAGACACACACATACACACTTCAGACACACACACACACACTTCAGACACACACTTACGCAAACGCACTTTAGACATACACACATACACACTTTACTCATGCAATCACACACACAAACACACACACACAAACATTCACAGGCACTCACTTACACTCAGATGTGTGCACAATCTGTTATGTACTCACACATTTGTGCACAAACGCATACACACATACACATTTTCTGGCTGCAGAGTTGTGTAGCTTCATTCCATTGAGTTCATGGTTGTAAGTTACCCCACCATTAGAACTAAATAGGTTGTGGCTGTTGCGGTGGGAGACGTTGTGATGTAAGGACAGAAGAGGGGAAGTCAGTCAGAAGAGATGTAGGACAAATGTCTCGGTGTCGTGTTCTGACTGCACACCCCCCAGAAGTCTGTTTGCCTGCCATGGTGGACAGCCAGGACGGTTGCGACACAAACAATACTCTGTTGTTTTGTGGTCGGTGGAATGTCGTAAGTACGGCAGATAGATAGCGTGTGGTGAGGAAGCACATCCTCGACCTGCGGTCTTCCTCCTGCAGGCCTCACTAGTTGATGAGGCAAAACACCAGGAAGTGAGGTCACAGGCTTTGTTATCTTTGGCTGCGATAAATTTTTCATTGGTTCCTCTGAGGGTGAGTTTCATTTTAAAGTCATTTTGTTTGTTAGTTCTGTAAAAGAAAAAGATAATTTCACAACCTCAAATGCTCGAGGCAGTGGACAGTTGCAGCACAGTGGACAGAAAGCACACACTCTGTCCTTACTGTACCTCTGTACTGCTAAGAGACCTCTCTCTCTCTCTCTCTCTCTCTTTCTCTCTGTGTATCTCTCAGCCGGTGAGGACACCCACGTGTCCAGGACTACTCAAATGGGCACGGAGCGCGCTCTGCTACTGGACAGGCTGGCGAGCAACGTAGCTAAACGCAAGAGCTCTATGCCACAGAAGTTCACTGGTAAGACCAGTCTGACTCATTCCTCACTTATAGTTCAACTGTCTTGCAGGTTGTCATCGTGGTAAGGTTAACTAGGCATGGGCGAGTGTGTGGGCGGTAAAAACCCTGGACGATTTTTTTTATAGATATAATCATTCAAACAAAATGAGCAATTGCAGTTTTGATTTGATGATTACTTTGTGACTAGACTGATGGTTGCTTATTCTTTTGAGAAATTGCTCATTTGGTAATTCAATAGCAATTTGATTAATTGTATGTCTGTGTGTGTAATGGGTCTCTGATTACTGGCTTCATGGCTGCACCTGTCAGGTTTTTACAGTAATCTGACCCCTTGCTACTTGCTGCTGCTGCTGCTATTATTGTATTAGTGTTTACTGTCAGTTGCATTTAATTAAAACAAATGTACGTTTTAAGTGTATCATATCGTTGTCTGTCTAAGCTACATGTCAATCTGTCTGCCTCTTTCGCTCTCTATCTGTCTATCTGTCTCTCTATCTATGCAGTTCTCCTGTCCCCCCTTGCTTTGCTTGCCAAGCAGGAATTTTGGGCAGAACGCCAGCCTCATCTGCTGCACCGCGCCATAGGGTGGTAGACCACTGCCCTAATTTCCCTGCCTGATGTATATGTTAGGTGGGTATGGTAAACCACGCATAGGAATGGAATGCTAAAAACATGAAGCAATTGTGGGAGATGTGCATTTTGCATACTGGAACTCTCTCACACACAAACTGACAAGTATAAACATCCAAGTTGTAGTGCTTCATTGAAACTTCTACACTACTACTACTGCTGAGTGTTTGAAAACCGTCAGTTTCAGTAAATGAGTGATTTGTCATCACGTTGACTTCCCAAACCCTAAGGCGTTGTACCCATTTCCAATACCCAGGTCACACTTTCTTGTCAAGCGTCTCCGCTTGTCATGAAGTGTTTAGTTTCAGAATTCAAGTCGCTGCAAAGAAACAGCAAAGCGTCTGGCCTAAAGAAATCCTCCTATCACCTATCACCCTGACAAATGAACTGAAATCTTGCAATATAACGACCACAGGAGGAAAAGAGAGGTGGTGTGTTCGACCACAAGGTTGAAAACAGGCGAGAGCGCGAAACGTGAGCAGATGCCTCCGTCTCCTCTTGTGGTGGAACAGCAGCTGCAGCAGTGGAGACTGAGAGGCCTCTTCGTCTCCTCCTCGTCTCTGTGGCTGAGTCCTAAATGGCACCCTATTCTCTATAGTTCACCAAATGGCACCCTATTCCATAATGCACTATATAGAGAACAGGGTGACGTTTGGGACACAGATTTTTTGTCCTGTCACGCCCTCTTAGTGTTCGTTCTGTGGTAGGAAGCTCGTTTATCTACAGGGTCAGCGTCTGCCTACTAGTTCTCTATTGTACGAGCTATCAAGATTTCAATTGTACAGAATGTGCTTTTTTTCTTCAAGTGTGACCGAGCTTGTTCTTTTGCTGCTGAAGCTCCTTATGGTTAGTGGAGGTGGCAATCTTGTGGCTCCCTCTCCACTGCATGTCTCTGGCTCTTTTCTGTCAGCGAAATGGTTACTGCAGAGCCATTTATATAGAGATATATGTATATATATGGCCATATGTATATATATTGAGAGATACATATTGAGTTACAGTTGGTTTATTTTTGGCTCTGGGTTAGTGGCCCCACCTGCACAGTGCTGAGTGAGTGAGTGCTGAGGTGTCTCTCCCTGTGTGGGTGATCCAGGGGACAACGGCGTGTGTCTGGACCTGAGCTTCAACAGGGAGCTGATCCACCGCTCTGACGTCATGGACCCTCCCCTCACCTCCCCAGGATCCGAGAACCACCACAGCCACCAGCCCCTCTACACAGGCCAGGACCCTGACTCTGCCTCCCCCCACAGGGCCTACCCCATCCCCCTGAGCCGCGCTGACATGAGCCCCCTGGCCCTCACCAATGGTCACAAGCTGGAGCAGCAGCAGAGCACCGGTCTCTCCTACCTTCCCCGGCCCAGCCAGGGCCACCCTAGCATGGACTCACTCCACGCCGATCGGGCCCAGCTCTCCCAGCCTCTCATCTACAACCTGGGGCACCTGCTGGGGCCCAGTCCCCACAACAGCCTCCCCCATACCCAGGCCCATGCGCTCCCCATGCCCCCCCTAGAGGCTCTGAGGGTGGTAAGGAGCGAGGGGGAGGTAGGGGTTGGGGTAGGTACAGGAGCGGGGGCGGTGTACCCCTGCGGTCACTGCAGGGTGTGGTTTCTGGACTACGTCATGTTCACAATCCACATGGGCTGCCATGGCTTCCGTGACCCACTGGAGTGCAATGTATGTGGCCACCGCAGCCGGGACCGCTACGAGTTCTCTTCACACATTGCGCGCGGCGAGCACCGCCTGGAGTTGAAGTAGTGTAGACAGACATGTGCACGTGAACACACACACACACACATACACCCATACATGTCAGACTCCTAAACGGAATAATGCATACACATTTATACACTTACACACATAAGTTGTGTATATACATTACATACACATGAATTGTGTATATACATTACATACACATGAGTTGTGTATATACATTACAAACACATGAATTGTGTATATACATTACATACACATGAGTTGTGTATATACATTACAAACACACAAGAATTATCTCAGGGACTTTCCTTTTTGTTTTTAATTAGCACCAGTATTACCACTCTCACACACACACACACACACACACACACACACACACACATACATACAGAAATGTAGCATTTCAGTAAAGTAGCATTTAAAATGTTGTATAGAGGTTATTTTTCCATCTAAAATGATGGAAATGTATGTTTTATGTGGGACTACATTTTATTCTGCTTCACTAAGCCACTGAATAACTTTTAAAAAATATATATATATTGTTCGATTTATTTTTGATGACTATTCAACAAAAGTGTCAATAGAAGTGGTAATAGGCAGTCAATATTTGGCATTACCTTTGCCATGCCTGCTGCTTTTAGGATGTGATATACTACAGTATGTCCAAATGTCCTCTGTATGTACAGCAGTAGTAGTAGGATATAGTACTGAGTACATTTTATGTTCACTGTAAGCTGTCTGGCAGACTCTGCTGTACATTTGTTTTCCTGTAAACTGTACTGAGGTTCGAAAATAAAAAAAGTTAATTAAAGCTAATCTGGTCATGTGTGGACTGTACCATGTGAAAGAAGTAGCAAGCGCCACTGCAGAAAAAGACGGCTTCTTAATACAGTCTATTTGCAAAAAGAAAAAAAAGAAAAAGATCCTTATGATCTCAAAGGTCATGTGTCTCGCTTTAGGCTGTGGTTTGAGAAGTTCACAGCTTCAAAGAAAGACATCATTTCACAGTACACTCCCCTCTTCACAACTCCTCAAAGTCAAACTGTTTCTCTGTCCTGGATTTCAACTTACAGTATTTATCTAGCGCTCCCAGAAGTTAAGGAGATGTTGTGCTATGAACACGTGCTGTGAGAGACTGCTCTGTAGACATGTTCTGTGGCTCTGCTTATTGCACAAGTAGACAGTCATTAATAAAAAGCATGTAGGATTGATCGTAGGAATGATTATTTATTGCCGCTTGATTATTTTTCATTAATACCAATGTTTCGGCTGTATTTTATGTACATACAGTGTGACTTTAATGGGGAACTGTGCTTGCATGTAAAAGTTGGCTAAAGATATGGCCGGTGGGAGTGAAATGTAAAAACACACTTGATTTGATTTGGGGGAATGTTCCAATCACATTATGGGATTTTGAGATCCATTGTCGAACCCGGAGGCTGTGGCGATTCACTGATACATTTCAATCTGCTTTTGTTTTTACTAGAATACGCCCTCTGGTGACTAAAGCAGGTCACTACTGTGGTTCGTCACCCAGTCAATAGTCTTGCTCTCCTGCTAAGCTATACGTCTTCAGATCAACTCAATATGAAACTAGAAGTCTGGCACACAGTAAGCAATTCCCAAAGGGCAGAAGGTCCCTTAGGAGAGAACTTGCCTACCCCAATCCAGATAAGAAATACTCAAACCAATCGAAACTGCTTATGTCCACCTTCACCTGAGTATCAGTCAGTCACACCAGTAACCTTAGGGACAACTCACATACCTCATAATAACAGGTGTAGACTAACAGTGAAATGCTTACTTACGGGCTTTCCCAACAACACCGAGAAAATGTTTGAAATAATAGAAAAATAGAAAAATAATAACACAAGGAATAAATACACAATGATTAATGATAACTTGCCTATTTACACTGGGTACCAATACCGAGTCGTTGTGCAGTGGTACGAACGGGGTCATTGAGGTAGATATGTACATATAGCTAGGCTTATCAGACTCCCTAGTTGTATCAGTAACAGTAAGCTGGCAATAAGTTGTCGAGCCAGCCACATGTCAGACAGACCAGGGACACAGTCAGTCACGACTCGCTGCTCGGGCCGGCGTCAGACCACCAGAACAGGTGTGATTCTCATCTCATCCAGCTGCTGACATCTCTTTATCTGTCCTTTCCATCAGCACTCACTTCCCCTTTATCTCTCTCTCTCTCTCTCTCTCTCTCTCTCTCTCTCTCTCTCTCTCTCTCTCTCTCTCTCTCTCTCTCTCTCTCTCTCTCTCTCTCACACACAGTGCAGAGTTGAGGGAAGAGACTTGATACTTATAAAGCCAGCTGTGCTCTCAATGAATATGCCCAGATATGCTTATCAGGTTGTTTATTGTAAAGATGACAGGTTTGTATGTCTCTGCATTAAAAACAATGATGCTAAATATATATTTTTCAATGTTGAGAGTAAACTAATAGAAACAACAGAACTGGCTCCTAGGGTGAAAGGAGAGTATAGAAGGGTAGAGAGGTGGGGTTGGTGTCAATGGTAGAAAAGCATACATCCAGTCATTGTTACTTCCCTCGTTTGATGACCCAGTCCTTTGTCTATCTTTCTCTATCTGCCCAAGTGTCCCTGTAAAGTTCCCTGTCTCCCTCTCTTCCACAAGTTTCAAACAAGTTACCCAGCAGCAATTTACTTACACAGACAGCAGTGGAGGCTGCTGAGAGGAGAACTGCTCATAATATTGTCCGGAACAGAGCAAATGGGATGGCATCAAACACCTGGAAACCATGTGTTTGATGTATTTGATACCATTCCACTGATTCCGCTCCAGCCATTACCACAAGCCAGTTCTCCCCAATTAAGGTGCCAACAGCCTCTTGTGAGAGACAGAAGTAATAAATTGACCATTGAGAACATACGATGCACAATGGAATAGGGCTCACAGTGACATCTACTGACTGAATCAAGGTCTAACTTATTTGCGTCCAGGAAATTGCTTTAATTGATAATTACACAAATAAAGAGTTTGAGAAGAATATTGATAAATCACAAAAATCACAAAAGTAATTATTTCCATAAATAGTTTTCAAGGTAAGGAAACAAATGTGTAATTTTGTAATTTTGGTGAACTATCCCTTTAATATCCCTGTGGTCCATTTTATTTGCTGGGGGCTATTGTTCTGTTCAAATTAGGCACTTTGCTCAATTTAGATTTCAAGCATGCATTTCCTACTATGTCCACTCAAATCATTGTTTTCAGTTTCAGTTTGACCTAGTTGGGAGCATTGGGTTGTTTCTGGACTGAGACATGATTTCTATGAAGTCAGGTGGTTCATCAAGACCTGCCTATATAAAGGGAAATCCCTCTGTGTCCACTAAGATGTACAAACTGAACAGTTATCAGTGAAACAGCCACGCTTGTATCATTTTGAGGATTTTCCAGTTTCAAGAATTTTAAGAGAAAACATCAACATGGGTGAGCTTTATTTAGCTCTATCATGAATTCTGCATAATATTGTAATTTTAATTTACTAAAACCAGTTAAAAAATTCTGTCATATCTTTCTGTATTCGTAGGATGTGAATGGCCTGTGTGTGTAGCAGAACTCTAAACATTGTGTTTGGAATATAGATAACCCAAAGCAGGGCTTATTGAAAAATAACCATCAATGATTATGTTGTGGTATGAGCTAGTATGCACTCTACTAATAAATAATTGTCTTTATTTTAGCAAATCGTTACGGCGACATTAGGCACACTACTGATGGGCAACAGCAAATGCTGACGGGAAAAGTTCCAGTGGTATGTGGTTTCTGACAGCTGTTATATATCCAATACCAATCAAAAGTTTGGACACACCTACTCATTCAAGGGTTTTTCTTTATTTTTACTATTTTCTACATTCTAGAATAATAGTAAAGACATCAAAACTATGCAATAACACAAAAATAGTGTTAAACAAATCAAAAATATATTTGATATTCTCCAAAGTAGCCACCCTTTTCCTTGATGATAGCTTTGCACACTCTTGGCATTCTCTCAACCAGTTTCATGAGGAATGCTTTTCCAACAGTCTAGAAGGAGTTCACACAAATGCTGAGCACTTGTTGGCTGCTTTTCCTTCACTCTGCTGTCCAACTCATCCCAAACCATTTCAATTGGATTGAGGACGAGTGATTGTGGAGGCCAGATCATCTCCCGAGTGGTGCAGCGGTCTAAGGCACTGCATCTCAGTGCTAAAGGTGTCAGTACATACACCCTGGTTCGAATCCAGGCTGTATCACAACCGGCCGTGATTGGGAGTCCCAATTGGCCCAGTATCGCCCGGGTTTGGCTGGTGTAGGCCTCATTGTAAATTAGAATTTGCTCTTAACTGACTTGCCTAGTAAAATAAAGGTTGTTCTTGCCTTACCAAATAGGGCTGTCGTCTGTATACCACCCCTACCTTGTCACAACACAACTGATTGGCTCAAACGCATTAATTTAAGAAGGAAAGAAATTCCACAAATTAACTTTTAACAAGGCACACCTGTTAATTGAAATGCATTCCAGGTGACTACCTCATGAAGCTGGTGTGCAAAGCTGTCATCAAGGCAAAGGGTGGCTACTTTGAAGAATCTCAAATCTGAAATATTTTGATTTGTTTAACACTTTTACTACATGATTCCATATGTGATATTTCATAGTTTTGATGTCTTCACTATTATTCTACAATGTAGAAAATAGTACAAATAAATTAAGAGCCTGGAATGAGTAAACGTGTCCAAACTTTTGACTGGTCCTGTATGTATAAATTCAGTACACATAAATAATAAATATTGCTAGTCTATATGTGACATGGTTATGTCTTCATTAATGCCCAGGTCTATCTGTGTGTCTCAAAGTGCAGCTTGTTGTAATTATGGGTGTGGTTTGGCTGTTAATTAGCACGTCTTTGGCTTATTCCTGGGCAAGACCTAAACCATGTCACACATACACTTATCTAATAAATCAATGTCATAGAAAATGCAAACAGAATGGTAATAACATTCTTATTTTTCTTTGCAATCAATCATCAAGGCGTGTCAGCATCTCATGAAATGGCCGAGCGTGACCTGCCCTACGTGGACAAGTACAAGGGCCGCATCACCAGTGCAGGGCAAAAGCATGGAGTGGACCCAGCTGTCCTCGGTGGTATCATCTCTAGAGAGTTCAGGGGTGGGACAGGACTGGTCAATAGCTCAGGGGACAATGGAAATGCCCATGGGCTAATGCAGGTAATATTAACATTTGTATGAGAATGAATGTGAGACTCTGGATCAGGGGTTGAAAAAACATAATTACAATCATGATTGTATGCAGGTTGTAGAGACGTCATTTTTACACCCATTATTGTAATCTGGTTGATTAACTTCAAACGTTTTTTTTTATACCCACTGTGCAACTGCTTCCCAGGACTTCATGTCTAATGTGGAATGACCTGTTTGGTGAGCATTCTACAATACAATATAAGTCTACAGAATCTACAATTCTAGCTATAGAATCTACAATTCTATTGGAGATCTCTATTATTTTTCTAGGTTGACAAGCGCTGCCACAGTCCAAAGGGGGCATGGGGCAGTCAGGAACATATCGACCAAGGCGCACAGATTTTGGTTGGCTCCTATTCAAATGTTGAGAAAAAATATCCTCACTGGACCAAGGAGCAGAAGCTGAAAGGTACTCACTGACTCACTTCTGGATTAAGCTGATCATACATGTTGTAGTACTGTATGCAAATACTAACCTATTGTGTTTATGTTTTTCAGGGGCGTTGGCAGCCTACAATATGGGGGCTGGCAGCATCTCCTCATATAAGCAGGTGGACGCTAAAACCACTGGAGGGGACTATTCCAAAGATGTTGCTGCCAGGGCTCAATATTTCAAAAAGCATGGCTATTAAAGTCTCACATTCTGACTGGCAGTCTGTCAATCCAAGGAAAGAGAATTACATCCTCTGTTTTTGAGTTCTGCTATAAACTATTAAAACTTTGGATTACAATTTAATTTTATGTTCATAAACAATAGTTGTAATCTGTAGGCTATTACAGACATTATTATATTGTTTTGTTTTTTGCACATGTTTATGCATTAATCTCTGACATTATAGTTCCCTTCACTTTCTGAGAAAGATCATGTAATAAGTAATGTAACGCTTTGCGGTCTAAGGTTTTACAACACTGCTTTACATTACACATCACACAAGTGCCTAATAAAACGCATTATAAACCTACCATTGTATTTTATTGACCTCTGATTAAGCAACCATCATTATGAGACTTTATAATGCCACTAGTACAACATGAGTAATCTGATTCTGTTTTATGGACTATTATTATGGTAATACTTTTGAATATGCCTACATATTGGATATAGTTATAAAGCTATATAGCTATAAAGTCTCTAAATAAATGGGCAAAGTAGTTGGTCTGAACTAGATATTGTTGAATGATATTAACAGTTTCCCCAAACTATGTCTGGATATTCAATTTAGGCTAGTAGGCCTAGACATTTCTGTTTTCTCTGATCCCTAAAGATGGCGCTATGCATTTAAAGTGCTTTTATCCACAGTTCAAAGAGAAGAGGCATGCTTTAGTCTACACTTGTCATTATTGCTTTTCGACAGCAAGAGATCGGGCTGTTTTGTCATTATAATGTGAAAGGGAGCATCTATATTGTCAGTGAGCATGGACAACTGAGGACATACAACTTCAAGGGATGGACATTGTCATCCTCACACAAGTGAGACTATTCTGCAGATGTGTGGGCATGCGCACTGCATCGGTTCTACGGGGGACGGGAAGACATCACGGAAAACTCGCTGTACCCGAACCCCACGCTGAAATTCATTCTTGGTTGCAGTGTAGCACGACTACCGACTACCATGTTTGATACACCGTTGAAGTCAGGGACTCCTTGACACATTGGCGATTTAAGTCGCCACAAAACCGTATAAAATACCGTATGGGAACAGTATGCGGGAAATGGTTGGAGGTTGCTGCGTGTGTTCCGATGAGCGAGGCTGGGCTGAAAATCCTCTTGTGTACTGTGATGGGCACGGATGCAGCGTCGCTGTGCACCAAGGTAACTAGCTTGCTATATTACAATGTAATTACGGTATTGGGGGAAGGATGGGGTGGTGCGTGCCTACGTGCGTGTCTGCCTGTGTTTATGTGGGAGGGGGTGTTTTCCTTTAACACGCGTTGACGTGGTGCGAGCGCGAGAGGAGACAGAAAATTACATCAAGCCCTTATGGCGCCGACTATTGCGGTTTTGGTACAACGGCTTTTATTCCATACAAAGTTACGCATCGTTAGGAAGCGGTTTCTACCACTGGAGCAGCGGAGTAGCTGGCCTATCGGGCCTTGCGGATGAATTGTTTCCTCAACGATGTATCCACATTCTTTGTTGACATCTTTGTATCACAACAATGCAACAATGTATCCACTCAATATGTCCATGAGTTTGGATTTGAATAAGAGCCATTCATTATGATTTGATGTGTAAATCTTTACAGTTGTAAGCTGCTGTAAGAGTTGTGCACATCTTCACAGTATATCCCCCGTGGCTTTTATTTATTGTGTTATGTAGGAAACATCGATAACAATATCGTATGTAGCCGACACACAATACGGTCTGAGTTTATAAACTGTTATTAATGTCATAGTATTATACATCAGCCTATGTCTTGCAAAGTTAAACCCATATGGCTGCATTTTAACCACCACCACTCTTTGAAAAAGGTGACCTACATCAATAGCCTATAAATATTGGTATCTTCTCGGAATATCTGTGACAAGAAATCTATAAATCATTGGCACACTTTATGCCCTGACTATGCCTTCTCTCACTTGGTGGCCTTGTGGTAAGAGTGTCTGCCCTGAAAAGGTTGGGAGTTTGATTCCCGGCCGAGTCATACCAAAGACTGTAAAAATGGGGCCTGCTGCATCTCTGCTTGCCACTCAGCATTAAGGAGATAGATTGGGGGTAAAGCCCTGTGATAGACTAGCATCATGTCCAGGGCGTGTACTTGTACATCAAGCTGCTTCACACTACAGAAACAGGAGATGGGCTCTTGCTCCTATGAGTCGTTCCGGCTCGCACAAGCCAAGGCTCGTGCAAGGCTACTTACTTACTCTATGCTTGCTCTCAACAGTAAACAAAATACGAATTAATAGTTGTAGGTATGCCAAGAAGTTGGTTGGTTAGTTACATAACAAATAAGTTAGGTAACTGTTTTTGTTCCTTTGTTTGTGTCTCATTCATTTGAGTGGTAGACTAAAGATGTCTGTATTTGTGTCTTTATTTGTGTGTGTGTGTGTCACAGCGTGCTATGGCATCGTCCAGGTGCCCACTGGACCCTGGTTCTGTAGAAAATGTGAGTCTCAGGAGAGAGCTGCCAGAGTGGTGAGTATATATGTCCAGTATCTCAATATATTATCCGTATACTCATTCAAATCAATGTAAAGTACTGCATCTCTATCAATGTACAGCATATCCCTGCCTGTTGTAGTAATAACACTGGTAGTACAGTATGCTATTGAAGATACTGTGCGTAGTTGGTTATTGTGAGGTGTGCTCTAATTTCTCATCAGAGATGTGAGCTGTGCCCTCACAAAGATGGCGCCCTCAAGAGGACAGACAGTGGAGGTAAACTACTGGACGCTGACTTTCTGTCCTCTATTCTTCGTCCTCCGCTTTCCATCAATCCCGCCTTCCTCCACGTTTCCCTTGTCTTACAAATATATTATGTGTTTGTGTTAATGTGTGTGTATGCACGTCAGGGTGTGCGTGTGTGTGTGTGTGTGTGCGTGCGTGTGTGTGTGTGTGTGTGTTAATGTGTGTGTATGCACGTCAGGGTGTGCGTGTGTGTGTGTGTGTGTGTGTGTGTGTGTGTGTGCTAATGTGAGCGGTTCTCTCTCCAGGCTGGGCCCATGTGGTTTGTGCACTCTATATTCCCGAGGTGCAGTTCGCCAACGTTCTCACCATGGAGCCTATCGTACTACAGTACGTCCCCCACGACAGATACATCAAGGTATTCTTCACTGTTCACTTCAACTTTTGATAACCTTGTTTGTCTTTTGTGAAGGATGTTCTGACCGTCATTTAAAATGCATTTTATAGGCCTATGAAGATTTAATCAAATTGGATATATTGTTTCTTTAGCCAGAGTAAATGGTTGTCAATCTATCTTCAATATTCCCCACAAACGTGTGGGGGCATTTTTGTCAGATTCTGTGATTTGCAAGCAGTCATTAGTATACAATATATTTTTTTCACAGGCAAAGCTTTCATGAGGTCATCCAGAGTTTTTCCTAAGCCCTCTCTTTCAAATCCTCTCTGCAAGTTATCCCTTTTAGAGTTGGCATCTGGATGGTCATGTGCCATGTATCCCACCACAGTCTGCATGCTTTTAGGCCTAATGGTCTTGAGTGATCGCTATTGTGGAAAAATCTATATTCAGCATACCAGGCAGATTTTTGGAATGAAGCTTTTATATGATTGGATTACATTTCTATTAGAGTCAATGGGAAGCTTTGAATATGCTTGCTGCTGTACGATAGTGAGTGCTTGTCTTGTAGTGGTCTCGTGTTACCGAGTCAGGGGGCAGCTACAGTAAATGGCTTGCACCTCTCTGGTCTGGATTGTCTGAGCCATTCATCCGGATTTGCTGCCCTGCATTCTTAGAGAGCGTTTGACTGGACAATGGCCGTGTCCCAAATAGCGCCCTATCCCCTATGGGCCCTGGTCAAAAGGAGCTTTACTACACAGAGAGTAGGGTGCCGTTTGGGACGCAGGCAATGAGTGAAGGTTCAATAAGCCCACCACCCTCCCTCCTTTACAGTAGCTCCAGATGCCGTTTCTCTGTTTCCCTTTGGCCCACAATACTTATGGCTCACAAGGGGAGAGGAGGGGTAGATGAAGGGAAGGAGGGGTAGAAGAGAAGAAAGGTAAGGAGCCCGCTGTTCCTTTGTCCAGCACCTGTTGCTAGGCAGACAGCCAGCCCCCTCTGTCTCTGTCTGGGTAATAGCCGTGGGGGAGCGAGGTGTGGAGGGGGGCAGAACGTTTCATAACAGGCTGCTATCAATGACAGGCTAGGGTTGGACTCTGGGCACTGGTGAGGCCAATACAGTTGAACAGTATCACACAGGCTGTGTCCCAAATGGAACCCTATTCTCTATGTTGTGCACTACTTTTGACCCGAGCCCAGAGTATAGTGCACTACCTTTTAGCCCTATGGGCCCTGGTCAAAGGTAGTGCGCTCTATAGGGAATAGGATGCCATTTGGGATACACCTACAGACATCTAGATTTGTCTCGTTCCACCAATTAGGTACATTTTGAGTAGTCTAACTTTTTATTTCACCTAATTGTATCATTCTGTCATAAAGAGCACATGTTCAACTTAATAGAAAACACTTTTTCCCATCTCCAGAGGTTAAATTTAAAAAAGGACTATTGTAAGAGCCTATTAGGTGCCAAATAAAGTACCATGGTTGGCGACTTCATCTAAAATCAGCCATAAATCTCCTTGTGACAGGGGGAATGGAAGCTTGTACACAGCAACAGGGAGGGGCAATTGAATGCTTACTTCACTTGAAAAAAAACCCCACAAAATACATCTCTAGTCTATCTCTGGATAACAGGGTTGACGTGTTATGCTCGACCCACTCAGAAATGTTGGGGTTACGTGGGTCAAAACCTTCCTATAAGTCACAGAGGATGCACAGAGAGACATATTGCTGAATTCTGGCACATTAGCAAGTCTTTATTCATATAGATAATCAGATGTATTGAATGTTCCACGTGGTCTATATTAAGGGCACTTCATTTACAGTAAAATAACAAGCTTTTAAAATTCAATATTTGTGCACAATTCCTACTTAATAAATCAAAGGGATGCAAAAAGCACTCATTTCATGGAATGACCAATTTCCCTTCCATAGCTACGTCTGCCCATTACATCTGTGAGTGATTTCAGGTGGACATGACATCTGATGTTGATAAGAGGAGATATGTTCTGGTCAGTCATCATTCTTTTTCACCATTCTTCTCCGCTCTCTTTAGACGTGCTATATCTGTGAGGACCATGGGCGAGAGAGCAAGGCTGCCTGTGGAGCCTGCATGACGTGCAACCGCCAGGGCTGTCGACAAGCCTTCCACGTCACCTGGTGAGTGGTCTGTGTGTGTGTGTGTGTGACTGTGCGTGCATGCTTTTGTGTGTGTGCAACTGTGTATGTGTGTGTGTGTCCTCCCATCTGTCTGACCCTGTGCAGTGCTCAGATGGCTGGCCTGCTGTGTGAGGAGGAGGGCCCTGAGGCTGACAACGTCAAGTACTGTGGCTACTGCAAGCACCATTACAGCAAGATGGTAAGAGACTGGCAAATGTATTCAAGTCTGTTTTCATCTTTCTATGAGATCGCCACATCTTATTTTATTTAATGGAATGAAATGTGGAAATGTGTTGTATTGTGTAATAAGAAGGCTTTGGAAAGGACTTACAACTTCCACTTGGATTTGTAACGTCCATTCACATACTGCATTGAGGAAGGCAAGGAGACATAGCTTTTTTAAGCTGGCGTGGAGAAATAGCTTCGTCCCCCTAGTTGCCCCTGTGGCTCTAGCTATTGCCCGTCTAGCTATTGCCCGTCTAGCTGTACTTGCCCCTGTGACCGTTACTGTTGGCAGCAGTGTGACTCTCTGCCTCTCCTCTGTGGGGTCCTGTAGCAGAGGAAGATGCGCTCCAGTGGAGAGAACACAGAGCGCAGCTCCTTCGGCCACTCTAGGGGGCGCTCCACGTCCCCCGCCCAGGACAAACACAGCTCCCACCACCACAGGCTCAGGAAGGTGAGTGTGTGTGTATTGTGTGTGTGTGTGTGTGTGTACATACTGAATGTGCATTTGACTATTGCTTTGTGTGGCTTGTATTTCTGTATTTGCATAAATGCTCAAATCCTCAGCCTCTCCCTTTGGTGTCATTCAGAGTCACAAGGACAAGATGAGGCAAAAGGAGAGGCATAAAAAAGTCATCTGATGGTCTGGGGTCCTCACTGTCCAGCAGTATGGACAAGGTAAAGACAACCCCAGTATTTACACCCCTAGAGGACCTCAGTCTCTGTCTCTTTCTCTCTAACCTCTCTCTCTCTCTCTCTCTCTCTCCCTCCCTCCCTCTCTCTCTCTCTCTCTCTCTCTCTATCTAGTCTTTCCCCACCTCCCCCCATCCTATCTGTCTTCCTTCATTGTTCTAGTATATCCATTTTTTGGGCTCCTAAATAGTTTGAACTATTGCTTATTGCTAAGTTGATACATTTGAGAAAATGGTTTTATTCAGGTGAGGTCCTTGGTTGAACTCTCTAACAGGACCGTCTTACAATACTTTTTAACGAGCGTAAATGGCTTTAATCTATGACATCAAACCGCTTCTCAATCTATAATGACACATTTTCCCCCGTGACCTCTCTGTGTTGTTGATCTAGTTGTCGTCGGGCCACCACAGCAACAAGGACAGCGAGGGGAATTCGAAGAGGTCTCACGGCCAGCTGGGACATCGCAGTAAGAAGACAGGAAGCATTGGCAAGAGCTGCTCCTCTTCCTCTTGCTCCTCCAGTCCCTTCAACGCTGGTACGAAGCTACTCCTTTATGGACCAACCAACCGGCCATTTTGTGTCCAACAACTTCTCAGTCAGTTCTGTTTGTGAATAACCAACCCTCTAGTGCAGAACTCTTTGTTTTGGTATAACTTCACTGTGTTTAGTCTGAACGTTTGTTTTATAATGGTTTAGGTATAACTGCACCGTATAGTGTTGTCTGGTTATTGTGCTGTGTTTAGGTATAACTACGGTGTGCATTCCCAGGTGGCGGTTCCCAAGACTTCCTCCCATTCTCCTCTACCTCTCGTTTGGAGGGCGACCCCGACCGAGGAGCGGACGAGCATGGTGCCGAGGAGCAACGCGACGAGAGGACCAGACGGACAGCGCCTGAGGAAGATGACGAAGAAGAGGAGGAGGAAAAGGAAGAAGAGAAAGAAGAGGAGGAGGAGGAATTGGACAATAGTAAATACCGCAACAAGGCCTCTCTGCAGCCCCCGGCCCTGACCCCGGTTGACGGACCTCACGGAGGGTCGTCGCAGGGTCACGAGAGGTCAGAGGGAGAGGCCAACTCCTTCGAGACCAAGGTCACCATCTCCACCTTCGGCTCCATTATGCGCATCACTTCCTCCTCGGGTGGGCTAGGCGGCGGAGGCAGCAAGCTCCGCAAAATCTCCTCCTCCTCTTCCTCGGGGGACTACAAGCTTTCCAAGTCGCTTCTCAAGTCCCCGCACCTAGCCACGCCCCCTATACTGGAGGAGGCCGACCTAGAGGAAGACAAGGTCACGCCCCCACCACCGCTGCCAACACACCGGGAGAGGAGGCACCGTGGCAACAAGAAGAGCCGGCACGGACCGGGGCGCCCGCGGGGGAGCAAGAACCGGGAGCGGACGGAGAGGCGAGAGGAGGAGTACCGTCAGCACCATCACCACACGGCTCCTGCTCCACCTCCTTCCCTAACCTCCTCCACCTCGTTCTCCTCGCTCTTCCCCAGCTCCTCCTCCCTCCCCCCACACAGCGTACTCCTCCACCCTGCCCACCTCCTCCCTCTCCTCCTCCTCCTTCCTCTCCTCCTCCACTTCCTCTAGCGTCAGTTTCTCCACAGGCCGCGGTTCCGGTGAGTCTCACCAGATCTGTCTTAGGCGTACTCTCTGTGCGGTAGCCCTCTAGCTTCCTGTGTGCGCACTAGTGACTGCAAGCGTGCACTTGCATGTGAAAATAATACACAGCATTTCTATGTATTGTGGCTGTGGATGATGAACGTACACATTATAAGTATGTGTATTTAGAGATGTTCAGGAAGCAAGATACCTCATTTAGAAAATGGCGGCCAGATTTAAGCTTGCTCTACGGAGAAAGAAAAGGATGAAGAAGAGTAACAGATTGAGTAAAAATAAGAGGGAAGAACCGTTGTACGTATAAAACATTTTGCTTATGACTTTTTGAGCAGAACTAGAAGTGCAGACTTTGCACGCACGTAGTAAATCTTAGGTAGTTAGTGATCTGTGCATCGTAAAGAGATTTGTTAGATTGTGGTTTTGTGTGTAGTGTCAACAGAGAGAGCATGTACGTCAATGGGTTGACTTCCTGCTTTTGCTCTACTCTGACAAGATATGACCTCAACACTTTTAGGTGTGCGGTTGTGTGTGTGTCTGTACATATGTGCATGTGTGTTCTATAAATGAATTGCATTTATAAATGAAGTCTGATATTACTCTCTTGGTTAGGAATCTACACCAGTCACAAGGACCCTCTGTCTTTGAGTGGGGGTGTCTGTAACACCCCTCTGTCGTTGGGCGGAGGCATATGTAGCACCGCTCTCTCATCAGGACTCCTGCCATCTCACGTCTCCACGCTGTCGCTTCAACCAGTCAACTCTGCCCTCAACACACAGGTACTCCAGAAGTCAACATCATGTCTGCGTTAGAGCCTTACCCATACCCGCGACATTCAGGCCCTACCCTACCCAGACCCGATTGCCTCTGCCAAATTTAAGGCCCGGCCCTGGCCGAAATCAAAAATAACTTCCTGCGTTAGTCGATCCAGTAGCTGCTCCTCTCTGTCTGTCACGAGCTCCTCTGAGTCTGTGAGTAGCCATAGCAACGGCTCCGCTTGGGCCGCTCTGCTCAATTAAGAGACATGAGAGAGCAGTTAGCTGTTAGAAACTTTTCATCACTCGAACCTCTCTGAAATAATCTCTCCGGTCTGATATTTGATGAGGTTGAAGCACTTCTGACATCATGTTGTGATCTTAGTCAGATATGACTATACTGCGCAGCAGAGCACGAGCAAATGGCTCAGCTTCAAGATTTTTGTGATCAATTTAGTGATACCCGAACCCTGCCCGTACCTTAGTTATTGATAAATGAACAGGCCCCACCCGGCCCTAACCTCATGTATAATGTCAGAGCCCATCGAGCTCGGGTCAGGTAGCAGAGCTTTAGTCTGCTTCCCAAAGTACCCTATTACCTATATACAGATGTATGATCTTCATTTGAGCCAGTTTGCTACAGCAGAAAAATGATCCTGCTGCAACAGGAAATATTAATTATCATCTGGATTTTAGTTAATGGACACTTTTGTAGGTGTTGATAAATGTTTTCTTAAAGGAGTCTGAAATTTCAAAGTGTAAATTACAAACTTCAGGCACTTTTTTAAACCTCAAATGCACTACAAGTTAAAAATGTCCTGCTTTGCAGGAAAGTTCTCCTGCAAAAAGGTGATCTAATTAAGATCCTACATCTGTAGTGCACTACTTTTGACCAGGGCCCATAGGGCTCTGGTCAAAGTAGTGCACTATGCAGGGAATATATAGTGCCATTTGACTGAGCTTCTCAACGATATCATGTTACAACTAAAGTTGTATCCCAAATGTATTCAGTTGCCAGGTAAATGAGATCCTAACTTTGTTCTGTGTGTATTAAACCCTTGTAGGTGCACCCATGTTCCAGCTCTTCCTACAGCCTCAGCTCCTCTCAGCCGTTTGGCAGGATCCTTTCTACTGCCCGTACACTGCCCTCACTACTGAGCCAAGCCCAGAACTCACTTCAAGGTAACACACACACACACTCATTAGTGAGATATTTATGTTTTCTATGAAGTTACATAGGGGAGAGTGGGGTAAATTGAGACAAAGGCGTAAGATGAGCCACCTTTGTTTTTAGGAAACCATACACAAAATTAATAATTTGACCAAATATTTAGGAAGAGGTCTTCATTTCACTCTGCGACGTAAGAAATCACATGGAAGAAGTGGTAAGCAAAGTTAGGTAAAAAATAAAATAAAACACCAAGTCAAATGATTTTATTGTGTTAGGTTTCATGATGCTTGTATCTAAGCCAAAGTAGATCGTTTTCAGATTGTTCTATACATCAGTCGGGGTCTCTATAAGCTTCAATATGAGGTGATAAACCTAGCATGAAAGTACATCCTTGTACCTGTGTGGGATAATATAGTCAAAATGTTTCCATGGAGTAAGTTGAGCCAATGACCATGGGGTAAGTTGAGCCAATGACCATGGGGTAAGTTGAGCCAATGACCATGGGGTAAGTTGAGACAATGACCATGGGGTAAGTTGAGACAATGGCCATGGGGTAAGTTGAGCCAATGACCATGGGGTAAGTTGAGCCAATGGCCATGGGGTAAGTTGAGACAATGACCATGGGGTAAGTTGAGACAATGGCCATGGGGTAAGTTGAGCCAATGACCATGGGGTAAGTTGAGCCAATGACCATGGGGTAAGTTGAGACAATGACCATGGGGTAAGTTGAGACAATGACCATGGGGTAAGTTGAGACAATGACCATGGGGTAAGTTGAGACAATGACCATGGGGTAAGTTGAGCCAATGACCATGGGGTAAGTTGAGCCAATGACCATGGGGTAAGTTGAGCCAATTGTTGAGCCAATGGCAAGTTGAGCAAATTGAAGTGTTTTCTTCCCAGGCAGGAAAAACAAGGCATTATCTCTGGGATATGAGGTAACAACAGGGCCTTAGGTGTTAAGCCTCTGTTAAAAGATGCTTAAAATTATTAAAAGACAAAAAGCATTTGTGATTGTGTTGAATTCTGTTTGGGAAATGAAGATAGACATGGTTTTAAAAAGGTAGTGGTAATATTTAATTTAGTACAGAAATGTGTATGCGGCTCAACTAAGTTGTGCCAAGAGACCACATTTTTTGGACAAGCTATGTTTTCAAAGCCGAAAGACATACTATATTTCCCTTGACGGAGTGATGCTGAATGTAAAAAACGGCTCAACTTACCCCACTCTCCCCTACTGTAGCTACCTGGTAGTTTATCGGGATTACTCTCTCTCCTCTCAGAGTCCGAGATGGACGACTGTCGCTTCCCATGTCACGACAACTCGCCACGAGAGAGCCTTTCCTCACAGTAAGTTTCTCTGACTCTACTCTCACTGTCACTATCAAAACTGTTCTCTCTCACTGTCACTATCAAAACTGTTCTCTCTCACTGTCACTATCCACACTGTTCTCTCTCACTGTCACTATCAAAACTGTTCTCTCTCACTGTCACTATCAAAACTGTTCTCTCTCACTGTCACTATCAACACTGTTCTCTCTCACTGTCACTATCAAAACTGTTCTCTCTCACTGTCACTATCAACACTGTTCTCTCTCACTGTCACTATCAACACTGTTCTCTCTCACTGTCACTATCAACACTGTTCTCTCTCACTGTCACTATCAACACTGTTCTCTCTCACTGTCACTATCCACACTGTTCTCTCTCACTGTCACTATCCACACTGTTCTCTCTCACTGTCACTATCCACACTGTTCTTTCTCACTGTCACTATCAACACTGTTCTCTCTCACTGTCACTATCAACACTGTTCTCTCTCACTGTCACTATCAAAACTGTTCTCTCTCACTGTCACTATCAACACTGTTCTCTCTCACTGTCACTATCAACACTGTTCTTTCTCACTGTCACTATCAACACTGTTCTCTCTCACTGTCACTATCAAAACTGTTCTCTCTCACTGTCACTATCAACACTGTTCTCTCTCACTGTCACTATCCACACTGTTCTCTCTCACTGTTACTATCAAAACTGTTCTCTCTCACTGTCACTATCAAAACTGTTCTCTCTCACTGTCACTATCAACACTGTTCTCTCTCACTGTCACTATCAACACTGTTCTCTCTCACTGTCACTATCAACACTGTTCTCTCTCACTGTCACTATCAACACTGTTCTCTCTCACTGTCACTATCCACACTGTTCTCTCTCACTGTCACTATCCACACTGTTCTCTCTCACTGTCACTATCCACACTGTTCTCTCTCACTGTCACTATCAACACTGTTCTCTCTCACTGTCACTATCAACACTGTTCTCTCTCACTGTCACTATCAAAACTGTTCTCTCTCACTGTCACTATCAACACTGTAATCTCACTGTCACCATCATCACTGTTCTCTGTTACTATCAATACTATTCTCTCTCACTGTCACTATCAACACCTTTATCTCTCACTGTCACTATCAACACTGTTCTCTCTCACTGTCACTATCAACACTTTTATATCTCACTGTTACTATCAACACTGGTCTCTCTCACTGTCACTATCAACACTATTCTCTCTCACTGTCACTATCCACACTGTTCTCTCTCACTGTCACTATCAACACTATTCTCTCTCACTGTCACTATCAACACTGTTCTCTCTCACTGTCACTATCAACACTGTTCTCTCTCACTGTCACTATCAACACCTTTATCTCTCACTGTCACTATCAACACTATTCTCTCTCACTGTCACTATCAACACTGTTCTCTCTCACTGTCACTATCAACACTGTTCTCTCTCACTGTCACTATCAAAACTGTTCTCTCTCACTGTCACTATCAACACTGTTCTCTCTCACTGTCACTATCAACACTGTTCTCTCTCACTGTCACTATCAACACTGTTCTTTCTCACTGTCACTATCAATACTGTTCTCTCTCACTGTCACTATCCACACTGTTCTTTCTCACTGTCACTATCAAAACTGTTCTCTCTCACTGTTACTATCAAAACTGTTCTCTCTCACTGTCACTATCAACACTGTTCTTTCTCACTGTCACTATCAATACTGTTCTCTCTCACTGTCACTATCAACACTGTTCTCTCTCACTGTCACTATCAACACTGTTCTCTCTCACTGTCACTATCAACACTGTAATCTCACTGTCACTATCAACACTGTAATCTCACTGTCACTATCAACACTGTAATCTCACTGTCACCATCATCACTGTTCTCTGTTACTATCAATACTATTCTCTCTCACTGTCACTATCAACACCTTTATCTCTCACTGTCACTATCAACACTGTTCTCTCTCACTGTCACTATCAACACTTTTATATCTCACTGTTACTATCAACACTGTTCTCTCTCACTGTCACTATCAACACTATTCTCTCTCACTGTCACTATCAACACTATTCTCTCACTCAATCACTTTTACTTTTGTATACTTTACCATTCCATTTCATTCTGTCTCTTGTTTACCAACTTTATTCCATTTCAATCTGTTTCTGTTCTCTGTAGCCATATCCCTGTTGATTTACCACTGTTACTCTCTCAGGTCTCCTATGAGCAGTCTGCCCCTACTGTTTGACCAGAGGGAGAGCGTGGGTCCTGGCGTCAGAGGTCGCCCTGAAAACGTCCCTCCATCCAGCTCACACATAGAGCTCCTCCTGGAGAAGCATGGCAACGGAGAGATGGGAGCCAACAGTAAGTACAGTGGCTTGTGAAAGTATTCACCCCCCTTGGCATTTTTCCTATTTACAACCTGGAATTAAAATGGATTTTTCGGGGGGTTGTATCATTTGATTTACACAACATGCCTACCACTTTGAACATGCAAAATATTTTTATTGTGAAACAAACAAGAAGTAAGACAAAGAAACTGAAAACTGCATAACTATTCACCCCCCCAAAGTCAATACTTTGTAGAGCTACCTTTTGCAGCAATTACAGCTGCAAGTCTCTTGGGGTATGTCTCTATAAGCTTGGCACATCTAGCCGCTGGGATTGTTGCCCATTCTTCAAGGCAAAACTGCTCCAGCTCCTTCAAGTTGGATGGGTTCTGCTGGTGTACAGCAATCTTTAAGTCATACCACAGATTCTCAATTGGCTTGAGGTCTGGGCTTTGACTAGGCCATTCCAAGCCATTTAAATGTTTCCCCTTAAACCATTCAAGTGTTGCTTAAGCAGTATGTTTAGGGTCATTGTCCTGCTGGAAGGTGAACCTCCATCCCAGTTTCAAATCTCTGGAAGACTGAAACAGGTTTCCCTCATGAATTTCCCTGTATTTGGCGCCATTCCATCATTCTTTCAATTCTGACCAGTTTCCCAGTCCCTGCCGATAAAAAACATCCCCACAGCATAATGCTGCCTCCACCATGCTTCACTGTGGGGATGGCTTTCTCGGGGTGATGAGAGGTGTTGGGTTCGCGCTAGACATAGCGTTTTCCTTGATGGCCAAAAAGCTCAATTTTAGTCTCATCTGACCAGAGTACCTTCTTCCATATGTTTGGGGACTCTCCCACATGCCTTTTGGCGAACACCAAACGTGTTTGCTTATTTTTATCTTTAAGCAATGGCTTTTTTTCTGGCCACTCTTCCATGAAGCCCAGCTCTGTGGAGTGTACGGCTTAGTGTTCCTATGGACAGATACTCCAATCTCCACTGTGACACTTTGCAGCTCCCCTTCAGGGTTGTCTTTG
The DNA here is from genome assembly GCA_030435695.1 of Brachymystax lenok tsinlingensis. Classification (NCBI taxonomy): domain Eukaryota; kingdom Metazoa; phylum Chordata; class Actinopteri; order Salmoniformes; family Salmonidae; genus Brachymystax; species Brachymystax lenok. The sequence goes on along the minus strand of CM059812.1, from coordinate 7,224,174 downwards.
GTCTCTTTGTTGCCTCTCGGATTAATGCCCTCCTTGCCTGGTCTGTGAGTTTTGGTGGGCGGCCCTCTCTTGGCAGGTTTGTTGTGGGGCCATATTCTTTCCATTTTTTAATAATGGATTTAATGGTGCTCCGTGGGATGTTCAAAGGTTCAGATATTTTTTTGTAACCCAACTCTGATCTGTACTTCTCCACAACTTTGTCCATTACCTGTTTTGAGAGCTCCTTGGTCTTCATGGTGCCGCTTGCTAGGTGTTGCAGACTCTGTGGCCTTTCAGAACAGGTGTATATATACTGAGAGCATGTGACGGATCATGTGACACTTAGATTGCACACATTTTTACTTTATTTAACTAACTATGTGACTTCTGTAGGTAATTGGTTGCACCAGATCTTATTTAGGGGCTTCATAGTAAAGGGGGTGAATACATTTGCATGCACCATGCACATTTTTTTATAATTTTTTTTCACTTCACCAATTTGGATTTTTTTTTTGTATGTCCATTACATGAAATCCAAATAAAAATCCAGTTAAATTACAGGTTGTAATGCAACAAAATAGGAAAAACGCCAAGGCGATGAATACTTTTGCCATGCACTGTACACTGGGATGCTTTGTGGCAGTCTATAATATATCTTAATTCTCTGAGAATTTTCAGTTTGTCTTTTTGGGGTGATGTGTCTGCCTTTTTGACACATTCTGTCATACACTCCCGATGTCAAATGTGTTTTTGGACTCTTTGAAGAGGAAGTGGGATTCTTATCAACCCGAGTCAGTCTGATACACTTGCTTTCAGATCCTTTAAAATGCTCTGTGCTGTTCAGCAATAATCATTAGTGTATCTCTTAGGACCTGTCATTGCACAAACAGTACTGTGTGACACAACACTCAGTATGGAAGCTATAACAAAAAATGGAAGTGACTCTAATACAGTGCTGTACTCTCACTCTCTTATTTTCTCACTTTCTTTCCTACCCCTTTTCCCTGTCTCTTCCGCCCTCTCCCGCCTCCCTCCCCCTTTCCACCTCTCTCTCTCCTCCAGTTGTAGAGATGCTCCAGTCCCTCCACTCGCTGCAGCAGGAGAACCAGCATCTCCAGGACCAGATCCTCAGCCTGACGGCCAAGAAGGAGCGGCTGCAGCTGCTCAACGTGGAGCTGGCCTGTCCCTTCCCCCCGCAGGTCCACCACTCCCACCACTCCGCCCAGGGCCTAGTGCCCACCACCACCCACGCCCACATCAGCTTCCTCTCCTCCGTATACGGTCAGATTCAGAAAACCCTCCTCATCCTTCACTCCTCATTCACCTCCTCTCAGAAGCTTTCCATCCTCCTTACCTCATTCGTTGTTAGAGTTAGTTTGCTAGTCTGGAAAGAGTGCCCCAACCCCAAACACAAACCTTGTTTTTGTCACTATAATCTGGACAGTTGTGCGTTGTGTTTTTGTAGTTGGTTCCCTGTCCCTGTATCTATATCCCTGTGTGTGTACCTCTCTTTTCCCTATAGACCCCCTCAGCACCAATAAGAGTCCCCTGTCTAAAAGCTGCTTCCTGAATGATACCTCCTTCATCACCTCATCTGAGGTGAGAACCTTCTTTGTGCCCACCATACCTTTCTTAGTACCGACCAATACCTGAACCCACTGTGTAGTTAGTTATACAATACTCTTACCCTTCATCCCAAACTGTAGCATTAAAGGTGACATTTGAGTTTCATTTCCAATCAAAAGTGCTGCCTCTACTTGTGAGTATCAACGCCATCTAAATTGTTAAAAAGGTTTTAAAAACCATTCTAATAAATGCAACAGAAGGACAATGGATGAAGATAATTTTTGAATGTTTATAATCCGTGAGATATTGACAGAATTATAGCACATAAAACAACTTACTGGCACGGACAAATAATGAGTTTAGGGATTTTGGTGGGAATTCAAGTATTCAATTTATTGTAAAATTGCATTTTTTTAATTAGAATGCACTCATATATAAATGTTCTTATTGTATTACGTATTTTGGGGGGTATTTTGTGTTAAAATAAAGAAAATTCTATGTGCATCGTTTTCATAAATACACCAGGTTTATTTGCATATATGAGTAAATTAACATAAAGGGGTGGCACAGAGCTGCAGCCCCCAAACTCTTACTCTGTCTACCCTATCTGCCCTCACCTGCGCAAACTAGACTGCCTCGTTAATTACTGTTGTTCTCACGTTCTCTTGCATAATTCAACAAGTGTGTCAATAGCGGGATACCCTCAGATTATAAATCAACACGCTTGGCTCTAGATTACATCTACAGTATCTAAACATACTTTGCATTGTTTGCGAGATCAAACATAATATCACTATAATCCGAGTATTCATTTTTCGGAAGTTGCTTTTGTTGAGTTCTGAGAATAGGAAGATATACTTATTCATGTCACTGAGGGAGTGCTAAGGTTGAGGGTCTACACCAGAAGTTAAGGGTTATAGGAGGAAGGTATGTAGTGTATGCAACTAAGATTGGAATGTGTTGAGTGCAGGGAAGTGATTACATGTGGCAGGCATTGATAAGGGGAGAGAGCCATGGATTACTGATGGAGGGGGGTGGAGGTCAGGTCAGGTCACCTTAAGGGAGAAATAAAAGTTTATGGCCCGTATCACTAGGGTCCTGCCTAGCAGTAAAGAACAATGTTTGTACAGATGGGTAGGAGGAGACTCAGCCTATGAGGAACAGTTAAATATCAGTGCTTGTGTGAAAATGTTTTTGTCTAATGCAGCTGTATTGATCCTCTGGGAAGAATAAACTTGGTTAAGCTTTCATAATGTCCGTTGAGTGTTTTACTCTGAGAATTAGAACCTAACGCATCTAATTTCAACTCTATTAAAGTATCACTTTTTCAAATTACGCAAAAAAAGAACACCCTTTAAAATAAAGTTATCTTTCTTGTGATGTACGTGTCAAGATGGTGCGTTAAATCCCTAACGAAGCTTTAGCGTTTTTTATAGAATCAGTGTAAAGACAATTTATTCCATTGAGCCCATTTTAGCCATTACCAGAGTGTGTTTGACTTGTCATTACAATTGTTTCCACGATCGTAACATTAACGGGAAAAAATGACAGGCACAAGCAAGAGTATGAAAGAGTCGCAGGAATAAAATGAAAGAAATTCATCCAGCAAGATTTAAGTGACAAGTGGATTTTCACTCATCAAACACAGGAAATAGATGACTGAAAAAGACAAATCCTCAGGTTGGCGCGCTGCATGCGTGTTATTACATTGAGGGAATGTTAATATATGAATTTTGGGGAAATTAAACTTACAGATTGCACCTGTAAATGAACCATAACTGTCCCATTAGTTTTACCCTGTGTTTTTATCTTCTGACTCTAGGAGCTCCACTCTGGTAGTCCCTCCCGCAGTAGCTCCTCCCTCTCCTTCCAGAGCACTCCGCCCCCTCAGCAGAGCCCCGCCTCCTTCGGCCAGCCCTTGCTGAACGGGCTGGGTGGGCGGGGTTTGACTGACAGCCTGGGGGGCCTCAGTCAGGCCAGCAGTTCCATGGTGGGTGGGCTCATGGCCTCCCTAGCAGGAAGTCCCCAGCTGAACATGAACGGCGTGCTGGGCAGCCTGAACGGGGTGATCCAGTCACCTGTCCAGAACGGCCCCCAGCCCACCCTGCCGGCCCTGCGTCCCCAGCCTCCTCCTTTGGGCCCCCAGGCACTGGCACAGGGCCTGCAGCTCCCCAAGAGCATGAGTCCGTGAGTACCTCCTCCCTGTCTGATCACCAGAAAAGTATAATGGTTGGTGATAGTGTTGGTTGATTGCTGTTGATCAGTTGTTGTTGTTGTGATAGCCACGGACACTATTTTTGTGACAGTGATATATTTTTATATAGTCTGATAGTGACAGACAGTTGATTTCTTGTTGTTACTGGCTGTGCTGACTTATTCTGGTCTAGACTTTTACTGTAATTGATTTTTGTTGTGACTAATGGGTTGGCTGGGTAAGTGTTGTTTGGACTGGAAGTGTCCCATGATGAGTAATATTTAACATGGTTGTGTTTCAGGTCTTCTCTCCTGTCTGAGCAGCAGAAGCAGCTCCTTCTCCAGCAGAACTTCACTCCAGTAATGACTCTACCATGCCCTACATACACACTCAGACATGCAAACACTTGCAGTAAATGCTCTTGATGTTTGGTAACACAATACAACACAACTGTGATGATAAGATGGTTATCATAAGAAGTTAAGATAAAACTGAAACAGTATTAATGGATGAATTGTCAGGACCGAAATAAGAGGTACATTATTAAAATATAGCTGCGAGCAGCAATGAACGGGGTTCACAAAGCAAGCACTCGATCATGTAGGAACTATCTTCCTTTATGTTCAATCATGATTCTAAATACAACATCTGGAGTGAATCTGATGCATGGTTCATTTTGAGCATTACTGTTACATATGTGAAGAATGAGTTGTTATTATTAATCCACTATTAATAGTTTCCTTGTTTTTTAGATATCATTACCAAAGTCAGTGTGGTTCATCTTAGGGATGTCTATGATAGTGATGACAAGTTTCAAGTTGATAGGCCGCTGTGGAGTGGATTTTCAGTGTTTTAAATGAACATTTAAATCAGATTTCTTTATTTGAAGCTAGAGTTTTTTCCATCCATCTACACACAATACCCCACAATGGCGAAGTGAAAACATGTTTTTAGAAATGTTTGCAAATGTATTGAAAATGAAATACAGAAATATCTCATTTACATAAGTATTCACACCCCCTGAGTGAATACATGTTAGAATCACCTTTGGCAGCGATTACAGCTGTGAGTCTTTCTTGGTAAGTCTCTAAGAGCTTTGCACACCTGGATTGTACAATAGTTGCACATTATTATTTTGAAGCCAATTTAAGTCGAAACTGTAACTAGGCAACACAGGAACAAGTCGGAAGTTTACATACACTTAGGTTGGAGTCATTGAAACTCATTTTTCAACCACTCCACACATTTTCGCACTTTGGTGCGAAAAGTGCAAATCAATCCCAGAACAACAGCAAAGGCCCTTGTGAAGATGCTGGAGAAAACAGGTACAAAAGTATCTATATCAACAGTAAAACAAGTCTTATATCGACATAACCTGAAAGGCCGCTCAGCAAGGAAGAAGCCATTGCTCCAAAACCGCCATAAAAAAGCCAGACTACGGTTTGCAACTGCACATGGGGACAATGCTGGTACTTTTTGGAGAAATGTCCTCTGGTCTGGTGAAACAAAAATAGAACCATAATGACCATTGTTATGTTTGGAGGAAAAAGGGGGAGGCTTGCAAGCCGAAGAACACCATCCCAACCGTGAAGCATGGGGGTGGCAGCATCATGTTGTGGGGGTGCTTTGCTGCAGGAGGGACTGGTGCACTTCACAAAATAGATGGCATCATGAGGGAGGAAAATTATGTGGATATATTGAAGCAACATCTCCAGACATCAGTTGGAAGTTAAAGCTTGGTTGCAAATGGGTCTTCCAAATGGACAATGACCCCAAGCATACTTCCAAAGTTGTGGCAAAATGGCCTAAGGACAACTAAGTCAAGGTATTGGAGTGGCCATCACAAAGTCCTGACCTCAATCCTATAGAAAGTTTGTGGGCAGAACTGAAAAAGCGTGTGTGAGCAAGGAGGCCTACAAACCTGACTCAGTTACACCAGCTCTGTCAAGAGTAATGGGCCAAAATTCACTCAACTTATTGTGGGAAGCTTGTGGAAGGCTACCCGAAACGTTTGACCCAGGTTGCTACCAAATACTAGTTGAGTGTATGTTAACTTCTGACCCACTGGGAATGTGATGAAATAAATGAAAGCTGAAATAAATAATTCTCTCTACTATTGTTCTGACATTTCGCATTCTTAAAATAAAGTGGTGATCCTAACTGACCTAAGACAGGGAATTTTTACTAGGATTAAATGTCAGGAATTGTGAAAAACTGAGTTTAAATGTATTTGGCTAAGGTGTATGTAAACTTCCGACTTCAACTGTATTTGGCCTTGTGTTTTGTCCAGCTGAAAGGTCAATTTGTCTCACAGTTTCTGTTGGAAAGCAGACAGGGTGTATTGATACACCATCCAAAGTGTAATTAATAACTTCATCATACTCAAAGGGATATTCAATGTCTGCTTTTTTTATTTTTACTTTAAGAAGGTGGCCCTTCTTTGCCAAGCATTGGAAAACCTCCCTAGTGTTTGTGGTGTTTGAAATTCACTACTCAACTGAGGGACCTTACAAATAATTGTATGTGTGGGGTACAGAGATGAGGTAGTAATTCAAAAATCATCTTAAACACTATTATTAGTCCATGCAATGTATTATGTGAGTTGTAGAGCAACTTTTTACTACTGAACTTATTTAGGCTTGCCACAACAAAGGGGTTAAATACTTGACTCAAGACGTTTCTGCTTTAAAATGTTTATTAATTTGTAAAAGAAAATCTAAAAACATAATTCCACTTTGACATTGTGGGGTATTGTGTAAATTTAATCAATTTTAAATTTGGGCTGTAACACAACAAAATGTTGAAAAAAATCAAGGGGTGTGAATACTTTCTGAAGGCACTGTACATACAAAGTTTCAAGACTCTAGGTCAAACTGGGCAGTGGATATGACGGTTTAAGTGAGACTGCTTATAACAGTGCCACCTATAGGCCAATCAGTTTATTTATCCGTTATTTTACCAGGTAAGTTGACTGAGAACATGCTCTCATTTACAGCAACGACCTGGGGAGTAGTTACAGGGGAGAGGAGGGGGATGAATGAGCCAATTGTAAGCTGGGGATGATTAGGTGACCATGATGGTATGAGGGACAGCTTGGGAATTTAGCCAGGACACCGGGGTTAACACCCCTACTCTTACGTGCCATGGGATCTTTAATGACCTCAGAGAGTCAGGACACCCGTTTAACGTCCCATCCAAAAGACAGCACCCTACACAGGGCAATGTCCCCAATCATTGCCCTGGGGAATTGGGATATTTTTTTAGACCTGAGGAAAGAGTGCCTCCTACTGGCCCTCCAACACCACTTCCAGCAGCATCTGGTCTCCCATCCAGGGACTGACCAGGACCAACCCTGCTTAGCTTCAGAAGCAAGCCAGCAGTGGGATGCAGGGTGGTATAGGCCAATTTTTGCCCAAGTTACTCATGGCCTCTAGTTTCTCTGTGCCAAATGAAAAAAAAATGTTAACAATCTGCTTGGCTGTTAACCCCTAATTATTCAATGAGTGTGACCATGGCCAGGTTTGTTTTGGTCCCAAAAAATAAATGGAGAAAAAAAACGCATACAGTATATGCTGCAGTCTTTTTTTGGCTTAGCACCGTTGGATTAATTTTGGATGTGCATATCACTACCCTTTTTCAAGTCCCTTGTCTCTTGGGCTGTGTGTGTCTCAGGAGCAGCAGGTGGTGGTTTATCAGATGCTGCAGCAGCAGCGGCAGAGGGAGCTACAGCGCCTCACGCTGACCGGGGCCCTCACCTCCACCCCCTCTGCCCAGTCCCCCAACCTGGGGGCCTCGCCCCTGCAGGGTGGCCAGGGAAACCCCCTCTTCGGCCTGCAGGAGAATGCACTTCACAAGCCCGGGGTGAGTGTCGATATGCAGTTGTTCGAGACTCCTTATTTGAATAGACCATTGTATATGTCAATTCTTGATCAACTGAAGCTTAAAAAATAAACTGCTTTCTAGGAGGTTGACTTGCTTTGTAATGCTGTTAAACCTGAGGATATACTGTAGGTGTATACTCCATAAATGTTGATAAATGTATGTGTGGGCCAAACATCTAAACTCACAGGTCAGTTTTAAATGTGTTTGATTTCAGGGGGTGGGAGAGAAGGGCGGAGACAAGAATGGCTGACATGTCATCTTCATGTCTGAACTGTTGCAGTTATAACAGCAGCTATAACAGGGGAAAGGAAAGTAATTGAGCTGTTCCATCAGAAACTAATGTCACCTTTAATCTCCATCTGAAAGACTCTTGAACTCTCTGTCTTCTATTATCTCTGTCTTTCCCCCTGTTTTATGAATGTATAATGGAATCAATTTAAACGGTTATGTTTTTTTTTTTATGCATTGAATTCCTTTAATTTGAGGACTTTTTTTTCTTCTAGGTCTGTATTTGTGTAGGCAGCTTTCAGAGCGCATGAATACAGTGGTCTGTACTTGAATTGCACTAATCTGTTAGCTAGACCAATTGGGTTCGCTATTGTAGCAGAGCCAGAGACTCTGGTGTCCTGACGGTAAATGTGGAGAGTATTGGGGTCCAGCATAGAAATTGGACTCTGGTGATCAATTCCAAATCAACCCCTAGCCGCTACTCTCAAGGCACTTCCTGAGATCTGAGATGATTAGATGGGCGTAAACAATATGATGACTATTCCACCTAGCCAATCAGAAGACAAGGTAAATCAATGACCTTATCACTTTAAACCTATCCAATCCCTTTAGATCTACTGGAGTGCCTATGGGTAGGGTGTCGACTTGGAATTTGTGTGTGAGTGTTTTGGGCCAAAGTGTCCTTAGGCCATAACTTTACTGAAGCACTGACCCTCCACTTAAGCAATTAAACCCCTGTGGAACCAATGTATCCCTCCAAACATCCTTGTTGAGGACAAACTGTCTGACACCTCTCTAAACATCAACTGTCTTCCTCAAGGTCTGTCTTCCTTTAATTTTCTTCCCTCCCATATACTGTACAACTTTGATATTCCTCTTCCATCCTATTAAATGTCACAGCTACAGACTGGCACCGACAGTGTAGAGTGCTAACTATGCCTCAGTCCACCCCTGAGAATTTAGAGAGAATGTATGATGTTCAATATGTGTGCCGCTGCCGAGATTAATCAAACGAAACCAAACATTTGAAAATTTTCAGAGTAAATATGTAAGAAATTAATATTTTTGTTTCCTCAACCCATGTGTACTTTGCTGATATAGAACCTAATAAGGGACATTTGGTACTGTTTCTAGGCTACTTGGAACTGACAAGTTAGTGATTGATTAGTATGACTATTTTGCACTCTATCCTGAAGTGTTAGTGTTTTCTTATTTGTTTCTGTTGTACATATTGTTCTTTTGATGCCCAGAAAACTAGTTGTTCTTTTAGCAATACTGTATAGTTGTCAATGCCTTAAAATAACGCTAGAGTTACTGAGGAAAATCAACTCACACTTAACAGCCAAAAGGAAGCTTCTTTTCTCTTATTAATTTCTTAGTCTAGTTTTTGTTCTGGTTACATTTACCATTATTTCAGATTTAGGTGAAAGCACTCTTTTCAATCTTACCATGTATACTATTGATAGGAAACGGTGATAATGTCAACAATTGTAAAATGAAAATATGTTTATTGGTAAGTCTCAAATCATCTGTAATTGTGTCTTAAGATGCTGCTCAATGTTCTGTTTTTTTTTTGAAGAACTGACAAGCAACATCCCATGTTAGATGGTATCACTTTACTTTGTCGTAAGATCTCTAAAATGCTGTGATAGAAATGACATAGCAGTCATGGTATTTGTGACTATGTTCTCATTAGACGATTGTGACTCAAACTATTATTACTTTCATCGGGTCAGTGTTGAATCAATTGTCATCAGCTGACTTTACCTGTAATGATACGACTGCCTATAACATCTGTTCCGTCATTCTAATAACACCATTATGTACAGTATGACTTACTACTGAGATCATGATGCCAAGTTATAAATGTCACCATTCAGAACACATAGGCAACTCGGGAACTCTAATATGTCATTTTCTTTACTGCCTGTTGCATCTACTTTCTTGTGTGGCACATAATAACAGGTCCTTCTGTGCTGGGATCAAGCTAGTCTATTAACATTGGCCATTCTCCCAGGTCGTTTAACTCACTGTTAGACTGGAATAATATTTTTCCTTTGTGGTGTTCGTTACTCATCTTATTTTATCATTTCCTCATTTAACTATGGTCAAAGATAATTTCCAAATGTGTATTAGTTTTCTGATTGCAATCTCGATATTGACCTCCCGTACATGTGATATCAGTAAGTATTACTGTTCTGTTTTTGTAGTTAGTTGTCAGTGAGGAACTTTCAAGCGACTATGTTAGTTGGTAAAATACTGTAGCAACGAGACTATAGGAGAATGTTAACGTTGATACACATGAGCCTATTCCTCCATATTGACAGGACTTCCAAAGGAGGTCTGCGGTTGAACAAGTATCCTTATGAGTTGTTTTACGATGAAGGTAAAAATCTAGGAAATAACATGTCGAAGAGATTGTTTTGACTGAAAGAGTACTGCGAAGGAATGTTGAAAGGGAATCTTTCCTATGTTGCACTGGGGCGATTTGGCCCAATGAAATGTAAATCTTTTTTTTTTTATAGATATACTTTTGTTGTTTTTTATTGTTTGAGTGCAAATTGTATACTTAAATGTGTTTGTGTATAGACACATTCATTTTCTAAGCTTTGAAGTTTGGGTAACCAAGATAATCCATGTTATTATGTATGTATGTCGTTATGTGTATCTGTTATGTATTACAGCATATTTAAACACCTCTCTCTCAATGAAGTTTGATGAAAATGGAACTAACTTCTTGGGACATAAAATGCATGAAATGCAGTTAAGTCTCGCAAATCAGTAGCTAAATACCAAGTTAGACTACGCATAGTTTTTAAATGCAGTGTTCTCAAAAAATGTTTTATGAAATTTAAATTGAGCACTGCATTTGAGAAAAGCATTGTTGTCAATGTACAGTGTATTTGTTTGAGAGTATTAATCAACAATGAATTTGCCAATATTCAGATTTAATGCCCTGTAAAGTATTTTGATATTTTTGTGTAAAAATTAAAAAGGTACAATTAAGACGACTGAACTTTTACTGTCAATAAATGTATTTTACTGAGTTGATTTGCATGTTCTCTTGGTTTCAAAGCTTTATTTACAGACTGCAGCGTTGACAAAGTCCTTATCAAATAAAATAAAATTTTATTTGTCACATACACATGGTTAGCAGATGTTAATGCGAGTGTAGCGAAATGCTTGTGCTTCTAGTTCCGACCATGCAGTAGTATCTAACAAGTAATCTAACAATTTCACAACAACTACCTTAAACTACCTTAAACACAGTGTAAAGGAATGAATACGAGTATGTACATATAAATATATGGATGAGCGATGGCAAGATGCAGTAGATGGTATATAGTACAGTATATACATGTGAGATGAGTAGTGTAGGATATGTAAACATTATATAAATGGCATCGTTTAAAGTGGCTAGTGATACATTTATTACATCCACTTTTTAATTATTAAAGTGGCTAGAGATTTGAGTCGATGGCCGAACGGCATAGGCAAGATTCAGTAGATGGTATAGAGTACAGTGTATACATTTGATATGAGTAATGTCGGATATGTAAACATTATATACAAAATTGTTTAAAGTGGCTAGTGATACATTTGTTACATCCAATTTTCTATTATTTAAAGTGGCTAGAGATTTAAGTCAGTATGTTGGCAGCAGCCACTCAATGTTAGTGGTGGCTGTTTAACAGTCTGATGGCCTTGAGATAGAAGCTGTTTTTCAGTCTCTCGGTCCCAGCTTTGATGCACCTGTACTGACCTCGCCTTCTGGATGATAGCGGGGTGAACAGGCAGTGGCTCGGGTGGTTGTTGTCCTTGATGATCTTTTTGGCCTTCCTGTGACATTATAATATTATAATATTGACTGTATAAGGCAGGGATGTCAAACAAAAGGCCCGAAGAGGTCAAATTCGGCCCACGGGTGGTTTGAATAATAAAACACCTACGGCTGAATTCTTTGGGGGGGGGACTAACTCAATATACTTTAAAATGACTAAAACCAAATGGAAACTGTGTAGAAATGATAATGCACCTATATTCATACAGTTTCTTGACTGTCCAGCTCGCTAACAATCACTAGACATTCAGGGAGCATTAGAAACACAAAAACAAAACGATGGATAGAGGACTATTTTTAGCTAATTTTGATGGCAAGGAAATACAGTATAATCAATTTTCAGTGCGGACCTCCAGACCTTGTTGAAGACAGAATGCGGCCTCCGGGGCAAAATGAGTTCGACATCCCTGGTATAAGGAGATAGTGACATCAACAGAGGACTGCAAAACAAATAGATAGCATCAACTACTATTAACAACTGGCAATCGTAACAACCAACAGTAAACGCATACTTTTCAATAACAACATCGCTCACTTCTATCCAAGCACTCCATCACTCTTGTCCACTTGGAGAGAGACTGAGGAGGCTCTGATCTAAGCCGGCAGAAGGACTGTTGGGTCTTCTGCCCCCTAGCAACCTCCCTAGCAACCTATCGGTGGCCTGCCAGGCCTGGTAGCGGAGGTCACTGGTAGTTTGGGGAGACAGTTTATGATCCCCTAGTCCAGGGAGGAGACACAAAAAAAATCTGAATTCATCATGAGGGGTTGCAGTTGCTCCCGGGTCTGCGTACCCACATGTCCCTGGCCTAGCCTCTCTGGCACCATCAGGGGATGGGTGGAGTGAGCTGCATGAAGTTAAAAAACTCAAAGCCAGGGAAATCTGTAACAATAACAGTCTCGTGAACCAGTCAAAACACTGTAGAACCAAAAGTGTTGTCTAGCTTGATCATGTTGGAATTATATTGGGCACCTGTTGATTTATAAGAACCCTGTGATTTGATTGCACAGAACATTTTATGCTGAGGAAGAAGAAACTGCAGTGATGATTGATCTTTGAAAGTGAAACTGTGCTCACCCTGTAGGAATTTAGATATTGTAGTACAATACATTTTATGGTCTGTAGAATTTGTTATAATGCAGCTCTTGCCAACATGGCCAGGTGGCTCAGGAGCACCTCTACAAGAAGACATGTAGGATTGGTGACATAGAGATAGATAGAGGTGAAAGTAAGGCGGTATGGTCCCGGCAAAATAAATAGTGGGGGAAGGCCATATCGGTAAAACATTAGCAAAAATGAGTGAATGGACTTGAAAATGAGTGGTATAGCCTACGATCTAAAACGTGATGTGGTTAGATGAGAATACTGAAATTTTGCAGAGATGAGTGGCCGACAGTGAGACGCTTGAGGACAGTTCTGGCCTAATGGAAATCGTTAAATCTCATTACACTTTTTGGTGTTTTGTGTAACAGATGTCTCTTTCCAATCATTTTAAACATTAAATGACAATTCTTTACGACTAGGCCTACAGAGATCCTATTTAATTAATAGGGAATCTATATGTAATTCTACAATAAGTAGCAAATCTGGGTGCACAGCTAACAGAGAAGTTGTGACTATGTTATGGAAACAAACATGTACTTATGAAAGGGTTACAATGTTCAGATGGCAAAACCCATGCTAAAACAGCCTTTTGGCTACTAGAGGCCTCTATCTTTCTCTATGAATGGTGATGGCTGAAGAAATTTGGATTGTCACCTAAAACCCTCACAAAATGTTACAGATGCACAATTCAGAGCATCCTGTCGGGCTGTATCACCGCCTGGTACGGCAACTGCACCGCCCACAACCGCAAGGCTCTCCAGAGGGTGGCGCGGTCTGCACAACGCATCACCGGGGGCAAACTACCTGCCCTCCAAGACACTAACAGCACCCAATGTCACAGGAAGGCCAAAATGATAATCAAGGACAACAACCACCCGAGCCACTGCCTGTTTACCCCGCTACCATCCAGAAGGCGAGGTCAGTACAGGTGCATCAAAGCGGGGACCGAGAGACTGAAAAACAGCTTCAATCTCAAGGCCATCAGACTGTTAACTTCTGGATCGGTGTCCCTTCCACGGGACGGTTGAGCTAACATAGGCTAATGCGATTAGCATGAGGTTGTAAGTAACAAGAAAATTTCCCAGGACGGATATATCTGATATTGGCAGAAAGCTTAAATTCTTGTTAATCTAACTGCACTGTCCAATTTACAGTAGCTATTACAGTGAAATAATACCATGCTATTGTTTGAGGAGAGTGCAGTTTTGAACATGAAAAGTTATTAATAAACAAATTAGTCAAATTTGGGCAGTCTTGATACAACATTTTGAACAGAAATACAGTGGTTCCTTGGATCAGTCTAAAACTTTGCACATACACTGCTGCCATCTGGTGGCCAAAATCTAAATTGCACCTGGGCTGGAATAATACATTATGGCCTTTCTCTTGCATTTCAAAGATGATCGTACCAAAAAAATACAAAAGAACTGTTTTTTTTTTCTTTGTATTATCTTTTACCAGATCTATTGTGTTATATTCTCCTACATTCCTTTCACATTTCCACAAACTTCAAAGTGTTTCCTTTCAAATGGTACCAAGAATATGCATATCCTTGCTTCAAGGCTTGAGCTACAGGTGCAATAGTTATAGAATAACACCTTTAGCCAGCTTTCTGTGGCGATCTGGATTCCAGCCTCTCTGTAAAGCCTCACTAAAATACTTGAAATAGACGATATGAGTATTAAAGTATCACTGTTGACATGTGCATTTGAATAAAAAAATATATAAATCTAGATTCTAGCGTTTAAAGACTAATTATAAGGCACTGTATGAAATAATAAGTAGATAAAGGAACGGCAACTGTTCAAAGAAAACCTGCATAGTCATTAGAGAACACACCTTATTCACCCATGGCACAGAAATACAATTCATATGGTAGTGAAGCAGCATTGTGCCAGTACATCTCAATCCTTAATGAAATAATTGAGCTAAAGCAAAGTTCAACAGTCATTTGGCAGGTCCACTGAAGAGGCTATTAAATTCCAAGTTACATAATTTTAGTACGTTTTCATAGTGCAGGGTTGGAACAAAAAAGATTGTCCACCATGGCAGGGGTTCCCAAACTTTTTATCTCAGGCCCCCTTCCAGCATTGGGGAACATGCCCCCTATTTATTTCACAAGCACTGTTCATGACACAAACTGTTCAAACCCCTCTTGGTCGAGGAGAGAACATTTTGCATGTTTAAAGCTTATTTTCTGCAATTCTACACATTTTGTCATGGGGTGCAGATAATTATTTTGCAGTTTTAAAGCTAATTTTCTTGTAATTCCATACATTTTGCCATCTCTAATGTGTATTCATCTAATATTGAGTGACTTGACCATTACTACAAAATCTTTGCACTATCCAATTTCGAAATTTCACCTCACGCATTCTACTATTACAACTTTCAAGAGTACATTTCTTTTATTTATTTTTTATGCCCCCGCCCCCCCGCTACAGTTTGGGAACCACTGCACCATGAGTTCTCAGTGCCAGGATCAACACTTCTGTCATATGACAAGACTAAGCAATGCTCTATTACTGTGTGACTAAACTACTACTTCCTCAGATGCAGTGCTCCATTCAGACCAATAAGTTGGTTGTCGCTGCCAAGATGCCTTTCAGGGTGAAAGTGACTGAAGGCAAATGCTATGTCTGGTGTGCATGTGGACACAGCAAGAAACAGGTGAGTGTTAGGCATTGAATGTTCAAAGTAGAGCACTCTGGCTTAAAATTCATGCCTGTGCTGGACTCTAGCCTGTACCCTAGTTATTGATGAAAAAAACAGGCCCGACCCTAACCCGATGTATAATGTCGGGGCCCGTCGGGCTTGGGTCGGGTAGCAGAGTTCTAGTTCAAAGCATTGAAAGTAAAAAAAAACAAAAGAAGGGTTAGGACTGATGAGCCAAAATGTACGCAATATTAATTCCTATTCCAGCAGCAGTGATTTATGCCTATATGCTATTTTTAGGTCTTCTACATGAGAATAATGTTTCAGATTGTAATCTGTGCTATAATTTACAAATTAAATCAGTGAAACAATAGCTCTGACAGTCTCGCTATCTCTCTCTCTCTCGACCTTTCTCTGTCAGCCCTTTTGTGACGGTGCTCACAGGGCTAAAGCACCCAGCATCTCTCCACGACACTTCACTCCCGAGAAGGACAGCACCCTTATGCTGTGTGCCTGTAAGCAAACCAAAAATGTACCTTACTGCGATGGCACACATTTCAAGGTCATTTTCCAGCATCTAGTCAGCTCAGTGAAAAAAGTGTTTAAAATGAATAACTAATTTTTTTAAATGGTATGAAGCAGCTAACTTCCTTATACTGTACTGCCTATATTCATTGTTCATAAATCACCTGTGGACAAACATTTTATTTATGATAAATGGATAAAGGCATTTATGTTTTGTCACTGTCCATAAGGTAATAAATAATAGCCTACTATTTCAATACACATTTTGTCATTCTTATTTGTTTTCCTTAAACCATGCATTCTTTTGAGAAACAGTCAGGCAATGTACATATTAAAAGAAGAGAGTGACTTTTGGCCTACATAGAACAAAGCTCATGTTCAAAGGAAATCATCTAGGAGCCTGAGCTCAAACTGGAGGCAAGAGATGATGCAAGGATAGAGAAATAGGCCTACTGCAACAAATCAAAAAAGAATGTTGTATTCATATTTGTCTAACATGCTGGCATCTGTCAAGTTCATATAGCTGATATATGATGATCGTTCTTAAACTAAGTTAATGAGTAAAAAGAAAACACAGGTTTTGGAGAGGCTGCCACACTGGGAGCTGTTGTTGTGAGGGTTAAGTGCTTTTGTCAAGGGCACAACAGCAGGCAAATGGCATTTCATACCAGCAACCAATGGTTGCCAGCTCACTTCCCGCCAGATGTTTCCAGTCGGACCTGAGATTTGAACTTGCAACCCTCCGGCCACTGGCTCACCTCTCTAACCGCCAGGCTACCTGCTGCTCGGTCATGTTGTCAAGAAGGCAGCACGGTGCATCGTCCAGAAACATATACAACATATCTTTTCCATAAAATATATGTTTGTTTTTTCAAACTAGTTTTCATTGGGAAGGCAGATAAAGCATTTGTATCAAAAGCAATCACTTTGGCTGTGTTTACACAG
This sequence comes from Brachymystax lenok tsinlingensis, assembly GCA_030435695.1. NCBI lineage: Eukaryota > Metazoa > Chordata > Actinopteri > Salmoniformes > Salmonidae > Brachymystax > Brachymystax lenok. The sequence goes on along the minus strand of CM059812.1, from coordinate 7,207,257 downwards.
GCATCCCAATTCTGATATCCTGCCCAATTATTGGCTAAAGATTTGATCTGATTAGTCAAAAGAACAATAATTGGGCAAAGAAAATCTGAATTGGGCTACCTGTGTAAACACAGCCTTATGCATGTGAAAACACAGAATCTTACTCATTACTCCACATTCTTAATCTAGCCTAGTCTGTCACATTTGTTTTGAGACGATTTGCCTTGGGCTTTGAACAGGAACCTGGTTTACACTCCAGCCTGGTCTCATAGACTAGAGTCGTAACATTGCAAATCCGGGACACTCAAATTAGTATGATATGTTACATTTGGTATGGTTACATAAAACAGAGGATTACATAAAGAAAAATGAAAGTAGATTGGTTGGTTGGTAGGTCAGGGGTGGATAGGTGGGTGTATTATGCGAGCGTTTGAATCTCATCATGGACAACTTTGCAACTACTTAGCATGTTAGCTAACCCTTCCCCTAACCTTAACCCTTTAACCTAACTCCTAACCTTGACCCTAACCCCAAGCCTAGATAGGTTGCCACCTAGCTAACATTAGCTACAACAAATTGGAATTCGTAGAATATCAAACGTATTTGTAACATATTATACTAATTGTAATCCGTAATTTATCATACAAAATGGATTATGGACATCTGCAAATTAATACATACCATATGAAATGTAATGTATACTAATTGAGTATCTCGGATTTACGTTTACTATGTTACATATACCCCTGAGTCCAGATTGCAAGCTCAGGAAGCAGCCCAGTTCCAAAACGAATTCACTTTTCACTCGGTGAAACTCCACCGGGGTAACCCGGGCCAGATAACCGAATCGCCTCAATGCTGCGCATCTTGGTTGGAGAGACGCGCATACAGCGGCTCACGTGACTCCTTCCCGGAAGCTACCTCTACATGACCAGCGGTTAGCTGCACAAAATCTCTGCTCGTCCTTATCTCAAGTTCAGCCAACGTTGGTTGTTGATGCTATTTTCATTTTGTTGTTAATTGTCTGTTACTAATATGAATACGTTGAATTTGAAGGCTTTTTTGGTTGTAAATAACAATATACAGACCACAGAGTAGCAGCCGCAGACTACCTAATAGCACGCACACACAACCAAACATGAACACGATCATATCAGGCAGAGTGCGCAAATTAGTTTCTGCAACCTTGATACAACCTTGGACATGGCCGATTATTACCGCCCCAAAGGTAAGCAAACGATTAAAGTCTCAAGGACTCAAGGAAGAAGTGTGACATGGGCAACAACAACAAAACACAACCTGTCTTGTGCGTGTAAACAAGTTGTATTTGGTTACAATTTTGTAGCCTGCAAGTCAAATGTTGGGTTACAATGTTGTGGAGTGAGGATTTTTTTCCAACTCTATAGCTTTGGGAGGATGTTTTTTTTTTTTTTATCTGCCGTAATAGAATTTTCCATGTTCTTGTTTGCTGACCACTTAGGCATTTGTAGGATGCATTCACTGAATTTGCGTAAAGGAAATCTGTTTTGCTACCCTAAATCTGAAACGTATCGTTACAGGTCCAGCTCTCCAGTCTATCCAGTGAGCCTGTCATCGCTTCCAAAAAGCCTTTCAAGGTGGAGCTTGTAGGGGGAAAGCGTTACTCATGGTGCACTTGTGGACACAGCAAGAACCAGGTGAGGGCACTATAATCATGCTTTACATTGGCCACCATGCGCCCATCGCTCTGCTTTCAATGAAATGGGTTCATTGAACTCTGTCATGATCCCAATGTGGAATTGGATCAGATTTGCTTTAGCATACCAACGCAGCAGATTATTCAGTAATGACCACAGAATCTAGCAGCAGTAACTAATTTAGAATTAGAGGTCCTCAATCGCTGGCTTGTTTCTCCCATCTTTCTGTCTTAGCCTTTCTGTGATGGAACCCACAAGACTAAAACCCAAGGCCTGATGCCTCTGCGCTTCGTTCCTGAGAAGGACTCCAAAGCTTGGCTGTGCGGCTGCAAGTACACCGCTAACCCACCATACTGCGACGGCACTCACAAGCAGGAATTTATCCAGTCTGCCCTGCTCCCAGAGAACACAGACTCCTGAATGGATAGGCGCTAAATATGTTTTTGTCCAATTCACTGAGTTGTGGGTTCTCTGAGTTCTGGTCCTGGAGATGTAGGACCAGAATCACTGGTTCAGAAAGTAGCTCTGCACTTGGGTGATTTATGGCGAACAGATGACTTATATACATATCTGACATACTGTGACATGCTTAGATCTGATGTGAAAAGAATTATCAGAATTGGGCTGCCTGTCTAAACGCAGCCTTAGGAACCTCATTAGAATATAATGGGAAACTCTGGGCTTAGCACTAGCTTTGAACAAATCTCCCATTGTCATCCATACAAGATTTGCATGACATAAGAGCTCTGTGAACAACTCAATTAAGGATTCATCCTATGATAGGCAATCTGCAAAGTGATACATGTTATGGGGCAATTCCACGATAACAGAATGATGCTGAGATTCAGAAATTTCACTTAAAAATTTAAAAACCAATGATTACAAAGTTAATCAAACCATTCAACTTTATGCACAAGGATTAGTTTTAACAATCTCCACAAAACACATTTACTTGAAGAGTGCAGATGCACATTTTGGTAACAGAATCAGTTTGTCTCATCATTCTTTGCAATCATTGGTTTATGTTTGGCATACATTTTAAAGTGAAAAATCTGAGTCACGGCATCGTTCCGTTACCGTGGAATTGCCCTATGTGTGGTATGCACTGGTGCTTCGGTAAATGTTTGAAATTGTGATGAAACAGATATTAAGTTTAAATGCTCTGCTAATGATACGCACAAGTATTGTGATGGACTGTTTCTCAAAATCAAGTATTGTAATAGAACACTAAATCTTAGGCTTGCTGTAAGATGAATTGTTTAAGATGTATTTTTATAGATCTAAAAACAGTATTATTCCCTCCATGGTGTATTCTGTCTGTGTTGAAATTAAAACAATCAAATACATGTTTCACTTTCTCTTAATTTCTGTCCCCTTTTGCCATGCTATAACCTGTTTTGTATGTCACTTATGAAGAAATGCAACGTTTCAACCTAAAACATCCTCTGCATTGAAGTCATGAAAATCCACAGATTCTTTGGAGAGCACATAGTTGCCATGGATCCTAACTGGGCAGCATAATGATAATACATGCTTTTAAAGCATGAATTGTTGATAGCAATTTAACAGATTTCTATGTATTAAAGGTCCAAATGGAGACTTATCACAGGAGCACTGGCAAGTTCTGATATTTGAACTACTCAAGAACATAACCCAAAAACTAATCAGAATGGGACACTGAACTCAAAACCAAGTAAGTAAACTTTTTAATGACCTAAACATGCACATATGGCTGATATTTTAGAATAATATCATTGAATGGTCAAAATATACATTGAGGGGAATGTCAAAAGTGTATGAAAATACAACATGGTGTACATGGTCAGATATACAATTCCCTTTGAGCTAATTTCTCAGAGTAGAACGGGTACCGGTATGCAATGTTGAAAAACATGTACAGTGAGCTAAGTTTTTCAGACAATTGTAGTGCTGCTTGAGGCTTGATAAATAATGGCTTTTCTAATGTCAAAGCACAGGGAAGTTCAGTACTCGTATACTGTGATCTGCATTTCAAAGAAAGTGCATCAAACGTTTCGTACATATCTATTGTCCTTGGTGATTGAGGCCATTACCAGTGGAAAGTACTGCATCTATCTACATACACCAGAGTTATTATATACAGTATGACTGACGGCAATTATATACAGTATGACTGATGTCAATATATATGGACATTGGCATTGCAATGCCATTCAGCATTTTGTCAAAATTTATATTTTAAAGCCAAATTAATTCTGAAGAATTGGGGGAAGGAATCATTGAACTGACTGCATATTATACAGTTACAAAACAATTACATTATCCTGTATAAAAGGTACTCTATATACATGACCAGGTATGCTCACATTGGATACATATTGTACATTTTGTATGTATGTTTACTCTAACACACAGTCACACTCACATTGAAATTAAATGTCTATTTGGCTGCACTTGACAGTCTTGTTGCTGATCACAATCGCCCTCTCCCTCAGTACTCTCTTGGCAGATTTTCTCCTTGTCTGTCCATTGGTCCATTGAGGGGCTACTCCGACATTTTGGGGCAATTCCGTTCCACTCTCCATGTTTCTGGGATGTATCAGATTTAGGTTGGGGGTGGTACAGCCCCTTTGTCCCCTCCCCTAGTCTCAGTCGCCGCTCCATTGCTTTTGCCGTTGACATTCACCTTGCGGGCGTTGCTCCCTGACTTGGAGGCTAGAGGGAGCCGTTGAGTACCGTTGGGTCCTGTGGTACCGCTGGGGCTCTGAAGGGTAGAGGGTTGGCCTCGGAGGGCAGGGCTGGGCAGGGTGGAGGCTCTGGGGGCCTGAACAGCCGGACTCAGGGCCTTGTCGCTGTGGGAGTCGCTCTCAGAGGTGGGGCTTGTGTTGACACCATCGGAGTGGGCCTGGGCGGCACCTTGGGACAGCCTTCGACGCTTCCGGGTGGGCTTGACCCAGTACTGCAGGGGAAGAGGGCCATTCTGCAAAGAGTCACAGAGAGAAGATGAAAACTCTCCAGACACGTGAAAGATCACTCAGATCCTAGGACCTAGCAACATAGATGTTTAGTGAAGTTGGGATTAGGGTTGGAAGTGACAACTGAAGCTTGGCCAGTGTTGTTGTTATAGCCAGTGTGTCAGTTGGCACTTACACGTCGCCAAGAATACATGTAGGCAATATCCATCAGCGTGTAGTAGTCCTTTAAGGGCTCATCAGCGTACAGCACTTCAATCTGTCAAGGTAGAGAGCACTATTACACATTAATAGCACACAAGTCCAAGAGAAGGGCGTGAAGTATGGGAATAGTAGGGATAGTCCACCTAAGCGAAAGCATGCATGATCTACTGTATAGGAATGCAGCTTGTCACTAAAATACAGTATTGCGACAAAGTCGTTGTTGGTGTATACTATGGCTTTCTATGGAGTTGTGAAGCGATGCTGTGCAGCCTGTCGGAATTACCCGTAAGGTGTTTGGAATGTCCATCTTGCTACGCAGGAACTTGGCTAAGTGCAGGACTGTCATGGCTGCCGGGCATTGCAGGAAGCGTTTGCTGTTGGTCTGAAAATGAAGAGAACAGTATGTGTGGTTAGAACAGATTGATAACTAGAGGGTAAGGGCAGGACATAATATGAAAGGTTATAAAAATGTGGTCCTGTATGGCTCAGTTGGTAGAGCATGTATGACAGTCGCTTTTAAAAGCGTATGCTAAATGAAATGTATTATCATTTAGATAGTGTGGATGACAAATTGACATTAGCGTTGGTATTTATATTGGCTTAGCATTTTATGGTTGAATCACTCACATTGTCTCCTTCTGTATCCACAGGTTGTGTGTCACTTCTATAAGCAAATGGAAAAACAGCATAGCTTTGTTTTGAACTGCTTTTTTTACCCAGCTTTCTGTTAACAAACGTATTAGCACGTAGAGATACAGCCCTGTTGTAACACATTTGCTCCGTTCTATACTTAAGGAAACAGAAACATCCTATCTAATTGGTTGCATGAAAAAGATTAAGAGATCACACATTCTAGAACTTACTTGATCTTCTCATGGAACTGAATGGAGAGACTGATGATTTCATCTTCTGCAATAATAGTCGGCTCCTCCACCACTTCTCCTGGCTCCAGGTGTTGGTTTTCCTGGTTTGTGTAGAAGTCCCGCCTTCGTTTCATCTCATCTGATGTAAACAAAACAATAAAGTCATTAGAGTGAAAAAGAAATTGGTACATGTCGGCTTTTAATTATTAAAGGGGGCAACTGTTCATGGGCAGTCTCAAACAGGCTTATTATACTGTAATTAGCACTAAATATGCTCATTGTAAAATACTGCAATGTACACTGAACACAAATATAAATGCAACATGTAAAGTGTTAGTCCCATTTTTCATGAGCTGAAATAAAATATCAACAATTTTCCAAAATGTATTTGGAAGCCCTTTTTTGGGGAAAAACTCATTCGGATTGGCTCGGCCTGGCTCCCCAGTGGGTGGGCCTATGCCCTCCCAGGCCCACCCATGGCTGTGCCCCTCCCCAGTCATGTGAAATCCATAGATTAGGGCCTAATGAATTTATTTCAATTGACTGATTTCCTTCTATGAACTGTAACTCAGTAAAATCCCCTTTACTCAAGAGATATGATCTTACCTTTGAATAATCCAGGCACCAGCTTGTATACAATGTCCTGTAGAGTTTTGTCTGACCTGAGAAAGGATATGCACATGATAAAGCCACTTACTAAAGATAAGAGCACGTTGGTTGCACTTATAGACGCATAATAACATAGGTACTCCGAGAGAGACGTGTGTGCGCACACACACATGCAATGTGACTAACCTGATGCTGAGCTGTGGACACGTCTTGTGTACTTGCACATCACATCTGGGGCAGAACTTGTTGGTTTCCAGGAAGGCAACAATGCAGGTCTTGCAGACTGGAGTAAGAAGACAGACTTAATGCAGGTGACTTACCGTAGGTCTTTTTATGAAAAGAAAATGCATTGTAAATCTACATTCCTTTTCTACATCAGTTTATAGCCCATATAGTCTAATAATGTTTTTATTGGTTCATATGCAGTTAGAATAATGCAGTGGCCTTTCAGAATCTTACATGAGTGCAAGCACTCCACGATTGTGGTGGCATCGATGAAGTAGCCCACACACAGTGGGCATATCAGGTTAGGATTCAGCTCTGTGATTTTTAGCAGACTGGGTTGCATTTTATCCATCTGGAAGGATCTGCAAAAAGAACAACCATCAGTCAAAGAATTACTTAGACTAGTGGTTCAAATCTTGCTACCCAATAAATAAAGTACATGACACATTTAGTGACCTTTTCTGCTGTTGTTGAATTGTTTTCCAACACAAGGCCTATACATACAAAATGTGTACTGACATATGGATGTGGTCCACTGACATTGTCTATAATAATATGGATCACTTGTTTTTGTTAGAAGCAGTTATGCTTCTTGTAATGGACCAGTGTCATAGCTACTACACCGAATGGCTACTAGTATATGACCATTTATTTTGTAAATATTTACAGCCTGTTTTTTTTTTTTATATATTACCCATCCACCAATGTAACAAAATACGTTTGGAACTGCTGTAGTCTAGACCGGACTACCCCAGTGGGGCCTCCTGTGGACGGTGAGGCACGTACCCCAAACCCCGAGATGACCCACAATGAGCCCCTCCTGTACCAGTGGGTTCTTATGCATTATAGAAAAATGTAATAAAAACTATGTAAAGATAGACGAAAAATAAGCTTAGATGGTTAGTGGGAAACAAAGCAGCCATCTTAAATTCAGTGACAGGACTGGATATGAGAAACGAACAAGAGAGAATCCAAACATAACACCGAGTACCTCCGTTTGTGAGTTGATGTACCTGTGCATCGCGTTATGCGAATAAAAACAATTGATGCCTTTCTTTGCTTCCTACCTGATTTGACATGAAAAACACCCGTACCGCCCGACGTGGATACAGGTAAATTATTTGGAGTCGGTTAACGTTAGATTTTGCAGCAGCGCCAGAAAATGGCTTTTTTTCCCCCACATAGTCAGAGGACCGCCCATTGTGGTCACGTGATATTATTTTCAGTCCCTGCTGCCTGCCATATACAATGTATTTGCTACATGTTTTTATTTATTTTGTATAAAACTGTCGCGGATAAGTCACTAAAACGCCACCTATCTATACATGAACCACATTTGTTCATGAAGGAGTCATTGCATACATTTTCTTTTTGACAACCATCCCTAGACGGAAAAACCACGCCCCCTAGACAATGCTCCCCTAGAGAGAATCCTGAAGTTCTTACTACACACCATTGATTACTATATTATTGGATTTATTGTAGGATTTTGCGGGTCAATTTAACTGTAAAAAGTGCACGCTTCATAGCCATAGGCCTACACCTGAAACGTATGCCTTTTCTGCTTCATCGCCATTCCATTAGAATGAGACATTTTACTCTATGAGAAATCCTGATATCTGATTCATAGTATTCATTCTGCCATCAGCAGCTTTTACAAATGCAAGAGATTGACTCATTTTCTCACTAAAATGTCGCTGCCTCGCACTTTCAAGGGACCAACTACAGAACGCGCTTCCACTCTCTGCCTCCTGGGGGCGCACTTCGCTTTGCCACGGTCAGTCTAGACGCCATCTTGAGGACACCCCGAAACTGGTGACAACAATCCCGGGCGCATCATAATGGGATTACTCACCTCGAAATAAAACCACCTCAAATCGTTGTGGGTAGCAGACGACACCAGAAAGGAGAGGAGTCGTCCACCAAGAGTGTATTACTTCTCAAAGAAGACTGCGGCTTAGCTAAAGGCAACCTTGCCTGTAGCTAGATGGCCGGGTAGCTATCTATGCCAGAAGCTGGTCTGTGTGCCGCTCCGGACTGAAACCGTGCGGCCTGCTCTGGAGGAAGGGTGGCGACCGCGCAACATGCAATCCCGTTAATTTCCTACAGAATCTAATTTGATTCAAAGACCCTGCACATCGGATACGACAATGCACTTATAGATATCAACGCTCTTACTGTAAATTTCGTTGTCTGGAGTGATAATACCCTGCTTGATTACAGTGCTGTCTTGCGTTGCCTAAATTATTCCCAACAGGAGACATGTCATCCAACTGTACCAGCGTTGCGCCGGTGAGCGCTAGCAAAACGAAGACGAAAAAGAAACATTTTATAGGACAGAAAGTGAAACTATTCCGTGCAAGTGAGCCTATTCTCAGCGTTTTAATGTGGGGTGTCAACCATACGGTAAATGTATTTTTGTTCATGTTCCCCATGTTTGTCTATGTGGTGTTTTGACTAGCTAACGGTAACGCGATAGTTAGCCAGCTGCTTGATTGACAAAAGCCAATTTTAGAGCTCATCCATTGCCTAGTAGTGTATGGGTGTTAGCCAGGTACTTAGTCTGATGCTTAGGTGAAAGCTGATAACCCTTCATTCTCCCTGGCCAGGAATATAAATGTAGCAACAATCTAGCTATTTGGTGTGCCAGTCGCGTGCGCTTTAAAAAATGTGCAGCAAATAGCTGCGACGTTGAACATAAACATATGACATTACCCGCACACTTTGCAGGCATTTTTTGGCACAAGCTGCATAACGTCTTCTGGTGTGTGGTGGTCTGAAGTGAGCTAGTTGGTTGGTTAGGAGGTCGTGAGCACTGCTCCAACCTAAGCATTCATTCTGTCGAGCGCAGGCCAGAGAGGGGTGTGACTGTTGGAGAGCAGCTGGTTGCATTGAGCCCCAACCGCTGCCTGCCTGCCTATTGTTTTACAGGCATCAATGAATGAGAACGCGGCAAATCATACATTTGCAGATTCTAGACTATATTCCTGATTTAATGTGGTTTAGTGTGAAGTACACATTTGAACACTCAATCATACAAATAACAGGCTCACAGTTGGTCTAATTTGAGTGGGAGAAGGATGGACAATGTCTTCAACACGTCCTAGAATACACTTCATTGATACTGTTTTTCACCAAATGCATCAAGTTTCTCACTCTCATGAATGCAGCGATCACCAAATGGATTGCAGAGCTTCAAGGCTCCATTTTTGTGGCCAGTAGTAGGCGAACACACCCCCTTCCCTGCTTGACTGACACCTCCAGATGAATATGATGCCCCAGGCTTGCAGTTTTGGATTCGCTTCACTCACCATTTGAATAACAGTGCTGATGCGTAATTTCACTTCCAATGTTTGCATGCATTTCAATATGTTGCCTACACTAACATGTACATTACATCTTGCATGTACTATTGTCTGTAGTTATTCTTGATTTCCCCCTCTACTTGCTGTGTTTTTAGTGAGCCTATTTTATGTACATTTCAATACTTTATATAAGAAAGATAAGGATAAATATATAGACAATAGTCAAACAGACAGCTATTGTAGACCAGGGTAATAATACATGCTTCAAATGGAGAAAACAATTCCATTTAATTAACCAGTTGCATATTTAGTGAAGCTGTAATAATCATCCTGTGACGCATTCTGCAATAAATCAAATCAAATCAAATCAAATTTTATTTGTCACATACACATGGTTAGCAGATGTTAATGCGAGTGTAGCGAAATGCTTGTGCTTCTAGTTCCGACCATGCAGTAGTATCTAACAAGTAATCTAACAAATTCACAACAACTACCTTATACACACAAGAGTAAAGGAATGAATACGAGTATGTACATATAAATATATGGATGAGCGATGGCTGACCGGCATAGGCAAGATGCAGTAGGCAAGATGCAGTAGATGGTAGATGGTATGGAGTACAGTATATACACATTATATACACAGTATATACACATATATATGAGATATGAGATGAGTAATAATCATCATGTACAAGTTCAGTGTGTGGTGGATGCTGGGTGTAGATTCAAGGTGTAGGCGGCAGGCTAATTTAGGCTAGTACAAGAAAGACGTCAAAGAGCCTTCTCCTCAAAGCTCTCATAACCTTAGTCACAACCAGAATATATTTCATCTTGGTAGTCAGTCGTAACATCGTTCTACTAGTCATAAAGCTGGATGAATTCAGTTCCAAGCTAAGCTTTTGCTCAGAGAAGACCTTTGTCAGTCGGAGCATATAGCCAAATACAGATTTAATTGAAACTCCCTTCAAAAACTGATTCAGTCTTGATGGTAGATAATGCCAGCCTTACAGGCATTCCAACACCGGGAATAGCCTACATCTTCAAATCTGATATGAGCCTTCATCATACTTATAATAAAATCTGCCATTTTGCAGACACTTATCTTAGGCGACTTACAGTCATGCGTGCAGACATTTTATGGATGGGTGGTCCCAGGAATCGAACCCACTACCCTGCCTTTACAAGCGCCGTGCTCTACCAACTGAGCTACAAAGGACCACCTTCATCAAACTTTGTGTGTAGGTTGATTAGACATAATCCAACATATAGTCAGGCTATCGATTGTCTGCCTGCTGAATGCATTAAGCTATGCCTTTTAATGACAAAGAAATATGATAATACTTTTGAAGGACACACTATCTACCAGCATAACCTGTGGGCATGTTAGACAGTGATTCCTCGTAGCATGTCAGACAGTTGAATGAGAGTATCCCTTGAAGCAGCAGCTATATGAGAGGCTACTATGTCCTGAATATTCCATACAACTCTATGTGTTTGTGCTCCATATGCTATTATTTTTCTACCTCAAGATAACTTTTCAAATTTCTCTCCTATTTTAGCAACGTCTGTGTCTCCTGGATGTATTCTTGTCTTCTTTTTCTTTGAGGCGTTTATTCACGTTCCCTCCCTGCCACTCCTCTTACTGTCTGGAGTTTATAAAACTATGGAGAAGGCTCGCTCGGGGGAATCAGTCTGTTCCTTACAGTGAATCTGTCTCGGTAGATAAGATCAACAGTGTGACAAGGGACTCAGCCAGAGAGCACTGCTGTCAGTTCACTTTGGTCCAAAGTAAATGATTGTCAGTAAATAGACACTGGTTCACTGCAGTTTGGTCTGGTGTGGGGATTAGTGTTGACCTCTTCTTCCTTGTTCTACCATTCTATTCTGATCTCCTGCTCTTTCTATCTCCCCTCTGTTTCAGATCAACGAGTTAAGTAATGTGCCTGTACCAGTAATGCTGATGCCTGATGATTTTAAAGCCTACAGTAAGATCAAAGTGGACAACCACCTATTTAACAAGTAGGTATCCTGAGTTCTAACTTTGCAACCGGCCATACCATATTACAGCCCATGTAAAGTCAAACAAGAGGCCAATTTAGCTGCATTGTCTAAAATATGCAGTACAGTACTACCTGAAATCTGTTAACACTATGTTATGCTACTGATTAGGAGAGAAAAGGTCTTGGCTTGGTTGGCCCAATGGTCTGTGATGTGGTGTGCTTTTAAATCACTAGCAAGGTCAAGTTCCTCTATCACCTGTAGTATAACTCACCATGGGTCTAGCGATCCCCACTACACTGGAGTTCTAGTCAAAACAGTAGCTGAACACTTAACTGAGCAGCTTTGCAATGCAAATAATCCTCGTAGTGAAGCACCTCTAGTATGCTGGTCAAGAGCTTCTCACATTTCCTTTATCTAGTCCAGTGGGTTCCTCAGATTACATCAACACTCTGACTCTGACTCTGCTAATGGACTAACTATAGAATTAGAATAATAGAATGGACATGAACCTTCATATGATGGGATAACAGTCAGCCATTTGGGTCGGGGGGGTTGGTCAACCATGGTTTGCCAGTGCTGTGATAGGGTATTGTGTAAAGTAATGCATTTGAAGAATTTAGCTGGCCAGACCGTTTTAGAGGAATGATTCCATACATTTTTCAAACTAATTGCCAATATGCCAACATTCCATTCAAACAATGCAATCAGTCCACAGCCATAAACTGGCTGAAATCAGTTGATGACAGGACTTAGTTGTAATGTAACAAGTACTGATATTGTGTCATGTAATATCACTCCAAGAAAACACAAAATTGAGACAATAATGGTCTGTTTACATATATTTTAGTAGCTATTTATACCGAAAATTGGTTTAAAACCCGGATTAACTGTATGATTATATGACTATTTTACGTTGGTAATAATTATATTACACGTCTTCTGATATATCACATGCCTTACTTTGATTTTCCTGCATAAGTAAAATAAAGATTGTACCTCTGGCGATCGCCACTACGGTACACTATACTGGAGTTATACACTTCACTGTGCATCTTTGCATTGCAAATCATCCTCGTAGTGAAGCACCTCTAGTATGCTGGTTAAGAGCTTCTCACGTCTGTTATCTATTCCAATGATTCCTCAGATTACATCAACACTCTGAATGCTAATGGACTAACACGCTCTTATATATTAACACTCTTCGACACTCTTGTATCTCTCAGAGAAAATCTGCCCAGCCGCTTTAAATTCAAAGAGTACTGCCCTATGGTGTTCCGCAACCTGAGGGAGAGGTTCTGCATCGATGACCAGGATTACCAGGTAAAATATGGTCTCCTGTGTGGAGATGTCTAAGGGGAAGAATGTAGGATGGGTTAACTGAAGAGAAAGACCATTGAGGATGGGTTAACAGTAGTGAACTGAAAGACAGAATGAGGATAGACGTTTGCTTGGCACGGCTCATTAATGTCAAAAGGGTAGAGGACAGTTAAGGAGAGAGCAGATCAGAACAACACCCTGTTGTTCCCTGCCCAGTTTGATTCATTGCAGATTCCAGTTCTTCCCTCAACCCAATGTAGTAAGGCTTTCTCAGCATTTGTTGATATAGAACTAAAAGAATGTCCCATTTTTACTGAGTTCTCACATGTAAACAGTGGGTGTTTTTAGTGTTTAGAGATACCAAGCATAGTTTATTACATTCAGTTCAACTATCTTGGTAGCCTTGCTGAATGGATCGCTATGTGATTTTTTTTTGTTGAGCTTGGAATAGCTCTATGTAAATTAAATCCATTGATCCGTTACTAACTCGTGAAATAATTATGAAACATTTTCTTTATAGACGGCTTTTCATTCATGTCAAAGCCTCAATTTTCTGCTCTGCATGTCTCTCTCCCCCGGGCTCCCTCCTATGGTGGATCATCATCAGAACTCTCTGACGAGGAGCGCCCCGCTGAACAGCGACTCCCAGGGGCGCTTTGGCAACCGCTTCCTGTCCAGCTACGACCACCGCTTCGTCATCAAGACGGTGTCCAGCGAAGACATCGCCGAGATGCACAACATCCTCAAGAAGTACCACCAGGTGGGAGAGTTACCACATACACAAATATTACACATTATCATTTTTTAAAGATATTTTCTGTACAAACATACACCTTCAAGGGAGCATGTTGGCTTCAGATATTGAGTACCTTTCAATGTTGTGCTGAATAAAATTCTGTGAATTGTTCGATTTGGTGGTACTATCCTTTTTGTAATAGCTAACAATTATGCCAACTTCATTAGTGGAGCTCTCCCACTGTTTCCTTTGCCTTCCTCATTCCCCTGGATCTCTCCTTTCCTCCATTGGGTCTCCTCAGTTCATAGTGGAGTGTCATGGCAGCACTCTGCTCCCCCAGTTCCTGGGCATGTATCGGCTAACAGTGGACGGGGTTGAGACGTACATGGTGGTGACCCGTAATGTATTCAGCCACCGTCTCACCGTGCACCGCAAGTACGACCTGAAGGTAGGTGTCGATATGCACACTAGCTTGGAGGGAACTAACTGGGAGAACACTAACTCCAGTAGGGATCACACTTACAGCTGTAACACTGTTAGCACTCATTGGGCTAAGGGCATTTGTAACGAGCTCAATGAATAGGGTGCTTGCAGAGTATTAAGGTTCCCAGTAGAACTTGAGGCTCCAGCAACTTACTTAAGGCTAGACTTACAGACTATTTTCTGGTCCAATGGTTATGTGATGTATTATTTTTTATAGCATTTTTTTATTTATCCTTTATTTAACTAGGCAAGTCAGTTAAGAACAAATTCTAATTTACAATGATGGCCTACGCCTGGCCAAACCCAGACAACGCTGGGTCAATTGTGCTCCCCCTATGGGACTCCCAATCACGGCCAGATGTGATACAGCCTGGAATCGAACCAGAGACTGTAGTGACGAGATGCAGTGCCTTAGACCACTGCGCCACTCGGGAGCCCATTATCTAGAAGGGGAAATGGTAAAGAATGCTGCTCTTGTGGAAAAGCTCCGCAAATCTGTCTCTTTGTGCACGGGCAACAACACTGAGAACAGAGGTGTGACGGCGTGCATGCCTATTGGCTATCAGAACACCGTTTCCCGTACAACAAACAACTCTGTGGCTGCCAGGCATTCTCTGGGGGAAACAATTCTGCTCTCTGAAATATGACAATGTTATAACCAAGTCCAGGAGAAACAAAGGGGAACAAAGATGCAAAGAATGTCTGTCTCTAACTCTGCATTCCGTTACATCTCTGTGAATTATCTTTCTCATTCAGGGTTCCACGGTCTCAAGGGAAGCCAGTGACAAAGAGAAGGTGCGTTCTTTTACATATATACGATGATGAGAGGAGTGTTGGGGTACAATGACAGCACCCCAAAAATAACTGTGTGGATCATGCTAAAAAAAGCATCAAACTAACCAGCTAAAAACAAAACTCATTTACAGCCCAAAATACTTTTAGAAAAGTGCAGAAGTAATGATTTCTCCATCTAATGATAATGAAGCACAAATTAAATAACACATCCACAGTTGGGCCATGTCCGACTGCTGTCTATGCTGCGCAGAGGGGGAAGTCAAAAGGGGGTGAGTGTAGTCCATGTGGAATAGTTAGCTGTGTGTGCGCTAGTAGTATCCACCATGCGAGTTACATTGCCCTCTCTGAAACCTAGAAGTAGTTATTTCCCTTCTTGGCTACGTCTTTTGTAGAGCGGTGTGTAAATACTGCTTTGTGAGTGCTGAGTTGTTGTTGGGAACAGAAGGTTGCTGGTTCACACCCAGTGAGGGATGGACAACCTGGTGGAGCCAATGTGACTGGTCGGATTCGTACTGCGGACCTCACGCTCGAGAAACCCAACGTCTTAACCGTTACACCAAGAGGAAAAACCTGAAGTGGTCGTTCTTCCTAAAAAGTCAATCCAAGGATAATGAGTGGAAACTAAATCAATTAACCCTACTTTCCATGCATCAGAAATTAACAGCAAGAAAGACCTCTGTCATTTGTGCCAATCTCAGAATATTTTGATTCTAATTTATATCACTCTGCTCAGGCCAAGGAACTCCCCACCTTTAAAGACAACGACTTTCTGAACGAGGGCCAGAAGCTGCAGATAGGAGATGACAACAAGAAGTACTTCTTGGAGAAACTAAAGCGCGACGTAGAGGTAGGAGACATCTCATGGCTGCTCGATTTGATGTCGTTTTTAATCGTCATTACAGTCGTCATTGTTAAAATATCCAGGTAAATGGACTTCTGCACATTGTGTTTTGTTTCTAGTCCTTTCAACCAGTTCCACCTAAGTACCTGTGAACAAAGACATTACTTTAGATTGACAAATAGAAGAATAGTGAGTTTAATGTCCCCCAGGGAAATTTCCCAAAATAACATTTGTTACAATATCTGACATCTCTCCCCTGTTTGTGTACATCAGTTCCTGGCCACTCTGAAGATCATGGACTACAGTCTGCTGGTGGGGATCCATGATGTGGACCGGGCAGAGCAGGAGGAGATGGAGGTGGAGGCAGGAGGAGAGGAGGAGGAGTACGAGAACGATGGGATGGGAGGAGCACTCACCGGCTCCTTCGGCACCCCTCCAGACAGCCCTGGGAACCCCCTCAACTTTGGCGGGTTCTTCGGCCCTGGCGAGTTCGACCCCTCCGTGGACGTCTACGCAATCAAGAGCAACGACAGTAAGAGACTCGCTTTCCTGAGTTTTGTCAAGTGATTTTTTATTTTGTTTTTTATGCAATTGTGCTATATTTGCGCTACTCTCTATCTACAGGGCCTTCAGAAAGTATTCACACCCCTTGACTTGTTCCACATGTTGTTGTGTAACAGCCTGAATTTAAAATGGATTACATTTGAGATTTTGTCACTTGCCTGCACACAATAAATACCCCATAATGTCGAAGTAGAATTATGTTTTTCAAAATGTTTACATATTAATAACAAATTGAAAGCTGAAATGCCTCGCAAAGAAGGGCACCTATTGATAGGTATAATAATAATAATAATAATAATAATAATAATAATAATAATAATAAGAAGAAGAAGAAGAAGAAGAAGAAGAAGAAGAAGAAAAATACAGACATTGAATATCCCTTTGAGGAATGGTAAAGTTATTAATTACACTTTGGATGGTGTATCAATACACCCAGTCACTACCAAGAACTGGAGAGGAAAGAAACCACTCAGAGATTTCACCATGAGGCCAATGGTGACTTTAAAACAGTTGCAGAGTTTAATAGCTGTGATAGGAGAAAACTGAGGATGGATCAACAACATTGAAGTTACTCCACAATACTAACCTAATTAACAGAGTGAAAAGGAAGCCTGTACAGAATAAAACATGCATCCTGTTTGCAATAAGTCACTTAAATAATACGGCAAAAAAAGGACCCATTTGACAGAGCTTGAAGACTTTTTTTTTTTAAATAACAATGGGCAAATGTTGCACAGTCCAGGTGTGGAAAGCTCTTAGAGACTTACCCAGAAAGACTCACAGCTGGAATCGCTGCCAATGGTGCTTCTACAAAGTATTGACTCAGTGGTGTGAATACTTATGTCAATTAGATATTTCTGTATTTTATTTTCAATACATTTGTAAAAAAAAAAACATGTTTTCACTTTGTCATTATGGGGTATTGTGTGTAGATGGGTAAGCAACCAGGAAATGCTGGAGCAATTTCTGTATAGTGCATCTTTAATTAACATTGAACATGAAACTAATTTTAGAACAGACATCATGGGACTGCACAGTGAAAAGTAATACTTGCTATTTATACTCCTATGCACTGTCTTGCTCCTTGTGGTAGGTGCTGTGAAGAAAGAAGTGTACTTCATGGCTATCATCGACATCCTCACGCACTACGATGCTAAGAAGAAAGCTGCACATGCTGCCAAAACTGTGAAACATGGGGTGAGTAATGGACTAGATCTGACCAAACATGAAATCAAGTGTTTAGGCTAAAGATGCTAGATCATATTGTAGTTTCAAGTAGAAGATGATCTTGTGAGAAGATGTGTTATTATATATAAATTGTAGTTGTATGTTCCTAATGTGCATATGTTTACACTGAACTCTCTGTTGTCCCTCCCTCAGGCCGGGGCGGAGATCTCCACCGTAAACCCAGAGCAGTACTCCAAAAGATTCTTTGAGTTCATGTCCAACATCCTGTCATAGTCATCTCTCCTACCCCAGCCAATCACATCCTGTCATAGAGCCATCAGTCACAGCCACACCCACCCCTCTCTCGCTCCTCCTACCTGACTTAGCCCCACCCCTTACCCTCCCACTTCGGGGATGACAGACTGAAAGGATGCACAGAGGATGAGCCTGTTACATTGACCCACAGAGAGGGGGCGCCGGACTCAAATAAGAAGAGCAACGCGTCTCTTCTCCCCCCCATGGCCCACTCCCCCTGCCTCCTCAGTCTGAGCGCTCGACAAGGAAGGCTTGTGAAACAGAGTTCTATAGGATATTTGAGACCCTCCCCCTTTCTGCCCTTCCCCGCCCCCTTATACTAGTCCTCACGCCAGCACGGGAACTGTCTCACTAATGCCTTGAAAAAGTATCAGCTTCAGCAGTAGGAGTCTGTTTTAGTACCGTCTGTTCGTTTCCGTTCGTTTTTTTTCAAACCTCTCACAGACACAGAAGCGGTTAGATCGCATGAATCTTTTGACCGAGTGGCTAACAGGCGTTTACAAACTCTGCCTCCTTGACTTGTCAGGAGATCCGCAGCCGACCGTATCAAAATTGGAAATGCAGGAGATTAATATAAGGGTTTTACGTAAATAAATGCAATATCAAAATGCATGGCTGAAATGTACATGACTCCGCCAGTTAGTTGAAACGTCAAACCACTGAATTTAGCATCTGAGCATTATGACTAAAAAAGAAAAAACATAAGTGTCTGAATGTTACGTTGCCATATTGTTCTGAAAACTTTTGACATTTTTACCGTGAACTTGGTTGGTTAAAGAAAATCCACATAAAAAAGGGGAATACTAAAGCAAATGCTTGTTTTATTACCATAAGAATCATTTTAAAATCTTGTTTACATTAATGTAGCATTTGTGTTTGTATACAGTATTGTTTTGTTACCAACAGACATTAGATCAGAAAAGTTACTTGAAAAGGATTCATTACATATTAAAGGGAGTTGTTTTTTTCCTGAATCTAATTTAATTCATTTTCTCACCTTTGACTAACAAAGATCATTCCTTTGTGCCTTGTAGCGGTGGTTTTAAATTAGGTTATTATAATGACCTATTCTGTGTCGAGAGACAAGTGTCAACAGACAATAGCCGTTTAGCCGCTCAATTCATTCCCTGGAGACTATTCTGCTCACAAGGTTACTGAATTAGGCTCCTTGCTATTTTCCCTGTTTTATTAAGTCACCACAGCACGGATAATCCACACAATTATCATAATCTGACAAATCTGGCATTTAACAAAGTTAAGCCCTCATCTTTCATTACTTGCTCACAAATAACATACCAGAGTCATTGTAACACTAATAGTCATTTTATTGAACAGTATCTTAAGAAAAACAGTACACGCAGTGTTTATCCTTTCATACAAAATAGTGGGGAGTTGGTAGAGGTGAGGGGTTGAAGCAGCAGAGGGAGAGGAGCTTTAATCCATTCTGGCCTTCAGGGTACGTGTGGTGATCTTGTCCTTCTCACTGTCAAAATAAGTCAATCAAGGTACTGTCACTACAACAACACTGACCAGAGCATTACTAATATCACCATCTAAATGTCATTTGTATGAATCCTCTGATTAATTACACATTTAGCAGGTATTTAATCCAAAATGTGGGCAGTGGAAAAGGATGACTGTACTTACATGACTTGCACAACGACACCCATGCCTGAAACGGCATCCCTGTCCACTGCATTCAGCATGGCTTGGGAGATGGTCTCAAACAGGTCCTCTGGTTCCTGCAGGTGTCAAAAATAACCATTGTAAATAAAGACAGAGATAATCAACTATCACACTCAATGTATTATCTTACAATACAGTACACAACCTACCATGTCTGGCTCCCAGAGAGATTCACACATGCCGTACATCTGCTCTGAGCAAGTGCCGCTCACAACAAAGTCCTCTGTCACCATGGGGCAGCCAATCAGGTCTAGGGAGCAGATAAATGGCTCAAAGGTCTTGGGGTCCAGCCCAGCGATCACAGGCTCAATGTAGTATGGCCCAAATCTGAGACAATGGACAAGGGTTTGATCAGTCTCAGACTTGCCACCAAGGCCGAAGTGTAGTGTTCTTCTTCACATCGGTAAACTCACCTCCTCTCATACAGCAGGTTGGAGACCATGCTCATGAATGTCTTGGGTTTGATCTGACGCCCCTCCTTCAGCTCGTAGAGGTTCAATCTGAACTTGAGCCTCTGGGAACTGTTAGAGAAATAGAGTGGATAATTAATATCACCTGCAAGGTCAATCTGTTGCACTGACCATCCAAATACTCTGGAACTTGGGAGAGAAGAAGTGCAATGATGGACCAATGCACACTTACACTGTCTGTACATCAGTAGCCAGGCCAGCCAGACCAATGTAGAGTCTGTCTCCCATGGGAAAGATCTTCTGGAAGTCTGTGGTCACCATCTGAGCCTGTACACCGAATCTTCGATCTGCTGCAATCGCTACACATTGCTTACCCTTCATCGCCATCACGGCACCACCATTATAGGACATAATAGACTGGAGATGGAACACAAGGAAGGAGACGAGGGAGTTATGAGTAGCAATCATGACTGGGACAATTTCAAAACCCAAACAACATTGTTTCCATCACTAACTATTGAGTTAGTTACCAACGTTGACGGGTGACCATTACTTGAAACATTGGTGAATCAGTAGAAACATTATCGGCAGAACTATTAGCTAGGAACGTCAAGATGATAAACTTCCATCAGACTCCAGTTGCATGATGTTGTTGCATCCCTCTTCTGATAGCTAGGACTAACATTAGCTAGTCAGATCATTCATAGACTAGCGTTAGCGACAATAATCCAGTTTATAGCTAACTAGGTAGCGAGATAATGTGGTAGTTACGTTTGGAAAATGACTAACGCTAGTTACATTTTCGTTGAACACGTCAGTTAGCCATGCTAAAAGTCACCTGCAATGGTAACTAGTTAGCAAGCTAAACGCTATCTAACGTACTGATCAGGCAGCCGGTTGCTAACGTCAGCTGAGCTAGTTTTACAAACCAATCTACCGACCACCAGTACTAGCTACATGCATACATTATTTGACATGATCTTACCATTGTCAATACGTTGAGGTGTCTTCCTTAGCCCTTGAAATATCTTGTAAATGTCGACTGTTTTTAATGAGTGCGGAGAACAAACCCACAGTGACTACACGATTTGGACCAGTCGGAAATCAGCCCAACGTGCTGTTTGACACGTCATTCGGCACTACACGATGATTGGGTTAGTAAAAAAAACTCCGGGTGGCCATTGGCCTTATCGTTGACGGTTGTTAGGGGGCTGTGCGAATGTTCCTAGTTTGTTTGAAGCGTGCTAAAGTGAAACAATAATGGAAGTAAAGACGAGTTACTGGACCATACATTGAACAAACATGTACAGTAAGCTATGAGCCTGTGACTAAAACACCAAACCACTGGAGATGGGCTACTCTTAAATCCAGCATTATCCGATAAAACAAAAGTCTTTCATGATAGTCATTCAACAATGTATGCCTACTTTATGATGATGCTGGTGACAGTGTGCCTGAGAATTTCTTTATTTCGTCTTCATAGGACGTTTTCAATTATCATAGTTTTCGGAAGGTGTATCAAAGCAGTAATCAGCATCACATACAACAACACATGTAAACTCAAAGACAGTATTTAGTTTGCTAGTCCAACTCAAGAGCTTTAGGAACTATTTTTTTTATTAAGATACACAATTATTCTCCTTTACAGCAACACACTAAAGATTTCCAAGGAACATCATTTACAAAAGGGTTTTGTGTGTGATAAAACTTTGAATAATTCTACAGAGAAAACAATATACAATTTCCACTTAAAATAAATCCAACATTGCTCATTCTATAAAGGTGAGTATGGCTTGCTGTTGCTGGTGAATGGCACGGGTGAGTTTTGCCATTACATAGGAAGTCAGATCCTTTGCATTGCTTTAGTCAGGGCAATGGCTAAGGGGCAGTTTCACAGGGCCCGAGTGCAAATGCATGGTGCCTCTGCAGTGTCTGTTTTGTTTATTCAATTATAAATTAGTTGGCAGTCCTGGCAAACCGGTGCACATATCAGTGTGGTAGCTGGTGCATATTTTTTACTCTCTCCTCCATCAACCCATTCCTGCCTCTTCTAGTTCTCATCTCCTCATGAAATTCTTCTCCAGGGATGCGGGGGTCCTCTGTATGGAGTGGATGTTTCTCTTGACTCTGTCCTCTAAGGATGAGGTGGTGGCACTCTCCAGCTTCATGTTACTGCAGGGAAGGACGCAACAGTTTTAGAGGACCAGACAACAGCCAGAGTAAGCATGCAATACGTGCGTGTCAGTCAGTGAGATACTTACTGGATAAAGCCAGCGTTGCGGTCATGCTTGCCGCCTTTCTCTTTCTCCCGCTCCTTCTCCTGTTCATCCTGCCGTTTGTAACTTCTAATGTTGTTTTCACGCTCTTCGTCTCTCTGTTTGGCAAAGTCCATCATCTCTTTCCTCTTCTTCTCCAGCTCTTCAGCAGAGAGACATCTAAGAAAATATCAGACAGATAAATATAGGGATAAGAAAACACTTTAGGATGGGGTGGTGTGATTACCATTAGTTCACTGATGATTGAACACAAGTGTAATAATTGTATAAATAGGTGCTGTGGACTCTTACTTGGTGGTACTGCTCTGACGCCTTTGGTAACGATCTTTCTGTGGGCTGGGGGCTTTGGGGCGCTGGAACTGTGGAACTTTGAACTGGTCTGTCCTGTGGGATGAGTGGTTCTCTGATTTGTGAGAGGAGTGGTTGTCTGTCCTGTGAGAGGAATGATGGCCGTTCCAGTCTGTCCTTTGAGGCGATTGAGAGCGGCTCCTCTCCTGAGAACGGTGCCTCGAGTGGTTGGAGGGCTTTGAGGACTGATGATGCCTCCCAGCTGGAAACTGAGGAGAGAAATTAGGCGATGAGTGGTACACATTTAAGTAACTGACTTGATTGGACTAAGATCTAACAACGTTCACTGTCAATATATAAAGATTGAGCAGTACTGACCTGTAGTCCATAGCAAGCGGGGACACTGCGGTGGTGGGAATGTGAGTGGGTTGTTTCTTTAGATTCCTCTTTAGAATGGTGCCTAAGTAAAAATACATCACTCAGTTAACCCAATGAGTTCCACCACAACGCTGGAACTTTTGGACTTCTAACCCCATTTAAACATTGTGTGTTTGAGCTACATACGTATGGGTTGTACCATTGGATTCATCTATTTCTTCTGCATCCGTAGGTACTAACCATTAGTCTGTGTGATTATTAACGGCGGCTGAGCTAGAGCGGTGTTTGTGAGACAAGGGTGAATGTCTGTAGAGTCCGAATGGTTTCAGCTACCCATCTATGAAAAACATGTGAACACGCACATGTACCATGTTTTGCTCTATGACGCTCACAAGCTACAAAAGAGTCATAGAATATCATAGGAAATCCCAAGACATAGTGTCTATAATACTGAAATAAGCTCAGTTGTCACTGACTAGTTGGATATCCATTTCCCAGTGAGCAAACCATTCCTGTAACTACAGCATTCATATAAATTCATTTTGATCAGGTTTTTGCTTTGGCTGACCTTTTTTCTTTATGGACATTTGTCAATTAACGCAACTACTTAAGTCAAATTGTTTTGTGTTCTACTTGTAGCCCTGGTTGTCCTGAAAAGAAAATAGTAGACCACTTCACGAGAGGCTAAATATAAGGGCTAGACATGCAGAATTTCGCTGGGGTCTAAGCACTGATAGGATTACCTAGTGGCAGGTAGCCTAGTGGTTAAGAACGTTGGGCCAGTAACCGAAAGGTTGCTAGATCGAATCCCCAAGCTTTCAAGGTAAATATCTGTCGTTCTGCCCCTGAACAAGGCAGTTACCCACTGTTCCTAGGCCATCATTGTAAATAAGAATGTGTTCTTAACTGACTTGCCTAGTTAAATAAAAGAAAAGAAAAACAATCTACCCCATCCAGAAGTTGCTGTCAACAATAGAAGCTGCAAGCTAGATTTTGTACACTATTACAAAATGCTTATAAGATCAAAACAGTTCAACTGAACATCTGATCATATTGGCATCTGCTCCTGAGAAACCTCTATTGAAGTTAGGTTTCAGGTGCACCTGTGTTTTTTGTCTTCGTCCTCAGAGCTTGAGCTCAAGCTCCTTCTCTTATGCTTCTTCTCCTTTCTCCTCTCTTTCTCCTCCCTTTTCTCCTTCTTGTCCTTCTTACTCTTCTTTTTCTTGTCTTTCTTTTCAAGATTCTGACGCAGCTGAAAGAAAATAAAAAGTGAAAAACTGTTGCTGCTTTAGAACCCAGTTCATCCGAAACTATTACTGCAACAGGCTGAAACTGATTTCATTCCAGTTTGAATGGAGCCATCCAACTTACCATTTCTTTGATCATCTTCATTTTCACTGGGTTTGTCAAGACCTCCCTCTTCTTCTCCTCTTCTCGTTTCCTTGAAAAATAAGACGGGTCATTAGAATCAGCTCTTGGCGAACAGCAGAACATCAATGTATGGTATAACAGTTGCTAGCTGGACACACGAAATGGTAAAGAGAGACAAGAGTGACTGACTTGATATCAAACAGCGGGTCCTCTCTGATCTTGGCGGCCATGTCGAGGTTGGATGCAGGGGTGGAGGGGTTGAAGATTGAGCCAGGCAGGAGGCCGGTTTGTTCGGATGGACCGCTCTCTGGCTCCTCAAACTGCTGGGTGATCTGCTTGTCGATGGGGCGGCCCAGCAGGTACTCATCACGGGACACCTGACCACCTGGTCCCTGGTACATCCAGTCCAACCGGTCATCTTTTTTCCTGGAGTAAACAAACAAAAAAAAGCAATTGAGTGTTAGTGACATCATCCAAGGGGAGTATCTCTGTCCATTTGTCTGTGGTGAGGGCACACTTAAATTGGAAAAGTATCAAATAAAGCAAACTCATTTGATTTTTAAACCTAGACAGGACAGTTGTTTCTCTATCAAGGTGAGACCTATTACTTCCTCCTCATCACAAGTGAGGTGAGCATTACTTTAGAGCCCCAGTCTGCTGAGCGAATCTGGTTATATCTTCTCGAGCTCGTTCCTCTCTCAGTTCCTTCTGAAGCTCCTCGATCTTCTTCACCTCAGCCTCGTGCTTCTGTTCAGCCTTCCATACCCGCTCTATGTTTTTCATAGTCTGGGGATGCCAGCTCTTCTTCAAGTTCTGACAGAGATAAGGGAAAGTGATTTTCGATATAATTAAACAAAACAGGGAAAGACAGCTACAATTGATCAATACAACCATCATTTCTGAATTCCAATTGTTCTTCAGGGAAGGTAAGGAATTACTACTTCTGAGTGACGTTAACTAGCTAGGTAGTTGTGTAACAACATAACATAACTGGGAAAATATAAAATAAACACACCTTCAAAATGTAATTTAGTTTGGGGGTCAACTTAGTTAACTAGCTACGCCAACTAGCCATCGTTGTCAGTGATCGCGTTTCTCTTCACTAAACGCTAGTTCAGAAGTTGGCAGTAATTGAATTGTATCGAACATTTAAGTGGTTTTGTGATTTGTTAGCTTGCTAGACATAAACAAAACAAACATGCGTAGCTAAGTTAGTTAGCTTTGTAAGCTAATATTTGATCATACTTACGAGGTCACCTCCTCCCATCTTGACTTAGATCGTCCAATTGAGAAATAAGATATGAATAAACGTGTCCTCTACCTATGTGGTTATTGTACCTGACAAAACAAATATCTGGTATTATATAAATAACATCGACATTTGCATGCTATGTTAGCGTGTTGTGTTTTTCTTTGTACTTCCGGCCTTTCTGATTATTTAAGAGTGTGTTCTTCTTCTTTGGCTTCTTCTTGGGGATAGGGTTGGCGGATGGCCATACACCGCCACCTACTGTACTGGACTGTGAGGCCAGTCACGGTCTAACTAAATTAAATTCCCTTCATTAGTCCTGTTCCTCTAAGAAAGTGAAATAGAGCCGTAGACACCACTTCCCTCCCCTTTCTTCCCCCACTACACCACCTAAACCATTCAAACCTGTGTGCCCAAATCATAGTCTACTCCACACAACTTCCTCTGTCCTACATCCCATACTCCCCACCTCTTCCTTTACTGACTGATGCACGCAATAAAATGGCCTCCCCTTACTACTAGCATCCCACTCCCTTTGGCCAAAATGGAGCCCTTTTGCCCAGATCAAGGACTTAACTTCCCTGCGGCCCAGTGGGACCTGAATATCTACCCCCTCTCTCCTCACAGCACTCTTAGTCACCGCATCGGCCTTCTCATTACCCTCCACACCCACATGGCAGGAACTCAACAAAAGCTTGCCACCACTCCCATCCTTTCGAGTCTCATTAACAGCACCAAGTCTCCCCTATCCGACCTGCCCGTCTTCCTTCCTTCTGTCTTTAGTCTCCCTGTCCCACCTCCTTAAATCTGTCATCTATGATCAGGGTGAACAACATCGGACTAACTACACCTCCCTGAGGAGTACCATTGTCAACTTCACACCGCATTGACAATTCTAACTCCACCCTTCCGGCGCCGACAGAGATGGCAGCCTCGCTTCACGTTCTCAGGAAACTATGCAGTATTTTTATTTTTTTTTATGTATTACTTCTTACATTGTTACCCCGGGAAATATTAAGTTTTATTACATACAACCGGGAGCAACTATTGGATATAAGAGCAACGTCAACTTACCAACATTTACGACCAGGAATACGACTTTCCCAAAGAGGATTTCTGTTTGTTACCCCAACCAGGACAATAGACTGGATAGCACCCGGCGACTCAAAACAACGGCGGCGGCGCCGGAGAAGAGGGAAACACGCCGGTCTTTTGGTCAAGCTACGTCGACGGGCGCATCGTGCACCTCTCCCGAGTATTTTAATCGCCAATGTACAGTCTCTGGACAACAAAGTAGACGAAATCAGATCGAGGGTTGCCTTTCAGAGAGACATCCGAGACTGCAACGTTCTTTGCTTCACGGAAACATGGCTCACTCAGGACACGTTATCTGAGTCGGTACAGCCACCTGGTTTCTCCACGGATCGCGCGGACAGAAACAAACATCTATCTGGTAAGAAGAAGGGTGGGGGTGTGTGTCTTATGATTAACGAGACGTGGTGTGATCATAACAACATACAGGAACTCAAGTCCTTTTGTTCACCTGACATAGAATTCCTTACAATCAAATGCAGACCGCATTATCTACCACGAGAATTCTCCTCGATTATAATCACAGCCGTGTACATCCCCCCTCAAGCTGACACATCGACGGCACTGAAAGAAATTCATTTCACTCTAGGTAAATTGGAAACCACATACCAGAAACTAAAACAGGAAACGCCCGTTCTCAGGTCTGTTCAACGCTGGTCCGACCAATCTGATTCCATGCTGCAAGATTGCTTCGAGCACGTGGACTGGGATATGTTCCGGATAGCGTCTGACAACAACATTGATGTATACGCTGATTCGGTGAGCGAGTTTATTAGCAAGTGCATTGGTGATGTTGTACCCATAGCAAATATTAAAACCTTCCCTAACCAGAAACCTTGGATTGATGGCAGCATTCGCACAAAACTGAAAGCGCGAACCACTGCTTTTAACCAGGGTAAGGCTACCGGAAACATGACTGAATACATACAGTGTAGCTATTCCCTCCGCAAGGCAATCAAACAAGCTAAGCGTCAATATAGAGACAAAGTAGAGTCACAATTCAACGGCTCAGACACAAGAGGAATGTGGCAGGGTCTACAGTCAATCACGGACTACAAAAAGAAAACCAGCCCCGTTGCGGACTATGACGTCCTGCTCCCAGACAAACTAAACAACTTCTTTGCTCGCTTTGAGGACAATACAGTGCCACCAACACGGCCTGCTACCAAAACCTGCGGGCTCTCCTTCACCGCAGCCAATGTGAAGAAAACATTTAAATGTGTTAACCCTCGCAAGGCTGCCGGCCCAGATGGCATCCCTGGCCATGTCCTCAGAGCATGCGCAGACCAGCTGGCTGGTGTGTTTACAGACATATTCAATCAGTCCCTATCCCAGTCTGCTGTTCCCACATGCTTCAGGAGGGCCACCATTGTTCCTGTTCCCAAGAAAGCTAAGGTAACTGAGCTAAATGACTATCGCCCGTAGCACTCACTTCCGTCATCATGAAGTGCTTTGAGAGATTAGTCAAGGATCATATCACCTCCATCCTGCCAGACACCCTAGACCCACTCCAATTTGCTTACCGTCCCAATAGGTCCACAGACGACGCAATCGCAATCACACTGCATACTGCCCTAACCCATCTGGACAAGAGGAATACCTATGTAAGAATGCTGTTCATCGACTACAGCTCAGCATTTAACACCATAGTTCCCTCCAAGCTCGTCATTAAGCTCGAGACCCTGGGTCTCGACCCCGCCCTGTGCAACTGGGTCCTGGACTTCCTGATGGGCCGGCCCCAGGTGGTGAGGGTAGGAAACAACATCTCCACCCCGCTGATCCTCAACACTGGGGCCCCACAAGGGTGCGTTCTCAGCCCTCTCCTGTACTCCCTGTTTACCCATGACTGCCAAGCACGGCCAAGCACGCATCCAACTCAATCATCAAGTTTGCTGACGACACTACAGTGGTAGACTTGATTACCAACAACGACGAGACGGCCTACAGGAAAATAACCTCTCACTCAATGTCAACAAAACAAAGGAGATGATCGTGGACTTCAGGAAACAGGAGAGGGAGCACCCCCCTATCCACATCGAGGGGACAGTAGTGGAGAAGGTGGAAAGTTTTAAGTTCCTCGGCGTACACATCACAGACAAACTGAATTGGTCCACCCACACAGACAGCGTGGTGAAGAAGGCGCAACAGCGCCTCTTCAACCTCAGGAGGCTGAAGAAATTCGTCTTGTCACCAAAATCACTCACAAACTTCTACAGATGCACAATCGAGAGCATCCTGTCGGGCTGTATCACCGCCTGGTACGGCAACTGCTCCGCCCACAACCGTAAGGCTCTCCAGAGGGTAGTGAGGACTGCACAACGCATCACCGGGGGTAAACTACCTGCCCTTCAGGACACCTACACCACCCGATGTCACAGGAAGGCCAAAAAGATCATCAAGGACAACAACCACCCGAGCCACTGCCTGTTCACCCCGCTATCATCCAGAAGGCGAGGTCAGTACAGGTGCATCAAAGCTGGGACCGAGAGACTGAAAAACAGCTTCTACCTCAAGGCCATCAGACTGTTAAACAGCCATCACTAACATTGAGTGGCTGCTGCCAACATACTGACTTAAATCTCTAGCCACTTTAAACATAGGAATTGGATGTAATAAATGTATCACTAGCCACTTTAAACAATGCCATTTATATAATGTTTACATATCCTACATTACTCATCTCATATATATATATGTGTATATACTGTACTCCATACCATCTACTGCATCTTGCCTATGCCGGTCAGCCATCGCTCATCCATATATTTATATGTACATACTCGTATTCATTCCTTTACTCTTGTGTGTATAAGGTAGTTGTTGTGAATTTGTTAGATTACTTGTTAGATACTACTGCATGGTCGGAACTAGAAGCACAAGCATTTCGCTACACTCGCATTAACATCTGCTAACCATGTGTATGTGACAAATAAAATTAGATTTGATTTGATTTGATTTATGACTCGATCGAACAGGAAATCCATGATCCAGTTATACAGACGTACCCCAATTCCCAATGAACTCAACTGGATCAACAGCCCTTCTCTCCACATGATATCGTAAGCTTTCTCAATGTAAAAATACTCAACACTCATCACCTCTTTTATTGTCAGGGCCTTGGTTATCTCTGTACTAACTGTCACCAGGGCAACCTCCTGAACGAGAGGAGGCTGGTGGGAGGAGCTATAGGAGGACAGTCTCATTGTAATTGCTGGTATGGAATAAATGGAAAGGTATCAAACGTATGGTAACCACGTTTGACTCCGTTCCATTTATCCAATTCCATCCATTACAATGAACCTGTCCTCCTATAGCTCCCCCCACCAGCCTCCACTGTCCTGAACCCACTCTGTGCTAAGCTCATCAAACCCATAACTCCCAAGAAATACATCATCCTACTCACTCTCTTCTTTTCCATCAACTTACACATGTTGGTTGTCAGTGCGATAGGCCTATAACTGCCCGCCCTAGTGGGATCTTTACCTGGTTTTACAAACGTCAATATCGCCGCACGTTTTCCACCCAGCAGGTATCCACCCAGTCTTTCACACCTTATTATACAACCCTAACACTGTTTCCAACACACTGTCCTGTGCATGCTTAAACATCATATAACACACTTTATCTTCTCCACAGCCTTCAAACGCCCTTGTCATCTCAAACATAGAAAACTCTGCACCCATTGCTTCTCCTGGCTCCCCTTTTCTCTTTAAGACATCTCCATGCTCCTTTAACTTTCCCTATGTCTCCTCTTACTCACAAAATGCGTTCAAGACAAGAGCCACATCAAAAACCTGTTCCGGGGTGCGTTCAATGACAATGCACAGCATAGCATTGTGCAACTGTTTTCCAAAAAGTTGCCATGAAAATGCTTTCTGATCTGTTTCTCTCTCTCCTTCTCTCTCTCTCTCTCTCGTACACACACACACACGCATGCGCACGCACACGCGCACGCACACGCACACACACACACACACACACACACAAGCTAGTTCTAGCAGTGCATCTTATAATAAATCACGATGAAGTACTGAATAATAGACAACATAGTGATATTTCTATTTTTATTTCCATAAAGAACATTTCTCTATTAAAATTACAAGCAAGTCTTAAAACCAAGCAATAGTACAGCAGTACTTAAATTATTACAAAAAAATTGTTTAAATTCATATCTACTGCGACAACATACTACAGTAATCCTTAAAATAAGGTAAGTTTTAAATTATATTTTAACAATCTTCAATCTGCTCCTATCTAACACATACAACTCAATAATAGCATTTATGATAATAATAATAACAATAATAATAGAGATAGCCAATAGGCCTATTTAATACATGTATCAAGTGTTCCTAGGTAGGCCTATTGGAAATGCAAAGCTACAACGGGGGAATTCCGACCCGAGTTAAGTGTGTTGAAGGGAATGTAATTCCCTTTTAATGCACTTTTCTCGCTACACGTATTCTGACCTTGAACTTAAGCATGAGAATAGCATGCTGTTTGTTTGGGGTGGACATAAAAAAAATGAAGGTGTGTCTACAGATACGCCATATTCTTTTTCTCCCCAATTTTGATCTTGTCTCATCGTTGCAACTCCCCAACGGGCTTGGGAGGCGAAGGTCGAGTCATGCGTCCTCCGAAGCATGACCCGCCAAACTTCTTAACACCGCCTGCTTAACCCGAAAGCCAGCCACACCAATGTGTCAGAGAAACCACACCAATGTGTCAGAGAAAACACCGTTCAACTGACAACCAAGGTCAGCCTGCAGGCGCCCAGCCTGCCACAAGGAGCCAAGTAAAGCCCCACCGGCCAAACCCTCCTTTAACCCGGAGGACGCTGGGTCAATTGTGCGGCGCCCTATGGGACTTCCGATCACGGAGGGTTGTGATACAGCCCAGGATAGAACCCGGGTCTGTAGTGACACCTCTAGCATTGCGATGCAGTGCCTTAGACTGCTGTGCCACTTGGGAGGCTCTCAGATACGCCATATTTGAACCTTGTCTTGGCTTAATTCCCTCATAATTCCACCACCTTTACCCGATGAAATGATGAATAAGGTCGAGCAACCTGTTGGTTCCAAGTGGAACAACATCTACTTTATTTTTTCTGATAGAAGAAACACCATTCTCCATGCACTGTAATTTACAAATTGATAAGAGCTTTTGATAAGAGCTAGGTAAATGAGTAAGCCGTTTGGATAAGGGGATTGTAAATATAAATTACACTTGTTTTAGATTTCTTTTACCTTGTGATAGCTGGAGACAAATGTGAAACCAGTCATATGGCAGCAAACTGAAGTGTATCAACCTAGTCTATTACCTTTTCCACAGTGAAGTTTATGAAATGCTGGCCTTACACTGTAACTTGCAAGGATGAAGTTTGGAGACCCAAGCAATAGGCTTCTGTAGCCATCCGCAAATAACTGTATATACGCCAAACCTACCGAGTTGATTTATGATTTCTAGAATGTTTTAATTATATACCCGACACTGTCAGTTATACCCACATACTGTGCATTTAGCATTATTCCATTACATCGTTTGTTTACCTTTTTTCCCTCTGGCACGTTCGTGTGGTTGTTCCTGAGGATAGCTAGCAATAGTGGATCATATTAGGCTAAGTTGGGCAATAATTTGGGACAAGTAGCCTATTTGAATCATTATGGAACGTAGACCATATGTAGCAGTTTAAATCTGTAGCCTGGTGCACAGTTTAAACCCAATGGACCATTATCATTAAAGTTCCATGATTAGTGAGGATTATTAGGGTAGATTTATAGAACTACTGTTCAACCCCTTGTGTACACATTTCTCCCCTTCAAATATTTCAGAATTGAACAATGGAATTTGGCAACTTTCAGGATAAATCAAACCACTGTATTTTTGATTCACCAATATATTTATTGAGTAAAGGCTCTCCAAACTTGTTTTTTATTATTATTCACAGTGGTGTAAAGTACTTAATTAAAAATACCTTACTTCTTTACTTTACTATTTATACTTCACTACATTCCTAAATAAAATGTTGTACTTTTTACTCCATACATTTTCCCTGACACCCAAAAGTACTCATTACATTTTGAATGAAAGGAAAGGAAAATGGTCCACTTATCAAGAGAATATCCCTGGTCATCTCTACTGCCTCTGACCTGGCGGACTCAAATTCTTGGTATGTAAATGATGTGTGCCCCTATCTATCTTTACATTTTAAAAAACATGATCATTGTGCCGTCTGGTTTTCTTAATATGAATTTCAAATGATTTATACTTTAACTTTAACTTTTGATACTTAAGTATATTTTACTAATTACATAAAATGTTGATTCTTAAGTATATTTCAAACCCAATACTTTTAGAATTGTACCCAAGTAGTATTTTACTGGGTGGCTTTCACTTTTACTTGAGTCATTTTCTATTAAGGCATCTTTAAATACTTTTTCCACCACTGATTATTCATAAATACTTTCCTAACCCTAAATAATATACAAGATCTACCAATTGGTGCTGAAAAGGAGATGAATATGCGTGTTTTTAGGCCTACATGGTTTTCTCTCGTTGATCCCTAATATTCTGAACTGTTCTATCCATATATTCTAATGAGTCTGTCGAGACAATTCTAATTAAAGGTACACCAAATTTAAATAGATAGCTTTAGATAAATGTACTGGAAACCCTATTGAAAGAAAACTCTACAACAAAATCTATTGGCCAGCAAGTGCGAGGGTTTTTAAATGTATCAGCACACGCAATGGAACCGCACCTGCATTAGGTAAGACTGAATACCAACTACTGTGAAGTGCGTAGGAAAGACGTGTGTAGCAAAGGCGTACATTTCCTGAGTCTGAATCGGGCCCCAAGTGATTTGCAATAGATGAGTCTCAAGGTGATGTCCTTTCATCACATTTGATACACAAAATGCAAGTAAATCATCAAAAAACATTATATTTTATTTTATTTAGGGATGTGTCTAATGGGGGCTACAATAAACACCTCAGTAAGAGATCTTTACCTAGCTAAACCTCAGCTTAGACCCTTTCAAGCACATTTTGACTAAGTCACTACTCAAAATGCAACAATGTTTTCTTAAAAAGGCTAATTTGTTTTACAGTGAGCACTATAAGCTAAGAAGCCTAAACCACGACACACAGGCCTAAGCCTATTTGGAAAGGTCTATACTGGATTCCTAAAACTTTATCTAAGTGCATCTTCTATCAATATATAAATGATTATTTATGACCATTAATATCAAAATGGTTTCTAAACAATTCCACTCTATCTGTTTTTGGCTTTACGCTTGAACAACCTTGGAGGAGGAATTGTTGCTTATCCTGGAAGTTGTTGTTGTGACAAAATATGGTTTACATAAGTTCCTCTCAATTAGGGATTTCAGTTCAGCTTGCATTTCAGTCTAGCGTACATTTCATGAGTAGTGATGTATCCAGTCTGTCTTTTGTCCGAGGAAATCCTTATCAACCTGTTACTACAGTAGGTTCTGTGAAGTGTGAACTTGGTATTGTGTGGATCATACCCTATCAGGGACAAGACCATGGAATTACACATTTCCTGTGAATGAGCTATGCTGTCATCGTGTAACATTCACACCTGCATAGCTGAGATAAGGAGTGTCAAAAGATGAGCAACGGTGCTTTTCAGTCACACTTGAGGGATATTTAAACATGGTGACACATACGGTGCATTTAAGTGAAATACATTGATAACACAATTCATGTCTTCTTACTGTACATTAAACAGAACATATATTTTTGACATAAAACATGGAGTATGAATTCCATGCCATAACGTGCTGTAGTGGGACATCTCTGCACTTCAAGTGCCATACTTTAAATTAATTTGCCATCTACAGAGCAAATGCAGTCATTTTTATTTGCACCGCCCACGTACCGCACCAAAATGAATTCTAGTGGTGCTTACTGTGGTGCTCTTTGGCAAAAGGTTGACGCCAACATTGTGCGTGGTAAAAACCAAAAATAAAGTGTGGAACTTTCCAGTGACATGTTCATACACTCACATACAGTATATTATACACAGCAAGTCAAGGGGGGTGGGTTAAAGGGTGGGAAAATGAAGCCAACACAACATGCCAACATATTCTAACCCTCTACTTCCATTGCCTTAAATTCAGTTAGATGTGTGCAGTGGAGACTGGAGAGATTGATGGCTTCCTGGAAATAAATATCTCTCCAAGTAGCTAGTAGTTTTACTGTAAACACATCAAGCACCATCTTCAGTTTAACTCGTTCTCAAAGTCTCTGTGGATGGATGGTATAATAGTAGTAGCAGCAATGGAAGTCCTAGCAGCTAGCAAGCTTTGGCTCTGGCAGGGTTTACACCAAAGCTACCCTTAAATGGAAGAGAACATCTAAAAAATCATTTTCCTGGATTCCTTAGATGGATATCCTTCCAGCAAGGCACTTGACGGCTTGTCCTCTGTTGGTGATGTAACATAGGGGTAATAGCTTGGGGCTCTTTGGTTTTATGTCTGTCTATGCTGTATGGTGCTGTTTTATGTGATATGAACCATTCTGAAAATCAGAGGGGCCTTTGTTACCTTATGTTGTTCAATGCATCTGGTAGAAATAAACTATCAATTTATAACATAAAACCCCCTATGATTCTACCTCCACTGGACTACATGTATTATAAACTATGGATTCTCTGTCTGATAGAAAGGGCTAATAGTAGCCTACTGACTGTACATTATCTGTATAGCATTCCAGACGTGGACGGGATACAGTTAGCTGGACTGTCCTGTCCCAGAGGGGTCTTTCTCACATTTTGGCTGCTTAAGGGGTGCCTCTGTGTCAGAGGCAGTGGCGTGGGAGGGCTGAGGAGAAGGCGTGTCAAAGCTCTTCCCCATCCTGCCCCCCTCTCCATACATCCTCTCCTCCCCTGGCCCGGAGGGAGACTCGTGCGTGCGCATGTGCTTGGCCAGGTGGTCGTTGCGCATGAACACGCGGGGACACATGGTGCAGCTGAACTTCTTGGCGCCGGTGTGCGTCTGCAGGTGTCGCTGAAGTTCGTCAGAGCGTGTAAAGCGCTTGCCGCAGAAGAGCCAGTTGCAGACGAAGGGCCGGTCCCCGCTGTGCCAGCGCAGGTGAGCCTTCAGGTGGGAGGTCTTGGCGTAGGCCTTGCCGCAGCCCGGGATGTGGCAGTTGTGCATGTGTTTCCTCCGGTCGTCATCGGTGCTCTGGCCCATCTGCTCGGCGTGGACACAGTTGGGGCACCGGCATACAGACTGGCCCGAGCCCCTGGAGGCAGAGCGGCGCTGGGGCTTGGGCCGGACCGAGGTGGCACCCTCCTGTGGCTCCTCCAATGAGTATGACTCTGGCTGCAGGAGCTCAGGTCCTCCCAGCGGCTCCATCTTGAAGCCATCCTGGGGGTAGAGGTGAGAGTGAGCTGAGTGTGAGGCTGGGGCCAGCTGGGCTAGCTGAGCAGGAGTACACAGCTGGGGCTCGGAGCCGTAAGGCCCCAGGGAGGACTGCAGCCCCATGGAGCTCTGACCAACTGCCTGTAAGCCCACACCCTGGCCCGCCTGCAGGTCCATCCAGCTCCCTGGCCCGGTGTGGAGGTCCCACCATGAGGGAACGTTCATCTCGTCTGAGCTGCCACCAGGGGGTGCGGTCCGTAACCAGGGCTCATAGGGGTGGGCCATGAGACCAGCTACAGTCTGTGGGATACTGTTGTTGAAGGTCTGGTGAGGAGTGAGCGGTGGCCGGGTGGGTCCGGGGTGTGGTGGACTGACTGATAACTGGGTAAAGATGTGTAGACTACCACATGGCTGAATGGAGAGCTTGAGGGTCCTATTCAAGATTACAGACCTGTGGGCAAAAAAACGGAATGTCAAATTGTAAAATGGTGTAGTAAATTCTGCAGATTTCTGCTTCTAGCCAAATGACTTGAAATACTGTTGGGCTACAATGTAACAAACACAAAACATGCAAATACTTGATCTCAAATCCTCCAACCACATGTAAACCCCCCCCAAACCCAACAGACACGCCCCCTGTTTCTATGGACACCCCACCTCAGTTCTCACGCTGCGTGGCCGAGGAGAGAGCAGACAGAATGAGGGGAAGGAGACGAGGGGAAACGTGTCCGGACAGAAACCTGCCAAATGCATCCGATGCCAGGTACTTCCCATGGTGGAGGACAGTCAAAGAGAAAACAAAGAAAACAACTTCAGCAGCCCTATGAAGAGGTAGAGTGGAGATAAATATGAAAGGTGGTGGAGGAAGGAGGAGGAGAGCGAGAAAGAGAGAGAGGAGTGTTGACAGGAACAGCC
Organism: Brachymystax lenok tsinlingensis; assembly: GCA_030435695.1. Classification (NCBI taxonomy): domain Eukaryota; kingdom Metazoa; phylum Chordata; class Actinopteri; order Salmoniformes; family Salmonidae; genus Brachymystax; species Brachymystax lenok. Next base: position 7,170,170 of record CM059812.1, on the reverse strand, counting down.
CCGTGCAGAGACGGAGGTAAAAAGGAAGAAGATCCAGGAAGGTAATGGCTGCGGGCCAAGATCTACAGTGTTTGTACGTCTCTGAGATGAAGATGAAGCCTAGCAGACAGAATAACCTGTTTTTTATGATTCACACATGATTTACAACATCCCTTCGAGGCGACTAACAAAAAAACCAAAAGAAAACGCTTCATACACACTGGCGGCAGCACGCATCAACAGTTGCTGACTGATGGCTTTCAGGAGCCTGCGAACACAAGTCCAACAATAGCACAAGAACAATTACTTTATCCATATAATTATGTTAGCATGCTCTAAGACAGTCAGAATCTTGTCCCCATTGCATTGCAGTGACTCCAATGGACCATAAAAATGCTATAATACATACCCCACAAATGTGGTTACCTTAGAATTTTGAAAGGTGACGGAATGCACCTTATAGGAGTCGAGAGACATTTTTGTCAAAAAGCTGTAACCCAATCTACAGGAGATGCTTACTTGGTTCAAAACACGAAAATGATTACAAAAATGTTCTGGCCCAAAATTATAAGTTTGCGTCCACCCCCCAAATATATGCCATTATTTTTACTGCAGGAAACAGTAAAGCAGTCTGGGTCTGAAGAGGTTACTATCTTGTTTGTCTGAAGATCCTAGGTCGTGATACCATATCTGGGAGAGAGAGACCATACAGCATTGGCCACCCAGACAATCAAGCTTCAATAGAAGGGTCAAGGTTCAATGGTAGACCTGCATCCTGTCCCTTGTCCACAAATCCATTAAAGCCAGTCTGAGCAAGCTATTTCCACAACTTACAGAAACTTTGCAAAGATAGCCTACAACTTGCGAGATTCAGATTCACTCTTATCCCTTCCAGTGCTTGAAATGGAATGGAAAAGATATCAGTACAAGTTACGTACTGGTTCTCACGCAGTAGAACATTCGGGGTGCAGGTACTCCCTACAAATGGGCACAGGCCCAACTCAGCGCTGATCCCTTCAATTGATTTTCAATTTGCTGAGACAACAAACAAGGCCTTGAAGACCAACAGGATTACGAGCTATGCTTTGAACTGGTCTTCCTATGGCCTTCTTCAGACACTAGAGAGGAGATGCTCTTGAGTTGGAATGAAATCGTAAAGCGATTAGTTTGGAATTCCAGAATTAGAGGTCTGGTGTTAAAGGTCAAGCTGATTTATTTCACGTCGCCCCGGAGCCAGAGCTCTGCCGCTGCTCTGTAATTTTGGGGGAATGCGAGTCAGATGCACCGTGGCGTGAAGCGCCCCCCTCTTTCTCCCTCTTTTCCCCCTCCTCTCGTTCGCTCTCTGATATAATAGCCCTGTAAACAAGAGAGTGGCCGATCCTCCTCCATTCACAAAAGTGGCTGGCTGGAACACTCAAGAGTATCCTGAGAGTAACAGCTGGCATGGGGCCCCTGGGGGAGGGGAGCCGGGGAGGAGGAAGGTGCAGGACGACAGGGCTGCATCGTAAAACCTGCCCGACCAAGACCTAACACAGTCCCTGGTTTACTAGTCTGCCAGAGACAGAGGAGGCTCTGCTCTACCAAGACCCAGCACAGCCCCCCCGGTTTACTAGTCTCCCAGAGAGGAGAAGATGCTCCGGGGGAGGAACGCGTCATGGTAGATGACAAACTGACTTTGGGGTTATTCCATGTTGGTTATCGTTCTGATTCAGCCAGTAAAGGGAAAAGTACAGATACAATATAATAGCAGAATAAGATTCCCAATGTTTACTGTCACACCCATGAATAAAAACTGATAATGGACTGGAGTTTGTGGATTCTCCATACTTTTCTTTTTACCATCCAAAATGTATTTCTATCAAACACAGACATTTAGAATTGTCAGTACAGTAGAAAGTATCTGTACGCCTACTTCTAAATATCTGTGTTTGTGTTTGAATGGTGTTTGAGTTGAGAAAATCGGGGGGCGTTCGGCGGTCAATGTCACCGGCCTTCTAGCCGTCGCCGATCCCTTTTCATTTTCCATTTGTTTTGTCTTTGGTTTCTACACACCTGGTTTCAATTCCCCAATTACATGTTCATTATTTAACCCTCTGTGTCCCCCATGTTTATGTGCGTTAATGTTCTATATTATGTCAGTCCATTTGGTGGGCTTGGCATTTTGTTACTACTTTGAGTATTTTGAGTAAACTACGTTGTGTTGCTCATCTCTGCTGTCCTGCGCCTGACTCTTTGCACCAACTACACCCAGCCATCTGACAGATATGTGATACAACGTCACAGGTTCCAAGACGTTATAGAAGACTGAGATGGGAAAATGTCATTAAAGTACAGATGAGGATTGATTGTGAAAGTGACAACAAGTAATCTCATACACATACGGAAATATATTCCCTTCTACGTTGGTGTCCCTGTAGGATAGTGACTGCCTGACAGTTGTTTGTCTATTAGTATCACAGACAAATGATTTGTTGTATGTTCATGTGGTTTCACATCAAATGTTGAGCATATTTGTAAACACTCTTGCACAGACATGAAATTCCAATTCAAATACTCAATAAAAATGTGAAGATGGAGTAGAGGAAGTGTCTCAACTAGCGTGTCAATAAATCATCTTGACTCATATAGAGACAGGTCTACACAGAGGAGCACAACCCATGTGTTGACAGTTGGACATAGAGTACACAAGTGATATGACACCTCCTGTCTCATTGTATTAGACTACAAAAGAAACTTCTAATACACCTTTACATTTCTATGGTCATTGAATGGGAAAATTCACTAGCCATTGTGAAAAAACGCGAGGCTTAGGGTCCTCTGAGGCATATTGCCTGTCAACTTTGACATTTAAATGTCATTTAGAAAATCAAGTGCTCTGGTAGGTTTGGCCCCCAAATTCCTTTTACACTTAATAACAAATGAGGGTATCCTTCTTAAACACCTATGTTTGAGGTACGTATTTAGCTGTTTAACAATAAGCCCTAAATTGATCTCCAAGGTTGAGCTTACACAAGTAGGGCTAGTATAGCGATTATTGTGTAGGCCTATCATACACTGATTGATCAGTAGTCTACTCAAACCCACCAGTAGCTATGTAACTTGTGCTGAGGAGTATTTCTTTGTTCACTCATACAGGAGTAATAAAACCTTAGTTCACACAGGACTAATACCATTTTGTGATTTATAAAATGTTATATTTGCATTCAATTTCTATTTATCAAAGGGGTGCTGCATCACCCTCAGCACCCCTACTTCGAATAACATGAAGTGGTTGAAGAGCTTTATGTTAAGTGATGACAAAAAACAATTATTTGTCAATCATCATTTTTTTGAAAACACAGTTTCCATCGTCATTTGTCACAATAAAGAAAGTTAGACAAAATAAATATCCACCCGTCGAATGGATAAATATGTTGTCGATCTTTAGAAAAATGTGCTTATTACTGCCGTTTCCATTACACATGCCGCAATGATTTATTCAACATTGATTTTGTCAAATAAACTTGGGTCAATTGAAACCTGCCTAGACAGTCTACAGGGAGGAGGTAAGAGCCTGGCAGAGTGGTGCCAGGAAAATAGCCTCTCCCTCATCGTAAAAAAAACAAAGGAGTTGATCGTGACCCTCTCCCAGTGGAGAGGGTCAAATGCTTCAAGTTCCTCGGCGTGCACATCACTGAGGACCTGAAATGGTCCCACCACACCGACACCGTGGTGAAGAAGGCGCAACAGCATCTATACAACCTCAGACGGCTGAAAAAAATCTGCATGGCCCCTAAGACCCTAACAAACTTTTACAGATGCACCATTCTGTCGGGCTGCTTCACCGCTTAGTACGGCAACTGCACCGCCCTCAACCAAATCGCTCTCTAGACGGTGGTGCGGTCAGCACAACACATCACCGGGGCACACGAGTCACGGCCTGTTCACTCTGCTACCATCTAGCAGACAGAGACAGTACAAGTGCATCAAAGCTGGGACAGAAAGACTGAAAAACAGCTTCTATCTCCAGGCCATCAGACTGTTCAACAGCCATCTTCTGTAGTAGGAGACAAAGATAGACTCACTCACACAAAACACACACACAAGCTTACACACGCACACACCTCATACACACGCAGACTCCTGTCTCACAAATAGACTTACAAACTCACAAACACATGCACATAGTACACACACACACTCACACACACAGCCAACGCTGCTGTCCCATGTATATAGAGGCAAACACTGGACTGTTTATTTTATACTTTTGTTTACTCTGTGTATTCATATACTGTATTCTTCATATAGCTCATTGTAATATACAGTGCCTTCAGAAAGGTTTCACACCCCTTGACTTGTTTCACATTTTGTTGTGTTACATCCGGAATAAAAAATTGATTAAATCTACACACAATACTCCATAACGACAAAGTGAAAAAATGTTTCTAGAAATCTATTGAAAATGTATTGAAAATATCTCATTTACATACACTACCGTTCAACTGTCCAATTTTTTTGTCCATTAAAATAACATCAAATTGATCAGAAATACAGTGTAGACATTGTTAATGTTGTAAATTACTATTGTAGCTGGAAACTGGCAGCATTAAATAGTACCCGCGCAAAACACCAGTCTCAACGTCAACAGTAAAGAGGCGACTCCGGGATGCTGGCCTTCTAGGCAGAGTTCCTCTGTCCAGTGTCTGTGTTTTTTTGCCCATCTTAATCTTTTCTTTTCATTGGCCAGTCTGAGATATGACTTTTTCTTTGCAACTCTGTCTAGAAGGCCAGCATCCCGGAGTCACATCTTCACTGTTGACGTTGAGACTGGTGTTTTGCGGGTACTATTTAATAAAGCTGCCAGTTGAGGACTTGTGAGGCTTCTGTTTCTCAAACTAGACACTCTAATGTACTTGTCCTCTTGCTCAGCTGTGCACCGGGGCCTCCCACTCCTCTTTCTATTCTGGTTAGAGACAGTTTGCGCTGTTCTGTGAAGGGAGTGGTACACAGCGTTGTACGAGATCTTCAGCTTCTTGGCAATTTCTCCCCCTGGGATAATTTCTCAGAACAAGAATAGACTGACGAGTTTCAGAAGAAAGTTATTTGTTTCTGGCCATTTTGAGCCTGTAATCGAACCCACAAATGCTGATGCTCCAGATACTCAACTGGTCTAAAGAAGGCCGTTTTTATTGCTTCTTTAATCAGAACAACAGCTTTCAGCTGTGCTAACATAATTGCAAAAGAGTTTTCTAATTATCAATTAGCCTTTTAAAATTTAAAACTTGGATTAGCTAACACAAAGTGCCATTGGAACACAGGAGTGATCGTTGCTGATAATGGGCCTCTGTGCACCTATGTAGATAATCCTCTAAAAATCATCTGTTTCCTGCTACAATAGTCATTTACAACATTAACAATGTCTACACTGTATTTCTGATCAATTTCATGTTATTTTAATGGACAAAAACTTGCTTTTCTTTAAAAAACAAGGGCATTTCTAAGTGACCCCAAACTTTTGAATGGTAGTGTAAATATTCACACCCCTGAGTCAATACATGTTAGAATCACCTTTGGCAGAGATTACAGCTGTGAATATTTCTGGGTAAGACTCTAAGAGCTTTGCACACCTGGATTGTACAATATTGCCACATTATTCTTTTTATAATTCTTCAAGCTCTGTCAAGTTGGTTGTGATCATTGCTAGACATTTTCAAGACTTGCCATAGATTTTCAAGACGATTTAAGTCAAAACTGTAACTAGGCCACTCAGGAACATTCAATGTCGTCTTGGTAAGTATATTTGGCAATGTGTTTTAGGTTATTGTCTTGCTGAAATGTGAATTTGTCTCCCAGTGTCTGTTGGAAAGCACACTAAACCAGGTTTTCCTCAAGGATTTTGCCTGTGCTTAGCTCTATTCCGTTTATTTTTATCCTAAAAACTCTCTAGTCCTTGCCGATGACAAGCATACCCATAACATGATGCAGCCACCACCTTGCTTGAAAATATGAAGAGTGGTACTCAGTGATGTGTTGTGTTGGATTTGCCACAAACATAATGCTTTATATTCAGGACATAATGTTTTTGGCTACATTTCTTGCAGTTTTACTTTAGTGCTTTATTGCAAACAGGATGCATGTTTTGGAATATATTTTATTCTGTCATTTAGGTTAGTATTGTGGAGTAACTACAATGTTGTTGATACATCCAAATGTTTTTCCTATCACAGCCATTAAACTCTGTAACTGTTTTAAAGTCACCATTGGACTGGTGAATTCCCTGCACGGTTTCCTTCCTCTCCAGCAACTGCGTTATGAAGGACGACAGTATCTTTGTATTGACACACCATCCAAAGTGTAATTAATAACTTCATCATGCTCAAAGAGATATTCATTGTCTGCTTTTTTTAATTTGTACCCTTCTACCAATAGGTGCCCTTCTTTGCGAGGCATTGGAAAACCTCCCTGGTCTTTGTGGTGAATCTGTGTTAGAAATTCACTGCTCGACTGAGGGACCTTAAAGATAATTGTATGTGGGGTACAGAGACAAGGTAGTCATTGAAAAATCATGTTAAACACTATTATTGCACACAGAGTGAGTCCATGCAAGTTATTAATGTGACTTGTTAAGCACATTTTTGCCCCTGAACTTATTTAGGCTTGCCATAATATACTTATTGACTCAAGAATTGTTTTTCATTTTTCATTAAAAAAATTACACTTCTAAAAACATTATTCCACTTTGACATTATGGGGTATTGTGTATACGCCAGTGACACAAAATCTAAATTGAAAACATTTTCAATTCAGGCTGTAACATAACAATAATGTGGAAAAGGTCTAGGGGTGTGAATACTTTCTGAAGGCACTGTATCTACTACTGTACATTGCATTTTGTTACATATACTGGATTCTCGATCTACTGCTGTACATTTTGTTTTTGGTGTATATACGCATAGATTGCATTTGGATTTCTGATACAGTGTTATTTGGGTTGTCAACTGGATTGGTTCTGACATTCGTGATTTCTTGTTTCTTGTTTTCGTTCTTAAAATCACCCAGGATTATATCATTCCCGTTCACTGTTCCCTGCCCCTGTTGATGACACATCAATTATCAAGGTCCTGAATGTCTTGGATCAATCTGGGTTGAAGAGAATCAGGCCTACGCAGGTCTATATGAGGCATGATGTAATGTTGTTTTATTTTGGTCAACTAAAAGTCACCTCCTTATGCATTTCAGTCACCATAACATTTATACTATAGTTTTATAGTCTACTACAGCATTGGAATATATTGTATGAGAGAAGGCAAGATAGGCTACTCCCCTATACAAATTGGTAAAAGATTCACTATAACATATTCTAATGACTGGATAACCATTCATTGTAAAAAATAAATGATTATAAAAAAGTACCTAAAATGCTTTTTTGTTTATTGTGATTGTTGGTTATGATGGTGATGATGGTTCACCATCGTCCTCAGTGTGCTTTTCAACATTGGAAGGCATACAGATTACTGGTGCTAATTGTATCCCTCAATCAGAATGAATACCCCGATTTCTAAATCGAGGTCTTTGGGGTGGTGAAAACACATAAAAACATGAGACATTCAACAGCCTTTTAGGGCCTCTTTACCTCCTGCTTTATGTTTCATCTGTGACCAGGAAACATTCCCCTGAATATTAACTCAAACTGGAAAGGAGATTTATTCAAATTTCTACTTTATTCTACTTTATTTTGATGCAAGTTGTACAAATTATACTATTTTCAAATATGGTATCAAATGCACAACCTGTCACTCAAACCCAATAATTTCCATGAGTGGGGAATGAATTTGAATTAGGCCTACAATAATATATATATATATATATTCATGACTTTCATTACAAATTATGAATTGAAATATGTTTTTCCAAATCTAAATTAAAATACAAATTGAAGATAATAAATACTTATACTAAGATATTTCCAATATTTTTTTCGTACTTTTTCTTAAAAGCAAATACTTAAATATTTCCCATATTTCAAGTGGTTCTAGTTATTCCAGGTACAGTCCTCTGTTTGATTGTTCATGCAACTGTCAAAAGGATGTACCCGTCACTTCGATATTGTTCCACTACACAAGAAATGCAATGCAACGGTTACCTCGTTGGTAAACAATGCGATGCTTATGAAACAAAAACGTTTATATTGAAACATATATAGCTACCTGTTTATCCAATGGTTCCCGTAGTTCTATTCGGACGCGATGTAGGTATAGCTTTTTGTAGCCTATTATATTCACTGGTATGAAAATAAATAAATCACCTTTGCAGAAGTCAAGTAAAAGCCGTTGGTAAAAAAAAAACTCGAATAAAGAAAGAGATATCCTCGTATATCATAAAGTTCCCTCCATCTCGAGCAGTTCAGGTGAGACAAGACAACGCTTCCACGTACAGGTAAGCATAGTCAATGGTGGCAAAGTTTATAATAGGCTATGTAGCTATTTCTTTTCGCAGGCTCCGCCCTCCTTTGGTGTGTGTTTTTCCTTTGAAGATGGTACATGGGCATGGCTCACCTACATTACAACATTCGGACCCATTAGAAAGTTGACAGCTCTTTGAACACTCTTGTTACATCATTTGGGGTTGTCTCGGTGTATAATACTTGTATTTCAAATGGCTCTAATATCTGCCCACTGCAACTTACTCTCAGAAAAACTTTATTCAAAGCAATTCTATAATGAATTATGTCGCAATGCACTAATGCATTACCAGTAGCTGGTCACTTACAACACAGTAGCCTATTTGTTTATTAGATTGTGTGTTAAAAATAATAAATCCTTAATAACTGAATAAACTATGAATCATTAAAAAACCTTAAAGCTGAGTTCACCAATACGTGTCACCCATCTTATTGACCCCATGGTGACACAGTGGCATCTGGTACCATTGCAATGATCATTATTGTCACTGATCTGGTTACTATGTAGGCTCCTATGTCATCCTATGTAAACTACTGGCAACAGGTCTCTACAGCACAGATTGTATCTCTTAATTGTTATGAGTACATAATCTACTGTAACCTGTTTATATAACCTTCAGTATTAATTCAATTCTCAAACGTCAAGAGACCACAATTTACAAAACAGTATCATGTCCTTTCATCTACTGCATGTTACTGGCAGTGTATGTGCCTTATCAAAACTCAGTGGTGCCCAAATACATAGCTGGTCCTCTTACTTTAGCCAAATGAGAGGAAACACTTGTTAACTGTTGTCGGTAATACCAATGAAAATGCAGATTAAATCCAATCCAGCATCACTGCTCTTCACTGTTTTATCATCCACTTCTTCTAAAGTTTTTATTTTTTCCCTCTCTCAGTTAATTCCTTTCCTGTCACAGCATGTTGGTGGAGTGACTTCAAATCAACTGACAAACAGAGACCACAGACAGACTGGCGGGAAGTGGTTTAATTACTTACTGCCATCTTCTTCTTTCTCTGAAGCAGAGGTTTTTGAAACACTGAGGTTGTATCAATGATGCATGTACATTGTGTCTATGGTTTGGACTGCAACATAATAGGATACAGATGTATTTTGTTTTGTATCAAATTATGAAATATTGACTCTGATTCACGTTTTCAGTAAAAAAAAATACAGGGCCTTCAGAAAGTATTCATACCCCTTGACTTATTCCACATTTTGTTGTGTTACAACCTGAATTCAAAATGTATTAAATATATGTTTTTTTCACACCCATCTACACACAAATCCCCATAATGACAAAGTGAAAACATGCTTTTCAAAATCTTTGCAAATTTACAGCCATTTTCAAGTCTTGCCGTAGAGTTTGAAGCAGATTTAAGTCAAAACTGTAACTTGGCCACTCAGGAACATTTATCGTCTTCTTGGTAATCAGTGTAGATTTGGCCTTGTGCTTTAGGTTATTGTCCTACTGAAAGGTGAATTAATTTCCCAGTGTCTGGTGGAAAGCAGATTGAACCAGGTTTTCCTCTAGGATTTTGCCTGTGCTTAGCTCCATTCTATTTATATTTTATCCTGAAAAACACCCCAGTCCTTAACAATTACAACCTTACCCATAACATGATGCAGCCACCACTATGCTTGAAAATATGGAGAGTGGTACTCAGTAATGTCTTGCATTGGATTTGCCCCAAACATAACACTTTGTCTTAAGGACCAAAAGCAAGTTACTTTGTCATGTTTTTTGCAGTATTACTAGTGCCTTGTTGCAAACAGGATGCATGTTTTGGAATATTTGTATTCTGTAAAGGCTTCCTTCTTTTCACTCTGTCAATTAGGTTAGTATTGTGGAGTAACTACAATGTTGTTGGTCCGTCCTCAATTTTCTCCTATCACAGTCATTAAACTCTGTAACTCTTTTGAAGTTCACCATTTGCCTCATGGTGAAATCCCTGAGGGTTTTCCTTCCTTACCGGCAACTGAGTTAGGAAGGATGCCTGTATCTTTGTTGTGACCGGGTGTATTAATACACCATCAAAAGTGTAGTGAATAACTTCACCATGTTCAAAGGGATATTCAATGTCTGATTTATTTTATTTTCTACCAATAGGTGCGCTTCTTTGTGAGGCAATGGAAAACCTCCCTGGTCTTTATGGTTGAATCTGTGTTTTAAATTCACTGCTCGACTGAGGGACCTTACAGATAATTGTATGTGTGGGGTACAGAGATGAGGTAGTCATTCAAATATCATGTTAAACACTATTATTGCACACAGAGTGAGACACAAAATCTCAATGTAATCCATTTTAAATTCAGGCTGTAACACAACATGATGTGGAGAGAGTCAAGGGGTGTGAATACTTTCTGAAGGCACTGAATGTGCGTAGCGTGTTTCAATAAAACAGACTGACTGTGTATTACAACAGAAAACTGTAGCCTACATGCACTGTGCTGGAAAAGTGCTTATTTGATAAGGGATGTAGGCTTTCTTCTATACTTACTAGCTTTCCCAACCTGTATTGAAAAGTTCACACAGAAAGAATTCCTTTCAATAAGGGATTGATCTTGTGTGCGTTCTCACTAGTGAAATTAATCTGGATACGCATGTACACAGAGAGGGATCAAGTTGCTGAATTGGGGACCACACACAATGCCTAAATGATGTTTACCAATGTCTTTCAATAGTCAGGCATATTTCCTTGTGAATAAAATTCTTCCAACTCCAAAAGAGACTGTTTAATAACATTTAATTACAGTGCATTTAAGATCAATTACAAGGGGCTTACAAATTCTCTTAAGGTTTTTAATCTGTTTAGATGGCATGTTGGCCCCTTTTCTGTCAGTGGTTGCATTCTTTTAAGCGTCTTTCATAAGGTTGTGTGTGTTTCTAAATTGTCTGAGTATGTTCGTGGATTTGACCTTCAACCCCTCAAACTGACATCAAAGACCATTTGATAGGGCTTGTACTTAAACTGTAGTCTGTTCAATGTCAAAGGTGGTTTACCTAAACTTCGGTCCGCACTCTTCCAGGCGTAGAGCTGCTAGTAGGCCTATACACTGTTCACAGCTGGAATTGAACCTCTAGCAGTTGTTTGGAGATGCTTAGTCATATACTGTAAATATATAGTATATCGTATGTACTGACAGTACACTGTCTCACAGACTCCATTTCAGGACAGGACACCCCATAATTTTGGACCTTAAATCCTTCAGCTCTAATCTGGGTGCCAAGGACCCACTATAGACTTCATCCACCCTATGTGTCAACTCATATAAATCCATTCACACTCTCGGAGGCGTATATAGATCTCTAGTCCTGAGGCACATTCTGTATAGCTGAGTCTCTCTAGTCAAATGCGGCAGAAAAATCCCACAAATCCCTATGAATTGAATCATCTATCACATTGTTGTCACATTGTTGGCCATTCTCCTTGGATTAAAGCTGTTTCATTGAAGTATCCAGAGATAAACAATTCAAGGAACTTATCTTTTGTAGTTCTCTGTTCCGCACTTGCCTTCATCATCCAGTATCATTAAGAGGCTTCTAGATGGATAAAAAAAAAAAATAATACAAATGATAAAAGAAGACAATTATTATCATAAACATACTCATTGTTGTGTGTGTTCATGTCTATGGTGTACTAATTTCTTTTCATTGATGTCTATAGCTTTTTAACTTTTATTTGTACAGATTTGTCTCATAGAGATACAAATCTAATTTAAATCTAACCTGTTGTAAGTAGCCTAACATTGACTAACCAACCATGAAGCATGTTTTACGTGAGTCCCACGGGAACTACAATGGTGTCTCAGCTAAAGCCTAATATCACCGTTGGAGCCTCCAGAGGGATTGGCCAGGTAAAGCCTCATTTCCCCTCTGAGGGAAAAAAAAGTCAACTAGAGTACACAGTAAGTGTACAGTAGTAGACTTCCTATATCCTTGTTTACTATTCAAAATCCCATAAGAGGAGGTACCGGCTGCCGGGGGTTCTGAGTCTGACTGAGTCACGTTTTTTTTCTTCCCTTCATGCAAACACACCTAGACACTCACTCACCACAGCAGCCCCCTCTCCCTCGCTCTCTGCCTCCCCTTTCAACTTCAAACCCAGTCATTTCTGCAAGCTGCTACTTTGATTGTACCAAACACCTGTATTTTTGGGGAGAGACTTCCTCAGTAGCCCCCGCCTCCCATCTTTGATTGTTAAACAGCAGTGGCGCCGCCATTACTGTCTGAGAGACTGATGCCGCCCTGCTTTCCCTCCTCCACTTAAGTTCCTTTTAAACCAGAACTTGAATTGGTCTCGGAGTATGGCGAGCTCCATTTTCTTTTAACCAAATTCCACCATTCCAAAGTATCTCAGTTGTAGACAAAGACTTTGAATCTCATATTCCTGTCTGTGACAGCTGCGTAAATCAGAAAGAATCATAAACTAATCTTCATGCCAGGAAGCAGAGCCATAACATTCTAGATCTAAATCAACTAGATCATTCTCCTGAATGTGAGGAAAGTGAGAATCAGAGGTAACTTTAGTAGAAAATGCTGTCAGAGTTGTTTGCCCTGTCTTAGGTTGTATAAACAGTATAGAAAGAGTGTGAACAGACCAGACACACACACACACGGCCCTCTTCCCCTCGCCCTTAATACCAGGCTTTATTATCCAACCTCTCATCCCTGCCATCCTGTCTTCCCCTTCAGATTAATGTCCTCTCCGCTCTCCACCAGCTGTTTCCGTGCCAGAACACCCCTCATCTTCCCGGGCCGCTGGCCTCTTGGTTCAGGTGGTAGATGGTAGTCAGTCTCTGGGGCTGGGCCATAGGGCCGCATTGTCGCAGTGCCTGCGTGTCTATGAGAGAATAGCCGACCCTCACGCCCATTAGCAGGAGTGTCAGTGTGTTCACATCGCCACATGACAGACCGCCCTTGTAAGTAAGAATTTGGTCATAACTGAGGTTATATAAAAATGTATAACCTGTATGGACAGCTTTAAGGGAAGAGCCTTGTGCCACATAGCTAAACATTTTGTAGGGCCCCCACCTTTGTGGATGAAATAAAATAAGATTATAGCCTTTCACTTCACTTGGACTAAATCAGAAAATTTAACATTTTAGATTACAATACCATTTTGTTCATTATAATGCAACTAAATATAGAGATGTAATGTTAACTTACGTAAATATGCTGTGTACGTCATCGGTGTTTGTTTTGAGAGTGACTTGGGGGTGTACGCCCACCGTGTGTTTGTTATAAAGTGTGTCTGTTTTGTTTAGTCTGTGTGTGGTATGCGTGAGTGCGTAAGTGTGTGTCTGACTGTGTGCGTGTGTGTTTCTGTGTGTGTGTGTGTGTGTGTGTGTGTGTGTGTGTCAGTCTGAGCGGTGTTAACTGGGTGTGGCTGTCTGTGCCTGAGGTGGGTGTTTACTTCTCAGGGCTTTTAGTTTAGTGTTTGTGTCTTAGCACAGACAGGATGTGCAGAGGTTGTCAGCACGGTTCATGAGATGAAAGAACCCTGGGGGGGGTAGTCGAGTCGGTCAGCTAGCAGGCTGTCTACCTGAAATAATCCGAGCCTGCTGCCTCCACCTCTACATACATTCCAAGTGTGCTGCACAGTGCCATAAGGAAACACCTCTCACCCCCTTAGTGTTTTGACATCCCTTTTCCTAGACACTCAACACCCAAACAAAGCTGGGCATAGCCGAGCACTGATATGGCCAAGTGTTCAATGACAACTGGAATCACAAGCCAAAAACCTAAAGGTTAAAGGTGTTTGTGTTTACACTTCACAGGTATCATTTCGTATGTGTGGACGACACCCTATTAGGCTTAGGCAACAAAGGGAAATACATTAGCTATTGATCAGAAGCGTGAAGAGACTTGTAGACTTGGAATGGACTCAACCCCTTTACTGGTGCCAAACATATTAGTAACAGAGCGTAATAACAATGTCCTAAACTTAATTTTGACAGCAATTTCAGAAATGCTGTTTGGCTGGTTTATATCGTTTCCTTTTGTACTGCCAAGCTACTTCCATGGAGTATCATTGTCAAAACAAATAAACTCACAGACAGGGTCAGTGTCCTGAGGCTGACAGTCTAGTTCAGCTTCAAGACCACCAACTGTGATGTAACATTGAGAGTTTTAGCACTGAAACAATTTGCATAGAAGGTCTAGTGCATGTTTTGCACGACAATGAGCCACAACTAGATACATACATGTGTCATATCTTAATTTGATCACTCTGTTGTTGCTGCGAATCTTCCTGCGCTAAATGAAAATACCCTGAAATAAAAGACGGCATTATGTACTGTCGCATCACATGAAACATTTGATCTCAAATCCAAAATACTCAAAATTGTTATTCTTAGTTTCACTGTCCAAATACATATGTAGGTGAGTGTATACGACAAAAGATGCAGGTGAGTGAACAACAAATCAGCAGACACATTTTTTGGCACACATAAAAAGGGAAAGATTTAATGGGTTTGTGAATTATTTTATTCAATGGCTTTACTTGCTACGGGTATTTAGTACCAGGAATCCATGATGCGCCTCATGCTCATGAACCTCATACCACTCATGCCGCCCATGGCTCCCATTCCCATGCCCATGCTGAAGTTGCTGTACTCTCCCGGCCTCATGTACATCATCCTGCCTTTGAAGTGGGGCTGCTCGTACATCAGCCAGTGGCCTTCCATCACGTTGCAGGACTGGCATGTGGACATGCGGTAATGATCCATGATGTTGTCACAGTCGTCCATCATCTCGTGCATCTGACCTCCGAAGTTCTCTCTCTCGTAGATCCTCATCCTGTAGTTTCCTCTGTGCTGTTAGGATACAAGTACAGGTTTCATTGATGAGATAATTATTTAGAACATTGTTTAATATGAGAGTGTAACCACTAAAATGTGTTTTACCTTCAATGACAAGATGTGACTATTTTAAGCTGAAATATTTTCAACCTACCATGGCGATCATGCGGCAGGACTTGATGCAGTCACTCATTCCAAAGTGCTGCATGTAGTCAGGGTACTCGCCCCTCCTCATGAAGTACTGGTTTCCCATGTAGTTGTTGCGGTTGTACAGCATCCAACAGCCACTCTCAACCCTGCAGGAGTGGCACTTGCTCAGGTAGGAGCTCATGTCACTGCAGTCACTGCTGCACTCATAGGAACGACCCTGGAAGTTCCTGTCCTCATAGAAGACGATCTAAAAACAAAATGGAATCATTTCTATGAATTAAACAATTGTATGAAAGAAACATTTTAGAGAAATTTAGAATAGTCTACTATTCAGTCACAATATTGGGATTAGTCAAACGTTCATGTTTTAGTTTGTGGTGCTAGAGCACAAGAGCCCTTTTGTATACCAATCTAGAAAAATGTTGGTATGTATTTTCAAAACTTTCCCAGTGCTTACCTTGCCCCTGTTCATGTTGCTGGTGGACATGTTTGCTAACTGTGCTGCTGGTTGGTGCTCCTGAACTGACTTTCTACCTGGTTTAACCCTTTCTTTTATACCTGACCAAACCTAAAGAATTCCTAGCTCCATTGTTCAAACCCCTGACCCAGCAACATGCTATAGAGGCCTATTGAGGCCACTGAGGTTACGTCCACCTTTCCAGAAAGGCAGCTTTTCAATTGGTTGTTTATCTTACAAAGTAACATAAAGCCTTTTGAGAGTTTACTCTCAAATAACTCTCAAATTTGAAAGTTCTTCATACATACGTTTTTAAATCTTACTTGCAAGATAACTTTTATTAACTAGAAAATGACATTTCCTGAAGCAAATGTGTGTGCTTGAAAGTCTTGAAGTATTTATGGTTGTGAAATAGTAGTATAGTGGTAGTGGTAGCAACAGCCGTAGTAATGGTAGGAGTAGTACTGGTAGTAATAGGGTTTTCATAGGCTATGGGTTATTTATAGTTACCTATTTTGTAGTGGTTTGCTGGTTTGGAGTTATTACAGTGGGTTCTAGTGGGCTAGTATAGTAAGATAGAGTGAGTACTATAGCATCATTAGCAATAGTATGGGTTTTTAATCTCTCAAAGGTCTTTAGTTTGAACATTCGGGACGTTTTGTCAGTTTAGGATGTTGAAACCTGCATTCTGCCTTTAAAATGAAATGGGATATAACAAGCTTCATAGTTTATGAAGTATGAATGGTAGCAACTAACTGTGTTGATTCAGTCCGCACATGTCCACATTGGGTTGGTGCTTAAAATGATTATAGTTCAAAAAGTACATGTGGTATAAACAATCTTCTGAAAAGCAATCTAAGTTGAGTCAGTCTACACATGTCAACTTTGGGTTGGTGTTTGTAGCTGGAACAGTTCAAGAGCAGTGGCAAATCTACATTTTGCTTTAAATCTATTGAGATTTTATGCAAATCTCAAACAGTTATGTTCAAAAAGTATACATAGTATCAAAAAGCTGTATACAAGCACACAATTCCAGACCGGTCTGCGCTTTAGATTGAATGGAGTTTCTAGCTTTAACGGTTCTAGAGGAGTAGCGGCTCCATGTTTTCCCTATTCTCTCCATGTAAACCTATTGCCATTAAAATGCGTTGGGATTTATGCAAAAGTGTTTGTAGTGTGAAAGGTAAGCTATAAGTAGTAAAATTATGTTGGTTGCTTTTACAGTTTGGGGCTACAGGTGGCAACAGAAGGAGAATAATAAGTATGTCGGATTTTCGAAGTTGTTCTTTTACATGTTAGCACAAACAGATCTGGGACCAGGCTATTAGTGCACTGAGAATAAGAACATACGGGTTATTAATCATTATAGTGTAGCCTACATTCCATGGATGGGATGGATATGCTCTTTTTGAGCAATTCAATTATCTATTTGATAATAGAATATAGAGGACCCAAATCTAAAAAGTTGTGATGATTTATTCTTGAATCATGCTGAAATGTGTCCAATTACTTTGTTTGGAACAATTTTTTTGTGTGCTTGTTACACCAACATTTGTTGGCTAATTGTTGAAAAGGGCTATACACTTGTTTTTGTGTTATGTATTTGAACAAGTAATCAACGAGACTAGACCTTTAAATACAACCTTTGGATACGATCACGTGGTACAATAGCTCCACTACAACCTGCCTTGTCTTTGGTACCGCGTCTGGTTTTGCGATTATAAAGGTAACAATTTTCTTGTAGGAATTTGCAACATATCAGTAGCTACAGTAGCCCTATTGCTCAACAGATTATAATGACAGCCAACCCTTGGATTGAAGTGAAATGACAGTCGTTTACTTGTGCATTTTAGCGTGATATCTCCTGAAACCGGGAACGGACAGCAAGGGCACATCGCTAACGTTACCGTTTATATAGGCCCTATTTTAAATAAACATTTGACTAAAGACCATTTTAAGCTATAATGTCTCCACAACACTTCGATCACATTGGTTAAAATGTTTCCGAATTTTATAATAGGATAGCGTTACTAAATAGCCATGTTGATAAGAAGAAGGAGACGGCAAGGACCATTCGGATTTGTAAAGATTACCGAGAAGTGCAGGGCACAAGACTGCCTCCTTGTCGCTCTGTTTGAGAAGGGATGGGCAATGCACTAGTTGACAGGAAGAACTTATTATACCTGAGACTTTCCTAAAGATACTGTATAGGGGATGGATGCCTTATGTCACGTGTGCCCATTCGATAGGCTTCTTAGGCTATATACAATAGTCATAGTGGGAAATGAAATAGAAAAACTGTAAAAACATGACCAATTGGTAGTGAATAGTGACAGTGATATACAGTATGTGTATATTATTGAGTTTGCTTAAACGCTTCTACAATTTATTGACAAACAATTATGAGTATTCCTGATTTCTGATAATTTGGCCTGACCAGGAAAAACTCCTAGCCTCCGATATGATAGCAGTTTATTTTCTGGTAATATATTTATGGTGTTATGGTGTTGTTGGTCCTCTTGTTCGTGCAGAATGGCAGAGCCTGAGCCACCCCTCTCGTGTGACTGCTTTGTGTCCTTGCCCCCCGGCTCGCAAGATGATCACGTGATTTTTGGGAAGAACTCAGACCGTCCTAGAGATGAGGTCCAGGAGGTTCTTTACTACCCGGCAACCAGTCACCCATCTGGGACCATGCTGGAGGTAAGCTAGGCCTAGCTTCACTTCTCCCCATAGATTGACCCTGCTGCAAATTACAAGCCTGCTGCCATCTTGGATCTGGACTCTCTTGAAAAAGAGATTTGATCTCAATGAGATTAAACCTGGATGAAGCATGGTTAAAGAACTCAAATCCATCTGCCCTCTGAACATTGTACGTAAGCCTGTAGTCAGAGTGTAGGCATTTATGTTAAAAATGGTCACAACAGGTGTGTTGCTCTGTGACCAACATCACTAATTGGATTAGAGTTGTTTTTACTGGTGAGCAGTCAGTCTGGGCAATATAACAGAGAAGGGTTATCAAACCTCTCAAATACCCCTCCTTGGTATACACAATCAACATTTTCTCATTTACTATTCTCAAAGTTTGAATAATAGACTATCATTTATATGTATTTTCACGCCTTGATGTTATCAACGGTTTATACGACAGGTTTGAGGTATTGGCTGAGTATGTGTTGGTATGGTTTGCCAGTAGATTTTATGTTACAATCAAATAAATAGAGAATTGAACAACAATGGAAGTCTCCATCTCTCCTCCTGCAGTGCACGTACATTCAGATCCCCCAAGCAGAACACACCCATGCTGTGGTCCTCAGCCGGCCTTCCTGGCTGTGGGGGGCCGAGATGGGGGCCAACGACAAGGGGGTCTGCATCGGGAACGAGGCTGTGTGGACCCGCGAAGCTATCGATCCAGGGGAAGCCCTGCTAGGAATGGACCTGGTCCGGTAAGCACGGCTAACCGTAGGCCAGCATACCAAACAGTAGTGTTGTTTTGGGGGCCTAGTGAATCCTAACTTCAGGATAACCTCCCGATCCGAAAGATAGAGAGACGAGCTGGCTGGCTGTTTGGTCAGGCTCAAGGTTCCTGACCGAGCGGTCTGATTGAATGACTTTCCGGGCTATTTCAGACAACATTGGATCCCAGGACCAGGAACAATAGGTAAATTTGTTGAAAAGTAGATATACTTAGTCAGCCCGTAGTCATAAAAGCAATATAGGGCTATGCAGTAGCAGATGGGCTACTGTAAATGTACTAGGTAGACTTCCTTATTCACAGGTTAATACTTACATGTGTGCGTAGGGACTAGTCGTGTAAACAAAGATAGGCCTACTGCCGAAACATTGCTATGGGAGTTTTGATTGAATCCGGCCCAAGTGTGTTTTCACTTATGTCATAAAGCTGTCTTTACATTGTCATAAGCATAACATTGAAAGGATTTTATAACGCTCGCGCACCATGGAGTGTATTGAAGTGTAATGCTGAACAAATCAATGTAACAGTTAGCAGTTGGCAATAGCAGCCGCAGGTTGGTCCTGTTGTACCACTGACTGCAGTGATATAGCAGCAGCAGGACTAACCTACTCCAGGGGTTTCTGCTCTGTGGCTGACCCTATGCTGCTACCAGCCTCGCAGCTGTGTGTATGTGTGGTGTCCGGGGAATAATATAAGACAGAATGTTCTATTTGATTCTATTCTACTCATGATCTATTCTCTTCTACCACTATTCTATTCCAGTTTCCCAACCCTGGTCCTCCAGTACCCCCAACAGTACACATTTGTATTGTAACCCTGGACAAGCACACCTGATTCAACTTGTCAACTTATCATCAAGCCCTCAATGAGCTGAATGAGGTGCGTTTGTCAAGTGCTACAACAAAAAATGTGTACTGTTGGGGTTACTGGAGGACCAGAGTTGGGAAACACTGCTCTGCTCTACTCTACTCTACTCTACTCTACTCCATTGCTTGACAGCTTGGGGCTTGAGCGTGCGGACAGTGCCTGGGGGGCGGTGAGTGTGATCACTGGTCTGCTGGAGCAGCACGGCCAAGGGGGGCCATGCAGGGAGGACCCGGCGCCCTTCAGCTACCACAACTCCTTCCTCCTGGTGGACCGCAACGAGGCCTGGGTCCTGGAGACGGCCGGCAAGCTCTGGGTGGCACAGAAGGTCACAGGTGAGGAAACTGCTGTAACACCGTGGGAGCTGTAGTGTGAATGGACGTTGTGGTGGGAAACTGAGGGTGGCACAGGAAGTTACATGGTGAGAAAATTGCTCTAACATCACTGGAGCTGTAGTGTGGACAGAGGTTTTGAAACAGAGGTTAGTTTTGGGGTAATCTCTGTTACGAAGTAAAATCTCACGGAACTTGGTGAGCTGAGTGATTCAAATCTCTCAGCCAAAGCCCCCCCCTCCTCTCCTTCCGATCTGTGTGGGCACACTTTCGAACCAAAGCAGTTTTATTACCGCCTTCGCCCAATCATGATACGTGCAAATAACCAGTGACGAAAACCCCAAAACCAGAACTAATGCTGTTCCTTATCTCACACATCCCATTCAGTTTCTGCAGATTCTTCAGTCTACACGCAAAATCTGCCCACGGGAGATTATTTTTGTGGTTTTACCCTCATGGTTAGGATAGTGGGAGGGTAAGCTGTGCATATCTGAGCAACTTCTACCAGCAGCATATAACTATGCACCCCCCACCTGTCTTTGCTTCCTACAGAGGGGGTGAAGAACATCTCCAATGCGCTGACCATCGGGACGGATATCTCGGCAGAGCACCCAGAGCTGCGGAGTGTGGCCCAGGCCCAGGGTTGGTGGAGCGGCGAGGGAGAGTTCTGCTTCAACGAGGTGTTCAAGTCTGAAAACCCCCCCGCCAGGATGGAACTGGCCAAGAAGCGCTTCAGTGGGGGCACACAGCTCCTCCAACAGCATGATGGTGAGGGAGACTATTCTTTCTATTCTAATCTAATCCAACACATTCAACTCCTTGTAACGGTAAAAACTCCCATTTATATTATATGTAATTAAGGACTGGTATCCCCTCTTACCATATAAATTACATTACATGTAACTAGCTATGTAATTTCCTGTCTCCTGCCATTTCCTGTCTCCTGCAATTTCCTGCCCGGTTGGCTTTCCCATAAAAATAGACGACTAATAACCTACTTAGACAATACGTTTTCTGGATTCCCCAGGTTCTGTGACGGCCGAGGTGATGATGTCCATCCTGAGGGACAAGCCCAGTGGGATCTGCATGGACTCTGGGGGGTTCCGCACCACTGGCAGCATGGTGTCCATCCTGCCCCGCGACCCCAGCCTGCCGTGCATCCACTTCCTCACTGCCACACCCGACCCCTCCAGGTGCGTCACCTCACCGGCCTGGTCCCGAACTAATCACTCTGACCCTAACCCCATTGTTGTCTACTCTTTGTGTTTAATCTAAATGAGCTGGATAAGTGTGTGATAAATGTTTAGGAAACTCCTTCTAGCTTACCAGAGAGCTATATGGTAATGTTGCTATTTTGCTGATACCTTTCCAGTTCTTTCAGATTGGCAAGAGGGACTCAACAAGGGTGTAGGAGAGGTGGCAAGGGATTGGTTTGGAACCAGGCCCAGGAACCCCTCAGGCTATCTGGAAGTGCTTCTTAAGATTCACACTCAGATACACTCCTTGACTTTTATCTCTGTATCGCTCTTTTTCATCTTCATCATTTCCCTCTTTGGCAAAACTGCGTCCTGATAGGAGTTTCTCTGTGTCTGTGTGTTTCATTTGGTCCTTACCCCCTCCCCTCCCCCTATTACCGGGCTGTCCTCTGTCCTGCCAGGTCTGTTTTCAAGCCTTTTATCTTCTCTGAGTCTGTGACCCCAGTGTCGAGGGTGATCTCCCCACAGTACGGCCCAGACGACCCGGTCAGGAAGCAGCCGCGCTTCCAGAGCCAAGTGGACCGCAGGCACGATCTGTACAAGGCCCATGAGGGCGCCCTGCAGACTATGGAGACCAACCCGGTACGTGTAGGAGGGATTATAATCAAATATAGGTTGAATATGCCACGGCCGAATGTAATAGGCTACACTTTCATAGAGTATATAAAAAATATATTTTATTTTACATTGATGAGTGTGGGTATGGACTGATGGATATTATGTTACGTACATCACCGACTATGAACTTTTCTAATTCCCTATAAACTTCACAAATTGCAGTTTGTCAGGTCTTCTCTGCTTGTGCACGTGCGTGTGTGTGGGGGCATTAATGTGTGTATTTTTGCGTGTGTTTCTGTCCCTCAGGACGCAGGGAATGCTCTGACGGAGATATTGAGGATGTTGGAGGGCCAGTGTCTGACGGACATATCAGCCCTGCTCAGTGGAGAAACAACAGCAGATGAGGAACTGGGGGATCTGTTCTTTGACTGTGTGGACACAGAGCTGAAGTTCTACCAGTGAGGAGGTAAGAACCGTGTGTGTGTGTGTGTGTGTGTGTGTGTGTGTGTGTGTGTGTGTGTGTGTGTGGTAGTAGTAGTAGTAGTAGTGTTCGTGTCTCTGTTTCAAAGATACAGTAACCTTCTCATTATGCCAATGCTGCCTCCAGTTGCTCTCTGTTACAGCGCCCTCATGTGGAGATCGCTAGTGCTTGCAGATCGGCAGATGGCCCTGGGACTGTTACATCCTGTGCTCCTGTTAGATTGGCTCCCTCCCGTCTCACGCATACGAACCCCCTGATGCCATTCCATCCATCATTAACACAGAATAGAAATGTCTTAACGTTCCATGGGATTGGAGCATCATTATCATTTGTATCACTTTAGGGAGCAATGCTTGCCCCACATTAGTGAGTATGTTGTAGACCACTACAGGAGTGTACAGTACCAGTCAAAAGTTTGGACACACCTACTCATTCAAGGGTTTTTCTTATTGTACTATTTTCTACAATGTAGAATAATAGTTAAGACATCAAAACTATGAAATAACACATATGGAATCATGTAGTAACAAACAAATCAAAATATATTTGATATTCTTCAAAGTAGCCACCCTTTGCCTTGATGACAGCTTTGCACCCTACTGGTATTCTCTCAACCAGCTTCACCTGGAATGCTTTTCCAACAGTCTTGAAGGAGTTCACATATATGCTGAGCACTTGTTGGCAGCTTTTCCTTCACTCTGAGGTCCAACTCATCCCAAACCATCTAACTTGGGTTGAGGTAGGGTGATTGTGGAGGCCAGGTCATCTAATGCAGCACTCCATCACTCTCCTTCTTGGTAAAATAGCCCTTACACAGCCTGGAGGTGTGTTGGGTCATTGTCCTGTTGAAAATCAAATTATAGTCCTACTAAGCGCAAACCAGATGGGTTGGCGTATCGCTGCAGAATGCTGTGGTAGCCATGCTGGTTAAGTGTACCTTGAATTCTAAATAAATCACTGACAGTGTCACCAGCAAAGCACAATCACACCTCCTCCATGCTAAACGGTGGGAACTACACATGCGGAGTCGTCTGTTCACCTACTCTGCGTCTCACAAAGACAGCGGTTGGAACCAATAATCTCAAATTTGGACAGATTTCCACCGGTCTAATGTCCATTGCTCATGTTTCTTGGCCCAAGCAAGTCTCTTATTATTATTGGTGTCCTTTAGTAGTGGTTTCTTTGCAGCAATTTGACCATGAAGGCCTGATTCACGCAGTCTCTTCTGAACAGTTGATATTGAGATGTGTCTTACTTGAACTCTGTGAAGCTTTTATTTGGGCTTCAATCTGAGGTGCAATTAACTCTAATGAACTTATCCTCTGCAGCAGAGGTAACTGTGGGTCTTCCTTTCCTGTGGCGGTCGTCATGAGAGCCAGTTTCATCATAGCGCTTGATGGTTTTTGCGACTGCAGTAATGATGGACTGTCATTTTCTCTTTGCTTATTTGAGCTGTTCTTGACATAATATGGACTTTTACCAAATAGGGCTATCTGTATACCACCCCCCTGTATACCACCTCTTCTGTATACCACCCCTACCTTGTCACAACACAACAGATTGGCTCAAATGCATTAAGAATGAATGAAATTCTATAAATTAACTTTTAACAAGGCACACCTGTTAATTGAAATGCATTCCAGGTGACTACCTCATGAAGCTGGTTGAGAGAATGCCAAGAGTGTGCAAAGCTGTCATCAAGGCAAATGGTGGCTACTTTGAAGAATCTCAAATATAAAATATATTTTGATTTGTTTAATTAACACTTTATTGGTTACTACATGATTCCATATGTATTATTTCATAGTTTATATGTCTTCACTATTATTCTACAATGTGGAAAATAGTGAAAATAAAGAAACCCTGGAATGAGAAGGTGTTCCAAACTTTTGACTGGTACTGTATGTATGCGACTGTAGATCTGTTTCACATTAAAATGCCTAGTGTAAGTACGCTATTTGTAAAACGTGCTATTCATTGTTACAAGTGAATGGGGGTTCGTTGACTGACTGCCCCCATGAGAATTAACTAATAAAGTATTAGCTCTGTCTACTGATGTGTCCTGTATTTATTAACACTGTAGTTTAAAACAAACACTGCAGTATTCAATTCAGTAATTCAGTATGTACAGTTAAGTCAAGTCTTGGGTAATTTCTAACTCCGACCTGTTGGTGGCAGTGTTGCACTTCCAATCCTATAAAATATCCTAGCTAACAGCTTCAGAAGTCACCTAAGCAAAGATTGTCTGTTATATTGACAAGATTTAAGTGACCGCTCTAACAATGGAAATGGAAATACATATCCTCAAAGATTGAAGATAAACTTGAGGCGAGATCAGGTGGGACCATTCAGCCAATGAGAGGGCAGATACGCGTTTGAACAACAGCCATAAAGATTGATCGAATACTCATCTTTGTATTGGTGCTATTATTGTATCGGTAAATTTTCTTTTTCGTTGCCTGATTTCTTCCAACTCATTGGAATGCCCAACCAGTTGACTACTTTAAAATAGTGGAAGCCCTCAATTTCAATGTCCATGCTAAAACTGGTTATATCCATGATTTGTCCTCTATCTCTATGGCACAACTCCGATATAAAGTCTTTATTTTTTTTAATTGCTGAAATGCCACGTGCATCCACTTATATCAGTGCATTCGCATAAACCTATCCATTACGAAACTTCTATTAGATCAAATGAGCCTGAAAGTTAGCAATTACATTTTTTGTTGACCAAATACGACATGCTCTCATTGACCCACCACTGTGACCTGTATGCTCTCGTTGGCTGGTCCTCACTACATATTCGTCACCAAACCCACTGGCTCCAGGTCATCTATAAGTCTTTGCTGGGTAAAGCCCAGCCTTATCTCAGCTCACTGGTCACCATAGCAGCACCCACCCTTAGCATGCGCTCCAGCAGGTTTATTTCACTGGTCATCCCCAAAGCCAACACCTTTGGCCGCCTTTCCTTCCAGTTCTCTGCTGCCAATGACTGGAACGAATTGCAAAAATCTCTGAAGCTTGAGTCTTATATCATCATCTGCACATCTATCACTCCAGTAATAATGCTAAATTTGAATTATTTCGCCTCTATGCCCTATTTATTGCCTACCTCCCTACATCTGCACACATTGTACATATATTTTTCTATTTTTCTTTTCTAGTGTGTTATTGACTGTTTGTTTATGTGTAACTGTGTTGTTTTTGTCGCACTGCTTTGCTTTACCCTGGCCAGGTCGCAGATGTAAATGAGAACTTGTTCTCAACTGTCCTACCTGGTTAAATAAAGATTAAATAAAAATGAAATTGACCTCGATACAAAAATGTCTCACTTCCTGGGCTTATTTTCATCTTCAGAATTTACAAACAAAAATGTCTCACTTCCTGGGCTTATTTTCATCTTCAAGAGTAAAACCTCTTGCTCTCTGACCTTACGGAGTCGCCACATCCGTTTTTCAGTGGAAACGGAAGTTGGGTTGAAAAACTGTATCCGTGAAAACCAGAAACATCCGCTTTCTCCCAACCCCGCTGGAGAGGTATGACTGGGAATGCTAACTAGCTGTGAAATCACAGTTTATAAACCTTTTTATTTCTGCACTATAATACTACAATTTGGTTTTGAAGTCAAAGATCTCAGTGGAAGGGCGATCAAATATTTGAACCCTCAAAGTCCAGAATGAGACGACACACAACACATGATGAAGACCTGCGAGATGCTACCAGGAGGAAGGGAGAGAAGGTAAACAATCATTTTTGTCAGTTCTTGCACATGCATTTCCAGAAGTATTGGCAATGTGACTATTTACATTTGGTGATTTAATTTATTTGCAGGTACCTTCCTGACTGGCATACTTATGTTTACATAGCCAGCCTGCTCTGAAAATGACATTAGCTAACGTTAGCTAATCTGACGTAAACTAGCTAGTTGCTAGGAAACTGATCTGCTTCTAAAATATGTGGACTGGATTTTTTTTACATAATGTTTTTACAAGTTTAATTCAATGTATGACAACCAACTAAACTGTGTCTGATCTACCACATGCATGCACATCCACATCCAAGCATTCCTTACAAATTCTCTCAATTACCAAACTTCAGGTTTTATTTTGAAGATGCATATATTTTGCAAGTTAGGAAAATAGTGTGGTTTGCCAAAGTGGATTCTTCTCTTCCATGCGCTGGCAGTCGAAATACAGAACAGAGAACTGAGTGTAGTATTGAGTTTTCTCCATGTATTTTTTTTCTGACACAACGCTCAGCTAACTCTCACTTACTATTTACTACATCTACAAACCCCAGTTTAGTATTGTTTTTTATTAGGCACCCCCGTTAGCTGTTGTCAAGGCAGCAGTTACTCTTCTTGGGGAACAGAGAAATAAATAAAACATCACATCATGCAGAACATTGCATCATACAAATCCACATTCCCACCACTGCATCACAATTGTACATACAAATTTACATTGCTCCATTACTATATTACATTTTGGGAGAGAGTTCCATGTAGTCATGGCTCTATAGAGTACTGTGCGTTTCTTAGCCTCTGTTCTGGACCTGGGGACTGTGAAGAGAACCCTGGTAGCATACTATAATGGCTTGTGGGGTATGTATGGGTGTCTGAGCTGTGTGTTAACTTATTGAACAGAGTTTGGTACTTTCAATACCACCGGTGTGGCACAGTTTCTTTGACCCCCAAAAAAAATTAACCGATGGCTGTCCATGGTGCTGAAATTGCGAGGGCATCTATAGCTTTGCTTTGGCTATTGAATAAATGTTTATTGGTAGGCCTATTTGGTAGTCATTTTCTCATGTTAAGCCTAACATTTCACAAAGCTCTACATGTCGCAATGCTGCCATTTTTAGACTGCTGACTGGTGGCAATAATGTAACTAAAGTTGGAAATTCAAACGTTGTAGATTGTAAAATAATGTTTTTATGCAACAGCATACTAATCAGCTACCAATGGATTTTTTATAATATCCAACTGTCTTGTTTATTTTACCTTTAACTAGGCAAGTCAGTTAAGAACAAATTCGTATTTACAATGACGGCCTAGGAACAGTAGGTTAACTGCCTTGTTCAGGGGCAGAATGACAGATTTTTATCTTGTTAGCTCGGGGATTCGATCTTGCAACCTTTCGGGTTACTAGTCCAACGCTCTAACCACTAGGCTACCTGCCGCCAACTGTCCTGCATAGGCTACCTGAACCTGCATGACATGAGCCGTCCTCGTGCTCTCTCCTAGCTTGGATAGAAAGTGGTTGTGAGTAAAACCAGTCTATCAATGCCAAATAATACTGTCAGTCCACCCTCCAAGCACTAGTTTACTAGGGATTGTTTAAATTATTCAGTAGCAATGTACTGTATTTAGCTGCTATTTATCTACACATCAAATAGCCTAACAAGTTCTCCCGAGTGGCGCAGCGGTCTAAGGCACTGCATCTCAGTGCTAGAGGCGTCACTACAGACCCTGGTTTGATCTCGGGCTGTATCACGATCGGCAGTGATCTGGAGTCCCATAGGGTGGCGCACAATTGGCCCAGCGTTGTCCAGGTTAGGGGAGGGTTTGGCCGGGGTAGGCCGTCATTCTAAATAAGAATTTGTTCTTAACTGACTTGCCTAGTTAAATAAAATAAAAAAACAGGAAAAAAGTACTTGGCTTGAGGGTAAAATCAGCCAATATTTATTGTTGAACTCAGCAGGTTTTGTCTAATAGCCTACACAAATGGGCTGCAATATTCAAGGTAAATTAAATGAATCTAATGAAATCTAATTGTCTGTCCAGTATCCAGACGACCTGTCCCTAGAGCTTCCTATATGTTAATTTCTTTCCGTAACGTGTTGAAGCCGGCAATTAAGGAGAATGAGAGGCTCAATTAAAGATGTTACAGATCTGCTGTATTTGAAGCACAACTCACTTCTGACCAGTTTCCCGGGTGTTGCTATGGCAATCAAGCTGTTTTTACAATCCTGTAACAGCCGCTTCTGCGGAGAGATCGTTTGCTAAACTAAAACTCATGAAGAAGTAACTTCGAAGCATTAGGTTCTCGGTGTGATATGAACATTTGAACACCTGACGAAGCTCCACTCATTGCACTGGCGCCGTTGTAGCCTTGTCCACGGCGTTTGTTTCACGGATATCCCCTCAGTCAGTGAAATGTATTCATTATTTACCCCCTCAAGGCCTGAGGCACTTCTTCATTCACATTCCTGAAGCCCAAGAAACAAACACTTAGCTTACCTATGGAAATTAAAATGTTAATATTACTTTTGAGGGTTACTGTCAAAATGATTGATTCAATTAATGAAAATAGACGGACTACTTTGAGCCAGGAGAGACTGACATACATGTTGTGGATGTTAGCCCTCCGTGTACATTTAAGGGCCAGACATGCTACTCTGTTCTGGGCCTATGTCCTTCTTTGCAGCACTTGACCATAGAACTGGTATGAATCGAGTATGAATCGTGTCAACCTTCATCCATTTTTAAGGTATAAAGCAAGCAACTGTCTTAGTGGATGGTTATCCATTGATATTCTCTCATGTCTCCTGTTAGGTCCCTGAGGATAAACACGAATCCACCATTTACTCACTCAGGACACAGGAGCAGGACACAGCAGCCACAGGCTTCCAGCGCTTCCTCAATGTCCTCAACAAAGGGGTGGACATCAACAAGCTCTCAAAGATTGTCAACAACGTGAATGAGTTACCCCCTATGCAGGAGGGCCATCCCAAGACTACCTACAGGTGTGAGTATAAGGGGGCCCCAGCTCAGAGCTCTCAGGATTGCTTGGGGCCCCACAGTAGAGCTCTGCCACAGGACCACAGTCCCTCACACATTCGTGGAGAAAGGAGGCCGGGTCTCCCACACGGCCAGCTCCAGAGCCTGCTGGAGTCCATCGGGCTAGACCTGGGGGTGGAGGAGTTGGGCCGACTGACAGACCGGACCAAGGAGAGGCTGTACGGGATGAAGAGAGACCAGGAGAGAAGTCCCTTGACGTCAGACAGGCACTCTAGTACTAGAGACTGGGACAGAGAACGAGACGAGCACACGGAGAGGGACAGATCTGAGAGAAACGGAGAAAGAGACCGAGACAGAGACTGGGCCAGTTCTGAGAAAGACCGAGAGAGAGACGGGGACAAATCTGAGAGAGATAGGGACAGGCGCTCTAATACCAAGGACCGGGACAGACACTCTGGTACCAGGGACAGGGACAGGCGCTCTAGTACCAGGGACAGCGAGAGAGATAGGCACTCTGATACCAGGGACAGCGAAAGGGACAGGCATTCTGGTACCAGGGACAGGCGCTTAGTACCAGGGACAGAGATGAGGACAGGCGCTCTAGTACCAGGGACAGAGACGAGGACAGGCGCTCTAGTACCAGGGACAGAGACGAGGACAGGCGCTCTAGTGCCAGGGACAGAGACGAGGACAGGCGCTCTAGTGCCAGGGACAGAGACGAGGACAGGCGCTCTAGTGCCAGGGACAGAGACGAGGACAGGCGCTCTAGTACCAGGGACAGAGACGAGGACAGGCGCTCTAGTACCAGGGACAGAGA
Source organism: Brachymystax lenok tsinlingensis (assembly GCA_030435695.1). Lineage (NCBI taxonomy): Eukaryota > Metazoa > Chordata > Actinopteri > Salmoniformes > Salmonidae > Brachymystax > Brachymystax lenok. The sequence continues at coordinate 7,139,814 of CM059812.1, read as the reverse complement.
CGAGGACAGGCGCTCTAGTACCAGGGACAGAGACGAGGACAGGCGCTCTAGTACCAGGGACAGGCCCTCTAGTACCAGGGACAGGGACAGGCGCTCTAGTAACAGGGACAGGCGCTCTAGTAACAGGGACAGGGACAGGCGCTCTAGTAACAGGGACAGGGACAGGCGCTCTAGTAGCAGGGACAGAGACAGGGACAGGCGCTCTAGTAGCAGGGACAGGGACAGGCGCTCTAGTACCAGGGACAGGGACAGGCGCTCTAGTACCAGGGACAGGGACAGGCGCTTTAGAAGCAGGGACAGGCGCTCTAGTAGCAGGGACAGGCGCTCTAGTAGCAGGGACAGGCGCTCTAGTAGCAGGGACAGGCGCTCTAGTAGCAGGGACAGAGACAGGGACAGGCGCTATAGTAGCAGGGACTGGAGCAGAGATGGCGACTGGGATAAAGATTGGTATAGGGACAAGTCCAAGGAAAGCTCTGCTGAGCCCAACACATACTCCAAGGACCCTGTATATCCTTTTTCTCACCCTCCTAATGCTTCTATGATGGCAACCTTCTCCACTACCCAGTTCTCTCTGTATACCAGCAGCCCCTACGCCAATGCCTTCCCTCCAGGTTGGGGTTATCCCCCTGGCACCATGCCCCCTGGCACCATGCCCCCTGGCCTAATGCCCCCTGGTATTAGGCCCCCTTTTAACATGCCCCCTGGTACCATGCCTCCCTTCCCATACCCCCCGCCTGGGTATCCACCGTACCTCAGCGCCCCACCACATTACTCTAATAGCACAGCAGCCTTAAGCCAGTCATACACATACACCCAGGCTGCTAGCAACCTCCAGCACTCATCTACTCGGCCTGCCAGTAACCACCAGTTAACATATATCCCACACCCATACAACCAGCCCACTTGCGCCCTCCAGCAGCTAAACACCAAGTCCACTGGCAACCTGCTCCAGCTCATGAACCTTCAACTCCCAAACAGCAAGCCTGCTAGCACCCGCCAGCTTACATACATCCAGCCAGCTAGCAACCCCCAGGTCAAATCTACCCAGCCTGGTGGGACCCGCCAGCTTACATGCATCCAGCCCGCTAGCAACCCCCAGGTCACATCTACCAAGCCCGCTAGCACCCGCCAGCTGACGTATATCCAGCCTGCTAGCAACCCACAGGTCACATCGACCCAGCCCGATAGCGAACTCGAGTTCACAAGCACGGCTGTACTGACGCCAGCACTGAAAGTGTTGACCCCAGGCCCCATCTCCTTGAGCAAGGCCCAACAACTGAAGGAGCCGTCATCCCCCCGCTGTCTGCATTACGTTAAGACGCTGGTGCCCAAGGGCGGCAACCGCCGCATGAGACGGCCAAGAGTCACGAGAAAGAGCCGGGCGTTTGAAGAAAGGTGTAATAAATACAGGAAAGAGGTTCTGAGAAAGAGGAGAATATATCGAGACCTCCAAGGGAAGAGAGATGGACTGATTGCAAGAGCTGCAGCGAAAGTGGCCGCTCAGATGGCTGCAAAGTATCCCAGGGTCCTCTCTGAGGCGGAGGCAGAGAGCGATGTTGAAGGGGAGAAAAAAACAATGCCTGAAGAAGCGATTAAGGGGAAACTAAAGGAAAAGGTTTGTGTAATTACCGCTGGAAGTACAGTATTATCTTTGGTGTGAAAGACCTCTGCTTACTTCTATGCTGTTCTCACTTTGTCATTATTGCTCGTCTTTACTAACGATATTACTCACCATTCAGTCATATTTTTATTGACATGTGAGTGTTGACCCTTTCTCAGCTTGAAGAGTTCAACCTGAAGATGAAGCGGAAATCGACGCAACAAACACCACCGTAAACTCAAAGGCAGTTTGTTGTAAGAAAAAGCAGTAGAAATAGTCCATCTATTTCATCAAAGAATGCGTATTCTGGCGTGTTCACTCCACTTTGGTGAAATTTGGAAAGTTGAGTTGTTTCTTAATTTAATGACCCTGGAATATTTGATTTGGGTCAGTTTTTCTTCTCTTATCAAATCAAGAAAGCATGATTGTTTTTCTATCATAGCGAGTCATTCGTCTTAGCTCTTCCTCTTTTCTGCAGATCTTCACTTGGCATCATGATCTCATCTCCCACTAGAATAGAACCTACTGCTGACCCATCCAGACCCTATGGACATCAGTTGGCGTATATTGTTACCTATCAACCATTTATAGATTTGTAATCTTTGAGCCACATCCTTTAAGGCTACATATTGAATATTTTTTTTTCAGTGTATGTTCAGATTGGAATTATCTGTAGCAGCATGGGTACAGTCAGGGGCTTTTCTTGACAACATGATCTGACTAGCAAAAATGATTCCCTATATAGGCTTTTAGATTTAATTAGGGCCTGGACATTTTCCTAGGCTGGTCGTTTGGTCAGGAAAAACTCTTAAACCATTTCTGTGGATCCTCTTTCACTGTGTATATATACAAATAAAGAGTTATTTTATTTATTTTTCTCAAAAAGTAACTTCAATATGGAAGTCATGCTGATGCTCTAAACTATGCTTCACACTCCGTCCTGTTGGTGGCAGTATTGGAATTTTAATCACAAGAAGGTGAAAGGAATATCTAAAGAAGCAGGTACAGGAGAAAATAAAATACTTTTTGTCTTTGGATAGCAAGATCGTTGCTTTTGTACTAGCTAATATATACATTTTTATGAAATTGTATATCAAGTCAAGCACTCTGTAAGTCTTTGGTAGAGTGCGTAGAACTTGTTTGACGCCTCAAAATCCAAAATGACACGGCGAACATAATGAGATGGTTCCCTCTTTAAGGCCTAAGACAAGACAGCGGGTGAGGTTGCAGACAAGAGGTAAACAATCGTTTTATAGTTACTGCTTGCACATTATTTTTAAGAATGAGGTAATGTGTTTTGGTTATGACAAAAAAAAAACAGTTATTGGGCTATATGCTTCTGTCACGCTCACAGCATGTTCTGAAAATGACATAGCTACAAGCTAACGTTAGCTACCTAGCTTAGTAGCAGAAGTTCTGCTTCAGATTCATGCAGCTTTTGTATTCTGATCATAGTTAGCATTTATGGCTAGGATTTGAGGCCAGCAGTCACGTTCCTCACATGTTAGGAACGAATTTCCTCAAGTTAAAATGAAAAGGTGCCAGTCGGTCCCAAAACACACGTTTTATGGTGACTTGTTGGAGTGCTTATGACGGCGCCTACTGAATGCGCTTTCGGTAGCCTGATTGCATCCAGACTGAGGAGAAGTCCTCAATGCATTCCTGACCACGTCCTGGTGTGGTCAGCGAGATCTGAACACAATCAGCACAAAGCCACTTCTGTGCGTCTAGACCAGTCTTCTCTATGAGATCTTCATATTCTGATAGCCAGGTGCGCAACTTTGGTTTTAGAAGTGAGGGGGGACATAACATGGAGGGGGGTCTAGGGGTCCTCCCTCAATTTTTTGGGACATCTTAAACTAATTTCCTAGCATAATTTTGTCGTCACTTATTGTAAATAATAAATGTTTCCAAATGCTTCTACATGTGTGGATGCTACCATGATTATGAATAATCCTGAATGAATAGTGAATAATGATGAGTGAGAAAGTTATAGACGCACACATCATCCCCCCCCCCAAAAAAAATCTCCCCTGTTATTGTAAGAGTGAGAGGTTAGCATGTCTTTGGGGTATGATATTTGTGTGTCTAACTTTCTCTCTCATAGTTATTCATGATTCATTTAGAATTATCCGTAATCATGGTAGCATCCACATTAATGTAGAAGCTTTTAGAAACATATATTGTTATTTACAACCCCCCATGTAGCTACAATAGGCCTACCCATCAACTCAAGATGGAACTTTGTTATCGTTCACTGATTGTTATAAATGTACTGCAAAATTCACCTGAGCTCCGAAGGCTGGTCTTCCCTGGCTGTCTGACCCTGCTGGGACACCTGTCACCATCTGATCCTGCTAAGAGATGATGAGCATAGTGTTGAGTAGTGTGTACTGACTGTGCACCATGACAGGAAAGCCTGTAAAGCTTTTTATGCCGTGTCAGTGTGAAAAGTAGGGGATTAGCTAGGGAAACTGCAAGATCAATAACGTTACATTGCTATACTGACTCTAATAAACTCATTGCGCTGTAAAAAAAAACGTCTGAGTATTGGTCTTCAATCGTTTGGCCGCTGGTTTCATTTAGTGCGATTGAGGCAATAATAGCTGAAGTTAGTGAGCTAGTTAGCATTAGACAACTTTTGGCTAGCTCTAATGGTACATCAACTGGCGAAAACTAGCCAAGTTAATTTACTTCTGTTGAAACAGGACAAAACAAAGGCTACAAAACATTTCCATACACACAACAGCTGTTAAATACTGCTACCTGACAGATACTGAGATAGCTAGAGGCTAGAGCTGAACGGTCTGTGGTAACTACTAGCTAGCTACTGTAGCTAGTTAATTCACTTCAGACAGAACTTCAGTCGAGAGGGAATGAAACATTAGCTAATGTTACATGTCAGTTAGCTATACTACTAGCTCAGCACTGGGAATGAATGCTTTTTTCCCATTAAGTCAAACAGCAGTTACCTTGGATCAGTCAAATAAAGAGTAGCCAGTTTCTGCTCTGCTTGCTTTTACAACTCAAGGAAAAAGCAGCACCTGCCTCTGTTCATCTCTCCCGTGACGGTCCTATAAGCCAGCCTTTCAGAAGCTTTTCCTTCATACAGCCTGTCCGCACGCTCTGTGGTGTCAGCTGATACCACCAAAGAGCCTACCCGACCTCTCTGAGGCGTTCGCATGGTCCTAAAGCACACGGATACTGCGTTTTGTATCACAGCAATGACAAAACTGGGGGGGGGACAAAAATGCAATTTCAGAATGTCCCGCCATCCCCAGTGGAAGTTGCACCCCTGCTGAAACCATAAGTCTCATGACCTGGTGTCTACACTTACATGCAACTTCTGCTACAATATCAGAATACGAAAATCGCATTGAAAAGACTGGTCTAGACACACAAAAGTCGCTATGTGGTCTGATTGTGTTCAGATCTTGCCTGGTATGGCAATAGCACTGCCCTCAATCGCATGGCGCCAAAGAGGGTGGTGCGGACAGTCCAGTACATCACTGAGGCCGAGCTCCCTGCCATCCAGGACATCTACCGTATATACAGTACAATGACATTCTAGACGATTCTGTGCTTACAACAAGAGTTTAGGGAAGGCCCTTTCCTGTTTCAGCATGACAATGCCCCCGTGCACAAAGTGAGGTCCATACAGAAATGGTTTGTGAGACTGGTGTGGAAGAACTTGACTGGCCTGCACAGAGCCCTGACCTGAACCCCATCGAACACCTTTGGGATGAATTGGAACGTTGACTACGAACCAGGCCTAATCGCACAATATCAGTGTCCAACCTCACTAATGCGCTTGTGGCTGAATGGAAGCAAGTCCCCACAGCAATGTTCCAACATCTAGTGGAAGGTTTTCTAGCTATTCCCGGGCATTATCAGCTCATTGTTATGGATGTATCCAGATGAACGTCAATAGAAAACCGCTACTTTGCTGTTATTCTGCCTGCAGAGGTTGTGACTGTGTAGCCGTAGCAAGATGGCTAGCCAGCAGCAAGCATAGGATAAGAACGGAACATTAAGAACGAACGAGTGGGTCGCGTCTAGCAAACCAAAAGATGAGTGTGAATTTGCTTATTATGAAAATATCAGTGAAAGATATGTATTTTTACCGGTAAATGTGTGCTTTCATATTGTTTTCTTTGGCAACTGTGGTATAAGCTGGACAAACGCCTCCGTTCTGTACATTACCTTGGAAAAAGGGACTCTGCTCCACCTCGTCCCGCTGCATCATCCATTATTTCCAAGGTAATTTACAGAACGTCTGCGTTTATCCCTTACATGTACCACGGGTGTGACATTTATTTTTACTCTTCTAATTACATTGTTAACCAGTTTATAATAGCAATAAGGCAGGCACCTCTGGGCTTTGTTGTATATGGCCAATATACCACATCTAAGGGCTGTATCCAGGCACTCCGCATTGCGGAGTGTACCACAGCTCTTAGCCGTGGTACAGTGCATTCGGAAAGTATTCAGACTCCTTGACTTTTTCCACATTTTGTTACATTACAGCCTTACATGCTGACCACACCGCCCGCATGTGCGAGCGTTACAAAATAAATGTACACATACAAGTTATTCAATCATTGCACCCACAAGGTCCTTTTGATGCTGCACTCGCGTAACAGGTGGTCAGCCTGCCACGCAGTGTCCTCCTGGATTGCAATGTAATCGGCCATAATCGGCATCCACATTTTTTTGGGCACCCTTCCCCAGATCTGTGCCTCGATACAATCCTGTCTCGGAGCTCTACGGACAATTCCTTCGACCTCATGGCTTTGTTTTTGGTCAGACATGCACTGTCAACTGTGGGACCTTATACAGACAGGTGTGTGCCTCTCCAAATCATGTTCAATCAATTCAATTTACCACAGGTGGACTCCAATCAAGTTGTAGAAACATCTCAAGGATGATCAATGGAAACAAGATGCACCTGAGCTCTATGTGGATTATTTATTTATATATTTTAATACATTTTCAAAAAAATCTAAACGGTTTTCACTGTCATTATGGAATATTGTGTGTAGATTGATGAGGATTTTTTATTTATTTAATACATTTTAGAATAAGGCTGTAACGTAACAAAATGTGGAAAAAGTCAAGGGGTCTGAATACTTTGACTGCACGGTACATATGAAGCTATGATGGTACAATTTTATAAATGCCAAAAGATAATTTGGTCGTTCGACATGGTGGGATCTTTTTGTATCGGTAAAATGTATTTAGCAAGAAATGGCAGTGGAAACGCCTTTATCCGCAAATATTGATCTAATAACCATCATATTAAAATCAACTTGGAGTCACACGATGATACTGTGTGTGGTCCTGCCACTATGCAGTTTGTTAGACTACAGATGAGTTATGAAGAACTTCACAGTGTGATGAAAGTGAATGGTAGTTCTGAGAAATTAGTGCTTTTTGAGGTAGGTTTCGGTTTGATTATATAAAAAAAATATTTAAAAACATTATTTAGGTTTCGATGATTCTTAAATTAAATTCAATATGCATTATGTGGGTTGAATGCTCTAACATAGAATAAAACAATGAATTAATGGTAGTGACTGCCAATTTGTGCTTATCAGTTATTAACCATTTATTCATATTACTTTAATAAAATATTTCAGTTGTGTATATTACATTTGTTTGATTTGATGACTATTATTTAATTTCAAGTCATCATCTCATCTCTATCGAGCTGCCGTCTACACTGTCTGACAAAATCACTATTTTGTAGTTCTTCAAAGTAAATAAGGCATACTTTTATGACTGCTGAATACCAAATATCAATAATTTAGATTATGTATTTTCAGGTAGAGATACGGTGCAAAGCAATAGCTGCTCTCTATATCCCCTTGTGATGGCGAATTCTTCTGCCTCTTCTGTAAAAGAAACACAGACCGGACAAGTAGATGAACAATGAATTGTGGTCATTGTAGTTAATTGCCATGTTTTATGCGATAAACTGATGAATATTGGCCCTGTTGGAAACAATCTACCTACCACATCGCACAGTTCAGACTGGATTTGATCTCTAGATAAACTGCAATGTGTTGAGCTCACAGGAAAAAAAACAGAACAAAATGGAATTCAAATAAGTGAACCAACATTGATCAATTACTTGTTTAAAAAACAAAATATTGTAGTTTAAAATGGAAAAATAACCGACATTGAATTGCTCAGCGCTAGTGCATGGTGATCTTGATGCTCCTTTCCAATAAATATCGAAGGTCTTATTAAGTGACACGATGATCGATGCTTGACTGCCATTTGACAAATAAAGAATATTCTCGCTCTTATCCATAATAATCTCAGCATGTAGACTAGCCTACCAGCACAACCAACCTGCACTGTATCTGTGAGCTGTTGGCTAGAGCACATGCAATACCAGAGTAGGCACATTTGCTATTTTACACAACAGTTTTTGTGCCAAAACTATCGGTAGAGTTGAAAATGCGATAGAATTCAGTTCATGAAAACTTTGCGAAAAGGTACATTTTGTGTGCACTATATTCATCACGCACTGATTTCTATCACACCACAGGTGGAAAACACACCACAAGTGGGAAAATGCGCATATTTTCTTTATCCAGATTCTAGAATATTCGCATAAATCTGTCTCCAAATGGATGGAAACCTAGCTAGTCACTGCCATTATTTAAATTGTTTGTGGTGATGTCAAAATTAGGGTTGTACAATAGTCATAGCGATTTGGATAATTTCTAACCAGAGTATCAAAGCCAATAACTAATTTTAAAAACGGTGCTTTACTCACATGTCTTCTGGCCCAACCGAATCGGATTCTGGGACCAATCGGAACGGTTAGAATGTGATTGTGTTCTAGAAATTGTCAGGGAGGTACTCAGATCCAGACGGTTGTCACTAGTTACCACAACCACAAAGTCATAAACCCTTCCTATTTCTAAAATGTCTTTAAACCCAACCCTAACCTTAACCACACTGATAATCTCATGCCTAACCTTAAATTAAGACCAAACAGCTTGTTTTTGTTTCCTTGACTCTTTACGATATAGCTAATTTTGACTTTGTGGCTGTGGTAACTAGTGACAACCAATCTAGACTCATTGCAGATAAATACATTAACATCCTTGGGCATAGCATTTGGCCGGAGCAAGAAGTTTGGGTAGCCAGGCCACCTAGCACAACAGTACACAACAACATGTAGCTTACATTAAGCTCACCACTGTCTTCTTACATTTAGATTTTATGTTGCAGTGAACCTGAAGAGTCATCCCAGCTCAGGTACGCTGGAAGATAACATACCCAATGGAACCAGAGAGGCACGGTCCGCGGTGGCAGTATGGAGAAGCTAGTGGGGGTTCGGAAGAGTATGGTGCTTCCTCTGCTATTACCTACATCATGGATCCATCGTCCAGAGACTGGAGCAAAGGCTCATTGAGGGGGTAGCAGTGCTCCCTTCTCGCCAGACACAGATGGGGACGTTGATGGAGATCCTGTGCAGCCCAGTGTGGACCTGGAACTCGCTCGTAAGAAGAAGGAGCTGGAGATCATAGAGGAACAGATAGCTCGCAAGAAAGCTGTTCTTGCTACACGACAGCTTAAACACGGAGCTAAGGACATGCCTAAAACACAGACTGCATCCACAACAGCGAAGGCCATGTCTAAACAGACCAAGATGAACAATACAATATTCAAAACATACAACAATGTCGCCGACAAGTCGTCAGGCATATGCCTACCTCTTAAACGGAGGGTGCTGGACATTCTAAGAAAGCTCAGAAGAACACCCGGTAAGGTACCTACTGCGTAAGGTATGTACCTATTAGTGCTGTATTTATTAATCAGGGTTGGGGTCAATTCTGAATTTAGTTGCTAATTGGTCTTTCATTTCTATAAAATGTTGGGATTTAAATTGAATTGGGCAAACACCACAGGAAGCAGAAATTAATTCATATTAAAGGGATAGTTTTGGTCAAATTCCCCTTACTTTGAATTTAATTCAATGAAATTCAAATGGATAATTTATTCCGTACATCATTATGTTCATGTTGAGATCATGTATGGTGACCAATACTGTTTGACATGTTGTAGGCCTATAAGCTCGCCGTGATGTATACAGTTAAATAACGTGCAAGTACATTTATTTAACGTTCCGTCTTGGGGCATTCAGTCTTCGGGCGTTCAAGTTAAGTCACGCTGAAATGACTACCTGTTTTAGCGGCACGTGTCTGACGTTGAAGATATCCATAGCCAGAAGACCGTTTTTATTAAATCAGCATCCCTCACATTACCTATGCACAAGAAAGTATTAAAATCAAACATATACACTACCGTTCAAAAGTTTGGGGTCACTTAGAAATATCCTTGTTTTTGAAAGAAAATCATTTTTTTTGTCCATTTAAAATAACATCAAATTGATCAGAAATACAGTGTAGACATTGTTCATGTTGTAAATGACTATTGTAGCTGGAAACAGCTGATTTTTTTTTTTAATGGAATATCTACATTGGTGTACAGAGGCCCGTTATCAGCAACCATCACTCCTGTGTTCCAATGGCACATTGTGTTAGCTAATCCAAGTTTATCATTTTAAAAGGCTAATTGATTATTAGAAAACCCTTTTGCAATTATGTTAGCACAGCTGAAAACTGTTGTTCTGATTAAAGAAGCAATAAAACTGGCCTTCTTTAGACCAGTTGAGTATCTGGAGCATCAGCATTTGTGGGTTTGATTACAGGCTCAAAATGGCCAGAAACCGTCAGTCTATTCTTGTTCTGAGAAATGAAGGCTATTCCATGTGAGAAACTGCCAAGAAACTGAAGATCTCGTACAATGCTGTGTACTACTGTCTTCACAGGACAGCAGAAACTGTCTCTAACCAGAATAGAAAGAGGAATGGGAGGCCCCCGGGGCACAACTCTGCAAGAGGACAAGTACATTAGAGTGTCTAGTTTGAGAAACAGATGCCTCACAAGTCCTCAACTGGCAGCTTCATTAAATAGTACCCGCAAAACACCAGTCTCAACGTCAACAGTGAAGAGGCGACTCCGGGATGCTGGCCTTCTAGGCAGAGTTGCAAAGAAAAAGCCATATCTCAGACTGGCCAATAAAAAGAAAAGATTAAGATGAGCAAAATAGGAACTCTGCCTAGAAGGCCAGCATCCCGGAGTCGTCTCTTCACAGTTTAGACATTAACAATGTCTAAACTGTATTTCTGATCAATTTGATGTTATTTTAATGGACAAATCAACTTGGAGTTGTTTTTTCTTTTCAAAAACAAGAACATTTCAAAGTGACCCCAAACTTTTGAACGGTAGTGTATGTCAATGTTTACACGCACAGACTCTGTTCTACTTCCTGTCTGTTGCAGCATGGCGCTCTTATTGTCAGGATGATTAGCTAGGACAAACAGGTGTGAAACACAAACAGGTGTGCACGCAAAGCAATAACACAACATGGAATCCATGTTTAAGTTTGATTTAGAGGGGAGGGGGGGTAGCATCTATCAACTGAATTGAATTATTTCCCAATCAGAACCGTCTACGACCACGGAAATATCCTTCGACATGGGAAAAGTGTCACCAAACAGGCACAGTCTAGGGTCGGGAAAGTGCTATACTGCTAAACCCCTGGGCTAAGTATGTAGTTTTTTTTACATTTCATTTCCTAAAACATGTTATAATTACAGTGGTCTGGAGATATTTAAAGATTATTTTGTAGGTTGTCTCCCTTATACACTGAACAAAAATAAAAACGGAACATGTAAAGTGTTGGTCCATGTTTCATGAGCTGAAATAAAAGATCCCATAAATGTTCGATACGCACAAAAATCTTATTTCTCTTCAATGTTGTACACACATTTGTTTACATCCTGTTAGTAAGCATTTCCCCTTTGCCAAGAACAGGTGGCGATGGGGTTATGGTATGGGCAGGCATAAGCTACGAACAGAGAAAACAATTTCATTTTATTTATGACAATTTGAATGCACAGAGATACCGGGACGAGATCTTGAGGCCCACTGTTGTGCCATTCATCTGCCGCCATCACCTCTTGCTTCAGCATGAAAATGCACGGCCCCATGTCGTAAGGATTTGTACACAATTCCTGAAAGCTGAAAATGCCCTCATTCTTCCATGGCCTGCACACTCACCAGACATGTCAGCCATTGAGCATGTTTGGGATGCTCTGGATCAACGTGTAAGACAGCATGTTCCAGTTCCCGCCAATATCCAGGAACTTCACACAGCCGTTGAAGAGGAGTGGGAAAAACATTCCACAGACCACAATCAACAGCCTGATCAACTCTATGCGAAGCAGATGTGTCGCGCTGCATGAGGAAAATGGTGGCCACACCCGATACTGACTGGTTATCTGATTTACCTTTTTTTAAAGGCATCTGTGACCAACAGATGCATATCTGTATTCCCAGTCATGTGAAATCCATAGATAAGGGCATAATGACTGATTTCCTTATATGAACTGTTACTCTGTAAAATACTTTATATTGTTCCATGTTGTTTATATGTTTGTTAAGTATAATTCCCTTTACATGTTATTAAATATAATGATAGAAAAACATACATTTCTCGGGAAATGCATTAGATCAAACACTCCAGAATGGCAGAGAACATTTCATGACAAAAAATACAAAACAAAATACTGTTTGACATCATTGAGTTATAATCAAACTATCATTTTAAATGGTATCTGTATTCTTTAGCAAGAGGTGGCAGATGATTTTGGCAAAGTATTTGTCAATGGGTTGAGACTCATATATTCTTGTCTCAGTTGAATTTCTTTAAATTCTACCTCCTTCAAATTCTGCTTCCCGTGGGGTGTGACCAATTCAAACTTCAATGAATGTGTTGAATATAATTTTATTCCGAATTGACGTCATCCCGGTTATGAATAGATATTTCCTGATAGATCAAAAATAAGTTGATGCTTAATAGTAAATAATTACAAAAAACAATGTGCGAAAAAAATTCCAAAATTATTCAAGGCATGTGGTGGAAAAAAGTAAAACGCCTTTAATGTTTACGGCTTATGCATAGCAAGATTTTTTTTTTTAAACGCACAATCGGGATGACCACCAGATCTTTCTTGGTGTTTGGATTCTGATGTTTCTACTACATGGACTTGGCAGTAGAAAAACCTGGTTCTTATATTAACTATTACGAGTCTAAGAGGTAAATAAAAACTGACCTTGGATCACTATCCAGGGGCAACTTCCTTACACATACTAAAATGGTGTGGTCCTTTGTAGCTCAGTTGGTAGAGCATGGCGCTTGTAAAAGCGTCTGCTAAATGGCATATATTACATTAAAATGTTGTCTATTTTCCTCCAGGATACCCCTGCCAAGCTGAAGAAACAAAACAAGATGCGAGCATTGGAGCTGCTGATTAGAGCTTCCCTAGAAAATGAAGAGGTCCATCCGCTGAGACTGAGAGTGAAGGCTTTAATGAACCAACAACGCTCTCCCAACAATGAGGAGGTATGTAGCCATAACAAAACATAGAGGTCGGCAAAAGTATCATAAGAAGGAAGTCAAGAAAACCATGGCCCCCGGTGAATAAAATAGATTTCTGCGAGTGACACCCATTCCAAATAGGCAGGATATGAAGTGCCTACTTACTTGTACGCTTCATAATATTTTTTGTGTTCTTATTGGCCTATAGTTTTTTCTAAAATGTCACGGCTATATTAGTGTTCTCCCTGTCAACCACCTGATGCATCAATTGCTACTTAGCATGCGAACAGTCATTGAGACGGACTTGTAGCATAGCTAGCCAGCTAAAAGCCAATCATTGCTGAATGAGTAATTCTGAGTAAAATGCAGTTGACAAAATGCAACCAAATACATTCGTTGTGACATTCAGATGAACATAGCAAGCCCACGATAACACTAAGGTAGTGTGAAATGCACCCATAAGCGAATGCGTAAATGAAGCTACGTTTGATGGGTGGTGTTGATGAGGCAAGGGGATCAAACACATTTTGTTTGTTTTAGTGCTGAGTGATTAGTGCTTTTTTGGGTTTTGATTATACATTTTTTTTAAACATCTAAATCCATTGTGGATTATGTGGGTTGAATGCTCAGAGTAAAACAATTAATAAAAGTCCCATGATGGTAGTTTATTTTATTTTATTTTTTTATTTCACCTTTATTTAACCAGGTAGGCAAGTTGAGAACAAGTTCTCATTTACAACTGCGACCTGGCCAAGATAAAGCAAAGCAGTTCGACACACAACAACACAGAGTTACACATGGAATAAAACAAACATACAGTCAATAATACAGTAGGAAAAAAAGAAATCTATATACAAAGAGTGCAAATGAGGTAGGATAAGGAAGGTAAGACAATAAATAGGCCATGGTGGCAGAGTAATTACAATATAGCAATTTAACACTGGAATGGTAAAAGAAAACTGTGCAGTAGATGAATGTGCAATGTAGAAAAACTGGGGTGCAAAGGAACAAGATAAATAAATAAATACGGTAGGGGATGAGGTAGTTGGTTGGGCTATTTACAGAAGGGCTATAAACAGGTACAGTGGTCTGTACACTGCTCTGACAGCTGGTGCTTAAAGCTGTTGAGGGAGATAAGTGTCTCCAGTTTCAGAGATTTTTGAAGTTCGTTCCAGTCATTGGCAGCAGAGAACTGGAAGGAGAGTCGGCCAAAGGAGGAATTGGCTTTGGGGGTGACCAGTGAGATATACCTGCTGGAGCGTGTGCTACGGGTTGGTGCTGCTAAGGTGACCAGCGAGCTGAGATAAGGCGGGACTTTACCTAGCAGGGACTTGTAAATGACCAGGAGCCAGTGGATATGGCGGACGAGTGTAAAGTGAAGGCCAGCCCTACGAGAGTGTACAGGTCGCAGTGGTGGGTGGTATATGGGGCTTTGGTAACAAAGCGGATGGCACTGTGATAGACTGCATCCAGTTTGTTGAGTAGAGTATTGGAGGCTATTTTGTAAATTACATCACCGAAGTCGAGGATCGGTAGGATGGTCAGTTTTACGAGGGTATGTTTGGCAGCATGAGTGAAGGAAGCTTTGTTGCGAAATAGGAAGCCAATTCTAGATTTAATTTTTAGATTGGAGATGTTTGATGTGAGTCTGGAAAGAGAGTTTACAGTCTAACCAGACACCTAGGTATTTGTAGTTTTCCACGTAATCTAAGACAGAACCGTCCAGAGTAGTGATGCTGGAGCGGGGGGACAGATGCGGGTAGCGATCGGTTGAAGAGCATGCATTTAGTTTTACTTGCGTTTAAGAGCAGTTGTAGGCCACGGAAGGAGAGTTGTATGGCATTGAAGCTGCGTCTGGAGGGTAGTTAACACAGTGTCCAAAGAGGGCCAGAAGTATACAGAATGGTGTCGTCTGCATAGAGGTGAATCAGAGACTCACCTGCAGCAAGAGCGACATCATTGATGTATACAGAGAAAAGAGTAGGCCCAAGAATTGAACCCTGTGGCACCCCCATGGAGACTGCCAGAGGCCCGGACAACAGGCCCTCTGATTTGACACACTGAACTCTGTCGGAGAAGTAATTGGTGAACCATGCGAGGCAGTCATTTGAGAAACCAAGGCTGTTGAGTCTGCCGATAAGGATGCGGTGATTGACAGAGTCGAAAGCCTTGGCCAGATCAATGAAAACAGCTGCACAATAATGTCTCTTGTCGATGGCGGTTATGATGTCATTTAGGACCTTGAGCGTGGCTGAGGTGCACCCATGACCAGCCCTGAAACCAGATTGCATAGCGGAGAAGGTACGGTGGGATTCGAAATGGTCGGTAATTTGTTTGTTAACTTGGCTTTCAAAGACCTTAGAAAGGCAGGGAAGGATGGATATAGGCCTATAACAGTTTGGGTCAAGAGTGTCTCCCCTTTGAAGAGGGGGATGACCGCAGCTGCTTTCCAGTCTTTGGGAATCTCAGGCGTCACGAAGAGAGGTTAAACAGGCTAGTAATAGGGGTTGCAACAATTTCGGCAGATAATTTTAAAAAGAAAGGGTCCAGATTGTCTAGCCCGGCTGATTTGTAAGGGTCCAGATTTCGCAGCTCTTTTAGAACATCAGCTGACTGGATTTGGGAGAAGGAGAAGTGGGGAGGCTTTGGCGAGTTGCTGAGGGGGTGCAGGGCTGTTGACCGGGGTAGGGGTAGCCAGGTGGAAAGCATGGCCAGCCATAGAAAATGCTTATTGAAATTCTCAATTATTGTGGGTTTATCGGTGGTGACAGTATTTCCTATCCTCAGTGCAGTGGGCAGTTGGGAGGAGGTGCTCTTATTCTCCATGGACTTAACAGTGTCCCAGAACTTTTTGGAGTTTGTGTTACAGGAGGCAAATTTCTGCTTGAAAAAGCTAGCCTTGGCTTTCCTAACTGCCAGCGTATATTGGTTCCTGACTTCCCTGAAAAGTTGCATATCACGGGGCTGTTCGATGCTAATGCAGAAGCATACAGGATGTTTTTGCGCTGGTCAAGGGCAGTCAGGTCTGGAGAGAACCAAGGGCTATATCTATTCCTGGTTCTACATTTCTTGAATGGGGCATGCTTATTTAAGATGGTGAGGAAGGCACTTTTAAAGAATAACCAGGCATCCTCTACTGACGGGATGAGGTCAATATCCTTCCAGGATACCCTGGCCAGGTCAATTAGAAAGGCCTGCTCGCTGAAGTGTTTTAGGGAACGTTTAACAGTAATGAGAGGAGATCGTTTGACTGCAAACCCATTACGGATGCAGGCAATGAGGCAGTGATCACTGAGATCTTGGTTGAAAACAGCAGGGGTGTATTTGGAGGGCAAGTTAGTTAGGATTACATCTATGAGGGTTCCGTGTTTACGGCTTTGGGATTGTACCTAGTAGGTTCAAATATGATTTGTGTGAGGTTGAGGGCATCAAGCTTAGATTGTAGGATGGCCGGGGTGTTAAGCATGTCCCAATTTAGGTCACCTAGCAGCACGAACTCTGAAGATAGATGGGGGGCAATCAGTTCACATATGGTGTCCAGAGCACAGCTGGGGCAGAGGGTGGTCTATAGCAAGCGGCAACAATGAGAGACTTGTTTCTAGAAAGGCAGATTTTTAAAAGTAAAAGTTCAAATTGTTTGGGTACAGACCTGGAAAGCAAGACAGAACTCTGCAGGCTCTCTCTGCAATAGATAGCAACGCCGCCTTTGGCCGTTCTATCTTGTCTGAAGATGTTATAGTTAGGGATGGAAATTTCAGTGTTATTGGTGGTCTTCCTAAGCCAGGATTCAGACACGGCTAGGACATCCGGGTTGGCAGAGTGTGCTAGGGCAGTGAATAAAACAAACTTAGGGAGGAGGCTTCTAATGTTGACATGCATGAAACCAAGGCTTTTACGGTTGCAGAAGTCAACAAATGAGAGGGCCTGTGGAATAGTAGTGGAGCTAGGCACTGCAGGGCCTGGATTAACCTCTATATCACCAGAGGAACAGAGGAGGAGTAAGATAAGGATACGGCTAAAGGCTATAATGACTGGTCGTCTAGGACGTTCGGAACAGAGAGTAAAAATAACAGGTTTCAGGGGGTGATAAAATAGATTAAAGGCATAATGTACAGACAATGGTATGGTAGGACGTGAATACAGTGGAGGTAAACCTAGACATTGAGTGGTGATCAAAGATATATTGTCTCTAGAAAGATTTAAACCAGGTGATGTCATCGCATGTGTGGGAGGTGGAACTAAAGGGTTGGATAAGGCATATTGAGCAGGGCTAGAGGCTCTACTGTGAAATAAGGCAATAAACACTAACCAGAACAGCAATGGACAAGGCATATTTACATTGAGGAGAGGCATGCTTAGCCTAGTGAACATAAGGGTCCAGTTAGTAGTGAGGCTGGTTGGGGACAAGGCGATTCAGACAGCTAGCCGGGGGTAACAAGCTAGCAACGTCTAGCAGGCCGGCTAACAAAGACGGAGGAAGTCTGTTTATAGCCTCCTCACGCGTTTCCGTCAGTAGACCAGTTGTGATGGGGTTTCGTGTGGTGAAGGGGACCAGGCCAGTTGGCACAACTAGGTATAGTGGCACAAGACGTTAGCAGGCCGCAGTTAGCTGATGGGCGCGTCGGAGGGCCGGTTGAAATATCTCCCTCGGGCAGATAACGTCGGCAGTCCACTTGAGAAGGTCCGGTAGGGCTCCACACCGGCAGTAGAAGCGGGTCCGGATAGGAGTTGTAGCCCAGCAGCGTGCTGAAACTCCTCAGTCAGCCGGGAGAAGGGCTAGCTTCAGGCTAATTGGTGTGTTGCTATGAGACCGACGTTAGCCGATGGCACTCAGGTAGCAGCTAGCTGCAAGATCCAGTTGAAAAATGTCCAACTTGCGGTAGGGATCCGGGGATATGGAGGGAAAAATAAATAAAAATAGGTCCGGTAAGCTCAGGTTTAGTCGTGTGTTATACGAGGCGAGAGCTTTTCCGAGCTGAAGGTTAGCTGATGCCCGCTAGCAATAGTAAGCTAAATACTAACGTTAGCTAGTGAAGTTAGCTAGTTGTTATTTGACCAGATTCGGAAAAAAACAACAACAAAAAACCACAGATCCGCACCACATTGGGTGAGGCAGGTTGCAGGAGAGTGTTTTGAAGTTGGATTTTAGAGAGCACATATAAAAAGATATGTGAAGAAAGTATATAAAAATATTATAAAGACGATATTTACACAGGACAGGACGGGACAAGACAAATACACGTCTAACTGCTACGCCATCTTGACTGCCATTTACTGCTTATCACTTATTAACCATCAGTTATTCACTTTACTTTAATAAAACAATTTCAGTTGTGTATATTACATTTGTTTTATTTGATGACTATTTAATTCCAAGTCATCTCATTTCTATAGAGCGTCTGCCTATGCTGTCTTACAAAATCCCTATGTTGTATTTCTTCAAAGTAAATAAGGCATACTTTTATGACTGTTGAATACCAACTAGATTATGTATTTTCAGGAAGAGATACCTCACAAAGCAACAGCTGCTCTCTATATCACCTTGCAATTGTGCATTCTTCTCTCTTCAGTAGCAGGCATAAAAGAAATAGACCGGACAAGTAGATGCGCAATGGATTATGGTCATTGTGGTTAATTACCACATTTAATGCGCAAAACCATGTCGAATATTGGCCTGATGGAAACTACAATTTCCTACTACGTTGCACAGTTCAGGCTGGATCTTATTTATCTTGAGAGAAACTGTGCAATGTGCCCATTGAGCTCACAGAAAAAAACTGAACGAAATGGTATTCAAATAATTTAACATACGCAAAATTTTGGTTAATCGCCCAGCACTAGTTTGTTTATAGCTGAAGTGGATAGATATTCATTGATATTTCCTCATATTTCCTGTTAGGTGGTCCCTAATGATAAACAACATAATCCAACCATTCAGAGGCCAGTTCACTCACTCAGGACACAGGAGAAAGACATTGCAGCCACAGGCTTCCAGCGCTTCCTCAATGTCCTCAATGAAGGTGTGGACATTAACAAGCTCTCAAAGATCGTCAACGACGAAAATGAGGAGCTACCACAAGTTTGGCCCACTCTGCCCGAGGGCCATGTTGACTCCAGCAGTAGATCCAAGTCCTCTCCAGTTGAGGAGAAGAAGAAGGTGAGGCTTGAGGATGAGCAGCGGTACCAGCGGATGCAGACCCTTCTGGAGATTGTTGGGCTGGACTTGGGGGTTGAGGAGTTGGGTCGGCTGACAGACAGGACCAATGATAGGCTGTACGGGAAGATGGGAGACTTGAAAAGGAAGGAGTTCAAGAATGAGAAGGGAAAAGAGAAAAAGGAGAGCGAGCCCTCATTTAAACAGCTCAGTACTTCCTCATTACCATCAGACAGCGCCAGCCCTAGCCCCCTTCTAAACCAGCACTCAAACATGACCGTTGAATATAGCAGCTCTAGTAACAGGGTATGGGACATAGAGAGACACAGGGACAGATCTGAGAGGGATGGGCACAGACACTCTAGTACCAGAGACCGGGACAGAGAGGGAGACAAGGACAGAGTCAGAGAAGGGGACAGTCCTGCGAGAGAGCGGTACGGGCAAAGATGCTCTAGTACCAGAGACAAGGACAGAGTCCGAGAAAGGGACAGATCTGAGAGAAACCGAAAGGGAGACGGGCACAGACACTCTAGTACCAGAAAGAGAGACAAGGACATACCGATAGTCAGAGAAACAAACAGATCAGAAAGGAACAGAGATAAAGACGGAGACAGAGACCCAGAGAAAGACTGGGACGGAGGCCGAGAGAGAGACCGGGACAGATCTGGGAGAGACAGGGACAGATACAGATCTGAGAGAGACAAGGACATAGACAGGTGGCTGCAAAGGACCAGAGACCGAGACAAACGTTCTAGGACCAGAGACAGGGACAGCCACTCTAGTACTAGAGACTGGGACAGAGAGCGATCTGAGAGGGATAGGTATGGGGATGAGTCCACGGAAAACTCCATTGAGCTCAACTCATACTCCATGGACCCTATATACCCTGTTCCTCCTCATGCATCTATGATGGCAACCTACTCCCCCACCCAGTACTCTCAGTATATGGCATACCACAGCAGCCCCTACACCATCGCCTTCCCTCCAGGGTGGGGTTATCCTCCTGGTACCATGCCCCCTGGTACCATGCTTCCAGGTATTATGTCCCCTGGTACCATGCCTCCTGGTACCATGCTTCCTGGAATCATGCCCGCTGGTGACATGCTGCCTGGTAACAAGCTCCTCCTACCTAACCCCCCTGGGTATCCACCCTACACCAACTTCCCCCCGTATTACTCTAATTGCACCACAGCCTTAAACCAGACATACGCATACACCCAGTCTGCTAGCAACCTCCAGCTCTCATCTACCCAGCCTGCCAGCATTTCAGCAGTCTTAAGTCAGAGATGCACATACATCCAACCCGCTAGCAACCGCAAGGAAACGACACGGAAGCACGCAGAAGCCCTAGTGAAACTGTCCTGTCAGATGGCGACAAAGATGTCCCCCGCGGTAGTGACCGCTCAGATAGCGACAAATAAGTCCCCCTCTGAACCAGGGTCCAAGAACAAGAAAAGAAAGAAAAAGAAAAGGAAAAAAAAGAAAACACTGGAGGAAAAAGGAGGTATATACTACCCAGGGATATTCATAAGGGCAGAAGGGGAGGAACTGCTTGCAGACACAATTAAGAAAGTGGTTCCTCAGGTGGCTACAAATGACCCTGGGCTTCCCTCTGAACCAGGGCCCAACAAAGAACCAGATAGAGAGGAGGAAACTATGTTAGATGAGGAGAAACTGCTTGCAGATCATGTGGCGAAAGTGTCTGTAAAGGGCCCTCAGGTCCTCTTGGAACCAAAGGCTGAGAAAGACAGAGAAGGAGAGGACGACGCAATTATAGATGGCGAGAAACTGCTTGCAAACCCAGTGGAGAAAGCGGCTATAACGGGCCCTGGCTTCCTCTCTGAACCAGAGGCTGAGAAGGAGACAAGGGGAGAAACAACCAGCGGCATGAGAATTAATGGAGGAAAAATAAGGTTGGTGCTTTTCTTTTCTTTTTACATTTTCATTGTAATTGTTGGAAGTAATGTCTTTGGTATGGAAGTCAAGTTCTCCCTTGGTTATCTGAATTAACCTCATCTTAGTGAAAGCCAGGGTATGTTAACCTTTTGTCTACCTATAACTTAGCGTTCACCATTCAACCACATTTTGGCCTTGTTGTGGCAAAGCCTTTTAATGACATTGAATTTCTTAAATGTTCCTCAGCTTGAAGAGTTCAACCTGAAGATGGGTACGCCTAGCATAGCCTCAGAGGATGGGTAGCTGTTGTAAGTAAAAGCACCAGAAATACATCTGTTTCAAGAGAACATGATTGTATTCTATAGCGAGTTATTTATCTCAACTATTTCTCTATTCTGCAGATCTTCACTTGGCGTCATGATCTCATCTCCCACTAGAATAGATCCTGCTGCTGACCCATCCAGACCCTATGGACATCAGTTGGTGTATATTGTTACCTATCAACCATTTATAGATTTGTAATGACACTAACAAAGGATTTGTTAAAGTTGAGCCTTGTCCTTAAATGCTTCATATTGAAGTTATTTTCAGTGTAATTTATTGGTATTGTGGGTGTGGTATGGGTAGGGCCTAGCACATTCATATATGCTAAGTACCTTTAGCGCCTATTGACGATAGTATCTTCTGGCCAGGGGAAGTTTTTTTAAGAGCCCCGACCCTTATACTAAACGTTAACACGCATCGCTGGCGGTACGATTTTGGAACTTAACTATCTTTCATATCAGCGGGACAAAAATGCACATTTATTGGGTTAGTGTTCCCACACGGCCATATTTCCATGTTACTGTGCTTGTTTACGGAAAACAGACGGAAGACTGAGTCGACGACCTGTGCTAATTAGCGATCTGCATCTCCAAAAACCTGTGTGTAAACGGAAAATGGACGCCATAAACTCGTCGTCACTGAAAAATACTGTCGGCTGCAACTGTTAAAACCGGGTTTAGAAACTGGCCTGAATTCTGATTTGGCTGAAAGCCATGGTATATCAGACCATATACCACGGGTATATCAGCAGACCATATACCACGGGTATATCAGCAGACCATATACCACGGGTATATCAGCAGACCATATACCACGGGTATATCAGCAGACCATATACCACGGGTATATCAGCAGACCATATACCACGGGTATATCTTCAGACCATATACCACGGGTATATCAGACCATATACCATGGGTATGACTAAACATTTAGTTTTACTGCTCTAATTACTTTGGTAACCAGTTTATAATAGCAATAAGGCTCCTCTGGGGTTTGTGATGTATGGCCAATATATGTCCAGGCACTCCGTGTTGCAACGTGCGTAAGAACAGTCTTTAGCCGTGGTATATTGGCCATATACCACACCTGCTCGGGCCTTATTGCTTAAATAACTGTAGAGTAAGTGTATATTTTGCATATGAAAGTAGATGGCTTTATGTTTATAGAACCGTACCGCAATTTAGATGGGATTATTTGGCTGCCAGAGACAATTTGCCTGTTATAAACCAAATAATGGCGTGGAGTTTACTTGGTCTGGTCATGTGGTCAGGAAAAGCTCCAGGCCCTAGGCATAGTACATGTGTATCAATGCGATGAAAAGACTATTGACGGCATTATGTTTGTAAGTTCTCATGCCTGAGCTAAAAGTAAGAACTGCCCTTGTTTCATTCCCCAGTTCAGTCAGCCCTCTTATTTCTATAGATCATCTTTCACTTTGTAAATATGTAATTGAATAAAATATTATGTCTATTGTAAGTGTGTAGTGTATCATATTTCAAATGAACTTCAACGCATTGAGCTTCACATTCCTGGGCCTGAATCAAAGGCCATCCGTAAACAGACGACGAAGGACAAGGGCCTTGAAATGTTAACGAATTTTTTTTCCAAGAAGGATGTTACTCTTAAAGAGAGGGTGAATAGCATTTTGAGAAAGCGGGCATGGACCAATGAATGTCGCTCAAAGGTATGTGCTTGTTACACATGTATTTATGAATAGATGTATTTCCTGATGTTTGGATGCACTGTTCTGTTCCATTACATAGACTAAAGAGAGGCAGTAGAATAACCCCCAAGTGCAGATCTAGAATCAGTTATCCATAAACCTGTCCCATTAACTATTTAGAGGTAAAAATACTAAACTGACCTTAGATCAGTATTCAGGGACAACGTAGGCTTGATCAGCATCATACATCTTCAAATTATTTCTTAATTCTTTATTGCGTGTCTGTTACGATCCTCAGTTTCTGTGTTGTGGTTTGTGTATTTGTATGTATTTGGAATCCCCCAAGCAGCCGATTGGTCAACTCCATGGCAAATTGGAGCTGACCCCGCCAACTCGTCAGAGGACACAGCTGTCTTCAATTACCGACTCCTTCTGAAGCTGTATATAAGCCAGTGTTCCTTTGTCAGAGAAGAGAGCTGAGGGTGATAGATTCTGTTGGTTGTTTCTCAGAAAGAGCTTATTGTTATATCCTTTGTTGGTTGTTTCTCAGATAGAGCTGATGGTTATGTCCTGTATTTTGGGGTAGTGTTGCTGAAAGATAACTGGGGCATAACCCTCAGCTTTGTTTTCTCAGATAGAGCTAATGGTTAAGTCTTGTGTTAGTTTTTTTTAGGAAGTATTTTGTAACCGGTCCTGTGGAGGTATGTGTATGTCCAAAGGACTGTTTTGATTCTTGAAATTGTTTGTATTCTGTTTTTGTTCCCAGGGGGGAAGGGGAAGGCACCTTGGGAGTGCTTAGGCAAGAGGCCTGCGGGCATACATATACCCGTACTATGTCTATGCACACTGGGTAAGACCTGGGCGGACCACCCCTGTATTGTAGTTAGCGCACCAGGTGGTGCTAAGTTAGGTAAGTAGTGGGTAGGCAGGTAAGGTAGGAGAGGGGGCCTTTACTTGCTTTGGTTCGGTTCTGCCCCTTTTCCCAAAAATTACCGTGTGACGGAATAAATTCCCTGCTAACGGTAAACTTCTCTGCCTCTGTCATCCTTACCCGCACCTACAATCACATTCATCTTTCACTCCACGTTGAGTTGTAGCAGGGTGTTGCGTTCCCTCTTCCTAGAGGCGTGCGTAACAGTGTCCCTTTCAGAAAATTTCTCTTTCATCGCAAACTCATCAGCACAACTTCACCACATACATTAATACAATAGGGATGTGCTTCTTTCCCTTTCAAGAAAATTCGATATGTATCTAGATACATGGGCTCTGATATGATACTGAAACGATACGTTTTAGTTTGAAACGATTCGGTTTGGTTCGAGAGTTGTTAGATTTGGTTTGATACCCTAATTTGTTGCATAAACACATTCATTTTCCATTGTAAATTTAATTATGCTGCTGATGAAGCTCATGAGCGGGCCTCTGAGTTGGAGCTGTGTGTGTGTAAATTATACCCAGTGCCTTCAGAAAGTATTCAGACCCCTTGTCTTTTTCCACATTTTGTTACGTTAGTCTGATTCTAAAAATTATTCTCATCAATCTACACAATACCCCATAAGGACAAGCAAAAACAAGTTTAGGCATTTTTTTATCATTTTATAATAAAATAAAAACGTAATCATATTTACATACATATTCAGACCCTTTACTCAGTATGTTGTTGAAGCACCTTTGACAGCAACTACAGCCTCGAGTCTTATTGGGTATGACTCTACAAGCTTGGCACACCTGTATTTGGGGAGTTTCTCCCATTCTTCTCTGCAGATCCTCAAGCTTTGTCAGGTTGGATGGGGAGCGTTGTTGCACAGCTATTTTCAGGTCTCTCCAGAGACGTTCAAGTCCGGGCTCTGGCTGGGCCACACAAGGACATTCGTAGACTTTTCCCAAAGCCACTCCTGAGTTGTCTTGGCTGTGTGCTTAGGGTCGTTGTCCTGTTCGCCCCCAGTCTGAGGTCCGGAGTGCTCTGGAGCAGGATTTCATCAAGGCTCTCTCTGTACTTTACTCCGTTCATCTTTCCCTCGATCCTGACTAGTCTCCCAGTCCCTCCAACTGAAAAACATCCCCACAGCATGATGCTGCCACCGCCATGCTTAACCGTAGGGATGGTGTAAGGTTTCCTCCAGACGTGACGCTTGGCATTCAGGCCAAAGAGTTCAATCTTGGTTTCATCAGACCAGATAATCTTGTTTCTCATGGTCTGAGAGTTTTTGGGTGCCTTTTGGCAAACTCCAAGCGGGCTGTCATGTGCCTTTTACTGAGGAGTGGCTTCCGTCTGGCCACTCTGCCATAAAAGCCTGATTGGTGGAGTGCTGCAGAGATGGTTGTCCTTCTAGAAGGTTCTCCCATCTCCACAAAGGAACTCTGTAGCTCTGTCAGAGTGACCATCGGGTTCTTGGTCACCTCCCTGACCAAGGCACTTCTCTCCCGATTTCTCAGTCTGGCTTTGCGGCCAACTCTAGGAAAAGTCTTGGTGGTTCCAAACTTATTCCATTTAAGAATTATCGAGGGTGCTGTATTCCTGGGGACCTTCAGTGCTGCAGAAATGTTTTGTTACCCTTCCCCAGATCTGTGCTATGACACAATTCTGTCTCAGAGCTCTACAGACAATTCCTTCAACCTCAAGGCTTGGTTTTTGCTGTGCCATGCACTGTCAACTGTGGGACCTTTTATAGACCGTTGTGTGCTTTTCCAAATCATGTCCAATCAATTGAATTTACCACAGCTGGACTCCAATCAAGTTGTAGAAGCATCTCAAGGATGATCAATGGAAACAAGATGCACCTGAGCACAATTTTGAGTGTCATAGCAAAGGGTCTGAATACTTACAGTTGACGTCGGAAGTTTGCATACACCTTAGCCAAATGCATATAAACTCCGTTTTTCACAGTTACTGACATTTAATCCTAGTAAAAATCCCCTGTCTTAGGTCAGTTAGGATCACCACTTTATTTTAAGAATGTGAAATGTCAGAATAATAGTAGAAAGAATGATTTATTTCAGCTTTTATTTCTTTCATCACATTCTCATTGGGTCAGAAGTTTACATACACTCAATTAGTATTTGGTAGTGTTGCCTTTAAATGGTTTAACTTGGGTCAAACCTTTCGGGTAGCCTTCCACAAGCTTACCACAATAAGTTGGGTGAATTTTGTCCCATTCCTCTTGACAGAGCTGGTTTGTAGGACTCTTTGCTCGCACACGCTTTTTCAGTTCTGCCCCAAAATTTTCTATAGGATTGAGGTCAGGGCTTTGTGATGGCCACTCCAATACCTTGACTTTGTTGCACTTAAGCCATTTGCCACAACTTTGGAAGTATGCTTGGGGTCATTGTCCATTTTGAAGAACCATTTGCGACCAAGCTTTAACTTCCTGACTGATGTCTTGAGATGTTGCTTCAATATATCCACATAATATTCCTCCCTCATGATGCCATCTATTTTGTGAAGTGCACCAGTCCCTCCTGCAGCAAAGCACCCCCACAACATGATGCTGCCACCCCCGTGCTTCACGGTTAGGATGGTGTTCTTTGGCTTGCAAGCCTCCCCCTTTTTCCTCCAAACATAACTATGGTCATTATGGCCAAACAGTTCTATTTTTGTTTCATCAGACCAGAGGACATTTCTCCAGAAAGTACGATCTTTGTCGCCATGTGCAGTTGCAAACCGTAGTCTGGCTTTTTTATGGCGGTTTTGGAGCAGTGGCCTCTTCCTTGCTGAGCGGCCTTTCAGGTTATGTCGATATAGGTCCTTTGCTGTTGTTCTGGGATTGATTTGCACTTTTCGCACCAAAGTACGTTCATCTCTAGGAGACAGAACGCGTCTCCTTCCTGAGCGGTATGACGGCTGCGTGGTCCCATGGTGTTTATACTTGCGTACTATTGATTGTACAGATGAATGTGGTACCTTCAGGCGTTTGGAAATTGCTCCCAATGATGAAACAGACTTGTGGAAGTCTACGTTTTTCTTCTGAGTTCTTGGCTGATTTCTTTTGATTTTCCCATGTCAAGCAAAGAGGCACTGAATTTGAAGGTAGGCCTTGAAATACATCCACAGGTACACCTCC
The DNA here is from genome assembly GCA_030435695.1 of Brachymystax lenok tsinlingensis. Lineage (NCBI taxonomy): Eukaryota > Metazoa > Chordata > Actinopteri > Salmoniformes > Salmonidae > Brachymystax > Brachymystax lenok. Next base: position 7,112,647 of record CM059812.1, on the reverse strand, counting down.
AATTGACTCAAATTATGTCAATTAGCCTATCAGAAGCTTCTAAAGTCACAACATAGTTTTCTGGAATTTTCCAAACTGTTGAAAGGCACAGTCAATTTAGTGAATGTATACTTCTGACCCACTGGAATTGTGATACAGTGAATTACAAGTTAAATAATCTGTCTGTTAACAATTGTTGGAAAAATGACTTGTGTCATGCACAAAGTAGATGTCCTAACCAACTTGCCAAAACTATAGTTTGTTAACAAGAAATTTGTGGAGTGGTTGAAAAACAAGTTTTAATGACTCCAACCTAAGTGTACGTAAACTTCTGACTTCAACTGTATGTAAATAAGGTATTTCAGATTTTTATGGGGTATTGTGTGTAGATTGCTGAGGATATTTTTTTTTAATCCATTTTAGAATAAGGCTGTAACGTAACAAAGTTTGGAGAAAGTCAAGGGGTCTGAATACTCTCCGAAGGTACTGTATGTCTATGGTGTGAACAATGTAGGCATCTGATCTGACCATAAGGGAGACTAGGCATCTGATCTGGCCATAAGGGAGACTAGGCATCTGATCTGGCCATAAGGGAGACTAGGCATCTGATCTGGCCATAAGGGAGACTAGGCATCTGCCACCCCCCTGGCAGATTATGGGGGACAATGGTTTTTGGTTCTGAAATCACCATTACCCACTAATTATCTTATTTTTGCAGATGAAGTGTTAGGGCTAGTAATGTATCAATAGTTATCATTTATAAATTATCTATGACATAGCCAATGAATATATAGCACATCTTTGGATTTCACCCCATCTCAAAATTGAATGGCTTCAAAATCAAATGTTTTTCCTTTTGGTCAGAATTGTTTGTTTAATTCTCTGATACTGGTGGTACTAGTACTTTCAATATTTTCCTCAATTTACTCCAGGAGGCTGCTGACCAGCAGGTCCCTCCCAAGGTTGTTCTCCATCCGCCCAAAGTGGTCAAAAGCTTTGTGGAACGGATGAACGAATCCATCCTGCGCAAAGACAGCATAGTGAAGGACAACCTTACCCGGGACGTACATGAAGAGGAGTATCCTCTGAAACTCAAAGTGGAGGCTTTATTGGAGCAGCGACGCAATCCCACGGTGAATAAGGAGGTATGTACTATGTAGCATATCTGGGATCAATTGTGTTTTGAGAGTCACCTCACTCTTAAGGAAGCGGACCAGCAGACACATTTAAAATGTATATAGCTGTTGCTGGGGTGGGTTATGTGTTGATGTTTCATCATGTTTGGTCCCTTATCCCATTGTTCAGGACAAAGCAGCCAAGGGCTTCCAGTACTTCCTCAATGTCCTCAACAAAGGGGTGGACATCGACAGGCTCTCAAAGATTGTCAACAATTTCAAGGAATTACCCTCTGTGGGAGAGGAGCTGCCACAAGGTCAGTCGCCTCCACTTGATGGCCAGCCCGAGACCACTCAGCCCGAGACCACCACTCCCTCTCGCAAAAAGCACTCCCGGTTTGATGAGCTCCCGCTAGGTTGGCTCAATACACTCTGGGGTCAGCCCGCTCTACTCGGGGTTCAGCCCAATCCGCTTGGGGGTCTGTTGCGTAAAGTGGTCCCAGCAGGTAGCGTTCTGCCACTGGACCACAGTCTCTTACAAAGTGGAGAAGGAGAGATTGGGCAACATGGCCTTAGCTTGGGCTTCATCCAGGCTAAGGATAGCCTAAAAAACCAAAAGCCCCAGTCTCCACAGGTGGAGGAGAAGAGGAAAGGGAGGCATAAGTCCATGTCTCCACCTGTTGAGGAGAAGAGGAAAGGGAGGCATAAGTCCATGTCTCCACCTGTTGAGGAGAAGAGGAAAGGGAGGCATAAGTCCATGTCTCCACCTGTGGAGGAGAAGAGGAAAGGGAGGCATAAGTCCATGTCTCCACCTGTTGAGGAGAAGAGGAAAGGGAGGCATAAGTCCATGTCTCCACCTGTGGAGGAGAAGAGGAAAATGAGGCCTGAAGATGAGCAGAAGTACGGACAGGGGGTGGAGGAGTTGGGCCGACTGAACGACAGGACCCAAGAGAGACTGTATCGGAAGAAGAGAGACCAGGAGAAGGGGGAAAGAAAGAAAGCGTGTGAGAGGTTGAGAAAGAGAAAGAGAGCAAGAAGGATAAAGAGGAGAGCAAGAAGGAGAAAGATCAGAGCGAGAAAGATAAACAGAAATAGGAAGAGGAGAGCGAGAAAGGGAAAGATAAAGAGGAGAGAGCATGCTCCAGCAAATTGTTATCAGATAGCTCCAACTCCAGCCCCCCTTGCCATCGGTGGACCGCAGAATACAAACGCTCTAGCACCAGAGACCAGGATAGAGAGAGAGACTTGGGCAGATCTGAGAGAAACAGAGAGAGAGACAGATGCTCTAGCACCAGAGACCTGGACAGAGAGAGAGACTGGGGCAGATCTGAGAGAAATGGAGAGAGAGAGAGAGACAGACTCTCTAGTACCAGACACCTGGATAGATATAGATGGTGGGAGACAGACAGAAAAATACGCTGTAGTACTAAAGACGGGGATAGAGAGTGGGACAGGAGCAGATCTGAGAGAGACAGAAACAGACTATCTAGTACCAGAGACGGATCAGAGAAAGATGGTGATAGAGACAGATCTGAGAGAGACAAGGACAGAGAGAGATGGAGGGAGCGAGGCAAAGACTGGGATGGGGACAAAGAAAGCTTCATGGGGCTTGACCCATACTCCAACGAGCCTACACACCCTCATGCATCTTTGATGGCAACCTACTCAGTACAGTACTCTAAGTACATGGCATACCACAGCAGCCACTACGCCAGCACCTTCCCTCCAGGGTGTGGCTTTCCCCCTGGTACCGTGCCCCCTGCTACAATGCCCCATGGTAACATGCCCCTCCTCCCTAACCCCCTTGGGTATCCACTCTACCCCAACTGCCAACCTTATTACTATAATGGCACTTCAGAAACGTTTTTCCAGGCATACACACAGGCCACTGGCAACCCCCAGTTCACAGACATGGATGTACAAGTGCAGGATCCAGACCCATCCCTGAGCATCCCTGAACAGGACATAGAGACTGTGTGGCCCAGACTTGTCGATCCCAGCATAAACCAAGACTCAAAACCTGTCGGACTAAACCAGTTGAGTATAAACAATTTTCATCATAGGTACACTTCAACTATGACAGACAAAATGAGGAAAGAAAATCCAGAAAATCACATTGTAGGATTTTTTATGAATTTATTTGCAAATTATGGTGGAAAATAAGTATTTGGTCACATACAAACAAGCAAGATTTCTGTCTCTCACAGACCTGTAACTTCTTCTTTAAGAGGCTCCTCTGTCCTCCACTCGTTACCTGTATTAATGGCACCTGTTTGAACTTGTTATCAGTATAAAGACACCTGTCCACAACCTCAAACAGTCACACTCCAAACTCCACTATGGCCAAGACCAAAGAGCTGTCAAAGGACACCAGAAACAAAATTGTAGACCTGCACCAGGTTGGGAAGACTGAATCTGCAATAGGTAAGCAGCTTGGTTTGAAGAAATCAACTGTGGGAGCAATTATTAGGAAATGGAAGACATACAAGACCACTGATAATCTTCCTCGATCTGGGGCTCCACGCAAGATCTCACCCCGTGGGGTCAAAATGATCACAAGAACGGTGAGCAAAAATCCCAGAACCACACGGGGACCTAGTGAATGACCTGCAGAGAGCTGGGACCAAAGTAACAAAGCCTACCATCAGTAACACACTACGCCGCCAGGGACTCAAATCCTGCAGTGCCAGACGTGTCCCCCTGCTTAAGCCAGTACATGTTCAGGCCCGTCTGAAGTTTGCTAGAGAGCATTTGGATGATCCAGATGAGGATTGGGAGAATGTCATATGGTCAGATGAAACCAAAATATAACTTTTTGGTAAAAACTCAACTCGTCGTGTTTGGAGGACAAAGAATGCTGAGTTGCATCCAAAGAACACCATACCTACTGTGAAGCATGGGGGTGGAAACATCATGCTTTGGGGCTGTTTTTCTGCAAAGGGACCAGGACGACTGATCCGTGTAAAGGAAAAAGAATGAATGGGGCCATGTATCGTGAGATTTTGAGTGAAAACCTCCTTCCATCAGCAAGGGCATTGAAGATGAAACGTGGCTGGGTCTTTCAGCATGACAATGATCCCAAACACACCGCCCGGGCAACGAAGGAGTGGCTTCGTAAGAAGCATTTCAAGGTCCTGGAGTGGCCTAGCCAGTCTCCAGATCTCAACCCCATAGAAAATCTTTGGAGGGAGTTGAAAGTCCGTGTTGCCCTGCGACAGCCCCAAAACATCACTGCTTGAGGAGATCTGCATGGAGGAATGGGCCAAAATACCAGCAACAGTGTGTGAAAACCTTGTGAAGACTTACAGAAAACGTTTGACCTCTGTCATTGCCAACAAAGGGTATATAACAAAGTATTGAGAGAAACTTTTGTTATTGACCAAATACTTATTTTCCACCATAATTTGCAAATAAATAAATAAAAAATCCTACAATGTGATTTTCTGGATTTCTTTTTCTCATTTCGTCTGTCATAGTTGAAGTGTACCTATGATGAAAATTACAGGCCTCTCTCATCTTTTTAAGTTGGAGAACTTGCACAATTGGTGGCTGACTAAATACCTTTTTGCCCCACTGTAGATGACAAGGCGGAAACTGCATTTGGCGGAAGCAGTTGCAAAAGGCCTTGACGTCCCCTCTGAACCAGAGCCCAAGACAGAGCCAGAAGCAGAGGACAAATCATTGAAAAGAATGGCAGAGACTGTTTGCAGACGCTGTGGGAAATGTGGCTGCAACGGACCTATTTGCCCTCTCTGAACCAGAGGCTGAGGAAAAGCCTGACTGGGAGACCAAGCAGAAAAGGACAGACATAAAGATAAAGGCGAAATTAAAGAAAAAGGTTTGTGACATTTAGTGTTCGAGACTACATTTGCTCTAAAGAATCAAAGTACTGTCTTTGCTATGAAGGTACTTCACTAACTTGTGATGTCCTCTATTGGCTGTGAAGAATGCATGTCTGCATCTATTATAAATGTTATACATTTCTTCCCCAGAGAGTGGCAGAAACACCAAAACCTTGATATATGTCCCTCTTGATTTCTACTAATTAAATAGTGGGGATTTAATATATCAGTATAACAAAGCCTTTTTAAAGACAATAATTCTGCTGTTTTTTCCTAGCTTGGCGAGTTCAACCTGAAGATGAAGCAGAAATCAACACATTTAAAAGAAGCCCCAACAGAAGCCCCAATATAACCTGAAAGGGTGGCTGTTGTAGGTAAAACAGCTTGAAATACAACATCTGTTTCATTTCAATGAATGTGTGTTCATATCACACCTTAAAAAGTAAGATGTCACTAATAATACCCATAGTCTTTTATTTGTGACACTTATGCAATGATACACTTGTCAAATCATTCATCTCAAGTCTTCTTCTTTTCTGCTGATCTTCACAGTGCGTCATGAGCCCACCTCCCCCTCGAACCTGCTGCTGTTCCATCCAGACCCTGTGGACATCCGTTGGCTAACATTCTCCTGATCTAATATACGCTCACTGGCCAGTTTATTAGGTACCGGGTCGGACCCTCCTTTTCCTCCAGAACAGCCAGAATGTTTCAGGGCATTCTACAAGTTGTCTGAAACGTTCCACAGGGCTGTTGGTTCATGCTGACGCGATGGCATCACGCAGTTGCTGAAGATTGGACGGCGATACATTCATGCTGCGAACAGCCCATTCCATCTCATCCCAAAGATGCTGTGTTGGGTTGAGGTCTGAGGACTGCAGGCCACTCAAGCAAACTGAACTTGCTGTCATGCTCCAGGCAATGTTTTTCCACTCCTCGATTGTCTAGTGTTGGTGTTCACGTGCCCACTGGAGCCGCTGCTTCTTGTTTTTAGCTGATAGGAGTGGAACCCAGTTGTGGTCGTCTGCTGCAATAGCCCATCCGTGACAAGGATCGACAAGTTGTGCGTTCCGAGATGCTGTTTGGCACACCACTGCTGTACTGCGCCATTATGTGTCTGTCTGTGGCCTGCCTGTTAGCTTCCACGATTCTTGCCGTTCTCATTCGAACTCTCTCATCAACAAGCTGTTTTCGCCCACAGGACTGCCGCAGAATGGATGTGTTTTGTTTGTCGCACCGTTCTCAGTAAACCCTAGACACTGTTGTGCGTGAAAAGCCCAGGAAGGCGGCTGTTTCTGAGATACAGGAGCGTCTGGCACCGACGATCATAACATCCTTAAAGTCGCTTAGGTCACTCGTTTTTACCATTCTAACGTTCAACCGAACAGTAACTGAATGCCTTGATCCCTGTCTGCCAGCTTTATATAGCAAGTCACGTGACTCACTTTCAGTAAGAGCGATCCATTTTCGTAAATGGGGTGGCGTACCAAATAAACTGTCCGATGAGTAGTTTTTGGGGGTATCTGTACTTTACTTTACATTTATTTCACTACATTCCTAATGAAAATGAATGCACTTTTTACTCAATACATTTTCCCTGACACCCAAAGGTACTCGTTACATTTTGAATACCTAGCAGGACAGGAAAATGGTCTAATTCACACACTTATCAAGAGAACATCCCTGGTCATCTCTACTGCCTCTGATCTGGTGGACTCACTAAAAACGTGCTTCATTTGTACATTATGCCTGAGTGTTGGAGTGTGCCCCTGGCTATCCGTAAATTAAGAAAACACATTGTGCCGTCTGGTTTGCTTAATATAAGGAATTTGAATTTTTACTTTTGATACTTAAGTATATTTTAGCAATTACATTTACTTTTGATACTTATGTATATTTAAAACCAAATACTTTGACTTTTTACTCAAGTAGTATTTTACTGGGTGACTTTTACTTGAGTCATTTTCTATTAAGGTATCTTTACTCAAGTATGACAATTTGGTAGTTTTTCCACCAGATTGCATTCTACCATCTGGAATGTCATTGCATTCTACCACCAGAATATTTCTAGATTTGTACACTGAACAAAAGTGCTGAAGAAAAAAAAATCCCAGAAATGTTCCACATGCACAAAAAGCTTATTTAGCTCAAATTTTGTGCACACATTTGTTTACATCCTTGTTAGTGAGCTTTTCTCCTTTGCCAAGATAATCCATCCACCTGACAGTTGTGTCATACAAAGAAGCTGATTAAACAGAATGATCATTACAAAGGTGCACCTTGTGCAGAGGACAATAAAAGGCCACTTTAAAATGTACTGTTTTGTCACACAACACAATGCCACAGATGTCTGAAATTTTGAGGGAGTGTGCAGTTGGCATGCTGACTGCAGGAATGTCCACCAGAGCTGTTGCCAGAGAATTTAGCAGGACGTCCAACCGGCCTCACAACCGCAGACCACGTGGGGGGTGCTGTGGAGCATTTCTGTCTGTAATAAAGCCCTTTTGTGGGGAAAAAATATTTCTGATTGCCTGGCTGTGGGTGGGCCTGGCTGCCAAGTGGGTAGGCCTATGCCCTCCAAGGCCCACCCATGGCTACACCCCTGTCCAGTCATGTGAAATCCATAAGTTAGGGCCTAATTAATTTATTTCAATTGACTTATTTCTTTATATGAACTCTAACTCTGTAAAAACTTAGAAATTGTTGCATGTTGCTATTACATTTTTGTTCAGTATAATAATACTACCCTAGGATTTGTCTTCTGGCTGTATCTTCTGAGGATTCATATTTAAGCTTTTTTCAGTGTACTGTATGTTCAGATTGCTTTTATGTTATTATGGCATGGGCAGTACCAGGAGTTTTTTTTTGTTAAAAAAGCCAGGAAACTGTCTTGACTATTTTCAATTCCGAGCTTCTATTTCTATAGAACCTGTCCTGTTTCACTTTGTATATATTTAACTGAATAAACACATTTCTTTGTATCTCAGGACTAAGTGTGGAGTAATGTATAATTTCTACCTAATGGGGCTAATATTTTTTTGATCATGAATTAAGTTATGGCGAGACATAAAACACATTTGAACTTAATAGAAGATAATGTGTGGCAGTCATCTTTGTAAGTTCATGTACAGTATATTTGTATAGTTAGTTTATAGTTTGAACTTCAGATTTGTGTGCATTCTGTGTTCCCCTGTTTTCAGGAAGAGATGCAGTCTGAAGCACATGGCATTCTCAGATTTTCCACAACTCAAGAAGACAAATACAAGATTGTACTGTTGTACATGTTTTTTTGCAGATTTAAAAAAATAAATCCAAATATACAGCACTTGTTCTGTTAAACAAAACCAAGTAAAACACACCAAATAAATTACACAAATAGCCAAGTCGCATCTCCACCAGTCATTTGGAGTGACGTATCCCATATTACTTGGTGAATAGGAGAGCTGTGTGTGTGTGCGAGTGTGCATGCATACATGAGTGTGTGTTGTGTGCATATATATGCGAGTGTGTGTGTGTATGTCTATAACCCTTTTAAAGCTCATCCCTCTCCTCTCCTTCACAGAGGCAGGCTTCCCTCTGGCTGTTCATGTAGGGCCTGCAGCCCAGAGTCCAGACTGTGTTGAACAGGGTGTCTGCTACCGTCTCACAGGCTAGAAGGTAAAGAGGGACATGGGGATGAGAAAGGGAGTTGAGGAATCAAGGGCTTGACGGCTTATACACTTTTCAGACTGTGGTAATTTCCATGTACACTGCATCAGGTTGACTGACCTTCGACCTTTGACATGAAGCCCAGGCTCTTCTTGATGTCTGAGCAGATGCTGTGGAGACACCAGCGGAACTTGGAGTCGCAGCGGTACTTGTTGGAGCCGCAGGTGTCGTAACACATATCCAGCTGGTTGCAGCACTTAGTCATGGCAGGGATACCCAGATCAACCTTGATGGAACAGGACAAGGGTAGTGAGTGAGTGAGTGTGTGTGTGTGTGTGTGTGTGGGCGTTATACACTGAGTGTACAAAACATTAAGAGCACCTTCCTAATATTGAGTTGCACCACCTTTTGCCCTCAAAACAGACTCCATTTGTCGGGCATGGGCTCCACAAGGTGTCGAAAGTGTTCCACAGGGATGCTGGCCCATGATGACTCCAATGATCAAGTTTTATTTTTTTATACCTTTATTTAACTAGGCAAGTCAGTTAAGAACAAATTCTCATTTTCTGTTGGCTGGATGTCCTTTGGGTGGTGGACTATTCTTGATACACACAGGAAACTGTTGAGCGTTTAAAAACCAGACAGCATTGCAGATCTTGACACACTCAAACCAGTGCGCCAGGCACCTAGTACCATACCCTGTTCAAAGGCACTTAAATATTTTGTCTCTTTAAAAATCATTCTTTAACCTGTCTCCTCCCCTTCATCTACACTTAACAAGTGACATCAACAAGGGATCATAGCGTTCCCCTGGTCAGTGTTCCTAATGTTTTGTACACTCAGTGTATGTACTGTTCAATCTGTATATTATTGGAGTTGTATGACTAATGTGCTATTTTGATTTGCATTCTATAAAAATACTTGATTGTGGAAATGTTTCACTGAGCATTAATGTGTGTGTGCATGTGTTTCCAATAATCTACATATGCATACACTATTGGGTACCGGAAGGCCTAGGAAGTAGGAGCTACATCCGTTGGGCTCCTGCATCTGGTAGTCAGGGCGAGGAAGAGCAGCTTTACCTGAGGTAGAAAGAATGTTAGAGACATCAGTTGCCTTCATTTCAAGAAATGCCATGAGGAATATTTTTATTCCACGTTTTATGTTTTTAAAATCCAATGAGGAAAATAGGAACTGGAATTTCCGTTTACTTCATAAATTGACCGAATTTACTCGAAATGGAACTGAACCCAACCTTGATCGCCATCCATACTTGATTGACCAACCCAGCAAAGGGAGCCCACTGGGCACAGATGTCAATTCAAAGTCTAATCCACATTGGTTCAATGTAATTTCATTGACATGATGTGGAAACAACGTTGATTCAACCAGTGTGTGCCCAATGGGAGGTTGGATGTCCGTAAGTTAAATGTCAGACAACAGACGTTGTTGGGGAAGATGATCAGTTCATAAATAGTGGTAACCAAAACAGGGTCCATGGTCAATATGTGATATCAATGGTGAAGACTACAGCCTAGCTGTGAATCGCTGAGTATTTCACACTTTACCTCATGACACCTCTGCTAGCTATCTCTCCTTGCTCATAGTCCACTGACTAAGGTGCATGATCAGATATGAGGTGATAAAGGTTATTAGTAATGTCAAAGGAATTCCTAGTATAAGCTATCCCTAATCAGTTATATGGTGTTCTTGCATTTAAGAGTTTGAATGGCTTTAACATTAGGATGTGTTAAGACTTCAGAAAATCCTAATGTCCATGTTTAGCTCCATTGTGTACCATCTCCCTAATCTATAATGGATCTCTACCACCGGATAATCGTTACACAATTTGAATTTAGGATCACATGGAAGAATATCTCGGCTAACTAATCACTAGCCTGGTCTAGATCTAGATGGGCTTGTTTAGCTAACTCCTCTGACTATCGTTGGCATGCCACATGTATGATAGGCTAGCCAGAAGAGTTGGTCATGTTCTTACCATATCGACAGCGGTACTGGCACACTCCATCGCGTCCGCCCATAAGCTCCAGCATGGAGTCAAAGTATCCATTGACGGCTTCAAAGCTTCCCCTAACGGAGTTCAGTCCCCACTCGTCCTCATCCTCTGCCTGGGAGGGGTCGACAGGGGCCTGGCTTGGGTCCACTGGTGCAGGTTCCTCAGCGTCCTGGGAGAGGGTCCTCTGGATGGAGAGGCCCAAAACCAGAAGGAGAGCAAGGGAGGCCCAGTGTGTCATATTGAGGTTCAGAGAAGCGGAGGGACAGCTAGGGACACAGCGTTGACGATCCACAGAGTTCAGCTGGAGGAACGAGAGAAGCACAAACACACAGAGAGAGGGAACGAGACAACTCACTCTGTCGCGTCAACCGGCACCCAGACCTGGACTTTGAGCTAGACACCGGGACAGCCTCCACTGTGGAGGAACGAAGGTCAGCTCCTATCTAGATTGTATTTATGTTTTAAAGGTGCCCAAGGTGTGCTATATTTATCTGTTAGTCATGTTAATGTGTTTCGTTGTAATCATATTGGTCTCAGTGTTTTGACTATGATCCTATAAAGACTGATGTTCTGCCACCAATTTTGACTATATCAATAGACTGGTGATTATGGCATGAAACACTCAACTAATTGTATGTCACACAAATTATGGTTAGAAAAATAATCAATGCACTGCATTACTAGACATTACTTATTCAACAAATTCAAAGATAACATAGGCAAAGCTTGGCCCAGAGACCTAATGGTGTCATGAATACGACTGACAATTGTCTTTCAACATGCTCTAGTGTGCTGTAGACCGTGCACTTCGATCAGAACGACTTCTGAAGGAACGCAGTTTGGCAGTGGCACGTAGGCGGCGACGTAGTGCACACGTGCTCGGGAAAACGTCATGTCGTTCTCTGGTGAGTAGTTTGTTTGGTGATAGCACTGGTTTCGTAATCGAAATTATATTTTGGGAGTACTTATCATGGAAACATGCAACACGTGTTCGTGATGTTCGCTCATCTAACAAGACGAACCGTTTGCAAGTGAAGTGCGCGAGCGTCAAGATAGAGCGGTGCAGGTGCACGAGCAAACACGTACATGCAACGGTGTCTGCAGTGAGCATTAGCACTACATTATCTAGATACTGTTTTAAACCTTTAGCAAGCTACCAGGCTAGCTACTGCAGTATATAACTATGACCTAGACACATTTTGTAGTGGTCATGAATGAATAACCAGTCATTTCTATTTTGAGGAGAGGAGTAGGCCTACCCAACACAAGTGTATGTCAGCAACATGGCCTTTTTTCAAGTCTTCCAAACAAAGAATTTGACACGACGCCTTGTGAGCCGAGAGAGAGGTAACGTTAAGCTACTAAAATACAAATAGTAATTATTTCTACTGTCTCTCTTTTACAATGCTGAATTAATGTAACTAGCTAACTAACTTAGTCAAGTGTTTCAGCTTTGAATTGGAGTACGTAGCCAACTGAGAGAATGTATTGTTTCTTTCATTTTTCTCAGATTTCAAAGGGATGAAAGGCAACCGGAACCAGTTAAACTGGAGAAGGAGAACGAAAGGGATGCCCAGTCCAGAAAGTGGCCATTGCAATGGGGTCAGCAGAGTGGCCCCAGGAAGAGGAACAGAAGGTGAACTTGTTATGTACTAAACAGATGGTTAATAGGCCAATTCAGAATGGAGTAGGTTTTTGCTAAACATTGACATAAGCCTATCTAGCAAATCAAATTGTATTTGTCACATACACATGGTTAGCAGATGTTAATGCGAGTGTAGAGAAATGCTTGTGCTTCTAGTTCCGACCATGCAGTAGTATCTAACAAGTAATCTAACAAATTCACAACAACTACCTCATACACACAAGAGTAAAGGAATGAATACGAGTATGTACATATAAATATATGGATGAGCGATGGCTGATCGGCGTAGGCAAGATGCAGTAGATGGTACTGAGTACAGCATATACATATGAGATGGGTAATGTAGGATATGTAAACATTATATAAATGCATCGTTTAAAGTGGCTAGTGATACATTTATTTCATCCAATTATAATTATTAAAGTGGCTAGAGATTTGAGTCGATGGCCGAACGGCATAGGCAAGATTCAGTAGATGGTTTAGAGTACAGTGTATACATTTGATATGAGTAATGTCGGATATGTAAACATTATATACATTATATACAAAATTGTTTAAAGTGGCTAGTGATACATTTATTACATCCAATTCCTATTTTTAAAGTGGCTAGAGATTTAAGTCAGTATGTTGGTAGCAGCCACTCAATGTTAGTGATGGCTGTTTAACAGTCTGATGGCCTTGAGGTAGAAGCTGTTTTTCAGTCTCTTGGTCCCAGCTTTGATGCACCTGTACTGACCTCGCCTTCTGGATGATAGCGGGGTGAACAGGCAGTGGCTCGGGTGGTTGTTGTCCTTGATGATCTTTTTGGCCTTCCTGTGACATCGGGTGGTGTAGGTGTCCTGAAGGGCAGGTAGTTTACCCCCGGTGATGCGCTGTGCAGTCCTCACTACCCTCTGGAGAGCCTTGCGGTTGTGGGCAGAGCAGTTGCCGTACCAGGCGGTGATACAGCCCGGCAGGATGCTCTCGACAAGCCGAATTTCTTCAGCCTCTTGAGGTTGAAGAGGCGCTGTTGCGCCTTCTTCACCTCGCTGTCTGTGTGGGTGGTCCAATTCAGTTTGTCAGTGATGTGTACGCCGAGGAGCTTAAAAATATCCACCTTCTCCACTACTGTCCCGTTGATGTGGATAGGGGGGGTGCTCCTTCTCCTGTTTCCTGAAGTCCACGATCATCTCCTTTGTTTTGCTGACATTGAGTTGGGTTGGGACGAGGGGCGGTTTTCTCAAAAGAGGTGATTGGTCAAAGGCGAGGCACTGACCGGTCACGTAGAGGTGGACGACAGTTCCCAGATGATGGACGTTTAACACTGGTAATTCAAAGTAAAATCATGCATATACTTCCTTGTCAATATCCATATAAATGTTATTTGTAGCTTTACGATGTGCTCGGTTACAGCTAAGTAACCCAAGTCAGTGATTTCAGTCTAATGTACATTTTCACAGCTGATTCCAACCTCTTCCAGGAAGCTTTGACTGGAAAGGGGAAGAAGAACATGACAAAGGAATTCAAAGACCAGAATGCTTTGGAGATTGACGGAAGGTTAACCTGTCGACATTTCCTCAGGGGGAAAGTGCATCAAGGTAGGTTTCTGTATTTTATGAATAGAAATTGTAACAATATTAATGAGCCCTTGTCACCTCAACCCAATATATTCAAATGATAGTCAGGTATGTTGATGTTGACTCCTTTAACATTATATACTGTCAGTGGCCTGACCCATTTGTATAGAGACCCGACAACCTATTTTGTTTTTCAGGGTGATGACTGCCAGCTAGAACATGCTCTGGATGTCAACTACTCGATCAACGAAGTGTGTAAATTCTACATCCAGGGATCCTGTTCGAAAGGAGAGAGCTGCGTATACATGCACAATATCCTTTTCTCGGCTTATTCTAAATGTCCCTTATGTAGTGGTTGCCGCTGGGTGGGTGAGGGGGGAAATTACTGTACTCTGTTTTTAGTACTGTTTCCTAATGTATCTGTCCTTCTACCTCTTGTTATATTTTGTGCCTTAACAACAAAATGGCTGCCGTAGGGGTAGATGCAGATGTTTTTGCTTTCTTTCCTTGACCAAGTACCCACAGAGTTTCCCCTGCAAGTTCTTCCATACTTACGAGAAGTGCTACCAAGGAGACCAGTGCAGGTTTTCCCATGAACCCCTGACTGAGCTCACCAAACAGCTACTGGAGACAGTCAGTAACTGTCTACCCTGAGAGACACTCCTGCCCTTACACAGACTGACATATTGTTGCTCCCTGTTAGCATTATCTACTAACTAGGGCTTATTTCTCCTATGCAGGCATTGAAGAGGGACAAGGACATTGAGGAACTGGCTAAAAAGGACAAGCCAATCTGTATGGAGGAGCCAGTGGCCACAAAGGAGTCGGCGACAGCTGAGGAGACAAAGCCTGTCATTGACATATTCCTGAATCCCCTAAGGTTAAGAATGTGTGTGTGCGCACACGTTTCTTTTACTGTCCTTCTGGGGACCGAAAAAGTATTTCCATTAATTTTCCTTAATCCTAATTGTAACCCTAAGTTTATAATAGCTTAAGTCCTCATCCGAACCTGAGAAATGTCCCCACGAAGGAGAATTTTCTAGCCCACACACCACAGTAGTGTATTAGAATGGTAAGCCCCCCGCACCACAGTGGTGTATTAGAATGGTAAGCCCCCCGCACCACAGTGGTGTATTAGAATGGTAAGCCCCCCGCACCACAGTGGTGTATTAGAATGGTAAGCCCCCCGCACCACAGTGGTGTATTAGAATAGTAAGCCCCCCGCGCCGCAGTGGTGTATTAGAATAGTAAGCCCCCCGCGCTGCAGTGGTGTATTAGAATAGTAAGCCCCCCACGCCGCAGTGGTGTATTAGAATAGTAAGCCCCCCGCGCCGCAGTGGTGTATTAGATTAGTAGTGTATGTATGTGGTTGAGCTTTACATTTTACACTGTTGATAGTAAATCAAAGTTATTCACTAGTGTTTTATTGATTGGCTACATTTGTCTGGATTTCAGGCCAAACTTTTACAACAGCTCATGCCCCTCTGAGCCACATGCTGAGGAAAGTATCCCCGTGTGTCAGCGGAGGTCGTGGAGAAGGAAATTGCCTCTCCTACAGAGTCCGTTCGGTCTCCCGATCCTCCCCCAAACTCTGGCTTTAAGGATCCGGTTTCTTATTCAGTTGAGGCTGTGCTTGGGTCCCATAGGCCCCTGGAAAAACCCTTCCGCAGCTTCTTTGCAGCCTCTTATCAGCCAGACCTCACAGACCCAACCACATCCCCCCCACGGACCTTCACACTCCCCACACAGATTCAATCAGATCCCCCGAGCACTACACTTGTTTCTCCAGACCCCATTAGTTCGTCTGATCCTTGTCTGAATAAGAGGCTGGCTTCTTATTCAGTTGAGGCTTTCTCTACGGCCCAAAAGCTGGTGAAAAAACCCTTTTGCAGTCTCTTTGCAGGGCCGATCAGCCAGACCTCCACTACACCTCTCATACAGAACTCTGCTAATTCTCCCATCAACACCCCAGGCTGTAAGGGACTAGCTTCTTATTCAGTTAAGGCTGTTCTAAAGTCCCACAAGCCTGTGGAAAACCCCGTCCGCAGCTTCGTTGCAGGCCCCATAACCCAGTTCTCTCGCCGCCCTAATATACAGACCCAACTAGATCGTCCTAGCACTACATTAAATCCTCCAGACTCCATTCGGCCCCCTGATCCTTCTTCAGTCCTATAAGAGGCCGGTTTATTATTTAGCTAAAGCTGTGCTTGGATCTCCTAAACCTTTGAAACCATCCTTCAGCAGCCTCTTTGCAGGCCCCATCAGCCAGACCTCTTCCCAACCTCCCACACCTACCCAACCAGATTCCCCTAGCACTACATTTGTTCCTTCAGCCTCTGCTCCTCCTGCAGGCTGTAAAAGGCCGGATTAATATTATGTTACGGCTGTGCTTGAGCCCTATAAACCTGTGGAAAACCCCTTCTGCAGCCTTTTTGCAGGAACCATCAGCCTGACCACTCTTGACCCTCCCTCACTGTCCTTAAACTCCCCAGGTTGTAAGGCACCAGCTTCTAAAAAGCCCATGGAAAACCCCTTCCGTAGCCTCTTTGCAGGCCCCATCAGCCAGACGCCCACTAACCACCGTCCCAGACAGACCCGACCAAATCCCCTCAGAACTGCATTTGGTCCTCCAGACCCCATACGGTCTTCTGAGCCTCTTCCAGTCTGCAAGAGACGGACATCCTCAGTTGAGGCTGTCAGTGAGACCCAGAGGTCCATGGAAAAACCATTCCGTACCCTCTTTGCCGGCCCCCTCACACAGACCTCCACTTCCGGCCATCCAACACAGACCCAACCAGATCCCCCTAGAAATGTCACTGGTTGTAATAGACCAGCTTCTCATTCACTCGAGGCTATGCTTGAGACTCAGAAGCCAGTGGGAAAACCTTTTCACAGCCTATTTGAAGGCCCCATCGGCCAGACAACCCTCCCTGACCCTCCAACACAGACCCGGCCGTATCCCCGAATAGTCGAGCCTAAACAGGAGGTGCCAGACCCAACACCGCTCACCGGTAAGGGCCAGCTTTACTCAATACAATACTTTAAATGCCCCTTTGCGGGAAGTGCAACTATATTATTGACATTTCATCACCGCTTCATGGCCTCCAGAGCCGTCCACAACCCATTCTGTTCTGAGGACCCTCTTCCTCCGCCTGAGACCATGCCGCCAGGAGGGGGAGCAGGCGATCATGAACAGCTGCAAAGATACAGGTACAGCCAAACATCATGCTAGAAGTAGTGCATTCTTTTACCTAAATGCGTTGTGATAAGTTTGCATTGATGTTTTTTATACTTATTTTCTCTCAGCTACTTCTGGCTAAACTATTAGAATTTTTGGGCTCTTAGTGTATCAAAATATATTCAGGATTGTGTCCGTTACCGTTAGAAGTGTGTCATACCTGTCGTGACCCCTTTTAGGAGGTGATGGCCTGTGTTCCAGTGAAGATGAAATTACCAGAGGATCTACTTCTACAGGACAGCAGAGCCAGGAGGTGGAGGAGGTTGATGAGCTGGAGAGTGAGCGAGAGGAGCCAGAGGAGTGCGTTCTGAGAGATGAGCTGTTGGTAATTCCATTAGAACCGTTTGTGCCTTACATGCCACTCGGTGACCCTCGCCACCATCGCCAGGCTGATATCACCCTGCCACGGTCCACCTTCACCCAGGACGTAGTGTGGTCCTTTGAAGACCTTGCCCCTCTTCCTCCCCCCTTCACTCAATCATCTGTCCCTCTGGCCTTCCCCTCTACTGAGAGAACACCAGGTCCTGCTGTTGGACTGTCTAGCCCTGCAGGAGTCAGGCCACAGCCTTCCACACAGGAGGCTGCAGGAGAGCATCTCATTCCCTCCAGGAATTCAGGTAGGAGACCGGTCCAGGTGGATACCACAGGCGTTCACAACCTACCAATCCAAGCGATGGTACAGATCACTCGACGTAACACTGATGTACAACCAAAGCGACTGTCTGGACAAATGAGGGGGAGAAGTGACCATGTGGGGGATTAAAAAAAAAACACTGAAAGACCCTTTTTAAGTCTTTTGACCCCACGTCATCTCCCTTCGGACAGTAACTGCATTTGGACTATGGCTCATATTGTATGCACTGTCGGTCAATGGACTACGCCCCTGAAGACTTACACAAACACGGCCTTCATATGAATGCTTTTGCTCTAGTGTATTTTCCCGCTAACAGATCAGAACAGCAATTCATTGCAAAAATGACTGAAACCATTTACCTGCGCGCACACACAACCCTCAACTCCAATTGATAAAGTGTTACTCCCATTGATATCATTACTTAGCAACAGCTAATGTTACTGATGAATTGTTTATTTTCTTAGATGAGGCATATTGATGTTTTTTACAGAATGAATCATGTACATTTTAAGGTTAAAAACAAATGGCATTTAATTTTTATTAAAGCAGAAAGTAACCTATTGGAACAATTAGTTAACTAGTAACAACTAACCGTTGCCCTCTTCCTCCTGCTGCCGACTACATTTCCTCTTATTTGAGAACAATGGGTTATTACACTCAACTGATTGTGGAAAATGTCATTATTTAAACTAATGCCACACCAGTTCTGCTCTGTGCTTCTCTTCTCTTATAGCAAGGTAGTGCTGCGAAAAGGTACTTTGATGCATCTGGTGGACATAAGGCATAAACTCTTTGCGTTCAGGCAGAAATCATTAATTGTCAAAGGAGCAGTCCGCAACGCTATGTTGGGAAGTACACACAGACTCCAAATAGCTAGCTTTTAGCTAGTTGAAAAGCAAAGCATGTGTATGGAACGGAAAATGTGGGATAGACATCCGGTAAAACAAAACTCATATGCATCTGGTGGGCATTAGGCTTCTAAGGCTGAACCAGCAGAGTCGCTGTACTGTACGTACTTCAGAATGTTTTAATTACAGTGCCTTAAAAGTATTTGGCCCCTATCACTTTTTCACATTTAATTCTCACCGCCTCGGAACTTGATGCATTGAATTGGGAACTTTTATTTGTGAGTCACATTTGTTCTTCAGTCTCTTTATGTATTCATCCCCCTAGGTCAATACTTGGTTGAACCACCTCTGGCAGCTATTACAGCCATTAGTCTTTTCAACTCTTAACTTTGCACACTGTAATAAAACAATATGTTCCCATTCCTCCTTGCCAAATGCCTCAAGCTGTGTCAAGTTGTGGAATGGTGGACTGCAATTTTGAGGTCTTTCCACAGATTTGTGATGAGATTAAGGTCAGGAGTCTGACTGGGCCGCTCAAGGACATTATTTTCTTTTCATTTTAAACTACTCCAGTGTTGCTCTGGCAGTATGTTTTTCAACAGGACAACGATCCAAAGCAAACTTCCACAGTTAGTTTTTTGGCAGAGGGGAGCAAGTTTTTATCCAGCATTTCTATGTATTTTTGCGCCATTCATCCTCCCATCAATCCTGACAATATTGCCAGTCCCTGCTGCTGAAAAGCCACACATCCCACTTAGCATTCAGGCCAAAAAGTTCCACTTTAGTCTCATCAGATCACCAGACATTCTGCCACAACTGCAGCATCTTCTAGGGGATGTTTTGCAGACAAGGATTTTCTCCAGCCAGGGCGTCTTCCTTGCCACTCTCCCATAAAGGCCCTTTTTGTGGAATGACTTGGAGATTGTTGATACATTATCGTCCATTGCAGCCACTGACTAATGTAACTCATTCAGAGTCATAGTTGGCCTCGCAGTAGCTTCCCTAAGAAGTGTCTTTCCTGACCGGCAGCTAAGTTTAGAGTGGGGGCTTGATCTAGGGAGTGTTGTGCTAGTTTCTTATTTTTTCCACTTGGACTGCTCAGAGGGTCGTTCGGTGACGTGTACCCTTCCACATCTCTGACTTGCTCTTTCTTTTGAAAGTCTATCATACTGTGGGATTAATTTAAGGCAGGTGATCTATACATTTCTTACACAGGTGGAGTCCAACAAATTGTGACTTGTTGAGGAAATGTATTGCACCTGAACAAATTTAGGCTTGCAATTAAAGGGTATGAATATCTTTAAAAAAAAAAAAGAAAAAATCTGATTTCCACCATCTCACACATTGGACCTGGGTGGCCACCATGAAGACATTACAAAAAGGCACAAGTTATAACAAATCCAGCACAATTTATTTTTTATTTAACCTTTAACTAGGCAAGTCAGTTAAGAACATATTCTTATTTACAATGATGGAAAATAGAACCAAAAAGTTGTCCTCCACCTGCCCCCACCCAGCCAACATGTTGTTTAATAATTTGGGAGCCTGAACTGTTGTCATATAGCTCCATGATTAGACTATTGTTCAATGTTTTTTACACCTTCCAAAATGTTATGGATTGAATTTGACAACTTTCAGGATGAATCAAACCACTTTTTTTTACTCATCAATATATATTGTGCCTAAAGGCTCTCAAAGCAGTTTTTTTAATGATTCATACTTTTCAAACCCAAAAATGTCCCTAAAGATACCAGTTGGTGCTAAAACAGATGAATATGGCTATTTTTCATTGTTCCATATATTCTGAACACGTTCTATGTATTCTAGTCTGTCGACAAATTCTAATTAAAGTTACACTATGTAAAGGGATGGCTTAAGATAAATGTATTGAAAACCCTATTGAATGACAACTCCACAAGGAAATTTGTTGGCCAGCAAGGGGGAAGGTTTTCAGCTGTTCAATTAAATATATTCAGTGTGCCCAAGGAAACCAGGCCTGCAAAGCCCATTGCACACCTGAATAAGTTAAGTCTGAATACCAACTACTGAGAAGTGCGTAGGAAAGGCGTGAGGGAAGAAAATACATACATTTCCTAAATCTGAGTCGGGCCCTTTAGAAAATGTATGCCCTACTCAGTATAATGGTTTGATTAATCCTGAAAGTTGCAATTCAGTAGTTAAAGCCATTAAATATTGGATAATATTTTACATTAGATAAATCTGTTGGTCAACAATTGTGCTTTTTCTCTGGAAGCATCCCATCTGAGTAGAAAGGGAAAAACAATGTTGAACAGTTCAACAATCCAAAGGGTTGATCCTTTACAATGCAGAAGCAAAGTTTCTGTCGCAGCATTGATACTCACCTTATACATGGCCATTGTGATGATGATCAGGAGAAAGAGTCCTACTCCAACTCCTGTCCCTATTATCAGCTGTCTATGTGGAGGAATGATGATCTCAGCCTGAACATCAATCTGGAGGAATACATTTTGAGACCATGAGTGACGATGGAACAAGCATTTTAAAACCACTTATGCAGTAAGTCAGTTTAATTCCACAAACGGTATTACCTGTGTTTGGTGGAAGCTTGTAGAGTTATCCTAATGAGCAAAGAAATATATACACATTGATGCTTTTGTGAATCTTTGCTCAACAAATATTTTCATCTTCGTTGAAGTTTTTTTTACAGGAAACTTACCCCTGGGTCACTCGCTGTCTGGACATATCGTTTTTTGTCATAGCTGAGTTTGACAAAACTGATGAAATTGACTGTTTCTCTATCCCCAGTGAATTTCTTTGGCAATGACAAACTCTGTAGAGTGAGATATTGTTAGAACTAGATGGTAATTTTACACTAAATAAAATTGTTACTTGCTTCAGTTCTTTAAAAGTATTTTGTGGTGGTAGAAGTGTTCTGAGTTAAATAGCAGAGAAGTTAGACGAAGCTCTACGTTTCTGTCTAACTTGTTGGGAAAGTGGTCAAAACGTCAGATGTTTCAAAGTTCAGATGAAAAGTAGTGGTTACTAGAACAGCTGTCTGATTTCAGAAGTAGTAGACCCAAATGCTATGTCTAAGTTGTGGTATAAAATGCTCGGAAAGTGGTCAAAATGTCAGTTTGCAAAAGTTGACCGAAAACGTAGTTGATGCAGTAACTAACAAAGCTGCATCATTTGATAGGTAGAATATATTTCTGTTCTGATTTTAGATTTGAAAAGTAGACCAAGATGTCATACCCTCTAAGTTGTTGTCTAAGTTGTTGGGAAAGTAGCTGATTTGTCCGTTAATAAGCCAGGCAAGTGACACATTCCCATGTCATACTTCCGTGCTCCTGTTTTTTTGCAGGGGCTTCAAGTTTATATCATAAAATCAGATGCCTTTTATTATGTTTTAATGCGATGATCTGCGCTACGATTTTGCCCATTGAAGACCATTCAAAAAGCTAAGTTAAACTACTAGGCTACTTGCCACGTCTCTTGCATGGTGTATTCAACAGTGGGAAGTTGTCTTAATAACCGCATCAACTTCATTCATTAAGTTATCTGTATCTCTTGATTTGTGTAATAGAATGTTGGAATTCATGAGATTCTGTAACAATGGAACCTTTTAGAATGTCCCATGGAAGTGGATGGAGGACAAAAAGCTCAATAGTTTAAAAAGTATAATATATATTAATAAGCTGTATGCAAGCACATTGGTCCTGACCACTCTGCAAGTTTTAAAGTTTGAATGGCATTTCTAGCTTAATGGTGTAGCATGCTAAAGAATAATAAGTATGACAAAGATTTAAAAGTGGGATGTTTGCTGTCTCAAAGTCTCATTCCTTATTAGCATGTTGTTACTCTGTACCATCATTTGTTCAAGTTGGCTGTATACAGACCCTTGCATGTTGATCGAGGTCCTTGAAGGAAACATTTCCAGACAGCACAAATGTAACTGTCAAAAACTTCTCCAAAAGGAAACTTTCACACTCGATGGACTTGCAGTATTTTTCTGGAGAGCAGTACTGTAAACACAGCCAGAAGCAAAATGTGTTTTTCAATAACATGATTTACTATACTGAGTTGTAACCTGATTGGATCGGTTACCAACAATGTCTAGAGTGAATGGCATACTTGAATACTCACCTCTGTTGTTGAATTGATAACCTTTCCACATTGAGTGTGGTTCTTCAGAGAAAAGAAAGGAAACTTGTATTAGGCTGTTTCCTATTGAAAGAAATGGTGGCAGTAAAATGTCAGCATTTCCGTAAGCAATGTGAACAGTTTACCTGTAAGACAGATATTTGGTAGTCCTTCATTTCAAATCTGTGCTCAAGCTTAGTTGGGAAAGTGAAGGTGACTGTGATGGGTACAGACTTAAATCCCAAGTTCTGCACCTGTAAACAGTGGGACATTTAATCACTCAATTATACCAACAATAACATTTGTAAAGACCTTAATTCCCAAAAGAGCAAGGCTAGAGCGACAGACACATTTAAAACTGTTTTTGTAGTATAAAAAGATCTAGCACATTACCCCCACATCGTGTGAATCACAATTTCAAGATCAGTCACAGCAATAGCAGTTGTTTGTTTACCTCATATACATTCACCAGTCGTTTAGGTGACGTGTCCTCCAGAGTTAAGTTAATGTAAGTGGTGGAGTCTTGGGGAAGGCTTCAACAACAACAAAAATAAGTCACCTTGATTTTATTCAATGAAGTCATTCTCAAACAAAATGTCAGGTATGGGCTTGTAAAGACTTACGCTTTTGCTACCAGGTCAACTGCAAATTGAACAGGGATGGTCCTGGTTAGGGAACTATTGGTTGAGTTTCCATTGTCGCTGTAAATAAAGAAAAGGCAAATGCATTTGTTGTGTACATAAATATGTGATATGTAGTCCTTCAGCTAATTGAGTAGAAGGTATTGGGGTTGTATAAAAACAAGTTCGTTTTAAGCAATGCATGTTCAAAACTGACTGCATGGGAAATTTGTGTTTACTGGACTGATTCTCTCACACATTCACATTGAGGAAGTAGATTTTCTACCTCAGGCCGATGACGGTCATTTCCATTGTGTCGTTCCAGTTGTATGTATTCAAAATAAGGAATTTACTGGTGAACACTGCCTGAAAAAGAAAATGGCATAGTTGACAAAGTCAGACTTGATTTGAAATTGGATCATAACTGGAAGTGGAAGGCATGCCTTCAGAAAGTATTCATACCGGTTGACTTATTCCACATTTTGCTACAGCCTGAATTCAAAACGGATTAAATAAAAAATCTCACCCATCTACATACAATACCCCATAATGACATAGTAAAACATGTTTTTAGATTATTTTTGCAATTTATTGAAAATGAAATTGAGAGCTCATTTACGTAAGTATTCACACCCTTGTGTTAATAGTTTGTAAAAGCACCTTAAGCAGCGACTACTTCCGTGAGTCATTCTGGGTAAGTCTCTTAAGAGCTTTCCACACCTGGATTGTGCAACATTTGATAATTTTTATAAAAATAATTCTTCAAGCTCTGTCAAATTGATTGTTGAACATTAGTAGAAAACCACTTTCAGGTCTTGCCATAGATTTTCATGTAGATTTAAGTCACAGCGTTAACTCACTCAGGAACATTCACTGTCTTCTTGGTAAGCAACTCCAGTGTAGATTTGGCCTTGTTTTAGGTTGTCCTACTGACAGGTGAATTAATCTCTGTCTGGTGGAAAGCAGACTGAACCATGTTTTCCTCTATGACCTGTGCTTAGCTCCATTCTGTTTATTTTGTATCCTTAAATCCACAGTTCTTAACGATTACAAATATACCCATAACATGCTGCAGGTCACCACTATGCTTGAAAATATGGAGAGTCGTGTTGTATTGGATTTGCAGCAGTAAAATAACAGCGAGCCTGTATACAGGGGGTACCGGTACAGAGTCAATGTGCGGGGACACCGGTTAGTCGAGGTAATATGTAGAGAGTTATTAAAGTGACTATGCATAGATAACAGAGTAGCAGCAGTGTAAAAGAGGGGTGGGGGGGCAACGCAAATAGTCTGGGTAGCCATTTGATTAGATGTTCAGGGGGTCTTATGGCTTGGGGGTAGAAACTGTTTAGAAGCCTCTTGGACCTAGACTTGGCAAATCCGATACCTCTTGCTGTGCGGTAGCAGAGAGAACAGTCTATGACTAGGGTGGCTGGAGTCTGAACAATTTTAGGGCCTTCCTCTGACACCGCCTGTTATAGAGGTCCTGGATGGCAGGAAGCTTGTCCCCAGTGATGTACTGGGCCGTACGCACTACCCCTCTGTAGTGCCTGCGGTTGGAGGCCGTGATGAAGCTCTCAATGATGCAGCTGTAGAACCTTTTGAGGATCTGAGGACCCATGCCAAATCTTTTCAGTCTCCTGAGGGGGAATAGGTTTTGTCGTGCCCTCTTCACGACTGTCTTGGTGTGCTTGGACCATGTTAGTTTGTTGGTGATGTGGACACCAAGGAACTTGAAGCTCTCAACCTGCTCCACTGCACCCCTGTCGATGAGAATGGGGGTGTGCTCGGTCCTCCTTTTTTTGTAGTCCACAATCTCCTTTGTTTTGATCACAATGAGGGAGAGGTTGTTGTCCTGGCACCACACAGCCAGGTCTCTGACCTCCCCTATAGGCTGTCTCGACGTTGTCGGTGGTCAGGCCTACCACTGTTGTCATCAGCAAACTTAATGATGGTGTTGGAGTCGTGAGTGAACAGGGAGTACAGGAAAGGACTGAGCATGCACCCCAGAGGGGCCCCTGTGTTGAGGATCAGTGTGGCAGATGTGTTGTTACCTACCCTTACCACCTAAGGGTGGCCCGTCAGGAAGTCCAGGATCCAGTTGTAGAGGGAGGTGTTTAGTCCCAGGGCCCTTAACTTAGTGATGAGATTTCAGGGCACTATGGTGTTGAACACTGAGCTGTAGTCAATGAATAGCATTCTCACATAGGTGTTCCTTTTGTCCAGGTGGGAAAGGGCAGTGTGTAGTGCAATAGAGATTGCATCACCTGTGGATCTGTTGGGGGGGTATGCAAATTAGGGGTCTAGGGTTTCTGGGATAATGGTGTTGTGAGCCATGACCAGCCTTTCAAAGCACTTCATGGCTACAGACCTGAGCTCTACAGGTCAGTAGTCGTTTAGGCAGGTTACCTTAATGTTCTTGGGCACAGGGACTATGGTGGTCTGATTGAAACATGTAGGTATTACAGACTCGGACAGGGAGAGGTTGAAAATGTCTGTGAAGACACTTGCCAGTTGGTCAGCACATACTCGGAGTACACGTCCTGGTAATCCCTCTTGTGAATGTTGACCTGTCTAAAGGTCTTACTCACATCGGCTGTGGACAGCGTGATCAAACAGTCGTCCGGAACAGCTGATGCTCTCATGCATGTTTCAGTGTTACTTGCCTCAAACGCAAGCATAGAAGTAATTTAGCTTGTCTGGTAGGCTTGTGTCACTGGGCAGCTCTCGGCTGTGCTTCCCTTTTGTAGTCTGTAATAGTTTGCAAGCCCTGCCACATCCAACGAGCGTCAGAGCCGGTGTAGAACAATTCGATCTGTATTTGACGCTTTGCCTGTTTGATGGTTCGTCGGACGGCATAGCAGGATTTCTTAAGCTTCCAGGTTAGTCCCACTCCTTGAAAGCGTCAGCTATACCCTTTAGCTCTGTGTGGATGTTGCCTGTAATCCATGGCTTCTGGTTGGGGTATGTACATACAGTCACTGTGGGGATGACATCATTGATGCACTTATTGATGAAGCCAGTGACTGATGTGGTGTACTCCTCACTGCCATCAGAAGAATCCCGGAACATATTCCAGTCTGTGCTAGCAAAACAGTCCTGTAGCTTAGCATCTGCTTCATCTGACCTCTTTTTTTTATTGACCGAGTCACTGGTGCTTCCTCCTTTTAATTTGTTTGTAAGCAGGAATCATAGATAGAATAATGGTCAGATTTGCCAAATGGAGGGCAAGGGAGAGCTTTGTACGTGTCTCTGTGTGGAGTAAAGGTGGTCTAGAGTTTTTTTTCCCCCTCTGGTTGCACATTTAACATGCTGTTGGAAATTAGGTAAAACGGATTTAAGTTTCCCTGCATTAAAGTCCCCGGCCACTAGGAGCACTGCCTTAGGATTAGCGTTTTCCTGTTTGCTTAAGGCGGTATATAGCTCATTGAGTGCGGTCTTAGTGCCAGCATCTGTCTGTGGTGGTATGTAGACAGCAAAATGTGCAAAAAGTCAAGGGGTCTGAATACTTTCTGAAGGCACTGTATCACTCAAATCAAAGCTGTCACTCAAGACATTGAGTTACTGCTTTTAGCTCTGAGTATCATCTAAGGACAACATTTAAAATCTTTACCAGTGGATTCACAGCATTATTTACTGGTATATCTACATTAAGTAATCACTCACGGTAGTTTTACTACGGTAGACAGGTATGCTGACGCTGCATGTAGTTCTGTCCATTTCACCTTCCAGACCACCACAGCTGAACACAGTTCTCCGTGTGGACTATGGAATACAGACAACATGTCAAGTGTGTAAATAATTCCAGTTTGTACATCTGAGTCACTGACATATTCTAAAATAAACAAGCATGCATGTTAAAAATGAACCACTTTATGGAACTAATAAATTCAACACTTAAATGTGCACTACGCATAAATCGCAATATGTACGTTTTTGGGCGACCCGACCAAATTCACATACAAATGGGAGTTATAGATCTGTCATTCTCATTGAAAGCAAGTCTGAGAAGGGGTAGATCTGTTCTATGTCTGCTATTTCTGTTGGATTCAAGCTTCAAATATACTTATTCATGTTATCATACTAGAACATATTGATTACTCTACATGTATAGGAATTTGGTGTATGGAAAGTTACTGAGTGAGACAAGGGGAAGTGCATGAAGTTTATATTCTGTTGAATATCAATGTTCCTACAGAGAGAAGCAAAGGGCAACAGTCTTAAGTTCCTGATAAGGCAGGCCAGCTGCAGAACTAGTGAGAAGAAACTTGGGAGGGGAGCCAAAGGGGCCGACCACAACGACCCTCCTACTACAGTCCTATCGCACACACAAACACTTCCACGCCCACCAAGGTTTGAGCATCAGGCAGGGCCATGACTACACCAGTGAGAGGAACCAATTAAGTTCCTGCCTAGCAACAGAGATGTAAAAATGTATTTACCCCAGCTAATAGGAGGTTATAAATATACGGTTGAAGTCGGAAGTTTACATACACCTTAGCCAGATACATTTAAACTCAGTTTTTCACAATTCCTGAGTTTAATCCTAGTAAAAATTCACTATCTTATGTCAGTTAGGATCACCACTTTATTTTAAGAATGTGAAATGTCAGAATAATAGTAGAGAGAATTATTTATTTCAGCTTTAATTTATTTAATCACATTCCCAGTGGGTCAGAAGTTTACATACACTCAATTAGTATTTGGTAGCATTGCCTTTAAATTGTTTAACTTGGGTCAAATGTTTCGGGTAGCGTTCCACAAGCTTCCCAAAATAAGTTGGGTGAATGTTGGCCCATTCCTCCTGACAGAGCTGGTGTAACTGAGTCTGGTTTGTAAGGCCTCCTTGTTCGCACACGCTTTTTCAGTTCTGCTCACAAATGTTTTATAGGATTGAGGTCAGGGCTTTGTGATGGCCATTCCAATACCTTGACTTTGTTGTCCTTAAGCCATTTTGCAACAACTTTGGAAGTATACTTGGGGTCATTGTCCATTTGGAAGACCCATTTGCGACCAAGCTTTAACTTCCTGACTGATGTCTTGAGGTGTTGCTTAAATATATCCACATAATTTTCCTTTAACAATATGCCATCTATTTTGTGAAGTGCACCAGTCCCTCCTGCAGCAAAGCACCCCCACAACATGATGCTGCCACCCCCGTGCTTCACGGTTGGGATGGTGTTCTTCGGGCTTGCAAGCTTCCCCTTTTTTCCCTCCAAACATAATGATGGTCATTATGGCCGAACAGTTATTTTTGTTTCATCAGAACAGAGGACATTTCTCCAAAAAGTATGATTGTCATCCCCATGTGCAGTTGCAAACCGTTTTATATGGCAGTTTTGGAGCAGGTTATGTCGATATAGGACTCGTTTTACTGTGGATATAGATACTTTTGTACCTGTTTCCTCCAGCATCACAAGGTCCTTTGCTGTTGTTCTGAGATTGATTTGCACTTTTTGGAACCAAAGTAAGTTCATCTCTAGGAGACAGAATGCGTCTCCTTCCTGAGCGGTATGACGGCTGCGTGGTCCCATGGTGTTTATACTTGCGTACTATTGTTTCTACAGATGAACGTGGTACCTTCAGACATTTGTAAATTGCTCCCAATGATGAACCAGACTTGTGGAGGTCTACAATTTTCTTTCTGAGGTCTTGGCTGATTTCTTTGGATTTTCCCATGATGTCAAGCAAAGAGGCACTGAGTTTGAAGGTATTCCTTGAAATACATCCACAGGTACACCTCCAATTGACTCAAAAACATCAGAATCTTCTAAAGCCATGACATAATTTTTGGTAATGTCCAAAGCATTTTAAAGGCACAGTCAACTTAGTGTATGTAAACTTCTGACCCACTGGAATTGTGATACATTGAATTATAAGTGAAATAATCTGTCTGTAAACAATTGTTGGAAAAAGGACTTGTGTCATGCACAAAGTAGATGTCCTAACCGACTTGCCAAAACTATAGTTTGTTAACAAGAAATTTGTGGAGTGTTTTAATGATTCCAACCTAAGTGCATGTAAACTTCTGACTTAAACTGTATATGCTTGTGTAATTATACCTTGTCTTTGCAGTTGTATGACCCAGTGGGTAAATAAACTTGGTTTGTGGTTTTTCTAGTCGTCCGCTTGTTAGGAACCTAACACTGTGCTTCACAGCGGTTTAGATGGTACAATGATTCTCTACACTATACTTGCTTGTTTTGTCACAAACTGAAATTAGGCGAACTATTACAATGTTAGTAACTAGGAAATGGGTGGTTAGTGCATCTTAATATTTTATGAATAATTAGCACATGTAGTGAACATTTAAATGTTTGGCGGCAAACTGATGTTTAAATCAATGTTCTTCTATCCTGGTTCTGCAGACCCACATGATGTGCAAGGCAAGCTTTTGTTCCAGCCCAGAAGGAACAGCCCTGATTAAACTAATCATCAAACCCTTGATTGGCTGAACATGTTTTGGGTCTCAGGGACTTTTAATAACACTGGTTTAGATGAGAGCAAGAAAACATCAGATGAATTACACAATAGATGGAGGGGTGTCAGTATTACCTTCAGAAGATGCATCATGGAGAATGAGAGGCCAGGAGGGTAGAGGAGGGTTAGACTGGTGTTATAGGAGTCATCCCCGTGATTGGACAGTCTTATAGTCACGTTGAAGTAACTCTGGTCCACCACTAATAAAGTTGATGTGCTGATAAGAGAGACAAGACCGTACAGTCAGAAAACATGCTGTTTTTGAGCAGTCAGTAATTATTATAGCTACAAACAAGTTACTTTAAGTTGCCTCTATGTTTATCAGATACTTACATAAAGTTGAAGTCCACCTCAAGCTCTGCCACACATGTTTCATTTTCTTTGCAGTTCTTTTCAAAGGGCACCTATGATGAATTCAAGACAACTGTGAATGTGGTTTTACAGGTCTTTGGCTCAATTACAGTACTCAGTTCACAGTCAATGCTAGTACTGTTGATCACTGTAAGTGAACAGGTTTTAGTCAGACCCAGAACGTATCCTCGTACCTCGACCACAGCCTTTGTAGGACTGTCAGTATTCAGAATGGCATTCAGTTGTTTTTCAGGTTGAGAAAAATTCAGTTGGATGACTATGGGCGATAATGTGTCGATCACGCATTGCTGGAAGAAAAGAAAATGGGCCACTCATTTCCCTATCCATAGTCCTGAAAAACCCTCATTCTTCTCATCACTGAATAAGATAAATACACAATAACAATTCAATAATAATTCAACAGCCTAACAACTTAATGTTAATCATTAAAACCCCTCCTTACGAGAGACATTAGGGTTGTTGTATTGTTGCATAGCTACAGTTTCTCATTGATCATACTGTCATGTAGACTGAGTGGTTGAAGCAGGTCCGCTCCTTTCTCAGCTCCACAGTATAGCGAGGTCTTCTGGCCCCTTTGTTCGTGTCACTGTAAAAGGCTCGGCTCCTCCGTCTCACTGGATCCACATCCAGCGAGTAGGAGATGTTTATCCCTGCACTCAGTGCCCCTGGAAAAGTACACAATAAATCTTAAATGGCCTCCTTATCAGGGAGAGAAGTTCAGAACCTCATGGCTGCCTGCTGATGGACAGCCTTGAAGTGGAAAGCAGAGATGGAGTCAAGACCTTAACTCTCGAGTCCCAGATCCACACCAAGGAACAACCTTTGGCACCTTAATTGGAGAGGACGGGCTTGTGGTAATGGCTGGAGCAGAATAAGTGGAATGGTATCAAACATTGTTTCTATGTGTTTGATGACATTCCATTTGCTCCGTTCCAGCCATTATCATGAGCCGTCCTCCCGTCAGCAGCCTCCACCGGTGTTCAGACTGGAAAGTGACCAAGACCCTCTTATTGTTGTCAGTGATTTAGCTATGCAACGAGGCTCCGACCTAGACCACCAAGCCACAATTACACTATATATACAAAAGTATGTAGACACCCCTTCAAAGTAGTGGATTTGGCTATTTCAGCCACACCCGTTGCTGACAGGTGTATAAAATCGAGCACACAGCCATGCAATCTCCATAGACGAACATTGGCAGTAGAAGAAGAGACTGAAGAGCTCAGTGACTTTCAAGGTACCACTGTCATTTGATGCCACCGTTCCAACAAGTCAGTTCGTCAAATTTCTGCCCTGCTAGAGCTGCACCGGTCAACAAGTGCTGTTATTGTGAAGTGAAAACGTCTAGGAGCAACAATAGCTCAGCCACGAAGTGGTAGGCCACACAAGCTCACAGAATGGCAGTGCTGAAGTGCGTAAATCTTGTCTGTCCTCTGTTGCAGCACTCACTACCGAATTCCAAACTGCCTCTGGAAGCAACGTCAGCACAATAACTGAACTCCACCCAATATCTAGTTGGAAAACCTTCCCAGAAGAGTGCAGACTATAGCAGCAAAGGGGGGACCAACTTCATATTAATGCCCATGATTTTGGAATGAGGTGTTCGACGAGCAGGTGTCCACATACTTTTGGTCATGTAGTGTATGTAGTCTCAGATCATGACTCAATTTCTGTTGGAAAGCACAAAGCCATCAGTGTTCCTAAAGTTCTTACCAGCTTTACTCTTTGTTGCCTCTGCCATGTTAAAGCAGGCTGTTAAAGTGACCACAAGGGAAATGTTCTCTTTTGCCAGACAGTCAAAGTTATATGTGCTGATCTCCGAGGGATGGAAGTGGAGATGAGCAGAGACGCTGAGGACCGGTCTGGACCTGTGAGCAATCGAGGGTAAAGATCGGGATGTTAGCCTACATTGTACGATGTTGGGTAGCACCGCCCACACCTCATTGAGCGCAGCCCCCATTCAGTGCAGATCGCACACTATTGGGATATCTTTACTGGTTAAACAACTGTCCGTTTAAACCAGCTGTCTTTTCGTAGCCTTTTTTTGGACTCGTACCTCAAGACGACAACTGTGCCACGCGCTCCTACTACGATGTCAGTCAGTCCATCCTCACCCAGGTCCATCTTCCCATCAATCGTCTGGCCAAAGAACTGGAGCTTAGATCTCATCATCGCAGCTGAGATGCGCTGCAGGAAGAAGACATAAACATTTAATGAAAAGGCATTGATATTGATATCCCAGGAGGGACGTCTGTTTTCTTTGATCATGAAGGGCCTTTTTGAATGATTTCCATCTTCGTCTGCCTCACCTGGCTGAATTCTGGGCGGATCCCCTTTAGTTTTTCACCCAGGTAGATGTACACGGCCCCCCTGTGATCGTCCTCAAGTGGAGCGCCCACAGCTACATCCTTCAGCCCATCTCCATTCAGGTCTGTGAGAGAGGAGATGGAGGAGCCGAATCTACCCTGAGCCGGCACTGAAACATTCATCTCCATCCTCAGTTCCAGCTAATAAAGAAGAGATCACATGAAGATAAATCCATATTACACTGTCTTTTGTGCAGTGTTATTGAAGAGGATGGATATTTATATCCAAATGAATCAATATCGGCTTCCAGATCATTTTGTTCCTGATGAACATATTCAACCACAAATTCAGCATTTGAATCTGTTGTTCAGAGATTCCCTGTTAAGCCCACCTTATCAGTCAGTGTGTAGACGTAAATCCTGCCCTCTCTCGGTGGTTGGTGAAACATTGGTGCACCCACCAGGAGGAAGTCTGTGTTGTTGTCTGAGTCTATGTCCACAGAACACAGCTCTGCCCCAAAGTAGGAACCCATCTGAGAAAATCAAAACTTACATTCATACAAAAGTATTTTTTAAATGTTTTAAGAAGTCCTCTGTTTTTGAATGGAACTCATACGTAAACATAAAAAGTGATATAATGTGTTTCTCTTTACTATCGGAGGAGTGATTCAACCTTTGAAGTATATACCACACTGCCTATAGAAATAGCTAATGTTACCAACCTGTTCTCCAGACAATCTTTGTGCCACAGTCCAGTTGTTGTTAACCTTGTTAAAAAGTAGGATCCGTCCCATGTGTTCAGATCTTGGTGCTCCGGAAAAATATAGGAGGTTCTCATTCTTCTTCCCAACAGCTACAGAGTATCCTATAAGAACAATAAAGCAATGTTGGTCCATTGTAACTACTCTCCCTTAACTGAAACATCTGAACTATTGGAGCCTTGAAAATAGTTTTTGTTCAAATCAAATCGTATTAGTCACATGCGCCGAATACAACAGGTGTAGACCTTACAGTGAAATGCTTACTTAGGAGCCCCTAACCAACAATGCAGTTAAAAAATATATATGGATAAGAATAAGAAATAAAAGTAACAAGTAATTAAAGAGCAGCAGTAAAATAACAATAGCGAGACTATATACAGGGGGGTACCGGTACAGAGTCAATGTGCAGGGGGAACCGGTTAGTTGAGGTAATATGTTCATGTAGGTAGAGTTATTAAAGTGACTATGCATAGATAATAACAACAGAGAGTAGCAGCGGTGTAAAAGAGGGGGGGCAATGCAAATATTCTGGGTAGCCATTTGATTAGGTGTTCAGGAGTCTCATGGCTTGAGGGTAGAAGCTGTTTAGAAGCCTCTTGGACCTAGACTTGGCGCTCCGGTACCGCTTGCCGTGCGGTAGCAGAGAGAACAGTCTATGACTAGGGTGGCTGGAGTCTTTGACAATTTTTAGGGCCTTCTTCTGACACCGCCTGGTACAGATGTCCTGGATGGCAGGAAGCTTGGCCCCAGTGATGTACTGGGCCGTTCGCACTACCCTCTATAGTGCCTTGCGGTTGGAAGCCGAGCAGTTGCCCTACCAGGCAGTGATGCAACTAGTCAGGACGCTCTCGATTGTGCAGCTGTTCAAATTCACTTTCGACCAATATATTTTTTTTAGCTTAACTTCTAAGGGCTAGGCCCCTTTTTTCTCAATTTCCGCCGGAATGACGTTCCCAAAGTATACTGCCTGTTGCTCAGGCCCTGAAGCCAGGATTTGCATATAATTGGTACCATTGGAAAGAAAACACTGAAGTTTGTAGAAATGTTCAAATAATGTTGGAGAATATAACACAATAGATATTGTAGGAGAAAATCCAAAGAAAAACCAACCAGAATATTTTTTATTTTTGAGAGCCCATGCTCTTACACAGGAAAGTATAGGGGCATACTGAATTCTAGTTCTCAGGCTTGTAACTTCCAAAACGAATAAGAAATATCAGTTTTAGTACAGGGACACAGTCTTGGAAATTTCTGTATGCGCGCGCGATGAAGACAGAAGGCGCCTGCTAAAATTGGTTTCCTATTGAAAATACTTCTTTCCATGAGAAATATTATAGTTTGATTACATTTTAGGGTATTACATTTAGGAGTAAATAGAAACGTATTTTGAAGCAAAGTTTAGGGGTAGATTTTCGGATTCCTTTCTCTGCATGTTGAACGAGTGGATGACTCAAATTGATGGCGCCGACTAAACAGACTTTTTGGGATGTAAAGAAGGATTTTATCTAACAAAATGACACTATATGTTATAGCTGGGACCCTTTGGATGACAAATCAGAGGAAGATTTTCAAAAAGTAAGTGAATATTTAATTGCTATTTGTGAATTTATGAAACCTGTGCCGGTGGAATAATATTTTGATGTGGGGCACCGTCCTCAAACAATCCCATGGCATGCTTTCTCTGTAATGGCTACTGTAAATCGGACAGTGCAGTTAGATTAAAAAGAATTTAAGCTTTCAACCAATATAAGACACGTGTATGTACCTACATGTTAAATATCCATCACTTTTATGATTATATATTTGAATTGCGCACCCTCCAGTTATACCGGAAGTTGTCTCCCTATCGGGACGCCTAGCCCTAAGTTAATATTCCATTACCCATATAGGAGTCTTTGTCCAAGGTGGGGTCCTGAATTTCCCTTTCCTCTGATCTCAGACCCTCAGTCTCAAAGAGAGATCCTCGCCAGTTGTTTGATCCCACTGAGCCCAGAACCAAGGTGTCCTGTAGAGAAAATAAAACATTGTGTAATATTTCATTAATAAGCATTAATTAACTATATATTGCATCCATAAACTAGTTGCAATGGTGGTCAGTACATTTATAAAAATGTTAAGATGATGATAAAACATACTGGACATGCTATCGCGATATCTCACCTTATTAACATAGACAGCGCTGAACCCACTCTGAGACATCTCTTTAGTCAAGTTACCAGCCAGAGCAGTCTTGGAACCTAGAACATACGAACACTGATATTAATAGTGATACATTGATACTTCTACTGTGGAATGTTTTGAGCAAGGTGTATATTTCAGGAGGTGACCAGTATTTCCACTTCAGTTGTTTTTGATGAATAACAACTCTCAGTTGATAGGGACTTTGCTGAAAAATAAGTAAGTAGTACTAGGAGATTTCAAATGAATCTGGAGTTGTACCTTCAATGTTGAAGATCTTTTTTTGAAAGTTGTCTAGGATTCCTTTTAGTCCGTTGTAGTCCTGGATGTGGAAAGTGTTGTTCTCTTTTGGCTCTGATGCCAGGGACTTGAGTTTCGTCAAATCGACATTCTTGACCTGCCAAGAAATATATCACTTGAGGGCAGGAATTATAGTGATGCCTAATTACCTTTTCAATATGAATGATATTTAAACATCCACATCGTAACTGGGAAGTTGGACTGGACCCTTGAGACTACTAATAACAATAATAAACTATATTTGTATAGCACTTTTTAATACAAGTACCAGTAGGAGAATGAAAAAAGAAAGCGAATTAAATTCATACATTAAAAGCGTCTTTATAAAAGCGTCTTTAGCAGGGATTTAATCCATAATAAAAAAGACCCCATCAAAATCCGTCAGTTTAAGATAGAGATCTGTTTTAATGCGTCACAACCCACCGCATCCACCTATGTCGGTCTGTTATGGATTATATGTTTAATGACTAAATGTTTGTACATTTAAGAAAATACTAAGAATATTCCATTCAGAAAATGTATGCAATAGAGAGGGTTATAAGACAAATGGTAATTCAATTGATGTGTGTGTGTCTAGAAATGAATATTGTGTGGAGAGTGGAACAAGATGGTACAACTTGCCAGAAGGAGTCTGTGAGAACAAAGAATTCTTTGTGAAACTAGATTAGGAGAAGAGGCCTTCTCGACCTTGGGAAGGGAGGAACTGATAGGATGTCTGGGATTGAATTATGTTGCAAGACGGTGTTAGGCCGAGGGAGGTACTATGGGAAAATACTATTTCCTAGAGAGGGTGGGGCATTTGTATCTTTTGTATTCAACTTGTACAATATAAAAAGACTGTGTTCACCTTTGAAAGGCAGAATTCTCATGAATAAATAACCTGACCAAAATTGAAGATATGGGACTTTGTCTAATTTGTCATTAACTAGAGCTTTACATCCTCTAGGAATTATTCAAAGCCTGATTAATAGTTTATGTCAACAATTGAGAACAAAATTCTCATGACACGGTCTTCCGCATCTGCAGGGGAAGGTGACCGAGCTACAGTGGTGTTTGTCAGACCATGAGACATACCGAAAATCGGTCTTCTCACGAAAACGTCTGTAGCGTCCGAACGGTTTGGCCTACAAACTAGTATGACCACTCTATGGAAAGAAACATTCAAATTAATGGAAGTATGGAGGTAGTATGGTGCCAACAAAAATAAAAGGGTTAAATGTGTCCAAAAACAACAATATTTCCTGAGCTTTGTTATATCTCCTAGATATAAGACAGACACTTCAAATTGACTGTCTTTTTTTACCATTCATGAATGTGTTATTCAAAAGATTTTCTATGGTCTATAGTAGTAAATTCCAAATGTAATATTTAATCAAATTATTTTTGTTTTGTTTTTTGGGATAGCTAAAGGAAAAATAGATAAAGAATCCATGGTATGACCATCTTAAAACAATTCCATATGCTAGCTTACTAGAACTCTGGGTCTGATTAGTAAATAAAGGTATCTGCATAGCTCTTAAACTGAATGTTGTGATTATGGATGATGTCACCAAGGGGAAGCATGTACAGGGAAAAAATAATGAAGCCCAGAATTGACCCCTGAGGGACACTACAGTAAATAGGTGCTGGGGTCGATACCGAAGCACCCATGCGCACTGAGAAACGTCTGCCACATAGATATGACCTGCACTAGTCGAGGGCAAATGTCTTTACAATTCTGTAAAGAATCTTAAAAACTGTTTGCAGAGCCAGGGGATGCGAGCCTGTCCCCGTTAGGGGGGGCACCAACAACATGCTTAAAAAAATAATGCATTTTTAACCGCAACATTGTAATTTTTCATCAGATCCTTCATTATCTCATAGAATACTTGACGTTTGCAGACCTTACATTTCCATTCTGCATTTCTAAGTACACTTTTTAAGGCAATAGTGTGGTCAGTCAACCAAGGCATACAGTTTATTTGTGGTTTTAACTGGTGAAACTGAACCTGTTCAGTAAATCATCCGTGTGATGACAGAACAGGATCATTTGTACATTTACTAGCAGTTGTGGAGTTATTGATGGGAGAGGGAGTGGGAACAGACACATTTTTAGGTGGAGGAGAAACGACTCTTTGCCAATATATTTTTGCACCTCTTAACTTCAAGTGAAACAATTTGAAAATGTACCTTGATCCAGGGATGGAAGGTATTGCTGTACTACTAATTACCCCACAATAATTTAGGGTAAATGGAGAAGATAAAATACTGCTGCTTTAGCATGAGCTAACCAGCATGAGGATGAAGAAGGCAATTTAATTAAAAACTAGCAGTATTTCAATCTTCTCCATTCACCATAAATTGTTGTGGAATAAGTACTGTAAGACTACAGCGAAACCTTCCATCCCTGGATTGAGGTACGTTTGCAAAACAATACACTTGAAGTACACAGAGATGCAAATATATTGTCATTTGGTCGTTTCAACTAGGAAGAGAGCATACCTTCTAGTCAAAATGTATTGGCTAGTGATCAACCAGCTGTGGTTATGGGAATTTAACAGTTATAATGAAATTACAGTGCATTTGGAAAGTACTCAGACCCCTTGACTTTTTCCACATTTTGTTACGTTACAGCCTTATTCTAAAATGGATTAAAAACACATTTTGTACACACAATACCCAATAATGAAAAAGCGAAAACAGGTTTTTAGACATTTTGCAAATGTATTAAAAATAATAAACAGAAATACCTTATACATAAGCATTCAGACCCTTTGCTATGAGACTCGAAATTGAGCTCAGGTGCATCCTGTTTCCATTGATCATCCTTGATGTTCCTACAACTTTATTAGAGTCCACCTATGGTAAATTCAATTGATTGGAGATGATTT
Source organism: Brachymystax lenok tsinlingensis (assembly GCA_030435695.1). NCBI lineage: Eukaryota > Metazoa > Chordata > Actinopteri > Salmoniformes > Salmonidae > Brachymystax > Brachymystax lenok. Next base: position 7,074,116 of record CM059812.1, on the reverse strand, counting down.
GGAAAGGCACAACCCTGTCTAAATAAGGTCCCACAGCAAAACCAAAGCCATGAGGTCGAAGGAATTGTCCGCATAGTTCCGAGACAGGATGTCGAGGCACAGATCTGCGGATGGGTACCAAAATATTTTGCAGCATTGAAGGTCCCCAAGAACACAGTGGCCTCCATCCTTCTTAAATGGAAGATGTTTGGAACCAACAAGACTATTCCTAGAGCTAGCCTCCCGGCCACAATGAGCAATCGGGGGAGAAAGGGCCTTGGTCAGGGAGGTGACCAAGAACCCAATGGTCACTCTGAGCTCCAGAGTTCCTCTGTGGAGATGGGAGAATCTTCCAGAAGGACAACCATCTGTAAAGCACTCCACCAATCAGGCTTTTTTGATAGTGGTCAGACGAAAGCCACTCCTCAGTAAAAAGCACATGACAACCTGCTTGACGTTTGCCAAAAAGCACCTAAAGGACTCTCAGACCATGAGAAACAAGAATCTATTGGCCTGATGAAACCAAGATTGAACTCTTTGGCCTGAATGCCAAGCGTCACGTCTGGAATAAATCTGGCACCATCCCTACGGTGAAGCATGGTGGTGGCAGCATCATGCTGTGGGGATTTATTTCAGCAGCAGGGACTGGGAGACTAGTCAGGATCGAGGGAAAGATGAACAGAGCAAAGTACAGAGAGATCCTTGATGAAAAACTCCTCCAGAGTGCTCAGGACCTCAGACTTGGGTGGAGGTTCACCTTCCAACAGGACAATGACCCTAAGCACACATCCAAGACAACACAGGAGTGGGTTCAGGACAAGTCTCTGAATGTCCTTGAGTGGCCCAGCCAGAGCTGAGAGGATCTGCAGAGAAGAATGGGAGGAACTCCCCAAACACAGGTGTGCCGATCTTGTAGCGTCATACCCAAGTAGACTCAAGGCTGTAATCGCTGCCAAAGATGCTTCAACAAAGTACTGAGTAAGAGGTCTGAATACTTATGTACATTTGATATTTCAGTTCTTTTGGGAGGGGTTCTTTGTCATTATGGAGTACAGTGTGTAGATTAATGAGCGAAAAAAACAATTGAATCAATTTTAGAATGAGGCTGTGACGTAACAAAATGTGGAAAAAGTCAAGGGGTCTGAATACTTTCCAAATGCACTGTAAGTCAAACAATTGTGTGGTGTTGTGTTGGAGGTATGCAGGCTCTCCCATTTTAAGGACTTACCCCGATGATGAAGCGTATTATGTTTTTCTCATCACTTCTTCTGATAGAGTCAAACTTTCTATCAGTATCACTGGGATTTCCATCTGTTATTACGACCAGTACTTTAGTTGCATCTGCGGTGGCGCCGGCGGCTTGGTTTTCAAAAATGTTTTTCCTGAATTAGATGTATACAAACAACAGATCAAGCTATCTTTCTTACACCACGATCCCCTTTCATCAAGTAAAACTGATTAATAATGATCAACTGTGACCTACAAAAGAAAGTCAATCGCCCGATGTGTGTTGGTTAGATCAGCCATGTGCTCTTCTTTCCAGAGATGAGTCAAGGCTCTCCCCTCTTGGTAGTCATTGAAGTTAAAAACTGTCCTGGCTCTTGATGAGAACTGAACCGCTGCGAACTGGGAGTTAAAAAAGATCAAAAGATGACTAATATTGATTTCATTCCATACTTTCCATGCTGCGAACTGGGTGTATAGCACATACACTCTTAGAATTAGCGGTGACTCGAGGAACCCTGGAGATCCTCAAGGAACCCCTGAAGTTCTACAAGGAACAATTGCTAGTCAATGGTTCATATTTGCACCTTCGGTTAGTTGAGGGTTTAATGGTTCAATGTAGCATTGGGCTCCTGGAGGAACCTTTGAGTGGAGGCGTGGCTTAGTAGGGGTGTGGCTTTAACATAGATATTTTTTTGGTCACCCGTTAGAGTAAATGTCATTCCTGTTCATCTGATCTGTTGTATTGTAATCGCATGTTAAGGTTGAACACTGACAGTTTTGTAGCTTCAACAATAGAGGCATATGAGATCCTCAAGAGCCTATGCCACTCCCGAGGTTAGAATAGTTGCCACTATATTACTATATGTAAACATAAATGTAAATATTCTTAATATTATATTAGAATAAATATGTATAAATATTCAAGTAAATTTTTTTGCAGTGTACAAACATTTACGCTAAGGGGTGGCCAAAAATAATAATCTGAAAGCCACACCTCCAATAAGCCACGCCTCCAATCTGATAAGCTGCCACCACTACAATATATTATTAAAAAGGTTCAAAATGTAACTCCTCCCATCAGAAAAAGGTTCCTGTTTGAATCTTTACACAGGGGTTCCTCCAAGACCCTTTTCAGGAGGGGTTCCTCAAGGAACCTGTTTGAACTGGAAAGGTTCTGGTGGTGTGGCAACTCAAAAGCTTCTTCTAGGCACCTTTACTTCTAAGAGTGTAGATAAACAGATGTACGTTTAGCAACCTCACGAGCATGATTCAAGTTATGAACATTAAAGGGAAGTTTACCTTGATTGAGGAGTTTTTTAGGGTTGTCATGATATTGTTTATGAAAACTTTGTTCTCTTCAAATTCCTCCTTTGTCATGCTTCCTGATCCATCAAAGAGGAAAACGAGGTCCACTATTTTCTTAGTACATTCTGGAGGAGAAAGTGAATTAAAGAAATGTATATGATGGATAACACCCACAACATTCTTCACATATTCAGGAATCCAGATTCTATCATTCACAATGAATATTTTATGACCTAATCCTAATGTAATTTAGCATTACATGAATAAACACCAAACCATCCTAGGTTATGTTGTCTACAATGTGTTTAAGTTTCACCGTTATACCTTGGAAGGCAGGTGTGAAGTTAGAGGTGATCTGGAGCTGGCTGTTGAACTGATAACAGATACTGTTCAGATAGGAGTTCCCATCGCACTCGTGTGCCAGGCTAGGGCTGCAGGCCTGAATGAGGAGAATAAATCATTGTAAATGTGATAAAAATGATGGGTTGTCTGGTGGACCTCAGATGGGTTCAAAAGAGATTTACAGGAATTTGCCATGATCATTTTGAGATTGCTGAGGTATTGTTTTATAACTCAAGTGAATCAAGTCATTTAGATTTAAACAGGCAGCCCAATTCTGATCTTTTTCCCACTCATTTGTATTTTGACCAATCACATCAGATCTTTTTCAAAGCTGGTCTGATTGGTCAAAATACCAATTAGTGAAATCAAGATCATAATTGAGCTGCCTATGTAAACACAGCCAAACACATGTATTACACATACTCACATGGAGTATTTGAAATCAAGAACATGCTCAAAATAACTGTTTGGTGGTTATCTTACAGTGAACATTGGAGGAGAAGTAGATTGTGCAGCCATAGACAGTCCAATGTACTTGATTGTGTCAGTTTCTGTTGAAAGGGAAAAGGCAGACTTGCAGAATCAACTAGTGTTTCTCATTTTCAATAACATTTTAATACTCTGACAAATATCGATTAGCCATGGTTACAGTGATAGGTGATACATGTTCTAATAATTCATATAATTATACATTTTGTTAAGGTAACCACCATTCTCAATTGCAGTCCAGTAAGTACTGTATAGTGCATCATCAACTTCCATCTCTACCTTGAGGAGTGTAACAGTCTGTACAGTTTGTTCTGTCTTGAGCACATCTACAGATTCCACCAGATCCGTTCTTCTGATATGGAGCACTGACCATTACCCTGTAGGTGACAGTATAGATTGGTCGACTTTAGATGAGCCTGTCTCACTACTTATATATACATTCAGTTTATTAGGTACACCCATCTAGTACCAGGTCAGACCCCCTTTACCTGTCTGAAACATTTGTTACTCAATTGGTACCATGGGACCTGACGTGTGCCAGAAAACATTCCCCACATCAGTACACCACCTCCACCAGCCTGTACCGTTGATACCAGGCAGGATGGATCCATGGACCTATGCTGCTTACGCCAAATCCTGATTCTGCCATCAGGATGAAGCAACAGGAACCGTGATTCATCGGACCAGGCAATGTTTTTCCACTTCTCAGTTGTCCAGTGTTGGTGATGGCCACTGGAACCGCTTCTTCTTGTTTTTAGCTGATAGGAGTGGAACCTGGTGGTCGTCTGCTGCAATAGCCCATCCATGACAAGGATCGACGAGTTGTATGTTTCCGAGATGCCGTTCTGCGCCATTATTTGTCTGTCTGTGGCCTGCCTGTTAGCTTGCACAATTCTTGCCATTCTCTTTCGACCTCTCTCATCAACAAGCTTTTTTCGCCCACAGGACTGCCACTGACTAGATGTTTTTTCGTGAACAGGGTGGTGTACCTAATAGAACAGGCCACTGAGTGTATGACAAACTTTAGATGGTTGCAAAACATTTGTGACAATGTGACAAATTACTTTTGTATATCCGTTTTAATTTGGTTACAATAACAAAATGCATGGTGAAGGAGGAAAGCATAGGCAGGATGTTATCAGAGGTGTGATATGACGAAGCACAGTTCAGAATTTCCATTCCAGCAAGGTATGCATAACTAATACACTGATGCTTCATTGTGTAAGTCATAGGCATTGGATGCAGCTCACATAATTTAAGAAACGTAAGTAAATGTGCACTGACGAATAATATGTTACAGATATATACAGAGACATATATTTTCTAAATACGTTGCTATGGATATACAGTACCAGTCAAAGGTTTGGACACACCTAGTCACTCAAGGGGTTTTTCTTTATTTGACTATTTTCTATATTGTAGAATAATAGTGAAGACATCAAAACTATGAAATAGCACATATGGAATCATGTAGTAACAAACAAAAAAAGTGTTAAACAAATCAAAACATATTTTATAATTGAGATTCTTCAAAGTAGCCACCCTTTGCCTTAATGACAGCTTTGCACACTCTTGGTATTCCCTCAACAAGAACTTTGAAAGTTTTTTCAAGTGCAGTCAGAAAAATCCATCAAGCGCTATGATGAAACTGGCTCTCATAGGGACCGCCACAGGAAAGGAAGACCCAGAGTTACCTCTGCTGCAGAGGATAAGTTCATTAGAGTTAACTGCACCTCAGATTGCAGACCAAATAAATGCTTCACAGAGTTCAAGTAACAGACACATCTCAGCAGGAGACTGTGTAAATCAGGCCTTCATGGTCAAAAAGAAGCCACTACTAAAGGACACCAACAATAAGAAGAGACTTGCTTGGGCTAAGAAACACGAGCAATGGACATTAGACCAGTGGAAATCTGTCCTTTGGTCTGATGAGTCCAAATTTTAGATTTTTGGTTCCAACCACTGTGTCTTTGTGAGACGCAGAGTAGATGAAGGGATGATCTCTGCATGTGTGGTTCCCACCGTGAAGCATTGAGGAGGAGGTGTGATGGTGTGGGGGTGCTTTGCTGGTGACACCGTCTGTGATTTATTTAGAATTCAAGGCACACTTGACCAGCATGGCTACCACAATATTCTGCAGCAATACGCCATCCCATCTGGTTGTGCTTAGTGGGACTATCATTTGACCCAAAACACACCTCCAGGCTGTGTAAGGGCTATTTGACCAAGAAGGAGCGTGATGGAGTGCTGAATCAGATGACCTGGCCTCCACAATCACCCAATCTCAACCCAATTTAGATCTTTTGGGATGAGTTGGACTGCAGAGTGAAGGAAAAGCAGCAAACAAGTGCTCAGCATCTGCGGGAACTCTTTTAAGACTGATGGAAAAGCATTCCCCATAAAGCTGGTTCAGAAAGCCAAGAGTGTGCAAAGCTGTCATCAAGGCAAAGGGTGGCGACTTTGAAGAATTCCATGTGTGTTATTTCATAGTTTTGATGTCTTTGCTATTATTCCACAATGTAGAAATAGTTAAAAAAAAAATGTTTTGAATGAGTAGGTGTGCCCCTGAATGAGTAGGTGTGTCCAAACTTTTGATTGGTACTGTATATAGTGCATGTTTGCAGACATAGGTGCAGCTTTCTGGTCATTTTTGGTTCCTCAGGTGTGTAATACTGTTTTGCAGATTAAGTTTAACATAATGCTTTGCATTTTTCACTACTATGAAAACAGTAACACTTGCCCTTTCTCCTTGCCAGATATGAATTGCAGGACTTTGTATCCAAAGAAATCCTGTTCCTCCCCTTTGTAGATTTTGGGGTTTGCTTCATCAATGTTGAAAGCCATTGAAGAGACAGCTGGCAAGAAAGGTAGAGAAGCACAATCAGATGATTAGCTTGGTGTCCATTCAATTGGCGACAGATTTTCATGCGAATATTCTAAAACCTCCATAAAAACAATATGCACTCTTTCTCACCAGAGATCAAATTGACTCGTTGAGGATAAAAGTGTGTGCGTGATGACGTTGTGGACATGAAAAAGCTAGATCATTTTTATTTGATGAGCGTGCCACCCGAATAAGACCCTCGATAGTTATTGGAAAGGAGCATCAAGCTCATCCCCTTGCACTTTCACCCCCCCTGTGAAGTTCATCATCATTTATTTAATCAGCAGACTAATAAACTGCATGCTTTCCCGGTGAGTCGTAGTGGGAGGACAACACAGCATGTTATCGCATGACTCGATATGATTATTATATCAATATTTCTCTCATGATTCATTTTACTGAGTCAAAAAAAGTCTATCAACAATTGAATATAGATTTATTTATATAAAAAATATTACACATTTAATTTCCGAATTAATTTGTGGGTTAAAATTATAGATGATAAAATCATGGCCAGAATAGATCACTTAGACCCCCCTGTGCAGAAATATATCAATTTATCATCACCAGCCAATCACACTACACCAGAGCTCCATGCTAGCCATTCAAACTTCCCGCCGGTTCTCATTGCCAACGCTGTAGCCTATTTTATACTCAGCATGCTTATCCCCTCGAAAATTGCTCAAAATAAGTGGCCAAACTTTAATGCTATTCCTGGGACTCGCATTGAGCTAGGCAACTCATATAAGAGCTATTAGAAATAGAGAGAGGAGAGGGTACGCGAGGCCAGTGGAGCTGATGCCAGCGGAGGTGCGTGAATTGTGCAGGACAGGAACAGTGAAGATCGAGAGATGTGTAAATGAGAAATTAGGGTAATTAATATATTAATCTATAAATTCGTAGGCCTATGCTGCCATATCACCTGACCTGTGCTATGCAAGACAAGCAAATAATATCCACTAGAGACAGATTTTTATATCATATAGACCTTCATAATATAGGCCTACTATCACATATTGAATTGAATTTATTTTGGGTAACAGACATGTACAACAAAATGTACAATGTGAACCCAGAGGATATCACTTGAAAGAATTAAAACGCTTGTTTCCAAAGTGATCCTCAATGGTAAAAACAATAACACATATAATGATTAAAAGGCAAGATAAAATGACAAACAACCATATACACATTCATTTATATTGACATCCTAAAAAGTGGCACTATTCACTGCAGTTTTCCTTAGCCTTAAAAAAAATCAACCATATTCATTTTACATTAAAACAATCTATTCACTGCACATCATACCTATCATTTGGGCGGCAGGGTAGCCTAGTGGTTAGAGCGTTGGACTAGTAACAGAAAGGTTGCAAGTTTGAATCCCCGAGCTGACAAGGTACAAATCTGTTGTTCTGCCCTTGAACAGGCAGTTAACCCACTGTTCCTAGGCCGTCATTGAAAATAAGAATTTGTTCTTAACTGACTTGCCTAGTTAAATAAAGGTAAAATAAATACACCTGACCAGCAGTAGGGGGCACAAGGGGCAGTGGAGTGGTTTCTCTTACTTAGACAACCTTGTCCAAATGAAAAGCTTTGCCTGCTTTTTAAAGATATTTCAACTTTTTCTTTGCTTGATCTCCAAGGGGAGGCTATTCCATTGACAAATGCCTGTATAGAGAAATGTGCTCCTCGCAGTACTGTTTACTCTTGGCATTTTACAAGACATAACACTAGCTCTGGTATTGTAACTGTGTTGGTTAAATAACATATCAATGTGGTTTTTCATGTAAACTGGGGCACAATCATTTAAGATGTCAAACATATGATTAAGTTTAAATTGGTCCACTCTGGACTCCAAAGGCAACAAGCCCACCTCCCGGAACTCTTGTACCCCTATGTGGGTCCTAGGGGGGACATTCAGCATATACCTGATAACACTATGTGGGTCCTAAGGGGGGACATTCAGCATATACCTGATAACACTATGTGGGTCCTAGGGGGGACATTCAGCATATACCTGATAACACTATGTGGGTCCTAAGGGGGGACATTCAGCATATACCTGATAACACTAGGTGGGTCCCAGGGGAGACATTCAGCATATACCTGATAACACTATGTGGGTCCCAGGGGAGACATTCAGCATATACCTGATAACACTATGTGGGTCCTAGGGGGGACATTCAGCATATACCTGATAACACTATGTGGGTCCTAGGGGGGGACAGCTGTTAGCCCACTATACCAAGCAGAGCGGACATCAAAATGACACTGAATCAAGGTTGAGACAAGCGGTTTCTTAACTTTGATCCTAAAATATCTGGCGTTACGATATAACAATGTCAATTTGCAGCAATCAGGTCTCCAGAAAGGGATTGATCTAGGGTCACACCAAGATAAGATACAGTTGTTTTAGATTCAATCTCCTCGCCTGCACAGTTTACCTTTATCTTGTCAGCCCTAAGCTATCTACGTTTTGTTCCAAACAAAATCGATCACGTTTTTTCCCAATTGTAGCGACATATTTGTTGTCAGTCAACCAATCTCTAACACAACGCAATTCCTTACTCAGGGTCTCCTCTATGTAAACTGTATCATTTCCTAGTACCAGTATGGCTGAGTCATCAGCATAAAGCAGGAGTTTCCACTTTACTCTATCTGGCATATCATGAACGTATGTAAGAAATAAGAGAGGCCCTAAAATTGATCCCTGCGGTACCACTACTAATAGAAAGGTTTACACTATGCGTTATCATTTTAGCAGTGACAAAAGCACTATCCTTTATAAATCTTGCAGGAAGGCTTTCCAGCCCAGTTGCTTTGTCTGTGCTCATTAAGCATAGTAGATTGGAAACAAGCTAAATGTTACTTTGAGAGTTTACAGCTTCATCATATGACAAGGGTTGGATATCTCCACACTTTATGTGAGCAAACAAATCACAAAATGTCGCAAGCCACCGCTCTTGAATTCTTCCTTATGGTCTTACCGCAGTTTGGCCATAGATTTTTAGCTTGTTTTGTGGTGTTTGGGCCACGCGATGTGTGTACTTCGACACAGAATAGCAGACTGAAAGTAACAAGCAGCTTGTTGGTGTTGACACCGGTTATCCAGGTTTTTATTAGCCAACGTTTTTAGGAAAGGAGAAATGTGATTTGCTCGTATGTTTGAAATGTGCTGGTGGCTTTAAATGTTGGGTCCTTAAAACGGGTATGCGTGTGAGTTTGCTTATTCTCTCTATGTCCATTCAGAACATTTCCTAAAGTAAATTCATTCATTTCTGTTGTTGTGCATTGTGATGAGACTGTCGTGTTATCAATTTGGCCGAGCGCTTGGCCTCTGGCCATGGTCTTGATGTTGTCACTCCTACCGCGGAGACGCACAAAACAGCTAAATCGATGGGCTGGCACATCATCTGGATAACACAGGTGAGCATATATGTGTCTCCATTTTACCTGGGCTTCTCCCAAATCGTTACAACATCGGTGGCGCTGATGTGTTTTGAATTATATTTAGGCTAACAGTTGGTTAAAGACGTTCTTGCCATGGGCCCCATCATTGTTTAGTCCAGCCCAAATAAATGGCTCTGGTCCAGTGTGTGTTGAAACCTTCATTGTTAATGCTTTGCTTATTGGATATGTGGTCCATTGCCACAGAACCATGTTGGTGGACAATTCGTTGCATATATTATATATAGCCTAACTAGAAATATAGCATTGAAGAGTACCCTCCTTTGAAGAAAAAAATGACCCGCAGCTGATCAGTCTGGCACCGGCATTGGTGTAAACAAGGTACAGTCAGTAATACACGGATGAGAAGGTGCACAAACGTATTTTGAGGAATCCTAATTTCAACATTTTGACTGAACATAGGTGTGCTATAGGCTACTGTTTTTCAGCCAGAACTGCCCTCAAAAGTGAATGTAGCTGTAACATTGTAAATAACTTCTTTATGACTTTTTCACCATACATTTTTTTTGTTGATAATGGCCAATAGTAAATGCTTATCATTGACTGTCTCAAAAACATGAATGCATTATAAAGTGTTATCTAGGTTTAAAAGATGAAGTGACCTATGCTTCCAACCAACTATTGCCTCAAAACCAAAAAGCTTTTGGGTGGAAGTGGGTTACCGTTATTGACTTAAAACCACAAAGATAAGACTAGTTCTGTGAATTACATTTAGAGCATTAGATTTTATTGGGAGCCCCATTTGCCCACGCGAATGACTACATTAGGCACCTTCCTTTCACATAAATTATCCCTGTGCAAGTTAAGCATCCATTTTGAAAACATATCCTCCACTACTTCAACTATGATTACAATGGTGTGAACGGTTCAACATACTGGAGTATTTCACACTGAGGAAAAGCTCACAATTTTTTTCACTGTAATTTAAAATATATAGTAATGAAAGTAATTAACTTTACGAGTCCAACCCCTTTAATATGTAATTGACTATTAAGCTGAGGTAAATCCTGTGAGTCGGCGCTTACCCATGGCTGTCATGCAGATGAGCAGGGAGAGAGGTCTCTGCCTGGACATCTTCTCCTTCGCTTTGTTCACTAGCATGCAGTGAGAAAAATATTGCAACACTCAACCTTTTCAAATGAAACTTACTTGTCTTCCTGCACTTTGTTTCCTGTGTGCCTCTTCTTATAAGAGGCGTCTCCACCCCCAAAAGTAGCTGCGGTGGTTCACTATCATTTGGGTGAGAATGTGGATGTACATTTCCTTCTGAAAGTATTCACACCCCTTGACTTTTTTCACATTTTGATGAACAGCCTGTATTTAAAATGTATTAAATTGAGTTTATTTTATTTTTTCACTGGCCTACACACAATACCCCATAAGGAGTATGGTTACACGTACACAATAATCTGATTATTGTGGATATTCAAATTAAAATAATAGTTTGATTAAAACATTTACATGCTTTGCAAGAATAACAGTTTCCATAATAATCCTGTTTAAATGGACGCATCTGAAATCATGATGGCATTCTGATAAATGCCAATCAAAATAAATTTTCTTCCACAGCGACCATGTTATTTTTGGGAAGCATATTTGATAATGAATTCGAACATATAAAGTTTGAGAAAATGTATTAAAAAATGAAAAGATGAAATGTCTTGAGTCAATAAGCATTCAACCCCTTTGTTGTGGCAAGTCTAAATAAGTTCAGGAGTAAAAATATGCTTAACAGATCACATAATAAGTTGCATGAAATAATAGTGTTGAACATGATTTTTGAATTACTATTGATCTCTGTACCCCACACATACAATTATCTGTAAGGTCTCTGAGTCTAGCAGTTATTTTCAAACACAGATTCAACCACCAGGGAGGTTTTACAATGCCTCACAAAGAAGGCCACATATTGGTAGATGGGTAAAAATAAAATAAAAACCAGATACGAAATAACCCTTTGAGCACGGTGAAGTTATTAATTACACTTTGGATGGTGTTTCAATACACCCAGTCACTACAAAGATACAAGCGTCATTCCTAACTCAGTTGCTGGAGAAGAAAGAAACCGCTCAGGGATTTCAGCACGACTTTAAAACAGTTACAGAGTTTAATGGCTGTGATTCCAAAACATGCATCCTGTTTGCAACATGGCACTAAAGTAATACTGCAAAAGGTGTGGCAAATCAATGAACATTTTGTCCATTGATGTAATCATTAAAGTCTGGGGGAATTCTTCAGCAAAAAAATTTACAAATTAGAGCAAGTACAAGCAAAATCCTAGAGGAAAACCTGGTTCAATCTGCTTTCCACTGGGAGATGAATTCACGCACACTCTGCAATAAACAATACATCGGAGAAACCAAACACACCATAGAAACCAGACTCAAACAACACCTGTATTATATAATAAAAGGGCACCTCTACAAACGGCAGGGGTGAAAACTTTTCTAATCTAGATATTAGTGTTTAATTTTTCATTCATGTTTTTCAAATGTTCAAATTTCCCTTCCACTTTGACATTACAATGTATTTTTTGTAGATCGTTGACAACAAATCCAGTTGAATCCCACTTTGTAACAACAAAATGTGTAAAAAGTCAAGGGCTGTTAACACTTTCTGAAGGCGCTGTACATGTTTTTTGCTCGTTCCTCTTCTGCATGATTGGTATTGGAACATTCCCCGATCTCCTTCTTTTACTCTTCACCAGTTAGAAAACCTAAGTATCAAATGTGAGAAAACTGAGAAGAAAAGCGGCACAGACTGCATACTACTCCAAATCTATAACAATGTCTTATTTGAGTCAGAACAAGTGGCTGGAAGGGATGTTTTGAATGAGGCAACAACAAATATATGAGAAAGATTAGAGACACAGGACAGGAGTGCTTCTGTGGTTTATAATGAATCCACAAGGTGCTCTTTGATCATGGGATAAAATACTATATAACAAAAAGAAGTTGATGCTAGATAGTAAACAAACTTCCAGAAGAACTCAAGGCACTCATGTAGTGGAAAATGTTTAACGCCTTATGGCTTATGCATGGCAAGAATGAAAAAACACTGACGCGTTGCGGCTACAACAGCCTTCGTCAGGGTGACCCTGAGCTTATTTGGATATCAGTTGAGTTTCATTTTATTTCACATATGAGTATATCAAATTTTGTCCCAATTGCCACATTGTACACATTGACATTTGCTTTAATAAGATAAGTAGAGTATGATAGCTCAGCACACATATAGTCTGTGAGAAGATGTGTTTAGGTACCTTTTTAACCACATCCGTTTGACACTGTACGTGTCAGTGTGAACTGTTGATGAGTTTCAATACCCTCATGTTTGCTGTTTGTGCAGTTTTACATTTTGTAATTGTATTTGATGTGTCTGTCTTTGTAATTACAGGCCTCAAAGGTTAAATATAAAATATAAGAAATAATACAAGAAATCTTGATAAACCCCTTGTGTGTTTGATCTGTCAGTGCACAGCTTATTGCAGTGTGTTGCATAGTGCAAAATTGAGGATGTCATCTGGGGATTGCAACATTCCCCTTCTGTTTGTGTCTACACACCATCTAGAAGTTTTTGTTTGTGTTGTCTCTTTCTTCCCGCCTCGTCTTCGACCCTAGCCCAGGTATGTTTGTGTTGTCTCTTTCTTCCCGGCTCGTCTTTGACCCTAGCCCAGGTAATTTGTTGCCTTTTTTGTGTTGGCTTTCCTCATAGTTGCTTATTTTAGCATCTTTAGGTTTTAGACAAGTGCTATAAAATCATATGTATTAAACTAAAAGCCTCATTTCTGCAATTGCAGAACTGTAGTTTCATTTAGGCCTACAGATCTACTGATCTGGTTAGAAATAACAGAACTAAGTAGTGCCACTCTGTATCTGTGACTTCTCTATTCTTTGTGGGATCCAGACACTTTTAAGTATATTCTATTTTCTATCATTCCTAGTCTTTTGGTTTCATAATTGATATCGAAAAAGATGTTCTCTTATAGGTCAAGCAGCCTGTAGACCATAGAATTTGATCAAGGTGATCTGGCCACCGACTGAAACCACCATCCTACCCAACATTGATTACTGAACTTTACTCAAAACTTTCTCTTTACCCGTTGCTATTTGTGGCAAGTTCCATCATAATAACAGTACAAAAAACATTAGACTCTGAACCATCTTGGAATATTGTTTTGATTGATAGATTTTTATCCTGTCTTTCCTGTAGCCTGTTGAGTTACAGGCTAATTACCTGTGCAACTTTAAGCTAGCTTAATAACGTAAAGGAACACATTTTCAATGCCAATAAGAATAGAATTTACATTGAGAGTAATTTTGTGCAAATCAATGAATATCAGTATTTCATTGTTTGTGTTGATTTATTTGATCCCTCCACCCCCACCCCTGTTTGAAGGATAACGTTTTTGTTGCGCACACATCCACTCCAACTTAATGTGATACAGAAATACAACTGCATTGACAGACACTAGTTTGACGGACACTAGTCGGACCCTCTCCTTGTTCGGGCGGCGTTCGGCGGTCGATGTCACCGGCCTTCTAGCCATCGCCAATCCACTTTTCATTTGACATTTGTTTTGTCTTTGTTTTATACACACCTGGTTTCAATTCCCCAATTACATGTTCATTATTTAACCCTGTTTTCCCCATGTTTGTGAGCATTATTGTTCCAAATTTATGTCAGTCCATTTGGTGGGCTTGGTATTGTTACTATTTTGTTAATTCCATTGAGTAAACTACGTTGTGTTGCTCATCTCTGCTGTCCTGCGCCTGACTCTTTGCACCAACTACACAACGCATTCTGACAAGATGCTGAGGACACACATACATACTTACAAACAAATAAACAGCATATCAACCCATCTGTGGACATCTACATCCAATTTACAAAAATACATCAAATGACAAATGGGAGGAGTGAATGTTTTGGGGTAATGTATATCAATACTGTCACATCTACTCCCGCTCCTCCCCTCCAGCGTTCGATGTCGCCGGTATACTAACCACCGGTCCTGGGATCCATCATTACGCACACCTGTCAATCATTATGCGCACCTGCACGTCATCAGCGGGCACACCTGGACTCCATCACCTCACTTATTACTGGCAGCTTCATTAAATAGTACCCGCAAAACACCAGTTTCAACGTCAACAGTGAAGAGGCGACTCCGGGATGCTGGCCTTCTAGGCAGAGTTGCAAAGAAAAAGCCATATCTCAGACTGGCCAATAAAAATAAAAGATTAAGATGGACAAAAGAACAGACACTGGACAGAGGAACTCTGTGAAGCTGCCAGTTGAGGACTTGCGAGGCGTCTTTCTCAAACTAGACACTAATGTACTCAGCTGTGCACCGGGGCCTCCCACTATTCTTTATATTCTGGTTAGAGACAGTTTGCGCTGTTCTGTGAAGGGAGTAGTACACAGCTTTGTACGAGATCTTCAGTTTCTTGGCAATTCCTCGCATGGAATAGACTTCAATTCTCAGAACAAGAATAGACTGACGAGTTTCAGAAGAAAGTTCTTTGTTTCTGGCCATTTTGAGCCTGTAATCAAACCCACAAATGCTGACGCTCCAGATACTCAACTGGTCTAAAGAAGGCCAGTTTTATTGCTTCTTTAAAATCAGGACAACAGTTTTCAGCTGTGCTGACATAATTGCAAAAGGGTTTTCTACTGATCAATTAGCCTTTTAAAATTATAAAATTGGATTAGCTAACACAACGTACCATTGGAACACAGGAGTGACAGTTGCCTATAACATAAAAAAAAAATCAGCCATTTCTAGCTACAATAGTCATTTACAACATTAACAATGTCTCACTGTATTTCGGATCAATTTGATGTTATTTTAAATGGACAAAAATTGGCTTTTCTTTCAACAACAAGGACATTTCTAAGTGACCCCAGACTTTTAAATGGTAGTGTACATTATAATAACAAATCCATCACAGATCAGACTTGCAAAGACTAGGCTGCCGATCATTAATCCACGATTTTGCACTTCTTGATGTCGTGTTTTCTTTTTGGTGTTGCCAAGGCTAGCTACAATGACAGAATAAAAAAATGTAATGTTTTAATGCACATGACCGTGGGAAAATCAGAGCTGTGTCCATGGTAACCACGGAAACAATTAATTTAGACCCAAAACAGGTGTTTATTTGCTGAAATGTGTGCCGTTGCTCGGCTATTAAAAGGGACTCTGGGGCTATTTGAGTTTTACGGTAAGTATAAGTCCTGTAATTAAGTGCATGTATTTTCAAAAGTCAAAAGTGGATAACTTTTTAATAAATGGATCACTAATCACTTTAAACAATGCCACTCTAAGTAATGGCACTTTAATAATGTTTACATATCATACATTACTCACATCACATGTATATACTGTATTTTATACCATCTACTGCACCTTGCCTTTGCTGCTGGGCTATCGCTCATCCATATATTTATATGCACATATTCTCATTCACCCCTTAAGATTAGTGTGTGTTAAGTAGTTGTTGGGAAATTGTTTGATTATTAGATAGATAGTACTGCACTGTTGGAACTAGAAGCACAAGCATTTCGCTACACTCGCATTAACATCTGCTAACCATGTGTATGTGACTAATCAAATTTGATTTGAAGTGGACTTAAGCGTAGAAAGTGACTTTTTTAGAAAAAGTAATTTCTCCAAGGTCTTTACAGGTAATGTTGGTGTATTAGGATGTGGATAAGGTATTTTGGATGAATTTCTACATTGAATGGGATCCTATGGGCAAATGGCATAACATGATATGCCTATAAAGTATCTATATCTGGGATATGGACCACAAACTGTCTTGGGATATCAAACAACAGTATAGGTAAGTTCTGAAACAGGTACACGTCAAAATGGGGGATATACTCTTGTAAGTGGTGAGATTGCTCTTTGCGGAAACTCCAGATAGTGGCTTTAAATCAATCTAATGGGGTTTCTACAACCAGATTAATGAATTACTCTGTATTAAAGTCTTATTGAATTCACAAGTTTTTGTACGTGTCATGTTTTTTTTAAAGATTGATTTTCCATGACAATAACCCCCACTTAATCAAATAACTGATGTTTTACAAAAAACATCTACACAATTCAGTAGGTGGTAAGCAGTGGTCCTAGTAAATAAAGTTACCAGAACGGCACACCATTTAGGCTATACATTAGAATTAGCTTATTATCCAGGGATTTCTTTTGCCATTGAAACCCTTTTCAGGTCTCCTAAATCCAAACAGTGTAAAATATATATATATATTTTTGGTACGGAACAACACTTTCAGTGTAATCTTAAACGACTAAGCCCAGATATAAAGTGTGTAGAAAAGATAATGGACCAATATATTTTTGTTATAATATAATCCTTGAGAACTAGGAATTACCTAAATAAAAGCTAGACTATCAGGGAGAATTCAACATTCCAAATACAATGAATTTAGCATGAATTATTTTATTATTATGTTTGAGCAAAATAACACAGCGTTAGCCATTCAAAATGCATAGAATATCTGGAAATAAGATTTAAAACTGCAACATTTTCTCTCAGCTCCTTGGCAAAATGTGTAGAATTGCAAGAAATCTTCTTCCCTTCCCTTCAAATAAAAGGGTTATTTGAAGAACTTATAGGGGTTCCCCCAAAGCGTCAATTTGAAGAACATTATTCAGGAACATTTTCTTTTTAGAGTGCAGCATGACACCTTGTGTTGTTGACATAAAAACAGATTCCGCCCCCCACCTTTTACCTTTACTGTGGCTGTCTCACCCGATACAATTGCAATCAGTCGACATAATCGACAACTATCATCAGAAATCAAGCGATATGAATCAGAGTGGGGCGCCGCCTGACCCACTAGTTGGTCATAACGTTCAAATCAACGTTTCATATCGTGGTGTAGGTGTACTGTATTGACAATTTCACAATAACGCGAGATCACATTTCCAGCATGGCCAACAACCAGACCTCACTTGACCGCCATTGGAAGCAAACTGGTAATTAATAAATAAGTGAACATTGCATTTGCAGTTCCTAAATAAATAAAAAATATTTACGTCACATCTGAACGAACTCCTACAGCTCATGACCCAGCTGGCTAGCCCGTGGTCGCGTTGCTAGCCCACGGGTGCGTTCATTGCTGCTGCTTCTATGAAGTTTTAACGGTGGTTGGCATCCCATTTGTTGCATTACCGCCACCTACTAGACTGGAGTACAACTCCCTTACACTTTGCTTGATAGATAAAATGTAAAAAATAAATAACCTACCATCTAACACTACCATCACTAATTTCTAAATTATATAAAATAAAATTAACACCACCCTACTCCACTAATTAAATGTATTTATTCCTACAGCGAGCATAGAAGTAGTTAAGCTCGTTTGGTAGGCTTGTGTCACTGGGCAGCTCTCGGCTGTTCTTCCCCTTGTAGTCTGTAATGGTTTGCAAGCCCTGCCACATCCGACGAGCGTCAGAGCCGGTGTAGTACGATTCGATCTTAGTCCTGTATTGACACTTTGCCTGTTTGATGGTTCGTTGGAAGGGCATAGCGAGATTTCTTATAAGCTTCCCGGTTAGAATCCCGCTCCTTGAATGCGGCAGCTCTAGCCTTTAGCTCAGTGCGGATGCTGCCTGTAATCCATGGCTTCTGGTTGGGGTATGTACGTACGGTAACTGTGGGGACGACGTCATCGATGCCCTCTTTGATGAAGCCAATGACTGATGTGGTGTACTCCTCAATGCCATCAGAGGAATCCCGGAACATGTTCCAGTCTGTGCTGCAAAACAGTCCTGTAGCTTAGCATCTGCTTCATCTGACCACCTTTTTATTCATCTAGTCACTGGTGCTTCCTGCTTAAATCTTTTGCTTGTAAGCAGGAATCAGGAGGATTGAATTATGGTCAGATTTGCCAAATGGAGGGCGAGGGAGAGCTTTGTATGCGTCTCTGTGTCTGGAATTGCACATTTAACATGCTGATAGAAATTTGGCAAAACGGATTTAATTTTCCCTGCAATGCTGTCTTAGTGCCAGCCTCTGACTGTGGTGGTATGAAAACAGCTACAAAGAATACAGATGAAAACTCTCTCGGTAGGTAGTGTGGGCTACAGCTTATCATGAGAAACTCTACCTCAGGCAAGCAATAGCTCACCACTTCCTTAGATATCTTGTTTACTAAAAATACATAGACTGCCGCCCCTTGTCTTACCAGACGCCACTGCTCTGTCCTGCCTGTACATCGTATAACCAGCCAGCTGTATGTTGATGTTGTCGTCGTTCAGCCACGACTCCATGAAGCATAAGATGTTACAGTTTTTAATGTCCCATTGGTAGTTTAATCTTCCGCGTAACTCGTCGATTTTATTGCCTAAAGATTGCACGTTTGCTATTGGAATGGAGGGAAGTGGGGGTTCATTCTCAGAAGGCAGCCTTAACTCATAGCCTAAAACTCAAGTTGTTCATTTGGGCTGTCATCACTGTAATATAATTCATGTGCAATGTTTTAGCTTAAAATGTATGTGTAATATGTTGATGCATTGGATAGCAGATGTAACAGATATACCAGCCACCCCACCCCTCTTTATATCAAAGCTGGGAGGAAGTCATGTAGTAAATAAACAGACACAGATGCCCTCGATGTAACATTAACCGAACTGCGGGAAAGCACTGTTCGACAGGCAGGGGCGAATGACACTGTGATGTCGCCTGTGTACCGGAGTCCTATAAAAAAATATTACCAATAAAATAAAGACGGGTTCCTGCAGATGCTGGAGTGCCCATATGCAGGAACGCCCCAAATTGAGGGCCGCAATTACACCCTTCTCCAAAGAGGGAGATTAAGGAGGAGATTGAGGATTTGGAGAGTGAGTGAGCCGTTGGTGATTCCATTAGAACCATTAGTACCTTATGTGCCACTCAGCGACCCTCGCCACCATCTCCAGGTTGACATCACCCTGCCACGGCCTATCTTCGCCCAGGACTTGGTCTGAAACCTGTGGACCTCTCCCCTCTTTCTCCCCTCCCCCTCCATCCCCAGGCCTCTGTCCCTCCGGGCCTCCCCCTTTACTGAGAGACAATCATGTCCTGCGGTTGGACTCTTCAGCCCTGCCGAAATCAGGCCACAGCCTTCCTCACAGGACTCCAACTCCCAGGAGGCTGAAGGAGAGCATATCACACCCTTCACTAATTCAGGTAGGAGTCCGTACCAGGTCGGTACCCCCGGCTTTCACAACCTACCAATCCAAGTGATGGTACGGATGACCCCACCTCACATTGACGTACAACCAAAGCGACTGTATGGACAAATGAGAAGCAAAAGTGTTAAGCACACAAAACCATTAAGCACATTTGAAAAACAGTGTTACTCATATTGATATCTTTACTTAGCAACAGCTAATGTTACTGATGAATAGTCAGCCTAGTCTGTCTCGGTGTGCATTGTACGTTAAATGAGGCATACAGCTCACAACAATTTTGAAATGTGTTTTTGACATAATTAAATCAACATTAATCCTGTTCATTTTAATGTTAATTAAATGAGAAAGTAACATACTAGAACACTTAGCCAGTTAACTAGTAACAACTTACCCTTTCTCTTCCTCCACTCCTGCTGACTACATTTCCTGTTATTCGGTGAGTGAACAATGGAATGTTATCACACTCAACTGGTTCTTGTTCCCATGTGGAAAATGATATACAAAAAAATAGCATGTATTGGTTCTCCCTCCTTATAGTAAGGTATATTATGTTTGGCCTTTTCAGGATTTGGCTGTGATTAGTATTAAACCTTAGTTCATAGTTTGTTTCTTTTGCATGTTAATTGTTTTTTATGATCTGATCATGAATTTTTCTCAACTTAGTATTTACAGTAATACAAAAGTACATTGGTGTGCAATTAACAAATACACTAGAGCTTGACTATATAGTACTTCCCCTGTATACTCTACCCACTTAAAGTTGAAATAAAACTTGTAAAATGTACAACTGAAAGCAAAAGGTTTTCATGCCTTCAGAAGGTATTCACACCCCTTAACCTTTCCACGTGTTACAACTTGACAACTTGAGATTGTGTCACTGATCTACACACACCACCCATAATGTCAGTGGAAGTTTGTTTGTAGAAAATGTATGTCTTTAGTCAATAAGTATTCAACCCCTTTGTTATGGCAAGCTTAAATGATTTATGGAGTAAAAATGTGCTTAACAAATCACATAATAAGTGGACTCATTCTGGGTTCAATAGTAATGGTTAACATGATTTAAGCTCTTTGCCAATGTACATTTCTCTAGCAAAGACATAGCACTTTAAATGAATAACATTACAGCAATCATACAAAGATTTAAGAATGCTTACCTTGACATAAACATTGAAAAAGTATATAGTATGTATAATACTGAATCACTTTGATCACGTTTTATCAAACATCAATGTCCATGAAACATCTACACTACCGTTCAAAGGTTTGGGGTCACATAGAAATGTCCTTGTTTTTGAAGGCCAGCATCCCGGAGTCGCCTCTTTGCAGTTGACGTTGAGACTGGTGTTTTGCAGGTACTATTTAATGAGTTGTACACAGCACTGTACGAGATCTTCAGTTTCTTGGCAATTTCTCGCATGGAATAGCCTTCATTTTCAGAACAAGAATAAACTGACGAATTTCGGAATAAAGTTCTTTGTTTCTGGCCATTTTGAGCCTGTATTCGAACTCACAAATGCTGATGCTCCAGATACTCAACTAGTCTAAAGAAGGCCAGTTTTATTGCTTCTTTAATTAGCACAAGAGTTTTCAGCTGTTCTAACATAATTGCAAAAGGGTTTTCTAATGATCAATTAGCCTTTTAAAATGATAAACTTGGATTAGCTAACACAACGTGCCATTGGAACAGGAGTTGATGGTTGCTGATAATGGGCCTCTGTACGCCTATGTAGATTTTCCATAAACAAATCAGCCGTTTCCAGCTACAATAGTCATTTACAACATGAACAATGTCTACACTGTATTTCTTATCAATTTGATGTTATTTTAATGGACAAAATTTTAGCTTTTCTTTAAAAAACAAGGACCTTTCTAAGTGACCCCAAACTTTTGAACGGTAGTGTATTTTTGAAAAAGTATTTCAGACTTAATCACATATTGCGTGATATGTGTGGTTCGGTGGTCAGATCAGACTATATTAATTAATCTAACAATTATTCTCAGAGTTTTTTTTGCTTGGACCGCTACTCCTTTCTCTAACCTGCAACGTTAATTCTCTTAACCTGCTGCATAAGTTCTCCTAACCTGCTATGAAAAGTACCTTCCATATGGAAGGGGCGTGAAAAGAGTTTCTCTACTCCATTCGTCTTCTTCTGACTCATCCTGTTTCTCTTTTGGTCCCTCCCCTACTGCCTCAGTAGTGGGGACGCCATTGTTTTCTGTCTGACTGGCCTCAAGGAGATGTTTTGACTTCGCTTCTCCACTCTCAGGCTCTAGCTTTATCTCTGTTATGGTAGCACAGATCTTGACAGGCAGAACAGCGTCATCTTGCTCCCTCTGTTCCCCTTCATTCTCATCTTCCTGTGCATTATCAACAAACCTTTTTCTCTTGAAACATCCCAGCTGAGTAGAAAGGAAAAACAATGTGAAGAATATGAATCAAAGTGCTGGTCCTTACAATGCAGAAGCAAAGTTTCTGTCGCAGCATTGATACTCACCTTATACATGGCCATTGTGATGATGATCAGGAGAAAGAGTCCTACTCCAACTCCTGTCCCTATTATCAGCTGTCTATGTGGAGGAATGATGATCTCAGCCTGAACATCAATCTGGAGGAATACATTTTGAGACCATGAGTGACGATGGAACAAGCATTTTAAAACCACTCTTATGCAGTAAGTCAGTATAATTCCACAAATGGTATTACCTGTGTTTGGTGGAAGCTTGTAGAGTTATCCTAATGAGCAAAGAAATATATACACATTTGATGCTTTTGTGAATCTTTGCTGAATAAATATTTTCATCTTTGTTGAAGAAAGTTCTTTTACAGGAAACTTACCCCTGGGTCACTCGCTGTCTGGACATATCGATTTTTGTCATAGCCGAGTTTGACAAAACTGATGAAATTGACTGTTTCTCTAGCCCCAGTGAATTTCTTTGGCAATGACAAGCTCTGTAGAGTGAGATATTGTTAGTCAAACTAATACAATTTGTGCCTTGCTTCAGTTCTTTAAAAGTATTTTGTGGTAGTAGAAGAAGTGTTCTGATTTCAGATTTAAATAGCAGAGAAGTTAGGCGAAGCTTGACGTTTTTGTCTAACTCGTTGGGAAAGTGGTCAAAACAGCAGATGTTTCAAAGTTCAGATGAAAAGTAGTGGTTACTAGAACAGCTGTCTGATTTCAGATTTGAACAGCAGAGAAGAAGACCCATATGTTATAATGTCTAAGTTGTGTTCCTGTTTTTTTGCAGCGGCTTCAAGTTTATATCATAAAATCAGATGCCTTTTATTATGTTTTAATGCGATGATCTGCGCTACGATTTTGCCCATTGAAGACCATTCAAAAAGCCTACAAAAGTTAAACTACCAGGCTACTTGCCACGTCTCTTGCATGGTGTATTCAACAGTGGGAAGTTGTCTTAATAACCGCATCAACTTCATTCATTAAGTTATCTGTATCTCTTGATTTGTGTAATAGAATGTTGGAATTCATGAGATTCTGTAACAATGGAACCTTTTAGAATGTCTCATGGAAGTGGATGGAGGACAAAAAGCTCAATAGTTTAAAAAGTATAATATATATTAATAAGCTGTATGCAAGCACATTGGTCCTGACCACTCTGCAAGTTTTAAAGTTTGAATGGCATTTCTAGCTTAAATGGTGTAGCATGCTAAAGAATAATAAGAAGTATGACAAAGATTTAAAAGTGGGATGTTTGCTGTCTCAAAGTCTCATTCCTTATTAGCATGTTGTTACTCTGTACCATCATTTGTTCAAGTTGGCTGTATACAGACCCTTGCATGTTGATCGAGGTCCTTGAAAGAAACATTTCCAGACAGCACAAATGTAACTGTCAAAAACTTCTCCAAAAGGAAACTTTCACACTCGATGGACTTGCAGTATTTTTCTGGAGAGCAGTACTGTAAACACAGCCAGAAGCAAAATGTGTTTTTCAACAACATGATTTACTATACTGAGTTATAACCTGATTGGATCGGTTACCAACAATGTCTAGAGTGAATGGCATATTTGAATACTCACCTCTGTTGTTGAATTGATAACCTTTCCACATTGAGTGTGGTTCTTCAGAGAAAAGAAAGGAAACTTGTATTAGGCTGTTTCCTATTGAAAGAAATGGTGGCATTAAAATGTCAACATTTCCGTAAGCAATGTGAACAGTTTACCTGTAAGACAGATATTTGGTAGTCCTTCATTTCAAATCGGTGCTCAAGCTTAGTTGGGAAAGTGAAGGTGACTGTGATGGGTACAGGCGTAACGCCCAAGTTCTGCACCTGTAAACAATGACATATTCAATCAACCAACCTAACAATAACATTTATATTGAGATTTTATCCAAAGGCATTTGTCACAAAACATTTAACAAAACATATACCTAAGCCCCCAAAAGAGCAAGCCTAGGGCAACAGAGACAGTGGAGGCGGCTGAGTGAATGGCTCATAATAATGGCTGGAACGGAGCAAATGGATTGGCATCGAAAACATGGACACCATGTGTTTGACATATTTGATACCATTCCACTGATTCCGCTTCAGCCATAGCCACAAGCCCATCCTCCCCAATTAAGGTGCCACCAACCTCCGGTGGACAGAGAATATGTTTATATGCACACTAATAATTCAATATTAAACTGATAATGGCAATACTCAGTTTAGCATTAGTCATGTACACACCTTTCTCTGAGGTCATGAGCAAATTAAGCATGAGCAAGGTCATGAGCAAAACATTTAGTCAAAAGGGTGGATTGTTATAGATTTTATGTTTAATGACTAAATGTTTGTACATCTAAGAATATTCCATTCTGAAAATGTATGCAATAGAGATAGGGTTATAAGACAAATGGTAGTCCAATTAATGTGTGTGTTTAGAAATAGAATATTGTGGAGAATGCAACAGGCTGGCACAACTTGACCTAGGGAGTATCTGGGAGAACAAAGAATTATTTGATTCTACCAGACACATGTGAGAGGCCCCTGTCCTTGGGACGGGAGGGATGGTTAAGGAGCTGCCCAAGTTTGACTTATGTTGCAAAGATTGTGATAAGGAATGAATGGGTACTGTGGGAAAACACTATTTCCTGGAAAGGGTGGGGAATATGGTGGGGTCTTTGTATTTCAACATTGTACCATATAAAAGACTGTGTACACCTTTTGAGATCAAAGCTCTCCTGAATTAAAGAATTTACATTTGACCATTGTAGATTGGGCCTCTGTTTGTCTCATTTCAACCAGTATCTAACAAATACTGGGTAACAGACAGAGTTTGTTTAATTGAAGTTCAGTTTGTGAACATTGAGCACAACATTTCTATAACATTCACATCCAAACTGTATACACTGAATGTACAAAACATTAAGGACACTTGCACTTTCCATGATATAGACTGACCAGGTGAATCCAGGTGAAAGCTATGATCCCTTATTGATGTCACTTGTAAAATCCACCTTCAAATCAGTGTAGATGAAGGGGAGCGGACAAGTTAAAGAAGGATTTTTAAGCCTTGAGACAATTGAGACATGGATTGTGTGTGTGCCGTTCAGAGAGTGAATGGGAAAGACAATGGGGTATAGTAGTAGGTGTCATGTGCACCGGTTTGTGTCAAGAACTGCAAGACTGCTGGGTTTTCCACGCATCACAGGTTCCTGTGTGTATTAAGAATGGTCCACCACCCAAAGGACATCGAGCTAAATTGACACAACTGTGGGAAGCATTAGAGTCAACATGGGCCAGCATCCCTGGGGAATGCTTTCAACACCTTGTAGAGTCCATGCCCCAATGAATTGAGGAAGGTGTCGTTCATGTTTTGTACACTCAGAATCAAATGGGCTTCCCAAAAATGATATGATCACTGTGATAGAACGTATTGTGATAGAAGTCCCATCAGATAGCCTGATTATCAGCTGTCCATGTAAAATGGATTATAAGGGATTTTTTTTTTTGCAATGCATTTAAACGTTTTAATCAAACTATTATATTAAATCAGAGTATTCACAATAATCGTATTATTGAATGCATGTAAATGGCTTGAGAAACAATGAAAGTATGTTTTGTTTACCTCATATACATTCACCAGTCGTTTAGGTGACGTGTCCTCCAGAGTTAAGTTAATGTAAGTGGTGGAGTCTTGGGGAAGGCTTCAACAACAACAAAAATATACATAAGTCACCTTGATTTTATTCAATGAAGTCATTCTCAAACAAAATGTCAGGTATGGGCTTGTAAAGACTTACGCTTTTGCTACCAGGTCAACTGCAAATTGAACAGGGATGGTCCTGGTTAGGGAACTATTGGTTGAGTTTCCATTGTCGCTGTAAATAAAGAAAAGGCAAATGCATTTTTTGTGTACATAAATGGAATGATATGTAGTCCTTCAGCTAATTGAGTAGCAGGGATTGAGGTTGTATTAAACTAGTTCTTAGTTTTAAGCAATGTATCTTCAATACTTCAACAACATGGGGAAATTAAATGTGTTTCCTGGACTGATTCTAATCTCTCTTCTAGCTATTGCTCTAACATTCACATTGGAAGCAGATTTCTACCTCAGTCCAATGACGGTCATCTCCATTGTGTCATTCCAGTCGTATGTATTCAAAATATGGAATTTACTGGTGAACACAGCCTGAAAAGGAAGATGGCATAGTTGAGAAGAAAAAATAAAGACGATTTGAAATGAGATCATAAAAACTGTGGAAGTGGAAACAAAGTACAAGGCATTGCCTTCAGAAAGTATTCAGACCTCTTGACTTATTCCACATTTTGTTACAGCCTGAATTCAAAATTGATTCAATTGAATTTTTACCTCACAAGGCATATACTATCACTCAAAGATCCAAGCTGTTTTAATGACATTGAGTTACTGCTTTGTTACTGCTTTTAACTCTGAGTCTATCATCTAAGGACAACATTTAAAATCGTTACCAGTGGATTCACAGCATTATTTACTGGTATATCTACATTAATAATCACTCACTGTAGTTTTACTACGGTAGACAGGGAGGCTGACACTGCATGTAGTTCTGTCCATTTCACTTTCCAGACCACCACAGCTGAACACAGTTCTCCGTGTGGACTATGGAATACAGACAACATGTCAAGTGTGTAAATAATTCCAGTTTGTACATCTGAGTCACTGACATAGTGTAAAATAAACCAACAAGCTTGTTAACAGTTTAAGGAATGAATAAATGCAACACTTAATATGTTGATACATTTTATGAATAATTAGCACATGTAGGGAACATTTAAATGTTTGGCGGCAAACTGATGTTCAAATCAACGTTCTTCTATCCTGGTTCTGCAGACCCACATGATGTGCAAGGCAAGCTTTTGTTCCATCCCAGGAGGAACAGCCCTGATTAAACTAATCATCAAACGCTTGATTGGTTTAACATGTTTTGGGTCTCCGGGATTTAATAACACTGGTTTAGATGAGAGCAAGAAGAAAACATCAGATGAATTCCACAATAGATGGAGGGGTGTCAGTATTACCTTCAGAAGATGCATCATGGAGAATGAGAGGCCAGGAGGGTAGAGGAGGGTTAGACTGGTGTTATAGGAGTCATCCCCGTGATTGGACAGTCTTATAGTCACGTTGAAGTAACTCTGGTCCACCACTAATAAAGTTGATGTGCTGATAAGAGAGACAAGACCGTACAGTCAGAAAACATGCTGTTTTTGAGCAGTCAGTAATTATTATAGCTACAAACAAGTTACTTTAAGTTGCCTCTATGTTTATCAGATACTTACATAAAGTTGAAGTCCACCTCAAGCTCTGCCACACATGTTTCATTTTCTTTGCAGTTCTTTTCAAAGGGCACCTATGATGAATTCAAGACAACTGTGAATGTGGTTTTACAGGTCTTTGGCTCAATTACAGTACTCAGTTCACAGTCAATGCTAGTACTGTTGATCACTAAGTGAACAGGTTTTAGTCAGACCCAGAACGTATCCTCGTACCTCGACCACAGCCTTTGTAGGACTGTCAGTATTCAGAATGGCATTCAGTTGTTTTTCAGGTTGAGAAAAAATCAGTTGGATGACTATGGGTGATAATGTGTCGATCACACATTGCTGGAAGAAAAGAAAATGGGCCATTCATTTCCCTATCCATAGTACTGAAAAACCCTCATTCTTCTCATCACTGAATAAGATAAATACACAATAATAATTCAATAATAATTCAACAACCTAACAACTTAATGTTAATAATTAAAACCCCTCCTTACGAGAGACATTAGGGTTGTTGTATTGTTGCATAGCTACAGTTTCTCATTGATCATACTGTCATGTAGACTGAGTGGTTGAAGCAGGTCCGCTCCTTTCTCAGCTCCACAGTATAGCGAGGTCTTCTGGCCCCTTTGTTCGTGTCACTGTAAAAGGCTCGGCTCCTCTGTCTCACTGGATCCACATCCAGCGAGTAGGAGATGTTTATCCCTGCACTCAGTGCCCCTGGAAAAGTACACAATAAATCTTAAATGGCCTCCTTATCAGGGAGAGAAGTTCAGAACCTCATGGCTGCCTGCTGATGGACAGCCTTGAAGTAGAAAGCAGAGATGGAGTCAAGACCTTAACTCTCGAGTCCCAGATCCACACCAAGGAACAACCTTTGGCACCTTAACTGGAGAGGACGGGCTTGTGGTAATGGCTGGAGCAGAATAAGTGGAATGGTATCAAACATTGTTTCTATGTGTTTGATGCCATTCCCTTTGCTCCGTTCCAGCCATTATCATGAGCCGTCCTCCCGTCAGCAGCCTCCACCGGTGTTCAGACTGGAAAGTGACCAAGACCCACTTATTGTTGTCAGTGATTTAGCTATGCAACGAGGCTCCGACCTAGACCACCAAGCCACAATTACACTATATATACACAAAAGTATGTAGACACCCCTTCAAAAGTAGTGGATTTGGCTATTTCAGCCACACCCGTTGCTGACAGGTGTATAAAATCGAGCAGCCATGCAATCTCCATAGACGAACATTGGCAGTAGAAGAAGAGACTGAAGAGCTCAGTGACTTTCAATGTACCACTGTCCTTGGATGCCACCATTCCAACAAGTCAGTTCATCAAATTTCTGCCCTGCTAGAGCTGCACCGGTCAACAAGTGCTGTTATTGTGAAGTGAAAACGTCTAGGAGCAACAATAGCTCAGCCACGAAGTGGTAGGCCACACAAGCTCACAGAATGGCAGTGCTGAAGTGCGTAAAACTTGTCTGTCCTCTGTTGCAGCACTCACTACCGAGTTCCAAACTGCCTCTGGAAGCAACGTCAGCACAATAACTGAACTCCACCCAATATCTAGTTGGAAAACCTTCCCAGAAGAGTGCAGACTAAAGCAGCAAAGGGGGGACCAACTCCATATTAATGCCCATGATTTTGGAATGAGGTGTTCGACGAGCAGGTGTCCACATACTTTTGGTCATGTAGTGTATGTAGTCTCAGATCATGACTCAATTTCTGTTGGAAAGCACAAAGCCATCAGTGTTCCTAAAGTTCTTACCAGCTTTACTCTTTGTTGCCTCTGCCATGTTAAAGCAGGCTGTTAAAGTGACCACAAGGGAAATGATCTCTTTTGCCAGACAGTCAAAGTTATATGTGCTGATCTCCGAGGGATGGAAGTGGAGATGAGCAGAGACGCTGAGGACCGGTCTGGACCTGTGAGCAATCGAGGGTAAAGATCGGGATGTTAGCCTACATTGTACGATGTTGGGTAGCACCGCCCCACACCTCATTGAGCGCAGCCCCCATTCAGTGCAGATCGCACACTAGTGGGATATCTTTACTGGTTAAACAACTGTCCGTTTAAACCAGCTGTCTTTTCTTAGCCTTTTTTTTGGACTCGTACCTCAAGACGACAACTGTGCCACGCGCTCCTACTACGATGTCAGTCAGTCCATCCTCACCCAGGTCCATCTTCCCATCAATCGTCTGGCCAAAGAACTGGAGCTTAGATCTCATCTTCAAAGCTGAGATGCGCTGCAGTAAGAAGACATAAACATTTAATGAAAAGGCATTGATATTGATATCCCAGGAGGGACGTCTGTTTTCTTTGATCATGAAGAGCCTTTTTGAACGATTTCCATCTTCATCTGCCTCACCTGGCTGAATTCAGGGCGGATCCCCTTTAGCTTTTCACCCAGGTAGATGTACACGGCCCCCCTGTGATCGTCCTCAAGTGGAGCGCCCACAGCTACATCCTTCAGCCCATCTCCATTCAGGTCTGTGAGAGAGGAGATGGAGGAGCCGAATCTACCCTGAGCCGGCACTGAAACATTCATCTCCATCCTCAGTTCCAGCTAATAAAGGAGAGATCACATGAAGATAAATCCATATTACACTGTCTTTTTGTGCAGTGTTATTGAAAAGGATGGATATTTATATCCAAATGAATCAATATCGGCTTCCAGATCATTTTGTCCCTGATGAACATATTCAACCACAAATTCAGCATTTGAATCTGTTGTTCAGAGATTTACTGTTAAGCCCACCTTATCAGTCAGTGTGTAGACGTAAATCCTGCCCTCTCTCGGTGGTTGGTGAAACATTGGTGCACCCACCAGGAGGAAGTCTGTGTTGTTGTCTGAGTCTATGTCCACAGAACACAGCTCTGCCCCAAAGTAGGAGCCCATCTGAGTAAATCAAAACTTACATTCATACAAAAGTAGTTTTGAAATGTTTTAAGAAGTCCTCTGTTTTTGAATGAAACTCATACGTAAACATAAAAAGTGATATAATGTGTTCCTCTTTACTATCGGAGGAGTGATTCAACCTTTGAAGTATATACCACACTGCCTATAGAAATAGCTAATGTTACCAACCTGTTCTCCAGACAATCTTTGTGCCACAGTCCAGTTGTTGTTAACCTTGTTAAAAAGTAGGATCCGTCCCATGTGTTCAGATCTTGGTGCTCCGGAAAAATATAGAAGGTTCTCATTCTTCTTCCCAACAGCTACAGAGTATCCTATAAGAACAATAAAGCAATGTTGGTCCATTGTAACTACTCTCCCTTAACTGAAACATCTGAACTATTGGAGCCTTGAAAATAGTCTTTGTTCAAATCAAATCGTATTAGTCACATGCGTCGAATACAACAGGTGTAGACCTTACAGTGAAATGCTTACTTAGGAGCCCCTAACCAACAATGCAGTTAAAAAAATATATATGGATAAGAATAAGAAATAAAAGTAACAAGTAATTAAAGAGCAGCAGTAAAATAACAATAGCGAGACTATATACAGGGGGGTACCGGTACAGAGTCAATGTGCAGGGGGAACCGGTTAGTTGAGGTAATATGTTCATGTAGGTAGAGTTATTAAAGTGACTATGCATAGATAATAACAACAGAGAGTAGCAGCGGTGTAAAAGAGGGGGGGCAATGCAAATATTCTGGGTAGCCATTTGATTAGGTGTTCAGGAGTCTCATGGCTTAAGGGTAGAAGCTGTTTAGAAGCCTCTTGGACCTAGACTTGGCGCTCCGGTACCGCTTGCCGTGCGGTAGCAGAAAGAACAGTCTATGACTAGGGTGGCTGGAGTCTTTGACAATTTTTAGGGCCTTCCTCTGACACCGCCTGGTACAGAGGTCCTGGATGGCAGGAAGCTTGGCCCCAGTGATGTACTGGGCCGTTCGCACTACCCTCTGTAGTGCCTTGCGGTTGGAAGCCGAGCAGTTGCCATACCAGGCAGTGATGCAACTAGTCAGGATGCTCACGATTGTGCAGCTGTTCAAATTCACTTTCGACCAATATATTTTTTTTAGCTTAACTTCTAAGGGCTAGGCCCCTTTTTTCTCAATTTCCGCCTGAATGACGTTCCCAAAGTATACTGCCTGTTGCTCAGGCCCTGAAGCCAGGATTTGCATATAATTGGTACCATTGGAAAGAAAACACTGAAGTTTGTAGAAATGTTCAAATAATGTTGGAGAATATAACACAATAGATATGGTAGGAGAAAATCCAAAGAAAAACCAACCAGAATATTTTATTTTTGAGAGCCCATGCTCTTACAAAGGAAAGTATAGGGGCATAATGAATTCTAGCTCTTAGGCTTGTAACTTCCAAAACAAATAAGAAATATCCGATTTACTACAGGGACAGTCTTGGAAATGTGTGTATGCGCGCGCGATGAAGACAGAACGCATCTGCTAAAATTGATATCCTATTGAAAATATTTTATGGACCAATAGTTAGATTAACAGGAATTTAAGCTTTCAACCGATAAGAGGGAAAAAAGTATTTGATCCCCTACTGATTTTGTACGTTTTCCCACTGACAAAAAAAATTATTTTATAATTTTAATGGTAGGTTTATTTGAGCAGTTAATTTGAACAGTGAGAGACAGAATAACAACCCAAAAATCCAGAGAAACATGTGAAAAATGTTATAAATTGATTTGCATTTTAAATGAGGGAAATAAGTATTTGAGAATCAGAAAGATTTCTAGCTCCCAGGTGTCTTTTATACAGGTAACGAGCTGAGATTAGGAGCACACTCTTAGGGAGTGCGCTCCTGATCTCAGCTTGTTACCTGTATAAAAGACACCTGTCCACAGAAGCAATCAATCAGATTCCAAACTCTCCACCATGGCCAAGACCAAAGAGCTCTCCAACGATGTCAGGGACAAGATTGTAGACCTACACAAGGCTGGAATGGGCTACAAGACCGTCGCCAAGCAGCTTGGTGAGAAGGTGACAACAGTTGGTGCCATTATTCGCAAATTTGAAGAAACACAAAAGAACTGTCAATCTCCCTCGGCCTGGGGCTCCATGTAAGATCTCACCTCGTGGAGTTGCAATGATCATGAGAACGGTGAGGAATCAGCCCAGAACTACACGGGAGGATCTTGTCAATGATCTCAAGGCAGCTGGGACCATAGTCACCAAGAAAACAATTGGTAACACACCATGCCGTGAAGGACTGAAATCCTGCAGCGCCCGCAAGGTCCCCCTGCTCAAGAAAGCACATATACATGCCCGTCTGAAGTTTGCCAATGAACATCTGAATGATTCAGAGGACAACTGGGTGAAAGTGTTGTAGTCAGATGAGACCAAAATTGAGCTCTTTGGCATCAACTCAACGTGTTTGGAAGAGGAGGAATGCTGCCTATGACCCCAAGAACACCATCCCCACTGTCAAACATGGAGGTGGAAACATTATGCTTTGGGGGTGTTTTTCTGCTAAGGGGACAGGACAACTTCACCGCATCAAAGGGACGATGGACAGGGCCATGTACCGTCAAATCCTGGGTGAGAACCTCCTTCCCTCAGCCAGGGCATTGAAAATGGGACGTGGATGGGTATTCCAGCATGACAATGACCCACAACACACGGGCCAAAGCAGCAAAGGAGTGGCTCAAGAAGAAGCACATTAAGGTCCTGGAGTCGCCTAGCCAGTCTTCAGACCTTAATCCCATAGAAAATCTGTGGAGGGAGCTGAAGGTTCGAGTTGCCAAACATCAGCCTCGAAACCTTAATGACTTTGAGAGATCTGCAAAGAGGAGTGAGACAAAATCCCTCCTGAGATGTGTGCAAACCTGGTGGCCAACTACAAGAAACGTCTGACCTCTGATTGCCAACAAGGGTTTTGCCACCAACTACTAAGTCATGTTTTGCAGAGGGGGTCAAATACTTATTTCCCTCATTAAAATGCAAATCAATTTATAACATTTTTCATGTGCGTTTTTCTGGATTTTTTGAACAGTCTCTCACTGTTCAAATAAACCTACCATTAAAATGATAGACTGATCATTTCTTTGTCAGTGGGCAAACGTACAAAATCAGCAGGGGATCAAATACTTTTTCCCTCACTGTATGTACCTACATGTTTAATATCCATCACTTTTATGATTATATATTTGAATTGCGCACCCTCCAGTTATACCGGGAAGTTGTCTCCCTATCGGGACGCCTAGCCCTAAGTTAATATTCCATTACCCATATAGGAGTCTTTGTCCAACGTGGGGTCCTGAATTTCCCTTTCCTCTGATCTCAGACCCTCAGTCTCAAAGAGAGATCCTCGCCAGTTGTTTGATCCCACTGAGCCCAGAACCAAGGTGTCCTGTAGAGAAAATAAAACATTGTGTAATATTTCATTAATAAGCATTAATTAACTATATATTGCATCCATAAACTAGTTGCAATGGTGGTCAGTACATTTATAAAAATGTTAAGATGATGATAAAACATACTGGACATGCTATCGTGTATCTCACCTTATTAACATAGACAGCGCTGAACCCACTCTGAGACATCTCTTTAGTCAAGTTACCAGCCAGAGCAGTCTTGGAACCTAGAACATACGAACACTGATATTAATAGTGATACATTGATACTTCTACTGTGGAATGTTTTGAGCAAGGTGTATATTTCAGGAGGTGACCAGTATTTCCACTTCAGTTGTTTTGATGAATAACAACTCTCAGTTGACAGGGACTTTGCTGAAAAACTAGTAAGTAGTACTAGGAGATTTCAACTGAATCTGGAGTTGTACAGTGGGGGAAAAAAGTATTTAGTCAGCCACCAATTGTGCAAGTTCTCTCACTTAAAAAGATGAGAGAGGCCTGTAATTTTCATCATAGGTACACTTCAACTATGACAGACAAAATGAGGAAAACAAATCCAGAAAATCACATTGTAGGATTTTTTATGAATTTATTTGCAAATTATGGTGGAAAATAAGTATTTGGTCACATACAAACAAGCAAGATTTCTGGCTCTCACAGACCTGTAACTTCTTCTTTAAGAGGCTCCTCTGTCCTCCACTCATTACCTGTATTAATGGCACCTGTTTGAACTTGTTATCAGTATAAAAGACACCTGTCCACAACCTCAAACAGTCACACTCCAAACTCCACTATGGCCAAGACCAAAGAGCTGTCAAAGGACACCAGAAACAAAATTGTAGACCTGCACCAGGTTGGGAAGACTGAATCTGCAATAGGTAAGCAGCTTGGTTTGAAGAAATCAACTGTGGGAGCAATTATTAGGAAATGGAAGACATACAAGACCACTGATAATCTTCCTCGATCTGGGGCTCCACGCAAGATCTCACCCGTGGGGTCAAAATGATCACAAGAACGGTGAGCAAAAATCCCAGAACCACACGGGGACCTAGTGAATGACCTGCAGAGAGCTGGGACCAAAGTAACAAAGCCTACCATCAGTAACACACTACGCCGCCAGGGACTCAAATCCTGCAGTGCCAGACGTGTCCTCCTGCTTAAGCCAGTAATGTTCAGGCCCGTCTAAAGTTTGCTAGAGAGCATTTGGATGATCCAGATGAGGATTGGGAGAATGTTAGATGAAACCAAAATATAACTTTTTGGTAAAAACTCAACTCGTCGTGTTTGGAGGACAAAGAATGCTGAGTTGCATCCAAAGAACACCATACCTACTGTGAAGCATGGGGGTGGAAACATCATGCTTTGGGGCTGTTTTTCTGCAAAGGGACCAGGACGACTGATCCGTGTAAAGGAAAGAATGAATGGGGCCATGTATCGTGAGATTTTGAGTGAAAACCTCCTTCCATCAGCAAGGGCATTGAAGATGAAACGTGGCTGGGTCTTTCAGCATGACAATGATCCCAAACACACTGCCCGGGCAACGAAGGAGTGGCTTTGTAAGAAGCATTTCAAGGTCCTGGAGTGGCCTAGCCAGTCTCCAGATCTCAACCCCATAGAAAATCTTTGGAGGGAGTTGAAAGTCCGTGTTGCCCAGCGACAGCCCCAAAACATCACTGCTCTAGAGGAGATCTGCATGGAGGAATGGGCCAAAATACCAGCAACAGTGTGTGAAAACCTTGTGAAGACTTACAAAAACGTTTGACCTCTGTCATTGCCAACAAAGGGTATATAACAAAGTATTGAGATAAACTTTTGTTATTGACCAAATACTTATTTTCCACCATAATTTGCAAATAAATTCATAAAAAATCCTACAATGTGATTTTCTGGATTTTTTTTCTTCATTTTGTCTGTCATAGTTTGAAGTGTACCTATGATGAAAATTACAGGCCTCTCTCATCTTTTTAAGTGAGAGAACTTGCACAATTGGTGGCTGACTAAATACTTTTTCCCCCCACTGTATATGTTATCATGGTAGCATCCACATTATTGTAGAAGTCTTCACAAAAATATTATATTCTTATTTACAATAAAAGTGACTCAAATGACACAATACATTATTTACCAATAATTTATATTGGGAACAAAAAATTCTAACACAACCAAAACAAACAGAAAATGCTTCTAACAAGTTGGTAGAGTTACAATCTTGATGTAATCATTACGTGCTAGGGATATGGGACCAAATACTCAACTTTTGACTACTTTAATACACATACACATCTTTCCATGACATAGACTGACCAGGTGAATTCAGGTGAAAGCTATGATCCCTTATTGATGTCACTTGTTAAACTACTTCAATCTGTGTAGATGAAGGGGAGGAGACAGGTTAAAGAAGGATTTTCAAGCCTTGAGACATTTGAGACATGGAATGTGTGTGTGTGCCATTCAGAGGGTGAATGGGCAAGACAAAATATTTAAGTCCCTTTGAACGGGGTATGGTAGTAGATGCCAGGTGCACCGATTTGAGTCTGCCAAGAACTGTAACGTTTTTTTCACGCTCAACAGTTTCCTGTATGTATCAAGAAGGGTCCACCACCAAAAGGACATCCAGACAACTTTTCACAACAGTGGGAAGCATTAAAGTCAACATGGGCCAGAATTCCTGTGGAACGCTTTTGGCACCTTGAGTCCATGCCCCGATGAATTGAGGCTGTTCTGATGGCAAAAGGGGATGCAACTCAATATTAGGAAGGTGTTCCTAATGTTTGTACACTCACTGTAAGTGAATTTGTCATAACACTTTTGGTCCCCCTAAAATGTACAAAAAGTGCTGTCATTTCTAAATGGTTTGATATAGATTAAAATACCCTCAAATTAAAACTGACAGTCTGCACTTTAACCTGATAGTATCATCCAAAGTGCTGGAGTACAGAGCCAAAACAACAAAAAATGTGACACTGTCCCAATACTTTTGGAGCTCACTATTTAGTTGCATTAGAATAACCCAACCTCATTAAAGCTTAGCAATGTGTCAAATGGTCCAGTTCCCATCCCACTATCTCACCATCCCTCTATCCCTCCATCTGCCCTGTTGAGGTAGCTAAAGCCGATACCGTTCCAGACCAGCACATTTTTCTTATCTTCCCTGGCGATTATTGAGGAGTGGGAGTGTTTAATGCAAACACTCATGTGTGTTTGAAGTTGGACTAAATGGCCTTTTAAAAGAGCTATTACCATGAATTTCCTCCTGGCTGGAAGGTATAAAACTCATTAGACTGCCATAAATGAATATCAAATCAAAGGGAGTGAGGATTGAGCCCTGAGGAGGTTTCCCTCGACTTCAACCACTTGCTCCACCAGTCCTATAGTTAAGCCACCGACGCGCTCTTCTTCCTTTAACATTTAGATGAGTTAACACTTTCAAAGACGTCCCTCTATACTGTTTATGTGTCTAGCACGTACACAGTGTGTATCTGTGTCAACACGTGTGCAAAACGTAAACCACGCTCAAAGTGAAGTGTGAGGAGTGTGCTGAAAATGACTGACATGTTCGCATGCTCAGTAAATTGTTTTCTGAAGGAGTCAATGCTGCTAGATTGGGCCTTCTTCCATCTGCTTTCTTGCCTTCGGCTGCATGTCTGTCAAGTGCTGGAAAAATTGGAGTAGCTTTGTAAATAATTGCTTGGTGTGTGTGAGACACTTTGGATGATTGGAGTGCGCAGTTGTTAATGCGCTGTAACGTCTCAGATACTACGCTACGTCGTTGAATGGTTAAATTGTTGTTGTGCACCAAGTGTCTAATCACAGTGTGTGTGGGTGTGTGCATGCCATGCACATATGTGTGTGAATGTGTTTAGTGCTCAAACTTGCTCTCATACTTTTCTTGAACATTCCCTCACACCTGTGTGTGTCTTTCTTTCCCTCCAGTTCCTGGCTCTGTTCCTTTGGAATCCATCCAGACCGGACCGTACGAGGAGAAGATCTTCATGCAGTGGAAGGCACCTAACGAGACCAATGGCGTCATCACGCTCTACGAGGTGAGTGACATCAGCACAGGTCATCATGGCAGCTGCTAACAGGGTTATTTTCTCACTTCCTCAACACACAGGAAATACGCTCAGAATTATATCCTCAACTTGCACAACACAACATATTTTTCTCATATTTCACACTTTGTCTTACTCATAGTTCCCAGCTCTCAATTTAAAAAAATTCACAAATTAAGAAGCTTAACTTTATGCAGAATCGGTCCTGGTCGGTCCTTGGATGGGAGGAGAGAGGGGGGCACTCTTGGTGTAAGAAGATTCCAATGCCCCAGGGCAGTAAAGGGGACATTGCCCTGCCTAGGATGTCGCCTTTCATATGGGAAATTACATGAATTTCCTGACTGTGGTCACTAAAAATCCCATGGCACGTATCACAAGAGTAACCCCAGTGTCCTGGTCAAATTCCCAACCTGGCCCCATTTCCATCATGTCCACCTAATCAGCCCCCTCATCTCTAATTTACATATATCACTCCTCACCTCTCCACCATGCTAGCTGATGTGTGGTGAGTGTTCAGGCACAAAAATTCATAAAAAATCCTACAATGTGATTTTCTGGATTGTTTTTCCTCATTTTGTCTGTCATTTTGTCTGTCATAGTTGAAGTGTACCTATGATGAAAATTACAGGCCTCTCTCATCTTTTTAAGTGAGAGAACTTGCACAATTGGTGGCTGACTAAATACTTTTTTTCCCCACTGTACCTTCAATGTTGAAGATCTTTTTTTTGAAGGTTGTCTAGGATTCCTTTTAGTCCGTTGTAGTCCTGGATGAGGAAAGTGTTGTGCCTCGGAACTATGCTGCTCTCTTTTGGCTCTGATGCCAGGGACTTGAGTTTCGTCAAATCGACATTCTTGACCTGCCAAGAAATATATCACTTGAGGGCAGGAATTATAGTGATGCCTAATAACCTTTTCAATATGAATGATATTTAAACATCCACATCGTAACTGGGAAGTTGGACTGGACCCTTGAGACTACTAATAACAATAATAAACTATATTTGTATAGCACTTTTTAATACAAGTACCAGTAGGAGAATGAAAAAAAGAAAGCTAATTAAAATCATACATTAAAAGCATCTTCAGCAGGGATTTAATCCCTAATAGAAAAGTTTAAGATAGAGATCTGTTTTAATGTGTGTCGGTCTATGTCGGTCTTCCGCATCTGCAGTGGAAGGTGACTGAGCTACAGTGGTGCTTGTCAGACCATGAGACATACCGAAAATCGGTCTTCTCACGAAAACGTCTGTAGCGTCCGAACGGTTTGGCCTACAAACTAGTATGACCACTCTATGGAAAGATGAGACTTTCACAAACATTCTAATTAATGGAAGTATGGAGGTAGTATGGTGCCAACAAAAATAAAAGGGTTAAATGTGTCCAAAAACAACAATATTTCCTGAGCTTTGTTATATCTCCTAGATATAAGACAGACACTTCAAATTGACTGTCCTTTTTTTACCATTCATGAATGTGTTATTCAAAAGATTTTCTATGGTCTATAGTAGTAAATTCCAAATGTAATATTTAATCAAATTATTTTTGTTTTGTTTTTTGGGATAGCTAAAGGAAAAATAGATAAAGAATCCATGGTATGACCATCTTAAAACAATTCCATATGCTAGCTTACTAAAACCCTGGGTCTGATTAGTAAATAAAGGTATCTGCATAGCTCTTAAACTGAATGTTGTGATTGTGGATGATGTCACCAAGGGGAAGCATGTACAGAGAAAAAATAATGAAGCCCAGAATTGACCCCTGAGGGACACTACAGTAAATAGGTGCTGGGGTCGATACCGATGCACCCATGCTCACTGAGAAACGTCTGCCACATAGATATGACCTGCACAAGTCGAGGGCAAATTTCTTTACAATTCTGTAAAGAATCTTAAAAACTGTTTGCAGAGATCAGGGGATGCGAGCCTGTCCCCGTTAGGGGGGGCACCAACAACATGCTTAAAAAAAAAAATGCATTTTTAACCGCAACATTGTAATTTTTCATCAGATCCTTCATTATCTCATAGAATACTTGACGTTTGCAGACCTTACATTTCCGTTCTGCATTTCTAAGTACACTTTAAGGCAATAGTGTGGTCAGTCAACCAAGGCATACAGTTTATTTGTGGTTTTATCTGGTGAAACTGAACCTGTTCAGTAAATCATCCGTGTGATGACAGAACAGGATCATTTGTACATTTACTAGCAGTTGTGGAGTTATTGATGGGAGAGGGAGTGGGAACAGACACATTTTTAGGTGGAGGAGAAACGACTCTTTGCCAATATATTTTTGCACCTCTGTTAACTTCAAGTGAAACAATTTGAAAATGTACCTTGATCCAGGGATGGAAGGTATTGCTGTACTACTAATTACCCCACAATAATTTATGGTAAATGGAGAAGATAAAATACTGCTGCTTTAGCATGAGCTAACCAGCATGAGGATGAAGAAGGCAATTTAATTAAAAACTAGCAGTATTTCAATCTTCTCCATTCACCATAAATTGTTGTGGAATAAGTACTGTAAGACTACAGCGAAACCTTCCATCCCTGGATTGAGGTACGTTTGCAAAACAATACACTTGAAGTACACAGAGATGCAAATATATTGTCATTTGGTCATTTCAACTAGGAAGAGAGCATACCTTCTAGTCAAAATGTATTGGCTAGTGATCAACCAGCTGTGGTTATGGGAATTAAACAGTTATAATGGAATTACAGTGCATTTGGAAAGTACTCAGACCCCTTGACTTTATCACGTTACAGCCTTATTCTAAAATGGTTTAAAAACGTGTTTTGTACACACAATACCCAATAATGAAAAAGCAAAAACAGGTTTGGACATTTTGCAAATGTATTAAAAATAACAGAAATACCTTATTTACATAAGTATTCAGACCCTTTGCTATGAGACTCGAAATTGAGCTCAGGTGCATCCTGTTTCCATTGATCATCCTTGAGGTTCCTACAACTTTATTAGAGTCCACCTGTGGTAAATTCAATTGATTGGACATGATTTAGAAAAGGCACAAACCTGTCTAAATAAGGTCCCACAGCAAAACCAAAGCCATGAGGTCGAAGGAATTGTCCGCATAGTTCCGAGGCACAGATCTGCGGATGGGTACCAAAATATTTTGCAGCATTGAAGGTCCCCAAGAACACAGTGGCCTCCATCCTTCTTAAATGGAAGATGTTTGGAACCACCAAGACTATTCCTAGAGCTAGCCTCCCGGCCACAATGAGCAATCGGGGGAGAAAGGGCCTTGGTCATGGAGGTGACCAAGAACCCAATGGTCACTCTGAGCTCCAGAGTTCCTCTGTGGAGATGGTTGTCCTTCTGGAAGATTCTACCATCTGTAAAGCACTCCACCAATCAGGCCTTTTTGGTAGTGGTCAGACGAAAGCCACTCCTCAGTAAAAGGCACATGACAACCTGCTTGCCAAAAAGCACCTAAAGGACTCTGACCATGAGAAACAAGAATCTATTGGCCTGATGAAACACAGATTGAACACTTTGGCCTGAATGCCAGGCGTCACGTCTGGAACAAATCTGGCACCATCCCTACGGTGAAGCATGGTGGTGGCAGCATCATGCTGTGGGGATTTATTTCAGCAGCAGGGACTGGGAGACTAGTCAGGATCGAGGGAAAGATGAACAGAGCAAAGTACAGAGAGATCCTTGATGAAAAACTCATCCAGAGTGCTCAGTACCTCAGACTGGGGTGGAGGTTCACCTTCCAACAGGACAATGACCCTAAGCACACATCCAAGACAACACAGGAGTGGGTTCAGGACAAGTCTCTGAATGTCCTTGAGTGGCCCAGCCAGAGCTGAGAGGATCTGCAGAGAAGAATGGGAGGAACTCCCCAAACACAGGTGTGCCAATCTTGTAGCGTCATACCCAAGTAGACTCAAGGCTGTAATCGCTGCCAAAGGTGCTTCAACAAAGTACTGAGTAAAGTGTCTGAATACTTATGTACATTTGATATTTCCAGTTCTTTTGGGGGTTCTTTGTCATTATGGAGTACAGTGTGTAGATTAATGAGCGAAAAACAATTGAATCAATTTTAGAATGAGGCTGTGACGCGTAACAAAATGTGGAAAAAGTCAAGGGGTCTGAATACTTTCCAAATGCACTGTAAGTCAAACAATTGTGTGGTGTTGTGTTGGAGGTATGCAGGCTCTCCCATTTTAAGGACTTACCCCGATGATGAAGCGTATTATGTTTTTCTCATCACTTCTTCTGATAGAGTCAAACTTTCTATCAGTATCACTGGGATTTCCATCTGTTATTACGACCAGTACTTTAGTTGCATCTGCGGTGGCGCCGGCGGCTTGGTTTTCAAAAATGTTTTTCCTGAATTAGATGTATACAAACAACAGATCAAGCTATCTTTCTTACACCACGATCCCCTTTCATCAAGTAAAACTGATTAATAATGATCAACTGTGACCTACAAAAGAAAGTCAATTGCCCGATGTGTGTTGGTTAGATCAGCCATGTGCTCTTCTTTCCAGAGATGAGTCAAGGCTCTCCCCTCTTGGTAGTCATTGAAGTTAAAAACTGTCCTGGCTCTTGATGAGAACTGAACCGCTGCGAACTGGGAGTTAAAAAAGATCAAAAGATGACTAATATTGATTTCATTCCATACTTTCCATGCTGCGAACTGGGTGTATAGCTCTTAGAATTAGCGGTGACTCGAGGAACCCTGGAGATCCTCAAGGAACCCCTGAAGTTCTACAAGGAACCATTGCTAGTCAATGGTTCATATTTGCACCTTTGGTTAGTTGAGGGTTTAATGGTTCAATGTAGGATTGGGCTCCTGGAGGAACCTTTGAGTGGAGG
Source organism: Brachymystax lenok tsinlingensis (assembly GCA_030435695.1). Lineage (NCBI taxonomy): Eukaryota > Metazoa > Chordata > Actinopteri > Salmoniformes > Salmonidae > Brachymystax > Brachymystax lenok. Next base: position 7,031,262 of record CM059812.1, on the reverse strand, counting down.
CGTGGCTTAGTAGGGGTGTGGCTTTAACATAGATATTTTTTTCTTCACCCGTTAGAGTAAATGTCATTCCTGTTCATCTGATCTGTTGTATTGTAATCACATGTTAAGGTTGAACACCGACAGTTTTGTAGCTTCAACAATAGAGGCATATGAGATCCTCAAGAGCCTATGCCACTCCCGAGGTTAGAATAGTTGCCACTTTATTACTATATGTAAACATGTAAATATTCTTAATTATACTGTATATTAGAATAAATATTCAAGTTTATTTTTTTGCAGTGTACAAGCCACAACTCCAATAAGCCACGCCTCCAATCTGATAGGCTGCCACCACTACAATATATTATTAAAAAGGTTCAAAATGTAACTCCTCCCATCAGAAAAAGGTTCCTGTTTGAATCTTTACACAGGGGTTCCTCCACGACCCTTTTCAGAAGGGGTTCCGCAAGGAACCTGTTTGAACTGGAAAGGTTCTGGCGGTGTGGCAACTCAAAAGCTTCTTCTAGGCACCTTTACTTCTAAGAGTGTAGATAAACAGAGGTATGTTCAGCAACCTCACGAGCATGATTCAAGTTACCTTGATTGAGGTGTTTTTTAGGGTTGTCATGATATTGTTTATGAAAACTTTGTTCTCTTCAAATTCCTCCTTTGTCATGCTTCCTGATCCATCAAAGAGGAAAACGAGGTCCACTATTTTATTAGTACATTCTGGAGGAGAAAGTGAATTAAAGAAATGTATATGATGGATAACACCCACAACATTCTTCACATATTCAGGAATCCAGATTCTATCATTCACAATGAATATTTTATGACCTAATCCTAATGTAATTTAGCATTACATGAATAAACAGTCAATATATACCAAAGCATCCTAGGTTGTTGTCTACAATGTGTTCAAGTTTCACCATTATACCTTGGAAGGCAGGTGTGAAGTTAGAGGTGATCTGGAGCTGGCTGTTGAACTGATAACAGATACTGTTCAGATAGGAGTTCCCAATGCACTCGTGTGCCAGGCTAGGGCTGCAGGCCTGAATGAGGAGAATAAATCATTGTAAATGTGATTTAAAACAGGCAGTCCAATTCTGATATTTTTCCCACTAATTTGAATTTTGACCAATCACATCAGATCTTTTTCAAAGCTGGTCTGATTGGTCAAAATGCCAATAATTGAAATCAAGACCATAATTGAGCTGCCTATGTAAACACAGCCAAACACATGTATTACACATAAATCATTCTCTATTTCAGATTTTATTTATTTTATCACATTCCCAGTGGGTCAGAAGTTTACATACAGTCAATTAGCATTTGGTAGCATTGCCTTTAAATTGTTTAACTTGGGTAAAATGTTTTGGGTAGCCTTCCACAAGCTTCCCACAATAAGTTGGATGAATTTTGGCCCATTCCTCCTGACAGAGCTGGTGTAACTGAGTCAGGCTTGTAGGCCTCCTTGCTCGCACACACTTTTTCAGTTCTGCCCGCAAATTTTCTATGGGATTGAGGTCAGGGCTTTGTGATGGCCACTCCAATACCTTGACTTTGTTGTCCTTAAGCCATTCTGCCACAACTTTGGAAGTGTGCTTTGGGTCATTGTTCATTTGGAAGACCCATTGCGACAAAGCTTTAACTTCCTGACTGATGTCTTGAGATGTTGCTTCAATATATCCACATCATTTTTCTTCCTCATGATGCCATCTATTTTGTGAAGTGCACCAGTCCCTCCTGCAGCAAAGCACTCCCACAACATGATGCAGACACCCCCGTGCTTCACGGTTGGGATGGTGTTCGTCAGCTTGCATAAATCAAATGGAAGGAGTTTGCATTTTGGCGCAGTCCAGGCAAGCCTCCCCCTTTTTCCTCCAAACATAACGATGGTCATTATGGCCAAACAGTTCTATTTTTTTCCCATCAGACCAGAGGACATTTCTCCAAAAAGTACCACCTTTGTCCCCATGTGCAGTTGCAAACCGTAGTCTGGCTTTTTTAATGGCGGTTTAGGAGCAGTGCCTTCTTCCTTGATGAGCGGCCTTTCAGGTTATGTCGATATAGGACTCGTTTTACTGTGGATATAGATACTTTTGTACCCATTTCCTACAGCATCTTCACAAGGTCGTTTGCTGTTGTTCTGGGATTGATTTGCACTTTTCGCACCAAAGTACGTTCATCTGTAGGAGACAGAACGCATCTCCTTCCTGAGCGGTATGACGGCTGCGTGTTCCCATGGGGTTTATACTTGCGTACTATTGTTTGTACAGATGAACGTGGAACCTTCAGGCATTTGTAAATTGCGCCCAAGGATGAACCAGACTTTCTTTCTTAGGTCTTGGCTGATTTCTTTTGATTTTCCCATGATGTCAAGCAAAGAGGAACTGAGTTTGAAGGTAGGCCTTGAAATACATCCACAGGTACACCTCCAATTGACACAAATTATGTCAATTAGCCTATCAGAAGCTTCTAAAGCCATGACATTTTACAAGCTGTTTAAAAAGGCACAGTCAACTTAGTGTATGTAAACTTCTGACCCACTGGAATTGTGATACAGTGAATTATAAGTGAAATAATCTGTCTGTAAACAATTGTTGGAAAAATGACTTGTGTCATGCAAAGTAGATGTCCTAACAGACTTGCCAAAACTATAGTTTGTTAACAAGAAATTTGTGGAGTGGTTAAAAAACGAGTTTTAATGACTCCAACCTAAGTATATGTAAACTTCAACTGTATGTACAGTACACTCACATGGAGTATTTGAAAACAAGAATATGGTGATTGTCTTACAGTGAACATTGGAGGAGAAGTAGATTGTGCAGCCATAGACAGTCCAATGTACTTGATTGTGTCAGTTTCTGTTGGAAGGCAAACTTGCAGAATCAACTAGTGTTTCTCATTTTCAATAACATTTTAATACTCTGACAAATATCGATTAGCCATGGTTACAGTGATAGGTGATACATGTTCTAATAATTCATATAATTATTAATTTTGTTAAGGTAACCACCATTCTCAATTGCAGTCCAGTAAGTACTGTATAGTGCATCATCAACTTCCATCTCTACCTTGAGGAGTGTAACAGTCTGTACAGTTTGTGCTGTCGAGTACATCTACAGATTCCACCAGATCCGTGCTTCTGATATGGAGCACTGACCATTACCCTGTGGGTGAGAAATAACAGTATAGATTGGTCGACTTTAGATAAGCCTGTCTCAATACTTATATATACATTCAGTTTATTAGGTACACCCATCTAGTACCAGGTCAGACCCCCTTTACCTCTAGAACAGCCTGAATTCTTCGGGTGTTGGAAACATTTGTTACTCAATTGGTACCATGGGACCTGACGTGTGCCAGAAAACATTCCCCACATCAGTACACCACCTCCACTAGCCTGTACCGTTGATACCAGGCAGGATGGACTTATGCTGCTTACGCCAAATCCTGATTCTGCCATCAGGATGAAGCAACAGGAACCGTGATTCATCGGACCAGGCAATGTTTTTCCACTTCTCAATTGTCCAGTGTTGGTGATGGCCACTGGAGCAGCTTCTTCTTGTTTTTAGCTGATAGGAGTGGAACCTGGTGGTTGTCTGCTGCAATAGCCCATCCATGACAAGAATGAACGAGTTCTGTGTTTCCGAGATGCCGTTCTGCGCCATTATTTGTCTGTCTGTGGCCTGCCTGTTAGCTTGCACGATTCTTGCCATTCTCTTTCGACCGCTCTTATCAACAAGCTTTTTTTTCACCCACAGGACTGCCACTGACTAGATGCTTTTTGTTTGTAGCACCATTCTCAGTAAACCCTAGACACTGTGAAAAGCCCAGCAGAGCAAACATTTCTGAGATACTGGATCCAGCACGCCTGGCACCGATGATCATGCCACGCTCAAAGTCGCTTAGGTCACTCGTTTTGCCCATTCTAAAATTCAATCGAACAGTAACTGAATGCCTCGATGTCTGTCTGCCTGCTTTAAATAGCAATCCAAGGCCACGAGACTCACTGTCTATAGGAGCCGATCCATTTTCGTGAACAGGGTGGTGTACCTAATAGAACAGGTCACTGAGTGTATGACAACCTTTAGATGGTTGCAAAACATTTGTGACAATGTGGTAAATTACTTTTGTATATCCATTTTAATTTGGTTACAATAACAAAATGCATGGTGAAGGAGGAAAGCATAGGCAGGATGTTATCAGAGGTGTGATTTGACGAAGCACAGTTCAGAATTTCCATTCCAGCAAGGTATGCATAACTAATACACTGATGCTTCACTGTGTAAGTCATAGGCATTGGATGCAGCTCACATAATGTAAGAAACGTAAGTAAATGTGCACTGACGAATAACGTGTTACAGATATATACAGAGACATATTTTCTAAATACGTTGCTATGGATATACAGTACCAGTCAAAAGTTTGGACACACCTAGTCACTCAAGGGGTTTTTCTTTATTTGACTATTTTCTATATTGTAGAATAATAGTGAAGACATCAAAACTATGAAATAGCGCTTATGGAATCATGTAGTAACAAACAAAAAAAGTGTTAAACAAATCAAAACATATTTTATATTTGAAAAGTAGCCACCCTTTTCCTTAATGACAGCTTTGCACACTCTTGGTATTCTCTCAACAAGAACTTTCAAAGTTTTTTCAAGTGCAGTATGAAAAGTGTGATTTGACGCGCTATGATGAAATTGCCCATCATGAGGACCGCCACAGGAAAGGAAGACCCAGAGTTACCTCTGCTGCAGAGGATAAGTTCATTAGAGTTAACTGCACCTCAGATTGCAGACCAAATAAATGCTTCACAGAGTTCAAGTAACAGACACATCTCAGCAGGAGACTGTGTGAATCAGGCCTTCATGGTCAAAAAGAAGCCACTACTAAAGGACACCAACAATTAGAAGAGACTTCTTTGGGCTAAGAAACACGAGCAATGGACATTAGACCAGTGGAAATCTGTCCTTTGGTCTGATGAGTCCAAATTTGAGGTTTTTGGTTCCAACCACCGTGTCTTTGTGAGACGCAGAGTAGGTGAAGGGATGATCTATGCATGTGTGGTTCCCACGTGAAGCATTGAGGAGGTGTGATGGTGTGGGGATGCTTTGCTGGTGACACAGTCTGTGATTTATTTAGAATTCAAGGCACACTTAACCAGCATGGCTACCACAGCATTCTGCAGCAATACGCCATCCCATCTGGTTGTGCTTAGTGGGACTATCATTTGACCCAAAACACACCTCCAGGCTGTGTAAGGGCTATTTGACCAAGAAGGAGCGTGATGGAGTGCTGAATGAGATGATGGAGTGCTGAATGACCAATCCTGGCCTCCACAATCACGCAATCTCAACCCAATTTAGATGGTTTGGGATGAGTTGGACTGCAGAGTGAAGGAAAAGCAGCCAACAAGTGCTCAGCATCTGCGGGAACTCCTTTAAGACTGATGGAAAAGCATTCCCCATAAAGCTGGTTCAGGAAGCCAAGAGTGTGCAAAGCTGTCATCAAGGCTAAGGGTGGCAACTTTGAAGAATCTAAAATATATTTTTATTTGTTTAATACTTTTTTGGTTAGTACATGATTCCATATGTGTCATTTCATAGTTTTGATGTCTTTGCTATTATTCCACAATGTAGAAAATAGTTAAAAAAAAATGTTTTGAAAGAGTAGGTGTGTCCAAACTTTTGATTGGTACTGTATATAGTGCATGTTTGCAGACATAGGTGCATTGTTCTGGTCATTTTTGTTTCCTCAGGTGTGTAATACTGTTTTGCAGATTAAGTTTAACATAATGCTTTGCATTTTTCACTACTATGAAAACAGTAACACTTGCCCTTTCTCCTTGCCAGATATGAATTGCAGGACTTTGTATCCAAAGAAATCCTGTTCCTCCCCCTTTGTAGATTTTGGGGTTTGCTTCATCAATGTTGAAAGCCATTGAAGAGACAGCTGGCAAGAAAGGTAGAGAAGCACAATCAGATGATTAGCTTGGTGTCCATTCAATTGGCGACAGATTTTCATGCGAATATTCTAAAACCTCCATAAAAACAATATGCACTCTTTCTCACCAGAGATCAAATTGACTCGTTGAGGATAAAAGTGTGTGCGTGATGACGTTGTGGACATGAAAAAGCTAGATAATTTTTATTTGATGAGCGTGCCACCCGAATAAGACCCTCGATAGTTATTGGAAAGGAGCATCAAGCTCATCCCCTTGCACATTCACCACCCTGTGAAGTTCATCATCATTTATTTAATCAGCAGACTAATAAACTGCATGCTTTCCCGGTGAGTCGTAGTGGGAGGACAACACAGCATGTTATCGCATGACTCGATATGATTATTATATCAATATTTCTCTCATGATTCATTTTACTGAGTCAAAAAAAGATCCCACCTCATCTAGTTTCCATCAGGCCTGTCATCTTAGATATCAGATCTTCCATACAAAATGGGAAATTGACATAATTTACCATGTAATGTGTTAGATAATGTTCCGTGAAAATAAGTCTATCAACAATTGAATATATATTTATATAAATAATATTACACATTTAATTTCCATTCTAATTCGTGGGTTAAAATTATAGATGATAAAATCATGGCCAGAATAAATCACTTAGACCTACAAAATGACAAACAACCATATATACATTCATTTATATTGACATCCTAAAAAGTGGCACTATTCACTGCAGTTTTCCTTAGCCTTAAAAATCAACCATATTCATTTTACATTAAAACAATCTATTCATTGCACATCATACCTATCATTCAAATAAATACACCTGACCAGCAGTAGGGGGCACAAGGGGCAGTGGAGTGGTTTCTCTTACTTAGACAACCTTGTCCAAATGAAAAGCTTTGCCTGCTTTTTAAAGATATTTCTACTTTTTCTTTGCTTGATCTCCAAGGGGAGGCTATTCCATTGACAAATGCCTGTATAGAGAAATGTGCTCCTCGCAGTACTGTTTACTCTTGGCATTTTACAAGACATAACACTAGCTCTGGTATTGTAACTGTGTTGGTTAAATAACATATCAATGTGGTTTTTCATATAACCTGGGGCACAATCATTTAAGATGTTAAGCATATGATTAAGTTTAAATTGGTCCACTCTGGACTCCAAAGGCAACCACCACACCTCCCAGAACTCTTGTACCCCTATGTGGGTCCTAGGGGGGACATTCAGCATATACCTGATAACACTATGTGGGTCCTAGGGGGGGACATTCAGCATATACCTGATATCACTATGTGGGTCCTAGGGGGGGACATTCAGCATATACCTGATAACACTACGTGGGTCCTAGGGGGGGACATTCAGCATAAACCTGATAACATTATTTTGCATGACCTGCATTCTCTTGTTCAGCTGTTTTGATAGCCCACTATACCAGGGAAAATCAAAATGAAGAGGGTGATGACCGCAGCTGCTTTACAGTCTTTGGGAATCTCAGACGACACGAAAGAGAGGTTGAACAGGCTAGTAATAGGGGTTGCAATTTCAGATCATTTTAGAAAGAAAGGGTCCAGATTGTCTAGCCCGGCTGATTTGTAGGGGTCCAGATTTTGCAGCTCCTTCAGAACATCAGCTAACTGGATTTTGGAGAAGGAGAAATGGGGGAGGCTTTGGTAAGTTACTGAGGGGGGTGCAGGGCTGTTGACCAGGGTAGGGGTAGCCAGCTGGAAAGCATGGCCAGCTGTAGAAAAATGCTTATTGATATTCTCAATTATTGTGGGTTTATCGGTGGTGACAGCGTTTCCTATCCTCAGTGCAGTGGGCAGCTGGGAGGAGATGCTCTTATTCCCCATAAACTTTACAGTGTCCCAGATCTTTGAGTTTGTGTTACAGGAAGCAAATAAATTTCTGCTTGAAAAAGCTAGCCTTGGCTTCCCTAACTGCCAGTGTATATTGGTTCCTGACTTCCCTGAAAAGTTTCATATCACGGGGGCTGTTCGATGCTAATGCAGAACGCCACAGGATGTTTTTGTGCTGGTCAAGGGCAGTCAGGTCTGGAGAGAACCAAGGGCTATATCTGTTCCTGGTTCTAAATTTCTTGAATGGGGCATGCTTATGTAAGATGGTGAGGAAGGCACTTTTAAAGAATAACCAGGCATCCTCTACTGACGGGATGAGGTCACTATCCTTCCAGGATACCCGGGCCAGGTCGATTAGAAAGGCCTGCTCGCTGAAGTGTTTTAGGGAACGTTTAACAGTAATGAGGGGAGATCGTTTGACTGCAAACCCATTACGGATGCAGACAATGAGGCAGTGATCGCTGAGATCTTGGTTGAAAACAGCAGGGGTGTATTTCTAGGGCAAGTTAATTAAGATGGCATCTATGAGGGTGCCCATGTTTACGGCTTTGAAGTTGTACCTAGTAGGTTCAATTATGATTTGTGTGAGGTTGAGGGCATCAAGCTTGGATTGTAGGATGGCCGGGGTGTTAAGCATGTCCCAGTTTAGGTCACCTAGTGGCACGAACTCTGAAGATAGATGGTGGGCATTCAGTTCACATATGGTGTCCAGAGCACAGCTGGGGGCAGAGGGTGGTCTATAGCAAGTGGCAACAGTGAGAGACTTGTTTCTAGAAAGGTGGATTTTTAAAAGTAAAAGTTCAAATTGTTTGGGTACAGACCTGGATAGTAAGACAACTCTGCAGGCTCTCTCTGCAGTAGATAGAACGGCCAAAGGGGGCGATGTTGCTATCTTGTCTGAAGATGTTATAGTTAGGGATGTAAATTTCAGCATTATTGGTGGCCTTCCTGAGCCAGGATTCAGACACGGCTAGGACATCCGGGTTTGGCAGAGCGTGCTAGGGCAGTGAATAAAACAATCTTAGGGAGGAGGCTTCTAATGTTAACATGCATGAAACCAAAGCTTTTATGGTTGCAGAAGTCAACAAATGAGAGCGCCTGGGGAATAGGAGTGGAGCTAGGCACTGCAGGGCCTGGATTAACCTCTATATCAAGAGAGGAACAGAGGAGGAGTAGGATAAGAGTACGGCTTAAGGCTATAATGACTGGTCGTCTAGGACTTTCTGAACAGAGAGTAAAAAGAACAGGTTTCAGGGGGCGATAAAATAGATTAAAGGCATAATGTACAGACAAAGGTAAGGTAGGACGTAAATACAGTGGAGGTAAACCTAGGCATTGAGTGGTGATGAAAGAGATATTGTCTCTAGAAACATTTAAACCAGGTGATGTCATCGCAGGTGTGGGTGGTGGAACTGAAGGGTTGGATAAGGTATATTGAGCAGGGCTAGAGGCTCTACAGTGAAATAAGACAATAAAACACTTACCAGAACAGCAATGGACAAGGCATATTGACATTGAGGAGAGGCATGCTTAGCCGAGTGATCATAAGGGTTCAGTTAGTAGTGAGGCTGGCTGGGGACATGGCGATTCAGACAGCTAGCCGGGGATAGCAAGCTAGCAAAGGCTAGCAGGCCGGATAACAAAGACGGAGGAAGTCTGTTTATAGCCTCCTCGTACGTTTCCGTCGGTAGACCAGTCGTGATGGGTTAGTGGGGTTCCGTGTGGTGAAGGGGACCAGGCCAATTGGCAAAATAGGTAATAGTGGCCCAAGAAATTGTCCGATGGACCTGTTAAGCTAGCAGCCGATATGCTCAAGACAACAAAACGTTAGCAGGCCGCAGTTAGCTGATGGGCGTTCAGGTGACGTCGCGACGGAGGGCCGGTTGAATAGCCCCCTCGGGCAGATAACGTCGGTAGTCCAGTCGTGAAGGCCCGGTGAGGCTCCGCACCGACAGTAAAAACGGGTCCGGAGGGTGTTGTAGCCCAGGAGTGGCTGATGGGATTCTTCAGCCAGCCGGAAGATGGGCCAACCCCAGGCTAGCTTCAGGCTAATTGGTGCATTGCTCCGGGACCAACGTTAGCCAATAGTCACACGGATAGCAGCTAGCTAGCTGCAAGATCCAGGTGAAAATATCCAGAGCCTGCGGTAGGAATCCGGGGATATGGAGAGAAAATAGGTCCGGAATGCTCTGGTTTGAGTCGCGTTATACGAACGGAGAGAGCTTTTCCGAGCTAAAGGTTAGCTGCTGCTGTCCGTTAGCAGGGGTAAGATAAATACTAACTGTTAGGGAATTCCGCAGTCGAGGTGGATAATACTTGGGGGGGAAAAACAGATCCGTACCACATTGGGCTAGGCGGGTTGCAGGAGAGTGTTTTGAAGTTAAGTTTTAGAAAAAAACATATGAAATGATATGCGAATAAAAAATTATATATACACACACTGGACACGACGAGGACAAAAGACGTGTGACTGCTACGTCATCTTTGATTACTGTTCAGCCAGAACATTGTAAATAACTTCTTTATGACTTTTTAATCATAAAAAAATCATGATAATGGCCAATAGTAAATGCTTATCATTGACTGTCTCAAAACATGAATGCATTATAAAGTGTTATCTAGGTTTAAAAGATGAAGTGACCTATGGTTTCAACCAACTATTGCCTCAAAACCAAAAAGCTTTTGGGTGGAAGTGGGTTACCGTTATTGACTTAAAACCACAAATAAAGATGACTAGTTCTGTGAATTAAATTTAGAGCATTAGATTTTATTGGGAGCCCCATTTGCCCACACGAATGACTTCATTATGCACCTTCCTTTCACATAAATTATCCCTGTGCAAGTTAAGCATCCATTTTGAAAACATATCCTCCACTACTTCAACTATGATTACAATGGTGTGAACGGTTCAACATACTGGAGTATTTCACACTGAGGAAAAGCTCACAATTGTTTTTACTGTAATTGAAAATATATAGTAATGAAAGTAATTAACTTTACGAGTTGAGCTGATGTTTTGTCCAACCCCTTTAATATGTAATTGAATATTAAGCTGAGGTAAATCCTGTGAGTCGGCGCTTACCCATGGCTGTCATGCAGATGAGCAGGGAGAGAGGTCTCTGCCTGGACATCTTCTCCTTCGCTTTGTTCACTAGCATGCAGTGAGAAAAATATTGCAACACTCAACCTTTGCAAATGAAACTTACTTGTCTTCCTGCACTTTGTTTCCTGTGTGCCTCCTCTTATAAGAGGCGTCTCCACCCCCAAAAGTAGCTGCGGTGGTTCACTATCATTTGGGTGAGAATGTGGATGTACATTTCCTTCAGAAAGTATTCACAACCTTTGACTTTTTTCACATTTTGATGAACAGCCTGTATTTAAAATGTAGTAAATTGAGTTTAATTTTTTTCACTGGCCTACACACAAAACCCCATAAGGAGTATGGTTACACGCACACAATAATCTGATTATTGTGGATATTCAAATTAAAATAAGTTTCCATAATAATCCTGTTTAAATGGACGCATCTGAAATCATGATGGCATTCTGATAAATGCCGGAAATCGCCAATCAAAATAAATGTTCTTCCACAGCGACCATGTTATTTTTGGGAAGCATATTTGATAATGAATTCGAACATATAAAGTTTGAGAAAATTGATTAAAAATGAAAAGATGAAATGTCTTAAGTCAATAAGCATTCAACCCCCTTTGTTGTGGCAAAAATATGCTTAACAAATCACATAATAAGTTGCATGAAATAATAGTGTTGAACATGATTTTTGAATTACTATTGATCTCTGTACCCCACACATACAATTATCTGTAAGGCTTCTGAGTCTAGCAGTTATTTTCAAACACAGATTCAACCACCAGGGAGGTTTTACAATGCCTCACAAATAAGGCCACATATTGGGAGATGGGTAAAAATAAAAAATAAAAACCAGATACGAAATAACCCTTTGAGCACGGTGAAGTTATTAATTACACTTTGGATGGTGTATCAATACACCCAGTCACTACAAAGATACAAGTGTCATTCCTAACTCAGTTGCTGGAGAAGAAAGAAACCGCTCAGGGATTTCAGCACGACTTTAAAACAATTACAGAGTTTAATGGCTGTGATTCCAAAACATGCATCCTGTTTGCAACATGGCACTAAAGTAATACTGCAAAAGGTGTGGCAAATCAATGAACATTTTGTTCATTGATGTAATCGTTAAAGTCTGGGGAATTCTTCAGGATAAAAAAATGTACAAATTAGAGCATGTACAAGCAAAATCCTAGAGGAAAACCTGGTTCAGTCTGCTTTCCACCAAACACTGGGAGATGAATTCACCTTTCAGCAGGACAATAACCTAAAACACAAGGCCACATCTACACTGGATTTGCTTACCAAGAAGACAGTGAATGTTCCTGAGTGGCTGAGTTACTGTTTTGACTTAAAAGAGCCGAAAATGGTTGTTGGTCATTGCTAGACAACCAATTTGAAAGAGCTTGAAGAATTTACAAAAGAATAATGGAAAAATGTTGCACAATCCAGGTGTGGAAAGCTCTTTAGAAACATACCCAGAAAGACTCACAGCTGTAATCGCGACCAAAGGTGATTCTAACATGTATTGACTCAGGGTTGAAAACTTTTCTAATCTAGATATTAGTGTTTAATTTTTCATTCATGTTTTTCAAATGTTCAAATTTCCCTTCCACTTTGACATTACAATGTATTTTTTGTAGATCGTTGACAACAAATCCAGTTGAATCCCACTTTGTAACAACAAAAAGTCAAGGGGTGTTAACACTTTCTGAAGGCGCTGTACATGTTTTTTGCTCGTTCCTCTTCTGCATGATTGGTATTGGTACATTCCCCGATCTCCTTCTTTTACTCTTCACCAGTTAGAATACCTAAGTATCAAATGTGAGAAAACTGAGAAGAAAAGCAGCACAGACTGCATACTACTCCAAATCTATAACAATGTATTATTTGAGTCAGAACAAGTGGCTGGAAGGGATGTTTTGAATGAGGCAACAACAAACATATGAGAAAGATTAGAGACACAGGACAGGAGTTCTTCTGTGGTTATAATGAATCCACAAGGTGCTCTTTGATCATGGGATAAAATACTATATAACAAAAAGAAGTTGATGCTAGATAGTAAACAAACTTCCAGAAGAACTCAAGGCACTCATGTAGTGGAAAATGTTTAACGCCTTATGGCTTATGCATGGCAAGAATGAAAAAACACTGACGCGTTGCGGCTACAACAGCCTTTGACCCTGAGCTTATTTGGCTATTCAGTTGAGTTTCATTTTACACCATCTAGAAGTTTTTGCTTGTGTTGTCTCTTTCTTCCCGCCCTGTCTTTGACCCTAGCCCAGGTAATTTGTTGCCTTTTTTGTGTTGGCTTTCCTCATAGTTGCTTATTTTAGCATCTTTAGGTTTTAGACAAGTGCTATAAAATCAAATGTATTAAACTAAAAGACTAATTTCTGCAATTGCAGAACTGTAGTTTCATTTAGGCCTACATTTCTACTGATCTGGTTAGAAATAACAGAACTAAGTAGTGCCATTCTGTATCTGTGTCTTCTCTATTCTTTGTGGGATCCAGACACTTTTAAGTATATTCTATTTCCTATCATTCTTAGTCTTTTGGTTTCATAATTGATATCAAAAATATGTTTTCTCTTATAGGTCAAGCAGCCTGTAGACCATAGAATTTGATCAAGGTGATCTGGCCACCGACTGAAACCACCATCTTACCCAACATTGATTACTGAACTTTACTCAAAACTTTCTCTTTACCTGTTGCTATTTGTGGCAAGTTCCATCATAATAACAGTACAAAAAACATTAGACTCTGAACCATCTTGGAATATTGTTTTGATTGATAGATTTTTATCCTGTCTTTCCTGTAGCCTGTTGAGTTACAGGCTAATTATCTGTGCAACTTTAAGCTAGCTTAATAACGTAAAGGAACACATTTTCAATGCCAATAAGAATAGAATTTACATTGAGAGTAATTTTGTGCAAATCAATGAATATCAGTATTTCATTGTTTGTGTTGATTTATTTGATCCCTCCACCCCCACCCCTGTTTGAAGGATAACGTTTTTGTTGCGCACACATCCACTCCAACTTAATGTGATACAGAAATACAACTGCATTGACAGACACTAGTTTGACAAGATGCTGAGGACACACATACAATTTTATAAACAAAAAACAGCATATCAACCCATCTGTGGAGATTTTCATCCAATTTACAAAAATACATCAAATGACCAATGGGAGGAGTGAATGTTTTGGGGTAATGTATATCAATACTGTCACATCTACTCCCGCTCCTCCCCTCCAGCGTTCGATGTCGCAGGTATACTAACCACCGGTCCTGGGATCCATCATTACGCACACCTGTCATCAATCATTATGCGCACCTGCACGTCATCAGCAGGCACACCTGGACTCCATCACATCACTTATTACTGGCAGCTTCATTAAATAGTACCCGGAAAACACCAGTCTCAACGTCAACAGTGAAGAGGCGACTCCGGGATGCTGGCCTTCTAGGCAGAGTTGGAAAGAAAATGCCATATCTCAGACTGGCCAATAAAAATAAAAGATTGAGACGGACAAAAGAACAGACACTGGACAGAGGAACTCTGTAAAGCTGCCAGTTGAGGACTTGTGAGGCGTCTTTCTCAAACTAGACACTCTAATGTACTTGTCCTCTTGCTCAGTTGTGCACCGGGGCCTCCCACTACTCTTTATATTCTGGTTAGAGACAGTTTGCGCTGTTCTGTGACGGGAGTAGTACACAGCTTTGTACGAGATCTTCAGTTTCTTGGCAATTTCTCGCATGGAATAGACTTCAATTCTCAGAACAAGAATAGACTGACGAGTTTCAGAAGAAAGTTCTTTGTTTCTGGCCATTTTGAGCCTGTAATCAAACGCACAAATGCTGATGCTCCAGATACTCAACTAGTCTAAAGAAGGCCAGTTTTATTGCTTCTTTAAATCAGGACAACAGTTTTCAGCCGTGCTGACATAATTGCAAAAGGGTTTTCTACTGATCAATTAGCCTTTTAAAATTATAAAATTGGATTAGCTAACACAACGTACCATTGGAACACAGGAGTGACGGTTGCTGATAATGGGCCTATGTAGATATAACATAAAGAAATCAGCCATTTCTAGCTACAATAGTCATTTACAACATTAACAATGTCTCACTGTATTTCTGATCAATTTGATGTTATTTTAATGGACAGCAATTGGCTTTTCTTTCAACAACAAGGACATTTTTAAGTGACCCCAGACTTTTAAATGGTAGTGTACATTATAGTAACAAATCCATCACAGATCAGACTTGCAAAGACTAGGCTGCCGATCATACATCCACGATTTTGCACTTGTTGGTGTCGTGTTTTCTTTTTGGTGTTGCCAAGGCTAGCTACAATGACAGAATAAACAATTAAATGTTTTAATGCACATGACCGTGGGAAAACCAGAGCTGTGCCCATGGTAACTACAGAAACAATTAATTTAGACCCAAAACAGGTGTTTATTTGCTGAAATGTGTGCCGTTGCTCGGCTATTAAAAGGGACTCTGGGGCTATTTGAGTTTTACGGTAAGTATAAGTACTGTAATTAAGTGCATGTATTTTCAAAAGTCAAAAGTGGATAACTTTAATAAATGGATCACTAATCACTTTAAACAATGCCACTCTAAATAATGGCACTTTAATAATGTTTACATATCTTACATTACTCATATCACATGTATATACTGTATTTTATACCATCTACTGCACCTTGCCTATGCCGCTGGGCCATTGCTCATCCATATATTTATATGTACATATTCTCATTCACCCCTTTAGATTAGTGTGTGTTAAGTAGTTGTTGGGAAATTGTTAGATTACGTGTTAGATTTGTGTGTATTAGGTAGTTGTTGGGAATTGTTCGATTATTAGTTAGATAGTACTGCACTGTTGGAACTAGAAGCACAAGCATTTCGCTACACTCGCATTAACATCTGCTAACCATGTGTATGTGACTAATCAAATTTGATTTGAATTGGACTTAAGCGTAGAAAGTGACTTTTTTAGAAAAAGTAATTTCTCCAAGGTCTTTACAGGTAATGTTGGTGTATTAGGATGTGGATAAGGTATTTTGGATGAATTTCTACATTGAATGGGATCCTATGGGCAAATGGGATAACATGATATGCCTATAAAGTATCTATATCTGGGATATGGACCACAAACTTGGGATATCAAACAACAGTATAGGTAAGTTCTGAAACAGGTACACGTCAAAATGGGGGATATACTCTTGTAAGTGGTGAGATTGCTCTTTGCGGAAACTCCAGATAGTGGCTTTAAATCAATCTAATGGGGTTTCTACAACCAGATTTCTTGATAACCCCCACTTAATCAAATAACTGATGTTTTACAAAAAACATCTACACAAGTCAGTAGGTGGTAAGCAGTGGTCCTAGTAAATAAAGTTACCAGAACGGCACACCATTTAGGCTATACATTAGAATTAGCTTATTATCCAGGGATTTCTTTTGCCATTGAAACCCTTTTCAGGTCTCCTAAATCCAAACAGTGTAAAATATATATATTTTTGGTATGGAACAACACTTTCAGTGTAATCTTAAACGACTAAGCCCAGATATAAAGTGTGTAGAAAAGATAATGGACCAATATATTTTTGTTATAATATAATCCTTGAGAACTAAGAATTACCTAAATAAAAGATAGACTATCAGGGAGAATTCAACATTCCAAATACAATGAATTTAGCATGAATTATTTTATTATGTTTGAGCAAAATAACACAGCGTTAGCCATTCAAAATGCATAGAATATCTGGAAATAAGATTTAAAACTGCACCATTTTCTCTCAGCTCCTTGGCAAAATGTGTAGAATTGCAAGAACATTTCTTCAAATTTCAATAATTTCTCTACGCCGCCAGGATGGGGGCCTCTAAAAGGGTTCTTTGAAGAACTTATAGGGGTTCCCCCAAAGCGTCAATTTGAAGAACATTATTCAGGAACATTTTCATTTTAGAGTGCAGCATTACACCTTGTGTTGTTGACATAAAAACAGATTCCGCCCCCACTTTTACCTTTACTGTGGCTGTCTCACCCGATACAATTGCAATCAGTCGACATAATCGACAACTATCATCAGAAATCAAGCGATATGAATCAGAGAGTGGGGCGCCGCCTGACCCACTAGTTGGTCATAACGTTCAAATCAACGTTTCATATCGTGGTGTAGGTGTACTGTATTGACAATTTCACAATAACGCGAGATCACATTTCCAGCATGGCCAACAACCAGACCTCACTTGACCGCCATTGGAAGCAAACTGGTAATTAATAAATAAGTGAGCATTGCATTTGCAGTTCCTAAATAAATAAAAATATTTACGTCACCTCTGAACGAACTCCTGCAACTCATGACCCAGCTGGCTAGCTTTACTGACATTTCTAGCCCTCAGGCGCGTTGCAGGTCGACACGGGTGCGTTCATTGCTGCTGCTGCTGCTTCTTCTTCTTCTATGAAGTTTTAATGGCGGTTGGCATCCAATTTGTTACTAGACTGGAGTACAACACCCTTACACTTTGCTTGATAAATAAAATGTAAAAAATAAATACCCTACCATCTAACACTACACTCACTTACTTCAAAATTATAAAAAAATAAATAAAATAATAATAATAATAATAATTAACACCACCCTACTCTACTAATTAAATGTATTTATTCCTACAGCGAGCATAGAAGTAGTTTAGATCATTTGTGTCACTGTGCAGCTCTCTGCTGTTCTTCCCCTTGTAGTCTGTAATGGTTTGCAAGCCCTGCCACATCCGACGAGCGTCAGAGCCGGTGTAGTACGATTCGATCTTAGTCCTGTATTGACACTTTGCCTGTTTGATGGTTCGTTGGAAGGGCATAGCGGGATTTCTTATAAGCTTCCCGGGTTAGAATCCCGCTCCTTGAATGCGGCAGCTCTAGCCTTTAGCTCAGTGCGGATGCTGCCTGTAATCCATGGCTTCTGGTTGGGGTATGTACGTACGGTAACTGTGGGGACGACGTCATCGATGCCCTCTTTGATGAAGCCAATGACTGATGTGGTGTACTCCTCAATGCCATCAGAGGAATCCCGGAACATGTTCCAGTCTGTGCTGCAAAACAGTCCTGTAGCTTAGCATCTGCTTCATCTGATCACCTTTTTATTCATCTAGTCACTGGTGCTTCCAGCTTAAATCTTTTGCTTGTAAGCAGGAATCAGGAGGATAGAATTATGGTCAGATTTGCCAAATGGAGGGCGAGGGAGAGCTTTGTATGCGTCTCTGTGTCTGGAATTGCACATTTAACATGCTGATAGAAATTTGGCAAAACGGATTTAATTTTCCCTGCAATGCTGTCTTAGTGCCAGCCTCTGACTGTGGTGGTATGAAAACAGCTACAAAGAATACAGATGAAAACTCTCTCGGTAGGTAGTGTGGGCTACAGCTTATGAGAAACTCTACCTCAGGCGAGCAATAGCTCACCACTTCCTTAGATATCGTGCACCAGCCGTATATTGATGTTGTCATCGTTCAGCCACGACTCCGTGAAGCATAAGACTTGAGTTTTAGGCTATGTCATCACTGTAATATAATTCATGTCCAATGTTTTAGCTTAAAATGTATGTGTAATATGTTGATGCATTGGATAGCAGATGTAACAGATATAAAGAGGGGTGGGGTGGCTGGTATATCAAAGCTGGGAGGAAGTCATGTAGTAAATAAACAGACCCTCGATGTAACATTAACCGAACTGCGGGAAAGCACTGTTCGACAGGCAGGGGCGAATGACACTGCGATGTCGCCTGTGTACCGGAGTCCTAGAAAAAAATATTGCCAATAAAATAGACGGGTTCCTGCAGATGCTGGAGTGCCCATATGCAGGAACGCCCCAAATTGAGGGCCGCAATTACACCCTTCTCCAAAGAGGAGGGGGATTAAGGATTTGGAGAGTGAGTGAGCGGAGCCGCTGGTGATTCCATTAGAACCATTAGTACCTTATGTGCCACTCAGCGACCCTCGCCACCATCTCCAGGTTGACATCACCCTGCCATGGCCTATCTTCGCCCAGGACTTGGTCTGAAACCTGTGGACCTCTCCCTCCATCCCTCCCCCTTTACTGAGAGACAATCATGTCTTACTATGAATGCTTTCGCTCTAGTGTTTCTGGAACCGTAATAACCATCAGAACAGCAATTCATTGCACAATTGTAAAATTCTGAAAGAAACCATTGCGCACACACACACAACCTAGTTTTCCCTATTTAACACAGCCACAAAGGCATAAACCCTGCCCATTTAAATTTAGACCAAAAAACAAATGTGTGCGTTAAAGAATTTTGACATTGTGGCTGTTCTCGCTACGTGGAAACCACAAAACCATTAAGCACATTTGAAAAACAGTGTTACTCATATTGATATCTTTACTTAGCAACAGCTAATGTTACTGGTGAAAAGTCAGCCTAGTCTGTCTCGGTGTGCATTGTACGTTAGATGAGGCATACAGCTCAACAATTTTGAAATGTACGACATAAACACTAATCCTGTTCATTTTAATGTTAATTAAATGAGAAAGTAACATACTAGAACACTTAGCCAGTTAACTAGTAACAACTTACCCTTTCTCGCTTCCTCCACTCCTGCTGACTACATTTCCTGTTATTCGGTGAGTGAACAATGGAATGTTATCACACTCAACTGGTTCTTGTTCCCATGTGGAAAATGATATACAAAAAAAATAGCATGTATTGGTTCTCCCTCCTTATAGTAAGGTATATTATGTTGAGCCTTTTCAGGATTTGGCTGTGATTAGTATTAAACGTTAGTTTGTTTCTTTTGCATGTTAATTGTTTTTTTATGATATGATCATGAATTTCTCTCAACTTAGTATTTACAGTAATACAAAAGTACATTGGTGTGCAATTAACAAATACACTAGATCTTGACTATACAGTACTTCCCCTGTATACTCTACCCACTTAAAGTTGAAATAAAACAAGTAAAATGTACAACTGAAAGTAAAAGGTTTTCATGCCTTCAGAAAGTATTCACACCCCTTGTCACGGTTTTCTGGTGGAGCAGACCAAGACGCAGTGAGGATTCCAGTATACATACTTTAATTAAAGTGCAAACTGGCAAAAACCAATAAACAAAGAGCAAACCGTCACGCAGGTGGGGCACACACAGGTAGATACAAACAATAACCCACAAGGCAAGTGGGGCAGGGAACCAACTTAAATAGGATTCCCAATTAGAGGCAACGACAACCAGCTGCCTCTAATTGGCAGCCTAACAAAAAAACCCAGAGTTCCCTACATATCCCTAGTCACGGCCTGATCCAACACACCATAGAGAAACCTAGAGAGCTCTATGGCCAGGGCATGTCAGTACCCCTTTGGGGTAGTGACTTTGGGTGGGCCTTTGTCGGTGGCGGCTCCGGTGCGGGCCGTGCCGACCCGAGAAGACGCACTGGAGGCCCGGTGTGTGAAGCAGGAACAGTACGTACCAGGCTGGGACGACACCCTAGAGGCCTGGTGCGTGGAGCAGGAACAGTACGTACCAGGCTGGGACGACACCCTAGAGGCCCGGTGCGGGCCGTGCCGACCCGAGAAGACGCACTGGAGGCCCGGTGTGTGAAGCAGGAACAGTACGTACCAGGCTGGGACGACACCCTAGAGGCCTGGTGCGTGGAGCAGGAACAGTACGTACCAGGCTGGGACGACACCCTAGAGGCCTGGTGCGTGGAGCAGGAACAGTACGTACCAGGCTGGGACGACACCCTAGAGGCCTAGTACGTGGAGCTGAGACAGGCCGTGCCGGGCTCTGGATGCGCACAGGGGACCGGATACGTGGAGCAGGAACAGGACGTGCTGGGCTCTCAATGCGCACAGGGGACCTGATGCGTGGAGCAGGAACAGGACGTGCTGGGCTCTCAATGCGCACAGGGGACCTGATGCGTGGAGCAGGGACAGGACGTGCTGGGCTCTCAATGCGCACAGGGGACCTGATGCGTGGAGCAGGGACAGGACGTGCTGGGCTCTCGATGAGCACAGGGGACCTGATGCATGGACAGGACGTGCTGGGCTCTCGATGCGCACAGGGGACCTGATGCGTGGAGCAGGGACAGGACGTGCTGGGCTCTCGATGCACACAGGGGACCTGATGCGTGGAGCAGGGACAGGACGTGCTGGGCTCTCGATGCACACAGGGGACCTGATGCGTGGAGCAGGGACAGGACGTGCTGGGCTCTCGATGCGCACAGGGGGCCTGATGCAGGAACAGGACATGTCGGGCTCTGAAGGCGCACAGGGGACCTGGTGCATGGAGCCAGCACCATGTGACCCCCCCCAAAAAGATCTTGGGGCTGCTGTGGCCACGAACCCCCCAAAAACTCCCGCCAAGGCAGGGCCTCCCAATCCGCCTTGATCTCCGCCACGGTCAATAACTCCTTCTGGCCACGCTGCTTGGTCCTTTCGTGGTGGGTTATTCCGTCACGGTTTTCTGATGGAGTGGCCCAAGATGCAGCGAGGGTTCCAGTATACATACTTTTTATTTAAGTGCAACAACCCAATGACCAGACCGTAACACAGGTGTGGCACACACATAGATACAAACAATAACCCACAAGGCAAGTGGGGCAGGGGGAACCAACTTAAATAGGATTCCCAATTAGAGGCAACGACAACCAGCTTCCTTTAATTTGGAACCTAACAAAAAACCAACATAGAGTTCCCTACATAACCCTAGTCACGGCCTGACCAAACACACCATAGAGAAACCTAGAGAGCTCTCTATGGCCAGGGCGTGACACCCCTTTACTTTTTCCTCGTGTTACAACTTGACTTTAAAATGGATTAAATTGAGATTTTGTGTCACTGATCTACACACACCACCCATAATGTCAGTGGAAGTTCGTTTGTATTAAATATATGTCTTTAGTCAATAAGTATTCAACCCCTTTGTTATGGCAAGCCTAAATTATTTATGGAGTAAACATGTGCTTAACAAATCACATAATAAGTTGTATGGACTCATTCTGTGTTCAATAGTAATGGTTAACATGATTTTCTACTGCCAATGTTTGTCTATGGAGATTGCATGGCTGTGGGCTTGATTTTATACACCTGTCAGCAACGGGTGTAGCTGAAATAGCCGAATTGACTAATTTGAAGGGGTGTCCACATACTTTTGTAAATATAGTGTACAGCTTACAGAATAATGTGAAACGCATGAAACAATAAAGCTCTTTGCCAATGTACATTTCTCTAGCAAGAATATAGCACTTTAAATTAATGACATTACAGCAATCATACAAAGATTTTTTTAAAATTACCTTGACATAAACATTGAAAAAGTATATAGTATGTATAATACTGAATCACTTTGATCACGTTTTATCAAACATCAATGTCTACACTACCGTTCAAAGGTTTGGGGTCACTTAGAAATGTTTTTGAAGGCCAGCATCCCGGAGTCGCCTCTTTACAGTTGACGTTGAGACTGGTGTTTTGCAGGTACTATTTAGTGAGTTGTACACAGCACTGTACGAGATCTTCAGTTTCTTGGCAATTTCTCGCATGGAATAGCCTTCATTTTCAGAACAAGAATAGACTGACGAGTTTCAGAAGAAAGTTCTTTGTTTCTGGCCATTTTGAGCCTGTAATCGAACTCACAAATGCTGATGTTCCAGATACTCAACTAGTCTAAAGAAGGCCAGTTTTATTGCTTCTTTAATTAGCACAAGAGTTTTCAGCTGTTCTAACATAATTGCAAAATGTTTTTCTAATGATCAATTAGCCTTTATAATTTTAAAACTTGGATTAGCTAACCCAACTTGCCATTGGAACACAGGAGTGATGGTTGCTGATAATGGGCCTCTGTACACCTATGTAGATATTCCATAAAAGAATCTGCCGTTTCCAGCTACAATAGTCATTTACAACATGAACAATGTCTACACTGTATTTCTTATCAATTTGATGTTACTTTAAATGGACAAAAAAATTGCTTTTCTTTAAAAAAACAAGGACATTTCTTAAGTGACCCCAAACTTTTGAACGGTAGTGTATTTTTGAAAAAGTATTTCAGACTTAATCACATATTGCGTGATATGTGTGGTTCGGTGGTCAGGTCAGACTATATTAATTAATCTAACAATTATTCTCAGAGTTTTTTTTTGCTTGGACCGCTACTCCTTTCTCTAACCTGCAACGTTAATTCTCTTAACCTGCTGCGTAAGTTCTCCTAACCTGCTATGAAAAGTCCCTTCCATATGGAAGGGGCGTGAAAAGAGTTTCTCTACTCCATTAGTCTGCTTCTGACACATCCTGTTTCTCTTTTGGTCCCTCCCCTACTGCCTCAGTAGTGGGGAAGCCATTGTTTTCTGTCTGACTGGCCTCAAGGAGATGTTTTGACTCCACTTCTCCACTCTCATCCTCTAGCTTTATCTCTGTTACGGTAACACAGATCTTGACAGGCAGAACAGCGTCATCTTGCTCCCTCTGTTCCCCTTCATTCTCATCTTTCTCTGCATTATCAACAAGACTTTTTCTCTTGAAACATCCCAGCTGAGTAGAAAGGAAAAACAATGTGAAGAATATGAATCAAAGTGTTGGTCCTTACAATGCAGAAGCAAAGTTTCTGTCGCAGCATTGATACTCACCTTATACATGGCCATTGTGATGATGATCAGGAGAAAGAGTCCTATTCCAACTCCTGTCCCTATTATCAGCTGTCTATGTGGAGGAATGATGATCTCAGCCTGAACATCAATCTGGAGGAATACATTTTGAGACCATGAGTGACGATGGAACAAGCATTTTAAAACCACTCTTATGCAGTAAATCAGTTTAATTGCATAAACGGTATTACCTGTGTTTGGTGGAAGTTTGTAGAGTTATCCTAATGAGCAAAGAAATATATACACATTTTATGCTTTTGTGAATCTTTGCTCAATAAATATTTTCATCTTTGTTGAAGAAAGTTTTTTTACAGGAAACTTACCCCTGGGTCACTCGCTGTCTGGACATATCGTTTTTTGTCATAGCTGAGTTTGACAAAACTGATGAAATTGACTGTTTCTCTATCCCCAGTGAATTTCTTTGGCAATGACAAGCTCTGTAGAGTGAGATATTGTTAGTCGAACTAATAAAATTTGTGCCTTGCTTCAGTTCTTTAAAAGTATTTTGTGGTAGTAGAAGAAGTGTTCTGATTTCAGATTTAAATAGCAGAGAAGTTAGACGAAGCTCTACGTTTTTGTCTAACTTGTTGGGAAAGTGGTCAAAATGGAAGATGTTTCAAAAAGTTCAGATGAAAAGTAGTGGTTACTAGAACAGCTGTCTGATTTCAGATTTGAACAGCAGAGAAGAAGACCCATATGTTATAATGTCTAAGTTGTGATATAAAATGCTCGGAAAGTGGTCAAAAGGTCAGTTGTTTGTAAAACTTGACAGAAAATGTAGTCGATGTAGACCAAGATGTCATACCCTCTAAGTTGTTGTCTAAGTTGTTGGGAAAGTAGCCGAGTTGTCCGTTAATAAGCCAGGCAAGTGACACATTCCCATGTCATACTTCCGTGTTCCTGTTTTTTTGCAGGGGCTTCAAGTTTATATCATAAAATCAGATGCCTTTTATTATGTTTTAATGCGATTATTTGCGCTACGATTTTGTCCATTGAAGACCATTCAAAAAGCTAAGTTAAACTACCAGGCTACTTGCCACGTCTCTTGCATGGTGTATTCAACAGTGGGAAGTTGTCTTAATAACCGCATCAACTTCATTCATTAAGTTATCTGTATCTCTTGATCTGTGTAATAGAATGTTGGAATTCATGGGATTCTGTAACAATGGAACCTTTTAGAATGTCCCATTGAAGTGGATGGAGGACAAAAAGCTCAATAGTTTAAAAAGTATAATATATATATTACTAAGCTGTATGCAAGCACATTGGTCCTGACCACTCTGCAAGTTTTAAAGTTTGAATGGCATTTCTAGCTTAATGGTGTAGCATGCTAAAGAATAATAAGAAGTATGACAAAGATTTAAAAGTGGGATGTTTGCTGTCTCAAAGTCTCATTCATTATTAGCATGTTGTTACTCTGTACCATCATTTGTTCAAGTTGGCTGTATACAGACCCTTGCATGTTGATCGAGGTCCTTGAAGGAAACATTTCCAGACAGCACAAATGTAACTGTCAAAAACTTCTCCAAAAGGAAACTTTCACACTCGATGGACTTGCAGTATTTTTCTGGAGAGCAGTACTGTAAACACAGCCAGAAGCAAAATGTGTTTTTCAATAACATTATTTACTATACTGAGTTGTAACCTGATTGGATCGGTTACCAACAATGTCTAGAGTGAATGGCATATTTGAATACTCACCTCTGTTGTTGAATTGATAACCTTTCCACATTGAGTGTGGTTCTTCAGAGAAAAGAAAGGAAACTTGTATTAGGCTGTTTCCTATTGAAAGAAATGGTGGCAGTAAAATGTCAGCATTTCCGTAAGCAATGTGAACAGTTTACCTGTAAGACAGATATTTGGTAGTCCTTCATTTCAAATCTGTGCTCAAGCTTAGTTGGGAAAGTGAAGGTGACTGTGATGGGTACAGACTTAAATCCCAAGTTCTGCACCTGTAAACAGTGGGACATTTAATCACTCAATTATACCAACAATAACGTTTGTAAAAAAAATAATTCACATCCAAACTTTATACACTGAATGTACAAAACATTAAGGACACTTGCACTTTCCATGATATAGACTGACCAGGTGAATCCAGGTGAAAGCTATGATCCCTTATTGATGTCACTTGTTAAATCCACCTTCAATCAGTGTAGATGAAGGGGAGCGGACAAGTTAAATAAGGATTTGTAAGCCTTTAGACAATTGAGACATGGATTGTGTGTGTGTGCCGTTCAGAGAGTGAATGAGAAAGACAATGGGGTATAGTAGTAGGTGTCATGTGCACCGGTTTGTGTCAAGAACTGCAAGACTGCTGGGTTTTCCACGCATCACAGGTTCCTGTGTGTATTAAGAATGGTCCACCACCCAAAGGACATCGAGCTAAATTGACACAACTGTGGGAAGCATTAGAGTCAACATGGGCCAGCATCCCTGTGGAATGCTTTCAACACCTTATAGAGTCCATGCCCCAACAAATTGAGGAAGGTGTCGTTCATGTTTTGTACACTCAGAATCAAATGGGCTTCCCAAAAATGATATGATCACTGTGATAGAACGTATTGTGATAGAAGTCCCATCAGATAGCCTGATTATCAGCTGTCCATGTAAAATGGATTGTAAGGGATTTTATTTATTTTTGCAATGCATTTAAACGTTTTAATCAAACTATTATATTAATCAGAGTAGTCACAATAATCGTATTATTGAATGCATGTAAATGGCTTGAGAAACAATGAAAGTATGTTTTGTTTACCTCATATACATTCACCAGTCGTTTAGGTGACGTGTCCTCCAGAGTTAAGTTAATGTAAGTGGTGGAGTCTTGGGGAAGGCTTCAACAACAACACAAAATATACATAAGTCACCTTGATTTTATTCAATGAAGTCATTCTCAAACAAAATGTCAGGTATGGGCTTGTAAAGACTTACGCTTTTGCTACCAGATCAACTGCAAATTGAACAGGGATGGTCCTGGTTAGGGAACTATTGGTTGAGTTTCCATTGTCGCTGTAAATAAAGAAAAGGCAAATGCATTTTTTGTGTACATAAATGGAATGATATGTAGTCCTTCAGCTAATTGAGTAGCAGGTATTGAGGTTGTATTAAACTAGTTCTTAGTTTTAAGCAATGTATCTTCAATACTTCGACAACATGGGGAAATTAAATGTGTTTCCTGGACTGATTCTAATCTCTCTTCTAGCTATTGCTCTAACATTCACATTGGAAGCAGATTTCTACCTCAGTCCAATGACGGTCATCTCCATTGTGTCATTCCAGTCGTATGTATTCAAAATATGGAATTTACTGGTGAACACAGCCTGAAAAGGAAGATGGCATAGTTGAGAAGAAAAAATAAAAACGATTTGAAATGAGATCATAAAAACTGTGGAAGTGGAAACAAAGTACAAGGCATTGCCTTCAGAAAGTATTCAGACCTCTTGACTTATTCCACATTTTGTTACAGCCTGAATTCAACATTGATTCAATTGAATTTTTACCTCACAAGGCATATACTATCACTCAAAGATCCAAGCTGTTTTAATGACATTGAGTTACTGCTTTGTTACTGCTTTTAACTCTGAGTCTATTATCTAAGGACAACATTTAAAATCTTTACCAGTGGATTCACAGCATTATTTACTGGTATATCTACATTAATAATCACTCACTGTAGTTTTACTACGGTAGACAGGGAGGCTGACACTGCATGTAGTTCTGTCCATTTCACTTTCCAGACCACCACAGCTGAACACAGTTCTCCGTGTGGACTATGGAATACAGACAACATGTCAAGTGTGTAAATAATTCCAGTTTGTACATCTGAGTCACTGACATAGTGTAAAATAAACAAACAAGCTTGTTAACAGTTTAAGGAATTAATAAATGCAACACTTAATTTGTTGATACATTTTATGAATAATTAGCACATGTAGGGAACATTTAAATGTTTGGCGGCAAACTGATGTTCGAATCAACGTTCTTCTATCCTGGTTCTGCAGAACCACATGATGTGCAAGGCAAGCTTTTGTTCCATCCCAGGAGGAACAGCCCTGATTAAACTAATTATCAAACGCTTGATTGGTTTAACATGTTTTCGGTCTCCGGGATTTAATAACACTGGTTTAGATGAGAGCAAGAAGAAAACATCAGAAAGAATTACACAATAGATGGAGGGGTGTCAGTATTACCTTCAGAAGATGCATCATGGAGAATGAGAGGCCAGGAGGGTAGAGGAGGGTTAGACTGGTGTTATAGGAGTCATCCCCGTGATTGGACAGTCTTATAGTCACGTTGAAGTAACTCTGGTCCACCACTAATAAAGTTGATGTGCTGATAAGAGAGACAAGACCGTACAGTCAGAAAACATGCTGTTTTTGAGCAGTCAGTAATTATTATAGCTACAAACAAGTTACTTTAAGTTGCCTCTATGTTTATCAGATACTTACATAAAGTTGAAGTCCACCTCAAGCTCTGCCACACATGTTTCATTTTCTTTGCAGTTCTTTTCAAAGGGCACCTATGATGAATTCAAGACAACTGTGAATGTGGTTTTACAGGTCTTTGGCTCAATTACAGTACTCAGT
This sequence comes from Brachymystax lenok tsinlingensis, assembly GCA_030435695.1. NCBI lineage: Eukaryota > Metazoa > Chordata > Actinopteri > Salmoniformes > Salmonidae > Brachymystax > Brachymystax lenok. Next base: position 7,003,098 of record CM059812.1, on the reverse strand, counting down.
TCACAGTCAATGCTAGTACTGTTGATCACTGTAAGTGAACAGGTTTTAGTCAGACCCAGAATGTATCCTCGTACCTCGACCACAGCCTTTGTAGGACTGTCAGTATTCAGAATGGCATTCAGTTGTTTTTCAGGTTGAGAAAAATTCAGTTGGATGACTATGGGCGATAATGTGTCGATCACACATTGCTGGAAGAAAAGAAAATGGGCCACTCATTTCCCTATCCATAGTCCTGAAAAACCCTCATTCTTCTCATCACTGAATAAGATAAATACACAATAACAATTCAATAATAACTAAACAATTTAATGTTAATCATTAAATCCCCTCCTTATGAGAGACATTATGGTTGTTGTATTGTTGCATAGCTACAGTTTCTCATTGATCATACTGTCATGTAGACTGAGTGGTTGAAGCAGGTCCGCTCTCCTTTCTCAGCTCCACAGTATAGCGAGGTCTTCTGGCCCCTTTGTTCGTGTCACTGTAAAAGGCTCGGCTCCTCCGTCTCACTGGATCCACATCCAGCAAGTAGGAGATGTTTATCCCTGCACTCAGCACCTCTGGAAAAGTACACAAGAGTCTGAAATGGCTTCCTTATCAGGGAGAGAATTTCAGAACCTCATGGTTGTCTGCTGATGAACACCATTAAAGTAGAAAGCAGAGACGGAGTCAAGACCTTAACTATTGAGACCCAGATGCAGACCAACGTACAACCTTTCGATACACTAGGACTTCATCTGGGTCTTCACCACAGGTTGGTGGCACCTTAATTGGGGACCACGCGCTCGTGGTAATGGCTGGAGCGGAATAAGTGGAATATTATCGAACACATGGTTTCTATGTGTTTGATGCCATTCCATTTGCTCTGTTCCAGACATTATTATGAGCCGTCCTCCCCCTCAGCAGCCTCCACTGGTCTTCAGACTAGGAAGAGACCAAGACCCACATATTGCGGTCAGTGATTTAGCTATGCACCGAGGCTCCGACCTAGACCACCAAGGCCACAATTATGTGATCTCAGATCATGATTTCTGTTGGAAAGCACAAAGCCATCAGTGTTCCTAAAGTTCTTACCAGCTTTACTCTTTGTTGCCTCTGCCATGTTAAAGCAGGCTGTTAAAGTCACCACAGGGGAAATGATCTCTTTTTGCCAGACAGTCAAAGTTATCAGTGCTGATCTCCGAGGGATGGAAGTGGAGATGAGCAGAGACGCTGAGGACCGGTCTGGACCTGTGAGCAATTGAGGGTAAAGATCAGGATGTTAGCCTACATTGTCAAAGTCACCATTATTAGTCAGTTGTACATCCGAATGCCTTCAACTGAAATGTGTTTTCCACATTTAACCCAACCCCTCTGAATCAGAGAGGTGCGGGGGGCTGCCTTAATCGACATCCACGTCTTCAGCGCCTGGGGAACAGTGGGTTAACTGCCTTGTTCAGGGGTAGAACGACAGATTTTTACCTTGTCAGCTCGGGGTTTTGAACTTGCGAACCTCCGGTTACAAGTCCAACGCTCTAACCTCTAGGCTACCTGCCGCCCCATTGTACGATGTTGGGTAGCACCGCCCACACCTCATTGAGCGCAACCCCCATTCAGTGCAGATCGCACACTAGTGGGATATCTTTACTGGTTAAACAACTGTCCGTTTAAACCAGCTGTCTTTTCTTATCCATTTTTTGGACTCGTACCTCAAGACGACAACTGCGCCACGCGCTCCTACTACGATGTCAGTCAGTCCATCCTCACCCAGGTCCATCTTCCCATCAATCGTCTGGCCAAAGAACTGGAGCTTAGATCTCATCATCGCAGCTGAGATGCGCTGCAGTAAGAAGACATAAACATTTAATGAAAAGGCATTGATATTGATATCCCAGGAGGGACGTCTGTTTTCTTTGATCATGAAGGGCCTTTTTGAATGATTTCCATCTTCGTCTGCCTCACCTGGCTGAATTCAGGGCGGATCCCCTTTAGTTTTTCACCCAGGTAGATGTACACGGCCCCCCTGTGTTCGTCCTCAAGTGGAGCGCCCACAGCTACATCCTTCAGCCCATCTCCATTCAGGTCTGTGAGAGAGGAGATGGAGGAGCCGAATCTACCCTGAGCCGGCACTGAAACATTCATCTCCATCCTCAGTTCCAGCTAATAAAGGAGAGATCACATGAAGATAAATCCATATTACACTGTCTTTTTGTGCAGTGTTATTGAAGAGGATGGATATTTATATCCAAATTAATCATTTTGTCCCTGATGAACATATTCAACCACAAATTCAGCATTTGAATCTGTTGTTCAGAGATTCCCTGTTAAGCCCACCTTATCAGTCAGTGTGTAGACGTAAATCCTGCCCTCTCTCGGTGGTTGGTGAAACATTGGTGCACCCACCAGGAGGAAGTCTGTGTTGTTGTCTGAGTCTATGTCCACAGAACACAGCTCTGCCCCAAAGTAGGAGCCCATCTGAGAAAATCAAAACTTACATTCATACAAAAGTAGTTTTTAAATGTTTTAAGAAGCACTCTGGTGTTGAATGGAACTCAGAATTTAACATAAAAAGTGATATCATGTGTTCCTCTTTACTATGGGAGTAGCGATTCAACCTTTGAAAAAAAAACTGGTTTCATGCTTTCTTGTATAACTTGATTGATATACCACACTGCTTACATAAATATCTAATTTTACCAACCTGTTCTCCAGACAATCTTTGTGCCACGGTCCAGTTGTTGTTAACCTTGTTAAAAAGTAGGATCCGTCCCATGTGTTCAGATCTTGGTGCTCCGGTAAAATATAGGAGGTTCTCATTCTTCTTCCCAACAGCTACAGAGTATCCTATAAGAACAATAAAGCAATGTAGGTCCATTGTAACTACTCTCCCTTAACTGAAACATCTGAACTTAATGGAGCCTTGAAAATAGTATTTGTTCAAATTCACTTTTGAGCAATATATTTTTTTGAGCTTAATGTTCCATTACCCATATAGGAGTCTTTGTCCAACGTGGGGTCCTGAATTTCCCTTTCCTCTGATCTCAGACCCTCAGTCTCAAAGAGAGATCCTCGCCAGTTGTTTGATCCCACTGAGCCCAGAACCAAGGTGTCCTGTAGAGAAAATAAAACATTGGGTCATATTGTATGACATTTTTATTAATGAGCATTCATTAACTATATATTGTGTCTACAAACTAGTTGCAATGGTGGTCATTACATTTATAAATTTGTATTTAAGCATTTATAAGAATTTGTAGTACAATGTAGAAGCATTGTAGTAAACATTTTAAAACAATTTATACATATTACAAATGAACATTTAAGATGATAAACGTAATGGACATACTATCGTGTATCTCACCTTATTAACATAGACAGCGCTGAACCCACTCTGAGACATCTCTTTAGTCAAGTTTCCAGCCAGAGCAGTCTTGGAACCTAGAACATACGAACACTGATATAACTAGCGATACATTAATACTTCTACTGTGGAATTTATTGAGTAAGGTGTTATCACCAGAAATAAATACCAGTATATTTCAGGAGGTGACCAGTATTTCCACTTCATTTTTTTTTATGAACAACAACTCTCAGTTGACAGGGACTTTGCTGAAAAAACTAGTAAGTAGTACTAGGAGATTTCAACTAAATCTGGAGTTGTACCTTCAATGTTGAAGATCTTTTTTTGAAAGTTGTCTAGGGATTCCTTTTAGTCCGTTGTAGTCCTGGATGAGGAAAGTGTTGTTCTCTTTTGGCTCTGATGCCAGGGACTTGAGTTTCGTCAAATCGACATTCTTGACCTGCCAAGAAATATATCACTTGAGGGCAGGAATTATAGTGATGCCTAATTACCTTTTCAATATGAATGATATTTAAACATCCACATCGTAACTGGGAAGTTGGACTGGACCCTAGAGACTAGTATTAACAATAATAATACCAACTATATTTGTATGGCGCATTTTATCACAAGTAACAAAGTGCTTCCCATCATAAAAAAAAAGAAAAGTAATAGACAGAAGGAAGAAGAATAAAAATGTAAAATATAACCTGGACCTTGGAATGGCCAACAGTGCCCTGTCAGAGGATCTCAGGCTGCATCCTGGCTCATAGGGAGATAAAATATCTAAGAAATGGAACGGGGCTTAACCAAGTCTTATAGATGGAATCCTAAGTTCTCATTCCACCTAAGGCAAAGGCAAAGCCTAGAATCAAGACTAGACAATGACATGCCTGCACAAATGATGTCGCGGAACACACCTGACTAACCAGAAACACCTGTCAATCCAATTGTCCCAAAAATACCCTGAAATATGGAAACTACAGTATGTATAGAAAGTGTTGTCATTTCTAAATGGTACAACCAATGTTTACACAAATACCCTCAAATAAAAGTTGATAACCTATACTTTAACCTCATAGTAACTGTTTCATTTCAAATCCAAACTTTTGGAGTATAGAGCCAAAATAAAAAAAATGCTTCACAACGCCAATAATTACGGAGGGCGCTGTATTTCTTAGATGATATCGTGAAGGCGGGTCTGGACAACCTTCTTTACATGTAGCTCGAGGTTAGGTGGGGGTCACATAAAATAACCTCAGATTTATTATCGTTGAGCTGGATAAATTGTCAAACATTTGATGTCAACAAGACACTTGTGAATGGTAGATACACTAGGTTGGTCACTGGGTCTGATTGGTAAACAAAGCTGGGTGTCATCTGCATAGCAGTTAAACTGAATGTGGGGGGGGCAGAATTGATCCCTGAGCCACCCATGCTCACTAAAAAACTCTACATGACTGTGAGTCCGTAATCTCCTCTTTGGCACTCTGGACATGAGTTAGTAGTACCCAACTCGCGAATGAACACTTATCATCAAAACAGTATGCTGTTTTAAAACTCACCTCATTGTGATTGATCAATTTGAAGAAAGAAGTTCAACAACAGGTTGAAACTGGGTGGAAAACATGGTTGTTGTGGATGTTGTTTCCAAGCCTAACACAACGAAATGGACAGCGCTTTCTAAAGTGAAAACACTAGAGTTTATGCATAAGCGCCCCCATCCCGACTGTGCCCACCGTATATTACACACGGCAGAAAAACATTTTGAAAATACTGATTTAAGATATCTTGGTACATAATTGGTCTAAAATAAAAATCAGAGTTAGCCTACAATTATTGCGAATTATTATTGAGTAGCCTAGTAATAGGGAATTTTGTATATTTTCTAAGTTACCAGGCTGACACATTACCTTTAGCTACAGAATAGCTCACCACAGTGCGTGCAGAGAGAAGGGCTGTCAAAAGTTTAATGAAATATGTTTCGTTGTGATAACATTTTACTATCGATGTTCCCAAACAGATTTCCCTTGGTTTCCCGAATTAAGCACTGGGTAGCTGCAGGAACAGGGTTGAAGACCATACAGGGAAAGTGGCCTCCATTCGCTATTCGAGTGTTTTAGGATGACGTATTTTTTGTCTTGTCCCCGTTCCTGCCCATGCCATTCTAAATCAAAACAAATGTGACATATTCTTAAAGAAAATATGATCACTTAATGACAGAACAGCGTGTGCAGCGAGTGTGGTCATTTAACCAAGGTGAGACTGGCAGAGTTTATTCTTGGTTTTAACTGGTGCCACTGAGTCTAAAGTAGCCTTACATACAGTATGTAATTGAACCTGTTCAGCAAATCATCAGTGTGATGACACAGAACAGGATCATTAGTAGAGGATTAAAAAGCATTGGTCAATTTACTAGCAGTTGTGGTGGTATTGATGGGTGAGGGAGTGGGAACAGACACATTTTTAGGTGGGGGAGAAAGCATTTAAAAACCAATACTGAGATGGTCAGAGACACACACATCAACAGTTTCCAAGTTATCAATATTCAGACCATAGGACAGCAGGAGATCAAGAGTATGGCCTTTGTTGTGTGTAGGCCCTGTGGCATGTAGCACAATGGTAAAGGATTCTAACAGGTGAAACATGCACTACGCAGAAATCGCTCTGCCATTTCTAATAGTTCGCTTAATTTCAGTTTGTGACAAAAAGTAAAGTGTAGAGAAAATATGTTAAAACATAAAACTGGGGAGCATAGGAATAGCGCACATAGAACAGATCAACCAGATCTACCGCTTCTTAGACTTGCTTTCAATGAGAATGACAGATCTATAACACACATTGCTATTGATCACGTTGCCCAAAAAGGTACATACATTGCAGCTTTAAAAAACTCCCCAGCTTGTGTATTATTTGTGCAAAACACATGAATGTAAACAGCATACATTGAAATCATACATTAAAAGGACTAACACTGGTATACACTGGTGATCAACTAGTCGAAACGCCATAATGCCAATATATTTACACCTCGGTGATCTTCAAGTGAAACGATTTGAAAATGAACCTCATTCTAGGGATGGAAGGTAAATCGAGAATTTACGGTAAATTGAGAAGATAAAAACACTGCTACTTTAGCATTACTGTAACGCCCAGGCCCGAGATTACAGGCTGGAGCGTTTTGGTTTCGTTTTGGTGTAGGGTTTGTGTTCTAGGGTGTATATTTCTATGTTGGGATAATGGTTCCCAATTAGAGGCAGCTGAGTCTCGTTGTCTCTAATTGGGAACCATATATATATTTGGGAGTTGCACTTTTGTTTCGTGGGTTATTGATTATGTTACGTTCATCTTGTTCAGTCGGGTTCTAGTCTTTCGTGTCTAGTTAGGTTTCTCCATTTATGCCTAGTTAGGTTTCTCCGTTCGTGGTTAGGTTAGGTTTCGCCAGTCGTGGTTAGGTTTAGATCTTTGTGTATAGTTTAGTATTTAGCGTTAGGGCTCACGTCTTGTTTCTTCGTTTATTGTTTTGTTCCGTCTCGTCATTAAACATGTATTCTGGCTACATCGCTGCGTCTTGGTCTGTCCCTAACGAAGAGAATCGTGACAGAATAACCCACCACCAAAAGACCAAGCAGCGAGAGACCCGGGAGCTTAGGTCTTGGGAAAAGGAGCTATTCTATGGAAGTGCTTGGGACCAGCCTGGAGAGTATCGTCGACCCAGAGAGGAACTGGAAGCAGCGGCGGCGGAGCGGCGCAGGTGTGAGGACCTGATGGGAGCATGGGATCCTGTGAGAGGCAGGTTTCTCAGACCTCGCCGGGCTAGGAAGCCCGTAAGGCAGCCCCAAGAAACTTTTTTGGGGGGGCACACGAGGAGGTTGGCCGGTTCAGGAGGGACTCCTGAGCCAACTCCTCGTGCCTTGTGGGGAGAGCGTTGGGGAGAGCGTCGCACCGAAGGGACACCGTGCTATGCAGTGTTGCGCACGGTTTCCCCTATACGGAGTCCGAGGCCGGTGCGAGAGATTCCCGCTCCACTCATCAGTCTGGCGAAACTAAGCGTTCAGCCAGGAAGAGTGGTGCCAGCTCTGCGCGCTAAGTCTCCAGTGCGCCTCCTGGGACCCGGATATCCTGCCCCGGCTCTGCGTGCGGTGTCTCCGGTACGTGTCCACAGCCCAGTGCGAGAGATCCCAGCGCCACTCATTGGCTGGGCCGAGGTCTGTGTGCTACCGGGTAGAGTGGTGCCAGCTCTGCGCGCCAGGTCTCCAGTGCGCCTTTTGGGACCTAGATATCCTGTGGTCTTACGGGCAGAATCTCCGGTGCGAATCCACAGCCCAGTCCGAGAGATTCCAGCTCTACTCACCCGTGAGGCCAGGGTTAGTGAGCTAGCTGGAGGTATGGTGTCGGCTCTCCGTATCAGGTCCCCGGTCCGGGTGGAGGTTTCAACACGTCCAGTCCCTGTTCCACGCTCCGAGACCCCTGTTCCACGCTCCGAGACCCCTGTTCCACGCCTCCGAGACCCTGTTCCACGCTCCCAGATCCCTGTTCCATGTTCCGAGATCCCAGTCCGTGTTGAGGTTCCAACACGTCCTGTTCCAGTTCCGTGTTCCAAGATCCCAGTCCGTGTAGAGGTTTCCACACGTCCAGTCCCTGTTCCACGTGCCAGGTTCCCAGTGCGTCTTCAGAGTCCAGCACGTCCTGTTCCGGCTCCGCGCACCAAGCTCCCCGTGCGCCCAGAGAGTCCAGCACGTCCTGTTCGGCTCGCGCACCCAGCTCCCGTGCGCTCAGAGAGTCCAGCACGTCCTGTTCGGCTCCGGCGCACCCAGCTCCCGTGCGCTCAGAGAGTCCAGCACGTCCTGTTCGGCCCGCGCACTCCAGCTCCCGTGCGCTAGAGAGTCCAGCACGTCCTGTTCCGGCTCTGCGCACCAAGCTCCCCGTGCGCTAGAGAGTCCAGCACGTCCTGTTCCGGCTCCGCGCACCCAGCTCCCCGTGCGCTCAGAGAGTCCAGCACGTCCTGTTCCGGCTCCGCGCACCAAGCTCCCCGTGCGCTTAGAGAGTCCAGTTCGGCCTGTTCCCGCTCCCCGCACCAGAGTGCGCGTCACGAGCCCAGTTCAGCCTATTCCCGCTCCCCGCACCAGAGTGCGCGTCCCGAGCCCAGTTCGGCCTGTTCCCGCTCCCCGCACCAGAGTGCGCGTCCGAGCCCAGTTCGGCCTGTTCCCGCTCCCGCACCAGAGTGCGCGTCCGAGCCCAGTTTGGCCTGTTCCGCTCCCGCACCAGAGTGCGCGTCCGAGCCCAGTTCGGCCTGTTCCGCTCCCCGCACCAGAGTGCGCTGGCCCCGAGCCCAGTTCGGCCTGTTCCCGCTCCCGCACCAGAGTGCGCGTCCTGAGCCAGAGTTCCAGTGAGCATCACGAGTCCAGTACTGCCAGTTCCTGCTCCACGCACCAGAGTCCCAGTGAGCATCACGAGACAGGTACGGCCAGTTCCTGCTCCCCGCACCAGAGTTCCAGTGAGCATCACGAGTCCGGTACGGCCAGTTCCTGCTCCCCGCACCAGAGTTCCAGTGAGCATCACGAGTCCAGTACGACCAGTTCCTGCTCCACTCACCAGAGTTCCAGTGAGCATCACGAGTCCGGTACTGCCAGTTCCTGCTCCACGCACCAGAGTTCCAGTGAGCATCACGAGTCCGGTATTGCCAGTTCCTGCTCCACGCACCAGAGTTCCAGTGAGCATCACGAGTCCGGTACTGCCAGTTCCTGCTCCACGCACCAGAGTTCCAGTGAGCATCACGAGTCCAGTACGACCAGTTCCTGCTCCACGCACCAGAGTTCCAGTGAGCATCACGAGTCCAGTACGACCAGTTCCTGCTCCACGCACCAGAGTTCCGGTGAGCATCACGAGTCCGGTACGCCCAGCTTCTGCTCCACGCACCAGAGTTCCAAGAAGGGGTCCAGGGCCTCCGGTGCGTGACATCAGACCAGCACGGCCAGCACCGGAGCCCCCACCTGGGACAAAGGGACCCACCCGAAGACCCCCCCACAGACTTTTGGGCGCGTCCGGAGTCCGCGCCTTTGGGGGGGGGTACTGTAACGCCCAGGCCCGAGATTACAGGCTGGAGCGTTTTGGTTTCGTTTTGGTGTAGGGTTTGTGTTCTAGGGTGTATATTTCTATGTTGGGATAATGGTTCCCAATTAGAGGCAGCTGAGTCTCGTTGTCTCTAATTGGGAACCATATATATATTTGGGAGTTGCACTTTTGTTTTATGGGTTATTGATTATGTTTATGTTACGTTCATCTTGTTCAGTCGGGTTCTTGTCTTTCGTGTCTAGTTAGGTTTCTCCATTTATGCCTAGTTAGGTTTCTCCGTTCGTGGTTAGGTTAGGTTTCGCCAGTCGTGGTTAGGTTTAGAACTTTGTGTATAGTTTAGTATTTAGCGTTAGGGCTCACGTCTTGTTTCTTCGTTTATTGTTTTGTTCCGTCTCGTCATTAAACATGTATTCTGGCTACATCGCTGCGTCTTGGTCTGTCCCTAACGAAGAGAATCGTGACAATTACCTAACTACCATGATGATGAACAAGGCAGTTTAATTAAAAACTAGCTGTATTTCAATCTTCTTCATTCACCGTAGATTGTTGTGGGATAAGTAGGACTACAGTGACACCTTCCATACCTGGATTGAGATACATGTTCGAACCATTTCGCTTGAAGTTAATTAACAGAGAAGCAAATATATTGGTCTTCAGTTGTTTCAACTAGGAGGAGAGCATACCTTCTAGTCAAAATGTATTGGCTAGTGATCAACCAGCTTTAGTTATGGGAATGAAACATTTTCAATGTAATTAAGTCATACAATTGTGTGGTGTGGTGTTGGGGCTATATCTCCCCTTTTAAGGACTTACCCCAATAACGAAGCGGATAATGTTTTTCTCATCACTTCTTTTGATAGAGTCAAACTTTCTATCAGTATCACTGGGATTTCCATCTGTTATTACGACCAGTACTTTAGTTGCATCTGCGGTGGCGCCGGCGGCTTGGTTTTCAAAAATGTTTTTCCTGAATTAGATGTATACAAACAACAGATCAAGCTATCTTTCTTACACCACGATCCCCTTTCATCAAGTAAAACTGATTAATAATGATCAACTGTGACCTACAAAAGAAAGTCAATCGCCTGATGTGTGTTGGTTAGATCAGCCATGTGCTCTTCTTTCCAGAGATTAGTCAAGGCTCTCCCCTCTTGGTAGTCACTGAAGTTAAAAACTGTCCTGGCTCTTGATGAGAACTGAACCGCTGCGAACTGGGAGTTAAAAAAAGATCAAAAGATGACTAATATTGATTTCATTCCATACTTTCCATGCTGCGAACTGGGTGTATAGCACCTACACTCTTAGAATTAGCGGTGACTCGAGGAACCCTGGAGATCCTCAAGGAACCCCTGAAGTTCTACAAGGAACCATTGCTAGTCAATGGTTCATATTTGCACCTTCGGTTAGTTGAGGGTTTAATGGTTCAATGTAGCATCGGGGGTCGTGGAGGAACCCTGGAGTGGAGGCGTGGCTTAGTAGGGGGAGTGGCTTTAAGATACTGTATATATTTTTAGGCCACCCGTTAGAGTAAATTTTACTCCTGTTTATCTGTTCTGACATATTATTATCACTTGTGAAGGTAAAACACAAATATTTTTGTAGCATCAATGAGGCTTACAGAGGTGTTCCTCAAGAGCCTATGCTCTTCCAAAGTGGGAATAGTTTCCACTTCATTACTATATGTAAACAGAATAGAAAATATTATATTGAAATAATTGTATAATTATGTATAATTATTTAATGATTTCAATTTGCAGTGTGATACTTAAAATGATGAACTGGAATTACATTTATGCTAACGGGTGGCCAAAAAGTGCCTGTCTGAAAGCCACACCTCCAATAAGCCACGCCTCCAATCTGATAGGCTGCCACCACTACAATATATTATTCAAAAGATTCAAAATGTAACTCCTCCCATCAGAAAAAGGTTCCTGTTTGAACCTTTACACAGGGGTTCCTCCAAGACCCTTTTCAGAAGGGGTTCCTCAAGGAACCTGTTGAACTGGAAAAGTTCAGCCGGTGTGGCAACTCAAAAGCTTCTTCTAGGCACCTTTACTTCTAAGAGTGTAGATTAACAGATGTACGTTCAGCAACTTCACAAGCATGATTCAAGTAATGACATTTAAAAGGGAAGTTTACCTTGATTGAGGAGTTTTTTAGGGTTGTCATGATATTGTTTATGAAAACTTTGTTCTCTTGAAATTCAGTATTTGTCATGCTTCCTGATCCATCAAAGAGGAAAACGAGGTCCACTATTTTCTTAGTACATTCTGGAGGAGAAAGTGAATTAAAGAAATGTATATGATGGATAACACCCACAACATTCTTCACATATTCAGGAATCCAGATTCTATCATTCACAATTAATATTTTATGACCTAATCCTAATGTAATTTAGCATTACGTGAATAAACAGTCAATATATATCAAAACATCCTAGGTTATGTTGTCTACAATGTGTTCAAGTTTCGCCGTTGTACCTTGGAAGGCAGGTGTGAAGTTAGAGGTGATCTGGAGCTGGCTGTTGAACTGATAACAGATACTGTTCAGATAGGAGTTCCCATCGCACTCGTGTACCAGGCTAGGGCTGCAGGCCTGAATGAGGAGAATAAATCATTGTAAATGTGATAAAAATGATGGGTTGTCTGGTGGACCCCAGATGTCTTCAGAAGACAGAGTTAAAGGAATTTGCCATGAGATTTTTAGATTGCTGAGCTATTGTTTTATGACTCAAGTGAAACAAGTAATTTAGGTTTGGTAGCATTGCCTTTAAATTGTTTAAATTTGATAAAATGTTTCGAGTAGCCTTCCACAAGCTTCCCACAATAAATTGGGAGGATTTTGGCCCATTCCTCCTGACAGACCTGTTGTAACTGAATCAGGTTTGTAGGCCTCGCTCGCACATGCTTTTTCAGTTCTTCTTTTATGGGATTGAGGTCAGGGCTTTGGGATGGCCACTCCAATACCTTGACTTTGTTGTCCTTAAGCTATTCGGCCACAACTTTGGAAGTGTGCTTGGGGTCATTGTCCATTTGGAAGACCCATTGCGACAAAGCTTTAACTTCCTGACTGATGTCTTGAGATGTTGCTTCAATATATACACATAATTTCCCTCCCTCATGATGCCATCTATTTTGTGAAGTGCACCAGTCCCTCCTGAAGCAAAGCACCCCCACAACATGATGCTGTCACCCCGTGCTTCACGGTTGGGATGGTGTTCTTCGGCTTGCATAACACAAACGGAAGGAGTTTGCATTTTGGCGCAGTCCAGGCAAGCCTCCCCCTTTTTCCTCCAAACATAATGATGGTCATTATGGCCAAACAGTACTATTTTTGTTTCATCAGACCAGAGGACATTTCTCAAAAAAGTACCACTTTTGTCCCCATGTGCAGTTGGAAACCGTAGTCTGGCTGTTTTATGGTGGTTAAGGAGCAGTGGCTTCTTCCTTGCCGAGCGGCCTTTCAGGTTATGTCGATATAGGACTCGTTTTACTGTGGACATAGATACTTTTGTACCTGTTTCTTCCAGCATCTTCACAAGGTCCTTTGCTGTTGTTCTGGGATTGATTTGCACTTTTCGCACCAAAGTACATTAATCTCTAGGGGACAGAACGTGTCTCCTTCCTGAGCGGTATGACGGCTGCGTGGTCCCATGGTGTTTATACTTACGCACAATTGTTTGTACAGATGAACGTGGTACCTTCAGGCATTTGGAAATTGCTCCCAAGGATGAACTGATTTCCTGGCTGATTGGCTGATTTCCTTTGATTTTCTTATAATGTCAAGCAAAGAGGCACTGAGTGTGAAGGTAGGCCTTGAAATACATCCACAGGTACACCTCAAATGATGTAAATTAGCCTATCAGAAGCTTCTAAAGCCATGACATCATTTTACAAGCTGTTTAAAGGCACAGTCAACTTAGTGTATGTAAACTTCTGACCCACTGGAATTGTGATACAGTGAATTATAAGTGAAATAATCTGTCTGTAAACAATTGTTGGAAATATTACTTGTGTCATGCACAAAGTAGATGTCCTAACCGACTTGCCAAAATATACTTTGATAACAAGAAATTTGTGGAGTGGTTAAAAAACAAGTTTTAATGACTCCAACCTAAGTGTGTGTAAACTTCCGACTTCAACTGTATGTACAGTACACTCACATGGAGTATTTGAAAACAAGAATATGATCAAAATAACTGGTGGTGATTATCTTACAGTGAACATTGGAGGAGAAGTAGATTGTGCAGCCATAGACAGTCCAATGTACTTGATTGTGTCAGTTTCTGTTGAAAGGGAAAAGGCAGACTTGCAGAATCAACTAGTGTTTCTCATTTTCAAGATCTTGTTGACATTTCAGCAATATTTTAATGCTCTGACAAATATCGATTAGCCATGGTTACCGTGATAGGTGATACATGTTCTAATAATTCATATAATTATTAATTTTGTTAAGGTAACCACCATTCTCAATTGCAGTCCAGTAAGTACTGTATAGTGTATCATCAACTTCCATCTCTACCTTGAGGAGTGTAACAGTCTGTACAGTTTGTGCTGTTTTGAGTACATCTACAGATTCCACCAGATCCGTTCTTCTGATATGGAGCACTGACCATTAGTCTGTGTGCGAAAAATGAAAGGTTTGTTTGGTCGATTTAGATGAGACTGTATCCACTTCTTATAAATATGACAAACTTTAGATCAAGAATGGTTGCATAACATTTCTGACAATGTGGTAAATGACTTTTGTATATCTCTTTCTTTTGGTTACTAAGGTTAGAATAGCAACTGCATGGTGAAGGAGGAAGGAAGGATGTTATCAGAGGTGTGATATGGTGAAACACAAGTCAGAATTTCCATTCCATCAACGTATGCATAACTAATTCACTGATGCACATTAGTCATGGGCATTGGATGCAGCTCACATCATTTAAGAAACTAAATAAGAATAGAATATGTTTCTAAACACTTCTACATTAATGTGGATGCTACCATGATAACGGATAATCCTCAATGAATCTTGAATAATAAGGAGTGAGAAAGTTACAGAGGCATAAATATCATACCTCCTAAAATAATGCTAACCTCCCCTGTTAGTATAATAATGAGAGGTAAGCATGTCTTGGGGTATGATATAAAATGCTAAGCTCCCCTGTTAGTATAATAATGAGAGGTAAGCATGTCTTGGGGTATGATATAAAATGCTAAGCTCCCCTGTTAGTATAATGGTGAGAGGTAAGCATGTCTTGGGGTATGATATAAAATGCTAAGCTCCCCTGTTATTATAATAATGAGAGGTAAGCATGTCTTGGGGTATGATATAAAATGCTAAGCTCCCCTGTTATTATAATAATGAGAGGTAACCATGTCTTGGGGTATGATATAAAATGCTAACCTCCCCTGTTATTATAATAATGAGAGGTAACCATGTCTTGGGGTATGATATAAAATGCTAAGCTCCCCTGTTATTATAATAATGAGAGGTAAGCATGTCTTGGGGTATGATATAAAATGCTAAGCTCCCCTGTTATTATAATAATGAGAGGTAACCATGTCTTGGGGTATGATATAAAATGCTAAGCTCCCCTGTTATTATAATAATGAGAGGTAACCATGTCTTGGGGTATGATATAAAATGCTAAGCTCCCCTGTTATTATAATAATGAGAGGTAACCATGTCTTGGGGTATAATATTTGTACGTATAACTTTGTCATTATTCAAGATTCCTTGAGGATTATCTGTTATCATTGTAACATCCACATTAATGTAGAAGTGTTTAGAAACATATTATATTCTCATTCATAATGAAAGTGACTCCAAAATGACACAACACATTATTTACCATTAATTCCTATTGGGCACAAAATAGTCTGAAACACAACCAAAACAAACAGCAAATGCATCCAACAAGTTTGTAGAGTCACAGCTTGATGTAGTCATTGTGTTCTAGGAATATGGGGCCAAGTACTAACATTTGTACTACTTTAATGCACATACAGTGCATTCGAAAAGTATTCAGACCCCTTGACTTTTTCCACATCTTGTTACATTACAGCTCCCGAGTGGCGCAGCGATCTAAGCCACTGCATCTCAGTGCTAGAGGCGTCACTACAGATGCCCTGGCTCAAATCCAGACTGTATCACAATCGGCCGTGATTGGGAGTTCCATAGAGCGGCGCACAATTGGCCCAGTGTCGTCCAGGTTTGGCCGGTGTAGGCCGTCATTGTAAATAAGAATTTGTTCTTAACTGACTTGCCTGGTTAAATACAGATTTATTTTACGCCTTATTCCCCTCATCAATCTACACACAATTCCCCACAATGACAAAGCAAAATCAGGTTTTTATAAATGTTTGCAAATGTATTAAAAATATAAAACGGAAAGATCACATTTTACATATGTATTCAGACCCTTTACTCAATTCTGTGTTGAAGCACCTTTGGCAGCGATTATATCCTTGAATCTTCTTGGGTATGACGCTGCAAGCTTGGCACACCTGTATTTGAGTTTTTCCCATTCTTCTCTGCAGATCCAATCGGTGGAGATTGGATGGGGAGCGTCACTGCACAGCTATTTTCAGGTCTCTCCAGAGACACTCGATCAGATTCAAGTCCAGGCTCTGGCTGGGCCACTCAAGGACATTCAGAGACTTGTCCCAAAGCCACTCCTGTGTTGTCTTGGCTGTGTGCTTAGGGTTGTTGTCCTGTTGGAAGGTAAACCTTCACCACAATCTGAGGTCCTGAGCACTCTGGGGCAGGTTTTCTTCAAGGATGTCTCTGTACTTTGCTCCGTTCATCTTCCCCTCGATCCTGACAAGTCTCCCAGTCCCTGCAGCTGAAAACATCCCATCGCATGATACTGCTGCTGCCACCATGCTTTGCCGTAGGGATGGTGCCAAATTTCCTCCAGACGTGACGCTTGGTATTCAGGCCAAAGAGTTCAATCTTGGTTTCATCAGACCAGAGAATCTTGTTTCTCATGGTCTTGAGAGTCTTTAGGTGCCTTTTGGCAAACTCCACGGGCTGTCATGTGCCTTTTACTTAGGAGTGGCTTCAGTCTAGCCAAAAGGCCTACAAAGGCCTGATTGGTGGAGTGCTGCAGAGATGGTTTTCTTTCTGGAAGATTCTCCCATCTCCACAGAGGAACTATAAAGCTCTGTCAGAGTGACCATTGAGCCCTTCTCCCCCGATTGGTCAGTTTGGCCTGGCGGCCAGCTCTAGGAAGAGTCTTGGTGGTTCCAAACTTCTTCCATTTAAGAAAGCTGAAGGCCACTGTGTTCTTGCGGACCTTCAATGCTGCAGACATTTTTGGTACCCCTCCCCAGATCTGTGCCTTGACACAATCCTGTCTCAGAGCTCTACGGACAATTCCTTCAAGCTCATGGCTTGGTTTTTGCTCTGACATGCACTGTCAACTGTAGTACCTTAAATAGACAGATGTGAGCCTTTCCAAATCATGTCCAATCAATTGAATTTACCACAGGTGGACTCCAATCAAGTTGTAGAAACATCTCAAGGATGATCAATGGAAACACGATGCACCTGAGCTAAATTTGGAGTCTCATAGCAAAGGGTCTGAATTATTACATAAATAAGGTATTTCTGTTTTTTATTTTTAATAAATGTGCAAAAATGTCTAAAAACCTGTTTCTCTTTGTAATTATGGGGTATTGTGTGCAGATTGATGAAGAGCATTTAAAAAAATATCAATTTTAGAATAAAGCGGGTAACGTAGCAAAATGTGGAAAATGCATTGCGAATGCATTGTATAAGTGAATTTGTCCCAAAAATGTTGGTCCCCTAAAAAGGCGGGACTATGTACAAAAAGTGCTGTAGTTTCTAAACGCCTCCCCAGACATGAATGAAGATACCCTCAAATTAAAGATGCCAGTCTGTACATTAACCTCATAGTCATTGTATAATTTAAAATCCAAAGTGCTGGAGTACAAAGCTAAAACAACTATATCTGTGACTGTCCCAATACTTTTGGAGCTTACAGAGACAATTCTATTTCTAAATACATTGCTATGGATATATATAGTGCATGTTTGCAGACACAGGTGCATTTTTCTGGTCATTTTTGTTTCCTCAGGTGTGTGATACTGTTTTGCAGATGAAGTTTGTAACATAATTCTTAGAATTTTTCACTATGATGATAACAATAGCACTTGCCCTTTATCTGGGCCAGAAATGAATTGCAGGACTTTGTAACCAAAGAAATCCTGTTCCTCCCCCTTGTAGATTTTTGGGTTTGCTTCATCGATGTTAAAAGCCGTTGAAGAGACAGCTGGCAAAGAAAAGAAAGAAGGGTACAATCGGATGACAGACACAACTATATGGGTTCGCTGCATAAAAATGATAATTGTAAACATTAGCTGTCTAGTAGGCCTAATCCACGATGTACAATAAAATACATAATTTAAACAGCATTTCACACAAATCTTAGATATCCGATCTTCCCTACAACACGGGAAATTGGCATAATTTCATATTTAAGCGCTATGGGGGCATGGGGGCAATGCCTCCCTGAATTGACTTTTTTATACTCAGCATGCAAGAGCGAGCTTCTTCTCCCTATTAGTTAAAAATAATTCTCAAAATAAGTGACCAAACTATATTGCTGGGACTTGCATTGAGCTAGGATACTCGTACAAGAGCTATTATCAACAGAGAAAGGAGAGTGGAAGAGAGAGAGGCCAGTGGAGCTGATGCCAGCGGAGATGCGTGAAATGTGCAGGACATGAACAGTGAAGACAGAAATGTGTTACAAATTAGAGTCATTCATATATTAATCAATAATTCGTAGGCCTATGCTGCCATACCAAAAAATGTGTGATAAATGGCCAATAGTTAATGCTTATCATTGACTGTCTCAAAAACATGAATCGACAATAAAGTTGTATCTAGGTTAAAAAGGTTAAGTTAAGGTTCCAACCAACTACTTCCTGGTATTGAAGAAAGTGGAAGTCGGCTACCGTTATTGACGTGAAACCACAAGATACTGTATGACTAGTTCTAATTCCTAAAAAGCTCAAAAAATTATGACAATGGAGCATCTAACAAGTAAATCAAATTTAGAGCATTAGATTTAAAAAAAAATTGGGATCCCCTTTAGCCGATGGCAACATTAGGCACCTTTCTTTTACATAAATTATCCTTGTGCAAGTTAAGCATCCATTTTGAAAACATATATTCCTCTACAGTACTTCTAGTTTGTCCATTGATTACAATGGTGTGAACAGTTCAACATATTTAGATTTAGTCAGGCATAGCAAAACTAAAACTAAACTGTAATTTAAAATGTGTAGTATTGAAAGTACTTTACTTGTTTTTACTAGTTGAGCTGATGATGTTTTGTCCAACCTCTTTAATATGTCATTGAATATTAAGCTGAGGTAAATCCTGTTAGTCAGCACTTACCCATGGCTGTCATGCAGATGAGCAGGGAGAGAGGTCTCTGCCTGGACATCTTCTCCTTCGCTTTGTTCACTAGCATGCAGTGAGGAAAATATTGCAACACTCAACCTTTGCAAAGGAAACTTTTCTTCCTGCACTTTGTTTCCTGTGTGCCTCTTCTTATAAGAGGCGTCTCCACCCCCTAAAGTAGCTGCGGTAGATCACTATCATTTGAGTGAGCGAGTGGATGTACATGTTTTTTGCAATTTCCTATTTTGCATGATTGGTATTGGTACATTGCCCCATCCCCTTCTTTTATACTTCCCCAGTGTCTTATAAGTATCAAAGTGTGAGAACCCCGTCAAGAAAACAGAGTACATACTACATAGCCAATAACAAACATGAGAAAGCTTATTTGGCAATTCAGTTGAGTTTCATTTTATTTCACATATGATTATAGTTTAGATTTATTGATTGGGTTTGAAATCACAGAGGCCTAGTAGCAGTGCAAGAAAGGTTACTTTGTCAAACCTCAGACACTCTTGGATACCAGTTTGATTGAGATTCTCCTTGCTCAATGTTACATAATAATTTTAATCAGATTTCGTCCCAATTGCCACATTGTACACACTGACATTTGCTCTAGTAAGATAAATAGTTAGCTGGTTGCTAAGAGTCTGCAGGAGGAAGGGTGTTGGTACTTTTTTAACCACAATGCTCTTTGGCTACGCAGTGACATCAGTTTGACACTTGCGCTTTACAGTGGGAAATGTTTCAACACCCTCATGTTTGCTGTTTGTGCTGTTTTGCATATCATAATTGATTTGATGTGTGTATCTTTGTAATCACAGGTCTCATTTGCAAAAGAGACATTGGTCACAATATGACTCCCTGTCAAAATAAGGTTAAATATAAGAAATATGATACAAGAAATCTCACATTAGTGTTGGGAACCCCCTATGTGTTTGGACTGTCAGTGCACAACTTATCACAGTGTGTTGTAGAGTGCAAAGTTCAGAGGATGTCCTCTGGGGATTGCAACATTTCACTTCTGTTTTGAACTATCTACACACCATCTAGAAGTTTGTTTGTGTTGTCTCTTTTTTCCCGCCTCTTCTACCCTATCCCAGGTAATTTGTAGCTTTTTTGTGTTTGGTTTTCCTTATAGTTTTGGGGTTTTAGAAAAGCGATATAAAGTCATATGTATTAAACTAAAAGCATAATTTCTGAAAAGTATTAATTGCAGAACTGCCTACATCCTGGTTTTGTCACAATCTTCATATGGAGCGGACCAAGATGCAGCGAGGATTCCAGTATACATTCTTTTATTATACGTAATGCGACTGAACAAAAACAATAAAACAAATAAAGACAGACAGACAGACAGACCTACCTACCTACCTACAAACATATATATGGTTCCCAATTAGAGGTAACGACAATCAGCTGCCTCTAATTGGGAACCATCAACCCAACATAGAAATACAACCCCTAGAACATAAAACCCCTCCTAACCAAAACACAAAATAACACGCCAGCCTGCTATCCCAGGCCAGGTCGTGACAGGTTTAAAACCCTCTAGAGTCTGTTGATGCTCCGAAGAGTCAACCTAAGTAACATAATCCCTATCAATATCAGTCAGTTTAAGCTAGAGATATACGTTTTTTTGCATGGGCTGTGTCTAAATCCACCGCATTCGCTTATGGCGGCCTTCTGCATCTGTGGTGGAAGGTGGCTGAGCTACAACGTTTTTTGTAAGACATGAAACATCCTGAAAATTGGTCTTCTCACAAAAACAGCTGTACCATTCAGACCCCCACAAGTGTTAGGAGACTCATCTGAAGGTAACCAGTACCAGTTTAAAAGATGAATAGAAGTATGGAGGTAGTTAAGTGCCTAACCAAAAAAAGGGGTTCAATATGTTTCAAAAATTAAAACATCCAGAGCTTTCTTATACAGTATCTCCTAGATATAGGACATTTTAAAACCTTATTCATTTTTTTACTGTTTTATTTGCCATTCATGAATGTGTTATTCGGCTTAGACTCTTAAGTATTATTAACAGCTCTACTGATCTGGTTAGAGTCAAGAGAAATAAGTAGTGCCGTTCTATTTCTGGAACTTCTGCATTTTCTGTGTGAGCCAGACACCTGTCAGTCTATTCTATTCCTAGTTATTTGGTAGCCTTATTTATATCCAAATAGGTTCTCTTATAGGTTAAAAAGCCTGTAGACCATATAATTTTATCAAAGTTGATGTGGCCACCAAATGAAACCACCATGCTACCCAACATTGGCTTGCATAACTTTCTCCTCCAGTTGTATTGATACTGGTGGCAACTTTAATCCTCTCTTCCCACTTTATTTTTATGCTTTTGGTGTCTTTGTTTTGCTTAAAATTGTGTTTTATTCCTTGTGGTGCTTTTATGCTATACTGCAAACCACGTGTTATTACTGGGCGAGATTCTTCTTTTTTGTAACGGGATCCACTCCTAATCTTTCAGAAAAGAGGAATCATAGAATTTTGACAAGTGGAGTACTTCTGTACTACCTTCGCTTTTTTGCTCTACATAAATTACATGGATTCTGCCCTCTGTTCCAGAATGCGGATGATTGGTTTCACATAAGAATAAGGAGACCATTGAAAAGACCCTAAGCAGTGAACTGACTAAAGTCAGTAAGTGGTTATCCGACAACAAACTGCCTCTGCATTTAGGCAAGACAGAATGTATCCTGTTTGGTTCCAAACACAAAGTTAGAAACTTCCCACTTCTAGGTCAAGTGTAATGGTGTAGCGGTGAAGGAGAAATGCAGCATTACATACTTGGGTGTCACGATCTTCTATAGGGACAGACCAAGGTGCAGCGAGGCATCCAGTATACATGTTATATTTATTCACATAAAC
Source organism: Brachymystax lenok tsinlingensis (assembly GCA_030435695.1). Taxonomy (NCBI): domain Eukaryota; kingdom Metazoa; phylum Chordata; class Actinopteri; order Salmoniformes; family Salmonidae; genus Brachymystax; species Brachymystax lenok. The sequence goes on along the minus strand of CM059812.1, from coordinate 6,981,404 downwards.
GATACTCACGCAACTGGGCAAAACAAATAAACAGAACGAAACGACGATTGTAACATTTAACATAGACTTACAACACAGACGCTATGCCTAAACAATAACCCACAAAATACTATAGAAAACCCCAAACATATATATGGTTCCCAATTAGAGACAACGACACACAGCTGCCTCTAATTGGGAACCATTACTCCAACATAGAAATAGACAAACTAGAACCAAAATAACCCTACACCAAAATGAAACAAAAAACACGCCAGCCTAAACTCTGGCCTGGACGTGACAGTACCCCCCCCCAAAGGCGCGGACTCAGACCGCGCCAACAGTCCATGGGGGGGGGTCTTCGGGTGGGTCTTGGTCCCAGGTGGCGGCTCCAGTGCCGGCCGTGCTGGTAATAGGTCACGCATCGGAGGCCCTGGGCAATTAGCCGGACTGGGGACCCGCTCTGGCCGTGGAACAGGGACAGGACGTGCTGGGTCCACGACGGACACAAGGATCCTGGAACAGGGACAGGACGTGCTGGGTCCACGACGGGCACAGGGATCCTGGAGCGTGGAGCAGGAACAGGACGTACTGGGTCCACGACGGGCACAGGAATCCTGGAGCGTAGAACAGGGATCCTGGACCGTGGAACAGGGACAGGACGTGCTGGGTCCACGACGGACACAGGGATCCTGGAGCGCGGAACAGGGACAGGACGTGCTGGACTCTCTAAGCGCACGGGGGGCCTGGTGCGCGGAGCCGGAACAGGACGTGCTGGACTCTCTAAGCGCACGGGGCCTGGTGCGCCGGAGCCGAACAGGACGTGCTGGACTCTCTAAGCGCACGGGGCCTGGTGCGCGGAGCCGAACAGGACGTGCTGGACTCTCTAAGCGCACGGGGCCTGGTGCGCGAGAGCGAACAGGACGTGCTGGACTCTCTAAGCGCACGGGGGCCTGGTGCGGAGCCGAACAGGACGTGCTGGACTCTCTAAGCGCACGGGGGCCTGGTGCGCGGAGCCGAACAGGACGTGCTGGACTCTCTAGCGCACGGGGGCCTGGTGCGCCGGAGCCGAACAGGACGTGCTGGACTCTCTAGCGCACGGGGGGCCTGGTGCGCGGAGCCGGAACAGGACGTGCTGGACTCTCTAAGCGCACGGGGGGCCTGGTGCGCGGAACCAGAACAGGACGTGCTGGACTCTCTAAGCGCACGGGGGGCCTGGTCCGCGGAGCCAGAACAGGACGTGCTGGACTCTCTAAGCGTACAGGGGACCTGGTGCGTGGAGCCGGTACTTCTCTCCCCGGCTGTTCACTCACCCTTGCCTCATGGATGATGGGAGCTGGAATGTCACGCACTGGGCTGTGGATGTGAACAGGAGACACCGCACGCAGAGCCGGCGCAGGATATTTCGGTCCCAACAGGCGCACTGGAGACCTGGCGCGCAGAGCCTGCACCACTCTTCCAGGCTGCACACTCACCCTAGCCCGACAGATGAGTGGCGCTGGAATTTTGCGCACCGGCCTATGCATGCGCACTGGAGACACCGTGCGCACAACTGCATAGCACGGTGTCTGCTCAGTGCGACGCACCCTCCAACGCTCCCTCCAGAGATCACGAGGAGTTAGCTCAGGAGTCCCTCCTGAACCGGCCAGACTCCCCGTGTGCCCCCCCAAAGTTTTTTGGGGCTGCCTTTCGGGCTTCCTAGCCAGGCGAGGTCTAACAAACTCTCCTCTATCTGGATCCCATGCTCCGTATAGATCCTCGTACCTGCGCCGCTCCGCCACCGCTGCTTCCAGTTCCTCTCTAGGACGGCGATACTCTCCAGGCTGGGTCCAAGCACCTCCATTAAATAATTCCCAAGTCCTGAACTCCCAGGTCTCTCACTGCTTGGTCTTCTTATGGTGGGTTATTCTGTCACAATCTTCTATAGGGACAGACCAAGGTGCAGCGAGGCATCCAGTATACATGTTATATTTATTCACATAAACGATACTCACGCAACTGGGCAAAACAAATAAACAGAACAGAACGAAACGAAGACCGTAACATATAACATAGACTTACAACACACAGACGCTATGCCTAAACAATAACCCACAAAATACTATAGAAAACCCCAAACATATATATGGTTCCCAATTAGAGACAACGACACACAGCTGCCTCTAATTGGGAACCATTACTCCAACATAGAAATAGACAAACTAGAACCAAAATAACCCTACACCAAAATGAAACAAAAACACGCCAGCCTAAACTCTGGCTTGGACGTGACATTGGGATGTAATCTGGACCAACACATGAATTCATTGTTCTGAAGGTTCACTACAGGACAAAGTTCCTGGCAGGAGTCACCAAGTTCCTGGATACAGAAACAATGAGAACCCTGACAACATCTCTGGTCCAGTGCCACTTGTCGAGGAAAATTACATAATTAGTCATGCTAAATAATAGTCTCATGTTATATGCTAGTGTTTTTTTCTAAACTGATACAAACTTGCCTTTCTGTGACTTAGTCATAAGACTGGGCTTACAGCTAAGAGGTGTTTGGGTGCGACCACAGACATCCCGTGGGTTAATTATCTACAAGAAGTCACATGTACATTTGCAGAAAAGAGCACATTATAGTGTTTACTTTTGTGAATGCAGTTAGATGGTTGAGCCCTCGGCCTTCAACCTCATGCTATCTTAAATCTGCACAGACAACTAATTGCCTTTTACACGCTATCTGCTGACTGCCACGTATACAGAAAGGGGTTGTATTTTCTCTATAAAAGCAGAGACCCGACTATGTTTGGTAAGCTTTCAACTCTGAAACATTCCTGGTAATGGTTGATTGATTCATTTTTGCAAATCTTATGATAAAGTTGTTGTAAGAAGAATCTACAGTATCTCTCTTCCTATAGAATTGCTACCACACACTATGACTATTCTTGTATCTCATGGTTCAGTGGCATAACAACAAATCTGAAGGACAAATTAAAAAGGGCCCAAAACAAACTAATGAAGAGAGTTGAGGAGTAACGGATTCTCCTCGCTTCAATGTTACATAATAATTTGAATGCAATCTGTTATATGTAACGGATTACAAAAATAAGAACTGTAATCTGTTATGTTACCAGCTAAAATATTGTAATCAGATTAGAAATACTTTTTAAAAACTAGATGATTACTTCTAGGATTACTTTTAAATTCAGAAAGGATGTTTGCGAAAACAAATTATATTTGACACCTTTCTGTTTTCTCAATGACATTCAAATCATAATTGAAAAAGGCACAAGTTTAAGTTTGTTCTGCCTAAAGGAAGACTGACCACAAGTCAGCAGAAGCTGTGGACTCCAGTTACATGACTTGACTTGGACTCGAGTCTGACTTGTCACAAATTTGATGACTTGATACTCGACTTGATAGATTCAGGCTCCCAATTTGGGCTCCCGAGTGGCGCAGCAGTCTAAGGCACTGCATCTCAGTGCTAGAGACGTCACTACAGACCCAGGTTTGATTCCAGGCTGTATCACAACCGGCCATGATTGGAAGTCCCATTGGGCGCTGCACAATTGGTCCAACGTCGTTATGGTTTGGCTGTGGTAGGCCATCATTGTAAATAAGAATTGTTCTTAACTGACTTGCCTAGTTAAATAAATACAAAATAAAACATTTAATAACTTCAACCTCAAGATTCAGGCCTTGACTTTGATTTAAGACTGATGAATTGATCTGGCCATGTTTTGTAACGTTTTGTCACTTATTTTGTGGCACAGAGTGCGTGGATTACTCCACACGCAGCCAGAGACAGTAGCCACAACATCGCCCTTGCAAGAAAAAGTGCAACAGATTGGCTAGTGAAACGCACACTCGGCCCTCTGATTGGACCAGCAAACTGTGAATCAACACAGGTCAGGTGAGCTAGCGAACAGATTGCTTATTTTCTGTACAACTATAGGATTGGGTGCAGTGCAAACATCAAATTGTAGGGAGAGAGAATTGCCATAATAAATAAATATGCAGCTCCAAACATTTGGTGATCAACAATATTAACTGTTTACTTCGCACGCTCACCACCAATGGGGCATCAAACAACAATTACTAGCATAGGCCTAATGGTCTTTCAGTATGTCAAAATTGATCATTTACTTACAAAGTTAGCATTTGAAATGTGTTGTTAAAATGAATTATTACCTTGGCAAAGACACATCACAGGCATGTCTCTCCACTTGCGCTTTTCAAACTCCTGCAGTGGCGAGCGCTTTGTTCTCTTGTTGAAATGCTTGCTGTTGCTTTCTTTCACAAGTTGAAATGCTTATGTGGTAAATCTGTATCTAATCCTACAATAGTTGCTAGCGTTTCATCATTCCATCCCCGTAATGTTTATTGCAACACTTTAGCCTATACTTTCTTACTCTCTGAGTGGGCGAGATGTTGTTTGTGCACTTGAATGTTCGCAAGACTCAAGAGGTAGAAATTCAGTTTATTTAATTCAACGTATGGTTTCCATTGTTAATATTTCCCGGATTATGTCAGAGTTCCATCTGTGTCATTCTGCTGGTGCAGGAGCGTGGAGCGTGAAAGCCTCAGTGCGTGAAGAAATAGGCCAAGTGACTTGCGCACCACACTTTGGAATCAGTACGTTGAATAAGAGAAAATGATTGTTCCATGTATGAATGGTGACTAAATATAATGAATAATCATTAAGTCAGATTAAGACAAACGTACCAATGTAACAATAGATGTGGAAATTGTCTTTTACATTACAGAACCAGTGTATTGGTTGTAATTTCCAATTGGGTAATTGTATGGTTCTGGGAGGGGTCGAGTGTTTACTACCTGTTTAACCTTGTTCACATTGGGAGTTTGAAGTGACTCACATCCAATTTTTGTGGATATCAGATTCAAATCTATTTTTCTTCCAGTCTGAACAACCAAAAGCCACCTGGAATCTGATTTTTCAAACCACATTTCAAACCACCTTCGTAGATGGTTTGAAGTTAAATACAAATAAGATTCCTGGCCATGCGACTTCAAATCAAATTTTATGTAACGTCCAGGCCTGAGTGTACAGGCTGGAGTGTTTAGTTTTGTTTTGGTGTAGGGTTTCTTCTGTTCTAGGGTGTGTATTTCTATGTTGGGGTAATGGTTCTCAATTAGAGGCAGCTGAGTCTCGTTACCTCTAATTGGGAACCATATATATGTTTGGGGTTTTGCACTAAAGTTTTGTGGGTTGTTGATGATCGTTATGATGTTTGTGGTTAGGGTCATGCCACAGTGGTTGTGCATAGTTTAGTTAGTTTCTCTAGTTCGGTTCCACGTCATGATCATTGTTTTGTTCTGTCAAGTCACGGTCGCTAATAAAATATGTATTCTGGATACTTCGCTGCGCATTGGTCTGTCCCAAGAGGATATCATGACATTTTGCAGTCTTGCCCTCTGTCCGTTCAGATAGGACAGGTTAAGCCTGATACAGAGGCTATTTCTTTCGGGCTATTGCCCTTGAATATTTGGTCAATCTACTTGTATATTTTGTATTATAAACTGGATGGTTTGAGCCCTGAATGCTGATTGGCTGACAGCCATGGTAAATCAGACCGTATACCACAGATATGACAAAATACGTATTTTTACTGCTCTAATTCCATTGGTAAACAGTTTATAATAGCAATAGGGAACCTCGGGGGTTTGTGATATATGGCCAATATACCACAGCTAAGGGCTGTGTCCAGGCACTCCGCGTTGCGTCGTGCATAAGGACAGCCCGTGGCAGTGGTATACTGGCCATATACCACACTCCCTCGGGCCTTATTGCTTAATGATATGGTGCTTTCATCATTGGATCACCAAGACCAGTAAATAAATCTACACAGCAAGTCAAACTGCCTTTCCTTCTGCTGATTTCATGCCCTTATGTATTCTTACTGTTATCTGTAACTGTACTCTATCGGTAATGTACAGCTGAGCATTGACTTTTCACTGCGTTAGGTCTAATGTTTGACATGCATAAATGTTTTTTGGTTTGTTGTGCAGGTGAGCAAAGATGAGCTGGACTGGAGAGAGAGAATAAAGTAGACGGCATCCGTCAAACGCGTGATTTATGACCCCTTGATGGGTCCCGGGGTTATGCCCATATGTGTACATCCTGACCGGAAGTTCCCACGGTAGGGGGAGGGTGTTTATGGCCATATAGTTAAATATGTTCTTTTGAAGTGAAGCCTTTGTAGATTATGGCCCTATAGTTACATCTGTTCCTTTGAAGTGAAGCCTTTGTTTACATTAAAGCTGTCAAGGTGATTGAAGTGACCTCTTTGAACTGGGGAAGGTGTTTGAACATTTGACAGCGTATAAAGCAACAATATACGATGCGCCTAAAAAGCGTTTTCTAAATATGTATAGAACCCAAATACCTCCCACAACTGAGCTGAAAGATCAAGTGTTGATGACTAATGGACAACTATGGGGTTATCTGTTTGATTACCCGGGCTGTAGTGAAACTCTATACCATAGCCGAAGGAGAAAAATATACAGACCGGACTTTAGGAGAGGACTACAGGCTTGAAGACTGGCAGGTGTTTCGCAAGGTGGTGTGTCCCAAACTGAGAGTTATCACACAGCTTGTTCACGGGCTACGAGACCCATTGGGAAGGTGCCCCTGACTCCTCAGGAAGAATATTTCATAGGGTGAAAATACAAAGAAAGAATGGATGTCCATGTGAGTGCGTGGAGTTCCATATCAGCAACGAGAAAATCCGCAACGGTAACATCAGTGATGGTGGACTGATTGGGGATTTTAGGTTACGTATGCCTATTCCTTTTAAAAGTTGGGATATAATGGAATTGAACATTTTAGAGTTAGTGGATGCTCTGTTTGTACAGAGCCAACGCCAGCAGAGTATTGTTCAGCTAAGGAAGTGCATAATATATACAAATCCTAAGGATTATGATTCAAAGGAACCCCAAGAAGGTTCATCCTCAGAAGGATCATCCTCTGAAGAAAACTAAGTACCGGCTGTTATGATAGCCACGCCCCGATACCATAGGAGTGGTTCAACAATAAAAGGGGCGCCCCTAAAGCCTCTGGTTCTTCATTTCATCATATACCATGGATATTCATATCCCATATCAGGACTCCGATACGTTATGGGTGCCAGACCCAAGGACTCTATGCCTCACAGCCATCCTTTCTACGCCCCGCAGGGAACCCCCCCGACACCTCCAACATGTCCACAGCCTGAGGATGTGTTCGATGGGGCGGTCAGTACTATTTTTGTGGACACCATCAAGGTCTCTGTAGCCGCACCTTTAGATGTGGTAATTGGAGAGTATATACGAGAAAAATGCCATGGTTGTGAGATCAATCACCACAGCCAACAAAGACATCCGTGTCTATATGACCCACCCCGGTACTACTTCTTCAACCACTTTGAGGAGCTGGTGAAAAGTCTGTGGTCCTGCTGCTTTATACCATCGATGGTCAGAGCCCTGGAGTCTATGGGTCTTGAGCCGTCTATTCCCAGGGTTCAGGGTGTAACCGAGGCGTTCCTACACGAACTGAAGGAGGTTACCTTCATCCATGAGAAACTCTGGTGGCTGATGTGGTGACTTTCTGGCTCAATAAACCCCAAGAGACCGAGTAACTGTATATATTTTTTGATTTAGATATAAAGCAATGGGTAGCAGTATGCATACGATGTTAGACAGAATAAATAAATAAAATATTTTGAGAGAATTTACAAATGTTATGCATCAAATTATTGAGAATAAAGTGAACAATGTATTGCTCTACACAGCCCGCAATACAGGGGTTAATACCGGGCGTGTGCTAAAAATGGAACAAATCATGAGTCACGTAAGACATACGGGGGAGACTCTACAGTGGTCACAACTGGTAGCCCGTCTTGGGGATGATTCCGAAGAACTAGAAACAGCCTTGTCTAAGATTTTACTTTATTTGTTTGAACCATTATTTAATTGTAACACGTATCATATTTGTTGTTTATATACTTACATAACGGATGTTTGTGTCTTAAAAATTCAGCGATATAAGCCTGGAAATGTACCCCCTGGTATACCAGGTGTTGCATGCATGGATCATTGAGAAAATGGGTCCTAATATCCTGCTATGTATCCTGAATTGTATGGATACGTAATACTTGGGAAACTTTTTGAAAAAAAAAGAAAAAAAGAAAAAAGAAAATTAAATATTCTTGTTATTTGAATAGGGGCTCATTAATGTTATTGTACATCAGAGAGGCAAGAAGGATGGCGGAGCAGATGATGAAAAACATTTATTATACCCCCTCTAACCCAGGGTCTTATGGCGGGAAGGAGAGGTTCCAGAGAGCTATAGCCGAAGAAACAGGTAGCAGGTTAGGTGATGCTCAAGTGAATGAATGGTTAGCAGAGCAGGATGCTTACACTCTGCATAAACCTGTGCGGAAACAATTTCCACTAAATATAGTTTTTTCTACTCGTCCCAGTTTCAGGCGGATCTATGTTCAGGCGGATCTATATTCCGCGAAGCCTATAGAAGTTATCAGATGCCTGATGGAAGTAGGTCTCAGCGAGATTACATACCGCCGTAGTTGGTCAAATATCAAGGATAAGGACCGCGATTTTCATTGCAAAACGAAATCAGAACCCACAAAGTTGATAAAGATTAAAAAAGGGAGAGGCTCATCTCTGAGTTGAACAGCCTCCTAACCCTGAACAATATTGAAATACTATTGAACAACCCTATTCAAAAATGTGTACAAATCTCAGGGGATCTGAGGGGGGTATAAAGACCGTTGGTAATTTAGCCTACATTTTGGGGATGAGTATCAATAAATGGACGTATGTGAAAGATAAATTATTCTCATTCCCTGCGGATATACATGCGGGGTTTTACAACATATTTCTGTATACCGACATCATATCCAGTCAAAGGACTGGAGGCACGTGCTCGCTACTGTGCTGAATCTCGAGAGGTTCATCTGCTAGGGCCTATACACTCTGACATTTTCTTTCAAGAACGTTTACTCTTAAATTCGGTTGATTTAAGGCTAAAATTAACAAAGGCCAAGGATGAGTTTTGTCTGATGTCTGCCCAAGACGGTAACTTTAGTTTAAAAGTGATGGGGGCTACACTTTTTATTAAAAAAGTGTCTGTATCTCCGGTCGTTCGTCTGGGTCATTCACAGGCTTTGATGAAAATAAATGCCCTTTACCCTCTCCAAAGAATTACCATGAAAACATTCAGCATACCGATGGGTAGTAGAATATGTAGTCAAGAAAACCTGTTTCTAGGCCCTTTACCCCGTTACATTTTTATAGGCTTGGTTGATCACGCCTCTAATACGGGAAGCTTACATGAAAAAACTTTAATTTTCAGCATTTCGATGCAGAGTATGTAGCTCTCTCTCAGGACAGACGTCAGGTCCCTGCTAAGGCTGTCCAACCACAATTTAATAACAACATATCTGTGCAAGAATTTTACAATCTATTCCTGGCTACAGGGAGGCATCTAAAAAATCTCTTTTTACCTATTGGCAGAAATTATTTTGCAGAGGGTTACACATTGTATGCGTTCAATTTATCACCGGATGATGACACCTCAGGAAGTCTGTCCGTGGTGTCCCAATGTAACCTCAGGCTGGAAATGCGTTTCCGTACACCTTTAGCTTGTACAGTTACTATGGTTGTTTATGCATGCTCTGATTCAATCTTGGAAGTGAATGCCCGAAGACAAGTCTTAGTGGATTATTATTAAGATATTAAAGATCATTTAACAAAAACATGAATACCCAAGAGCTAGAAGGCCTCATGAGCCGCTTGATTGGAAAACAATTTTGTGGAGTATGGGCTTGTGATGAACTACCCATTGTGAAATGGAATGAGCGACCGGCCATGTTTATCGTCAATACCCATCCTAAACACATGCCAGGTGAACATTGGCTAGCTGTAACGTTAGAAGATGTAGGAGGAAGAAAAATCTCAACGTTTTTTGATTCATATGTCTTTCCCCCCGGATTTTCACATTTCCCTCCATCTATTAAACAGTTTTTGACAAAAAATGGATCAAAGATCTACTACAGCATCAAACAAATACAAGATAACCTCTCCACTACATGCGGTCAACACTGTGTATTCTACCTATGCCAAAGAGCCCGTGGAGTTTCTTTTGAAGATGTTATGTCTCTATATAGTGATGATTTAAGAAGTAATGATAGCACCGTAGATTGTTTTGTTAAGTATGTGTCCTTTAAGACGCTGTAATCAAGGCGTATGCTCACGTCAAATGTTTAAAGAATGTCACAAATCTTAAATTGTATAATTATTTTAAATAAAATGTATTGAATTGAATCAAAAGCCATTCAAAAGTAATTCAAAAGTCTAACCACCCTGAGAGATCAGGATTAGGAAAAGGTCCGGAGGTGTTCAGGGGTGAGGACTCATCCGTAAATGAGTTATCATTAGCCCTTTCAAAGGGACGAGGGGTTCCAAGAACATCTTTAGGAGTGCTGTAGCTCTTTGAAGGGTTTTGTTTTAAAGTTTGAATCTGTTGACGAAGCTTATAGTTTGGTACACCCGAGAGTGGAATGTTGAGGATTGCTAGGGCTTTAAGAAACTTCCGCCACCCAGGGGTCTTCTATCCTCGGCAATCTTGCAGGCTGCTGTGGTGCTTTTGAGCAAGTCCACCATATGAGAACCCCTGACAACAGCCCCCTGAAAGATAAACTCTCCTTTGTCATTCCAAGTAGCGGTCGCCTTTGAGTCTTTTATTTTGTTCATAATGTATATACATTTTTTCCTGTTACGTGCTGGAACATGTGTGTCATGCATAACATTATCGTCAACATGTATTTGATCTTCATCCGGTAAGATCCCCGGTCCCGGCATTACAGGGTTCTCTCTATGTTCGTCATTCTCTAATGGTTCCGGTAGGGAAAGCGATAAATGGTCGGTCTCTCTCTCACCCTGTTTTACCAAGGCCAAATACCTTTGCAAGAGGTCTGGGTATTTTTCAACCTTATCATAGGGATTCAAACCTTTTCTGTTCAAAATATCCCTCATGGCCGTATCCAAATAATTTTCCGCTGTTTGTCTGATATTTTCAGGACCCTGTGATTGCTGTTTAAGTCTATCCAACTCTTGTTGAGGCACCAAGTACATCCCGTTCTGAGCCTCAGGTGTTCTGGGGTATTTGATTTTAAATCCACGATTAAATAAGAAAATGGTTCTTTGGTAGCGTCCTCATAGCTTTCCATCATGTATGATTTCCTTCCAGTGTACATCTGCTGTGCTAGAGTGTTTATTTGTAGTTTGTCTCTAGGGTTTTTGAACAAAACCATGTAATTGGCGTTCAAACTAATGGTACGGCTATTTTTACCTTGGTGAAACACATTTTGTACCAAGTAAAGCTCGTGCTATTTCAGGATGTTCGCTACCGGCAAATAGCATATCGTCCAAAACCAGCAGATTGTTTTTATGAGGAGGTAAAAGTTCATTGTCAGACAGGGATGAGGGTATTCCTTCAACAAACTTTATTTTATTTATTTTTATTTTTACAAAGGTTTATAACATGAATAACACCACACAATATTGTCAGGTTTCTGAGATAATACAGAATTCTCTAAAATACTTTTTACAAAACAAGTTTTACCGCTATTGGAGGGGCCTGCGATTAAGGCCGAAAATGGTAGTTGCAACCTGGGGTCAAAACCTTCTACAGCAGCCATTATATCTTAAGGGTTAAGACACACGGGGCTTGTTACATACGTCAGTAACCAAAGGGCAAGGTAATCCCGTCAGGTAAAAGCAATCTCTTGTCATAGACTACCCGGAATATTTTAGTAAGTGGGGCATTCCGTAGATGGAACCCCTTTTTATCCCTAACAATCTTTTTGTAGGAGTTCAAAATTTCCAATTCACTATTCCAGTCGTTTATGAACCCCTCGACTAAGCGTGTGATTGATTCCAAGTTTACACGCGGGGCATTTTCATAGTTTTGAGTCACGCCTTTGGATTTCAACACCACGTGATTGTCTTTAGTCCTAAAAGCATAGCTTTTGGGACCACAGGATGACCACTCTGTGATATGATCACCGTCTTCGAGTTCACTCGTTAAACCACCCAGATAGTTGCTAAGAGCGGGGTTCCAGTCACCCGGTTTGCTTACATAGACCACAGAGTCTGTGTCATGGTAAAGAACCCTGCTCTGCAGCAGCGCCATGAGGGTGTACAGTTCAAGTCGAGCATATGCCGTGGTAAATGCTGCAAGAAACACATTTACATTACCCGGAGGTAGAACCCACTTCTTGTTACGTCTCCATTGCACCAGGGCAATGTCTTGACTCAAGAATGAAAAATGTGAAATTTCGTATTGGTCCGAAAAAACAAATTCCATAAATTCTTCGGGATCTTTAATGATCAAATTTGTCAGCATATTGCTTCTCTGGGATAGCTTGCCCCAAAGTGAGTTTAAATACAATTTCGATACAATTATTTTGGTTTTGTTGACCTCTATTCTGTCAGGGTCAAGACGTATACCTTCCTTGTCGTAATAGTCCTTAATGTATTTGTCTTTGCTCTCTTGATCTGTGACCGATGCAGGATAACCTGAAGCCATTTGCTTGCATCTCAAGAAGGTCTTGATGTACTCTTTAAAAAGAGTGTCTGATTTCCTGGAAAAGTTCTACACTTCAAAGATTTTGGCCACACGATACCCCATCTCTATAGCCTTAGAGAATTCAACGGTGACCCATACACCGGTCAGGGCTCTTTCTTGATCTGAATGATCGCAAGGCTTTTCCTGGTTGTTGTTTTCACTACAGGTGCGACACAGGGGAAAGTAAAGTTTTCCTTGAGGTCCCTTGTAAGGCAGCACTGGCAGAAGCAAACCCCGGGGAGGGTAAACAGTTGCTTTTATCAGACGTTTTGCGGTAAGTCAAAGTCACAGTGAATAATTTCAGGATGCCCCATAGGGTAACAAGAGGAACTCATTACATGAGGATAAATGGATGTAAAATCTACATATCCTATTATCTCATCGGGTTGCGCTACATACCGTAATGTCAAAGCATTGGTACGACCTCAATACAAGGCCTGTCATGGTTACATGGGTTCGGGTGTGGATTAGGTGGAAAGGAAAGCTTGAACATGAGGATCAGACTTTTGGAGTTCTGTCCAGTCGTGCTCCCACATCACATTCACTTTCAACCCATTATCCGCCTGTAAAGATTCCAATTTGTCTTGAAACTCTTGGTACATATCCCCAAAAGTATTTTGGGTTAAGTCACACATGGCCTGGGGCACAAAGCAAGATTTACAGCCGTGGAAGAAACAACGGCTGTACTCAAACACGGTCTCAACACCGTCAATCTTGGCGTATCCATCTACATGATACGGGCCGATATTCTTCTCCCCTCTATTCAAAGTGTGTTGGATAAAAAAATTATCCTGGGACAAGTACTTCAACCATTGAATGGACCCGCTAAAGTATAACTTGAATTGTCGGCGGTAGTTGTCAGGCAATGTAATAGCTATAGATGCCTGGGTTAAAAAGTGTGTACGATATGTTTTCATGCATGCCGATGCAATAGTTGTACAACTCCTGGGGTCAATGCCAGCATCTTTGATTACCTCTTCTCTGAATCTGAGGCATGCATCACGCAGTATAACCAAATCATTGTCACAGTATGACTCCATCTCTTTATGGAAATCAAAGGTATTATGACGTATTGTCTCATACCATGTCATGAATCTCTCTCGCTCTTTGGGAGACATTTGATCACACCCGTACATTTTGGGGCTGGGATAAGATCCAATATAATGTAGATTCTCCTCAGATGTGAAGAAATGAGGAAACCAACCCTTCACAGAGTTTTCAAAACCAAAGGCCTCAGGCATTTGATCCAATCTCATGTGTAAGAAACTTAGGCTGTCTATGTATCTCTGGTTGAAGGCGGGGTCTACAACACACAAGATTTTACTGCCTTGCGCTATGACCCTATGTGCAACGCCTTGTTGTATCAAGGGGTTCAAAAGAAGATAGGAATCATGGGCTCTAGAATTGTGCGCCACAAACGTGAAGTTTCTGTACTGGGGCTTTCTAAAGTGTTTTAGAAAGACTAGTGCACAATTGGGGCCCTCTGACGTCCACTTTTCACCCTTGAAAGTCATGGTAGATACAAAGATAGGCAAATGAACCCCTGATTCCTGATTCCTAGCCAAGGGCTGAATATAGCACTCGTGTTGCTCTTCTTGAACCACATCAGCGTCTCTGCTTTTTAAAGGCCCTTTACAGATTGGGCAGCATATGATACCGCATACGTGAGGTTGGGGGTTGTCAATTTTAAGGTTGTAATTGCAATGGCATTTTGGCCATTTCTTGTTAATGTCATAACTGCTTACAGATTTACCAGCCTTGGGGCACCATGTTTCAATTTTGTGTTTTTCGTAACAGTAGGCCAAGCGACATGTACGCTGACAATCCTCACATGGTTTTAAGTTTAAGGGTTTCCGCTGACAATTTCCATCCAAACATACAGAACAGTTATAACGGCACGAGTGCCCCCCCCTGTCGGGTGTAGCCTGTATGAAATGCTGGACACACATATGGGGCTCCTAAAAAAGCTCTGATGTTGGTAATACCGTAATAATGGTTGTTTTGCACATAAAAGTACAGAATCTGAGGATGAGGTTGTGGGTTGTTCTGGAATTTCAAAAGAGCTGAATTAGCTCTACTATGGTACAAAACCACAATCTTGATGTTCAGCAAATTTTCTAATTTGACTATGTCGGAGAAAGCCACCGCATCCTGTACACCTTGCCCTACGGCGTTTTGTATCTCATTAGCCTTTTGTAAAGCGATTGCATCCGTACATCCTGGGTTGAGTAAATATGATAGGCCTACTGCAAAGCATAGCCGATTACCAGGATTGTTAACGTTTATGAGATATGCCCTCTTATTGTTTATGATTTCTGATTGCATGAGACTATCAAGTTTCCTTCTTTGACCCCCTCCGCCTATGGGTTGGCGAACTATTTGTACAACTAGTTCTAGGGTCCTATCTGCTATGATGGATAAATTAGATTGAACAAGACGTTTCAGCAGGGCTATGAATTGTTCAAGATCTGCTTCGCCATTTGGTAAAACAAGAGATACTGTGTTTTGCATGCTATCCCCACATATTTCAAGCTGTAAGACATCACGTGGTTCGCCAAAAGCTGTAGCCCTTTCTAAAAGTTGTTCTAGAGTATCCAAAACCATCACATAAAAAAGGCCAGCATCCCAGAGTCGCCTCTTCACTGTTGACGTTGAGACTGGTGTTTTGCAAGTACTATTTAATGAAGCTGCCAGATGAGGACCTGTTAGCCATTTAAAATGATGAACTTGTTATAGCTAACACAACGTGCCATTGGAACACAGGATTGACGGTTGCTGATAATGGGCCTCTGTATGCCTATGTAGATATTTCATAAAAAATGTTTCCAGCTACAATAGTCATTTACAGCATTAGCAATGTCTACACTGAATTTCTGATCAATTTGATGTTATTTTAATGGACAGAAAATTTGCTTTTCTTTCAAAAACAAGGACATTTCAAACTTTTGAACGGTAGTGTATATATAATCCATCCTACGCTAGTTTTAAGATGAACCTTAACAGTTTATGGGCAAAATACTTTAAAACTGCACATGCTAAAAGAAAGTAGAATTGTATCAATGAACGCTACTTGGTATCTATTTTATTCATTTTAATGTTTACTTAATATTAATGAGATGTATTTTATAAATGCTATAATCTTGTGTATATTTTGTTTTTCGTGTATTTCCAAGAGCACCACAGTGGTTGTACTGTTTAAAATTGTCAAATAAAATCAACAACAAAAATTCTATGCCCATAAGAATGTAATTTACAGTCTGAGAGTCATTATATGCATATCAATGAATATCAGTATTTCATAGTTTGTGTTTATTTTATTTTACCCCTCCACCCCCACTAGGCACTACCCTTTCCCTGTTCGAACTTAATGTGATACAGAAATACAACTAAATTGACAGACACTCATTTGACAAGGAGACAAGACACTGAACACATAAATATTGAC
Source organism: Brachymystax lenok tsinlingensis (assembly GCA_030435695.1). NCBI lineage: Eukaryota > Metazoa > Chordata > Actinopteri > Salmoniformes > Salmonidae > Brachymystax > Brachymystax lenok. Next base: position 6,965,346 of record CM059812.1, on the reverse strand, counting down.
AAACAAATAGACAACAGATGTTAGCTACACAAAAATACATCCAAGGACTAATGAGAAGAGTGAATGTTGTGGGGTAATATATACACTGTGTACAAAGAATTTGGGACACATTCCTAATATTGAGTTCCCCCCTTTTGCCCTCAGAACAGCCTCAATTCGTTGGGGCATGGACTCTACAAGGTGTCAAAAGCGGTCCACAGGGATGCTGGCCCATGTTGACTCCAATGCTCTCCAAAGTTGTGTCAAGTTGGCTGAATGTCGTTTGTGGTGGTGGACCATTCTTGACAGACATTTTTTTGCATGAAAAACCCAGCAGCGTTGAAGTTCTTGATACAAACAGGTGTTCTTAATGTTTTGTACACTCAGTGTATATGTCAACATCTACACTTACTAAAGCCTCTTTGGCTACACCTATACCACTTACCAGAATATTAAAGAGGCCAACAAAAAACAGATGATAAAAAAGATACTCAACAACATATTTACATGTCAATCTAGATTGTAAAAACATATATCCTACTGTACAGTATTTACAAAATCCTAAGAGTGTACCAATGGCATATTTAGGCTACAGTGGCCTAGTTCACACTGCGGTGATACAAGTGATGTGGGTAAGTTTGTATGCACAAACATCTTTACACAACTATTGCCGATTTGTTTGTGTGCAGACAAACCCATTAAAAGGATCCTTAAATTGTATCACAACTGATGTGTGAGATGCGTTTTACAACAGGAGTGTGAACTAGGCCAATGTTTTGATGACCAAGCCACCCAACAGATGGGTATCTAATGAAGATTTTAAAGGCTGTCTTCATTTAAAGGCAGTCTTCTTTAAAGGCTGTCTTCATCATCTTTTCTTTCTCTCCAGATGCAGAAGCTGGGATTTCTTGAGGTGGTCTGTAAAGACACCCAGACGACAGTGTTTGCACCATATGTTTGCTCAGAAATTGGAAAAAGTGAGTGATTGTCCCCAAAGCTGTTAGTGCAAGATCTACTAATGTGCAGACACGTGGTGTACAGTATAAATCCCTTTAGCTCTGACATTTTTGACATAGGAGGACCAGTGACATTCTTCTTGATCTTAGTTGTAAATGGTTTAAACGGTAGTTTAGAATATTTTCTCTCTTTCACAAGGGGCTGTTCCATTACTGACACAAAAAAAGCGATTTCATGATATTAATAACATAAATTGTACGTCGTCATACCCAGTCCATTTCCTCATTGTCATCCGCTTCCTGGCAGCAGGTCACGCCCACTTCCTGATCAGCCTGTTTAGACAAACAAGACAAAAATAGCTTGTCATATATTTTCCATAACCGCACCCTTTGGTGCGCGTGCGCGTGTGTGTGTGTGTGTGTGGCATGTGTACACTAGTGAAGAATAATCAACCACGTACCCAGTCCATCTTCTCATCTCCATACATGCTCAGATGGAGGAAGTTTTTGATGAGATCTGTAAAATCCTGGAAGATGAGAAAATATAAAAAATCTGAAAATCTTCATAAAATATTGTGTTTGGTGGATTGGAGTACACCCTATCTGCTTCACTTGAACGTGGTATTACTTTTAATAAGACAGATTTATCTGGTCCGACTTAGCCTACTCAAAGACAAAGAATATAACTGTTCATTTTGAACTAGTGTTGAGTGTAGTTCTTGTTGGCTTTAAACTGTACATGTTCAGATGGAGAAAGCATGCTGATGTGGACAGAGCCATAGTGAAAAGATGCGTATGACATATTATTGTATACAACTTACTCCCTCCACATTGTCCTTTGCTGCAGGGCAAACACCGTCTGTAATGTCATCATTCTGGGGAAATTATTCAAAATAATTAGTCATTGACTTTTGCCCTCAAATGTTTCCATACATAACTTATATAAAGGAAAGATTTGATGTCTTATCAATTAAATGAAAATGTAGAATGTTACTTGATTTTACAAATAAAAAGTAATAGCCTACTTTATGAATAGATATACAATTTCTTGCAATAAGTGCACAAAACGTATGTCATTTATATGAGAAGATGGAAGAGAAGAGAAAGCTGACTGCTCTGGACATGGGCCGCGTCACTGACCCACGATTATCGTTGACTGTTATTAACCGTGGGCCGCGTCACTGACCCACGGATTATGTCGTCGATGGCACCACCCATCAGTTTTGGTTTGTATGTTATAAGGCAACATACAGCCTGTTCACTCCCTTTCGGCCAGAGGTGAGTGAGAGACACTCAAAAAGGAGAGGAGAAGAGTCATATAAACATTAGTGTAACTCAATACATCATCAACTATATAATTTTCACTTGAAGAGTTTTTGTTTTTTACATTAGGTTTAAGCAAATTCAGAAAATCGAAATAACTCCCTGAAAATTCATGAATATTGAATTGATCTTTGTCCAACGGTGAACTGCCACAGATTACCATCGTGATTTAGCTGCAAATGGTGTTATTTCCTTCAAGGTGTTGTAAGAGCTTCTTGATGTTGTCCACTGAAGCTGCAATGTAGAGAAAATGCCATTATCAGCGAGGCCTAACCTAATGTATTATTTTGTTATTTTGTTTCCCCCTTTTTTTCAAATGACTCAAAGGTGCAGACATTAAAGTAACTGTCCAGTGAAAATCTCACTTTTAAAAATGTATATTCTGTTCAATTATACCCAAATAATGTTGTTGACTCATTCTATACTCATATTTGTGGCCAAAGCATAAATTGTAGAGAGAAAAAAAACGCTTAAAAAACCCCACCTCAAACAGACGTTTCAAAAAGTATTGCTTTCATCATAGAGGATGATGTCATCCTCCTGAGGAGAATGAGCTGGCCAATCAGTGGTCTACTGCTTTTCAATATAGTTATTTTTTGTTAAATTGGAAGGAAGAATGTTTCACTCATATTGTAATTAATATAGGTCATATTTCATTGAAGCTTGGATTTGAACAGTCATGGCTGTGGTGCAATCATGGCTCATGGTGCCACTCCCTTTCTGGTTACACAGTAATGTTGTCTGTGTCAGTTGTCTAACCAAATGCAGCTTTCGTTTGTGTATATCCTCCTCTCTAGCACCACTCTGTAGCACATTTAAAATGTTAGTCATTTAGAAGACTCTCTTATCCAGACACTCTTTGAAGTTATAAAAATGTTATTGAGCCACATCCATTAAATTGTCTAGAATCCATAAGCAATGTAAACAACAGTAATCAACATGACTTTACAGATCACATTTGTATAATTGGACATAATGCAAGAAACAAGCTTCGCCAGTTACTTACCAATGACAATAAGGAGATCACCTGCTCAAACTTGGAGTGCACAGGTATTTATGCTCCAGCCAGCATAGACTTTACATAAGCCAGCCACGTCATAGGGGAAATACTGCCTACTTACAGGAATTAAAAGTGAAACTTAATTCCCATAGTCATGTAAAAAATAATATTAAATGCAGACCCTCCTCTCTTCGGGACAATTGTTTTTTAACCAAAATTCACCTAAAAAAAAATATATATATATATATATATATATATATATATATATAAATAAATATATATACAGTACCAGTCATTCCAGGGTTGTTTTTTTTTTTTTTTTTACTATTTTCTACATTGTAGACACAGCTTTGCACACTCTTAGCATTCTCTCAATGCAGGTGTGCCTGTTAATTTGTGGAATTTCTTTCCTTCTTAATGTGTTTGAGCAAATCAATTGTGTTGTGACAAGGTAGGGGTGGTATACAGAAGATAGCCCTATTTGGTAAAAGACCAAGTCTATATTATGTCAAGAACAGTCCATCATTACTTTAAGATATGAAGGTCAGTCAATCCGGGGAAAAAAGTGAAGACATCAAAAATAATCTTTATGTATCTCACAGGAGAAAGCAGAAAGAGTTTAACATTGTTGCCGCCCGTAGCATTGAATGCTAGGGACCCAGCAAGCATTTGGTGTCCCTTGATAAAAAATAAATAAAATAATAGCCAATCAGCGTTGAGCTAAACTCAGTGAGCTCAACGGTGATTGGTCCTGGCGCACCAAAAAAAGTGCTAAAAGGAAGCCAGTTTGGATTGTGACTAGATGGCTAAAATCCTCCCTTTACTAAATTAGCCATGGATGGAGATAGGGATTTGGACTTGTGGCTTTACTTAATTTTCGACTGGCCAATGATTATAACGTTGAGTCTGATCCAACCATAAATTCATACAATGTGCCCCTGGCCCAAGTGGATGGATGTTCAATATGTGGCTAGATGTAGTAGGCTAATTTTAACTAGCTGGCCTGGTGCATAGTTGCCCATGAAAGGAAGTTAGGCTAGTGAGCAAGCGTTTAAGCCAGGTAGCCTAGGACAACAAAAACAAAAAGCTTTTGTAGTGGTATCTTTTAGTTGTCACTTTATTAATAGGTGATTTGATGATGTTGAAATGGTTATGGAATAGTGGAGGCAGCTCCAGTTTCCTTTGTGACTTGTAACTCTCTGTGGTTCTAAATCAATGGTTGTTTAGTAGTCTGAAAATGTCAGAACCATTAACTTGCTTGACCATGCTGTAGGTCATGTAACTGTTGCATGCTAAATGCTTTGTGGACTTCACTGGACATATGTTGCTCTCCCATTTCTTGATGAAACAAAAGTGTGGTTGAATTTATTCTGCCAAGGTCTTCTTATTGTCTCGGGCTCGGCCTTAAGCCAATATGTCACGATGGCAAGGAATATGAACTAACAGGTTATAGCGCAAACACAATTATCACAACACAGGTTGTTGCACCCCATTTGGCCCTCAGAACAGCCTCAATTCCCCGGGCATGGACTCTACAAGGTGTTGAAAGCGTTCCACAGGGATGCTGGCCCATGTTGACCCCAATGCTTCCCACAGCTGTGTCAAGTTAGCTGGATGTAATTTGTTGGGGACCACTCTTAATACACACGAGAAACTGTTGAGCCTGAAAAACCCAGCAGCGTTGCAGTTCTTGACATACTCAAACCGATGCACCTGGCACTTACTACCATACCCCGTTCATACACAATCCAGGTCTCATTTGTCTCAAGGCTTAAAAATCCTTCTTAAAGCAGTCTCCTCCCCTTCATCTACACTGATTAAAGTGGATTTAACAGGTGACATCATTAAAGGTTCATACTTCACCTGGTCAGTTTGTTATGGAAAGAGCAGGTGGTCCTAATGTTTTGTACACTAAGTATATATTAGAAACAGAGAAATTGCCATGTCACTTTTTACATTTTGACTAACCCCCCTAACAAACAAAATGGTCCAGCCCATCTGGCATCTGACAGAATTGCCAGATGGCCAATCCACCCCTGTACACCTTTCTGTAAAGTTTCACTTGAATGCATGTTTCAGCTAGCTCAAACCAGTTCTCTCTTAAACTATACCCTGATGAGGACTTATTTCAATGCTTATTTGTTTCTTCTCAGGTTACAAAGGGAAAACAAACCAGTTCACCTGAACCATCCAAGATCGAGGGCCAAAATGCTGGACTGAGTAAAGTAGTGTGCAAGCTGCCACCACCTTTAAATGAATCGCTATGGGCCGTCATTGGTCAAGACACAACCATGGTATGAACAAAAAATAGATTGTATAATGAAGTCTATCTTAAATGAATGCAGAGTTCGCTTTTTGGTTAGAAATGGAGTGACAGAGTACTCGGCAGATTTTCCAGACGAGCTCCAAACATAAATTAGGGGAGAAGGCTAGCATTCCTAACACCATGTCCCTATCTAATCTCATTCCCTTGCTCCCCCTCTCTACCAATCTTCATCGCCGGCGGCCCTAAACAGCCACGAACGACATCCCTCCCACCATAAGAAATTAGTGCAGTAAAGGTGTTTCAAATGGGCAACAAGACAACATTTTCAACAAAGCACCAGCTCCTCCAGTGTTCACTTGTGCTCTCGGCCAATAAACCATAGATGAGTGTAAAAATAAACACAAAACATATTTCTACATTTCACTGTGACTGCCAAAGACCAAGGAAGAATCATACTATACACTATCGACACTTGACTTGAAGTCAGTGTGCATCAAATACATTTATAAAGCCCTTTTCACATTAGGAGTTGTCACAAAGTGCTTTACAGATACCCAGCCTAAAACACCAAAGAGCAAGCAATGCACAAGCACGTACAGAGGCTAGGAAAAACTCCCTAGAAGGGAGCTAGGAAGAAACCTAGAGGGGAACCAGGCTCCGAGGGTTGGCCAGTCCTCTTCTGGCTGTACCGGGTGGAGGTGCAAAATGCAGCTGCATTGTGCACCAATTTCCTGGCCTTAATGCTAAGATGTTTTGATGACAATCCATCCAGTTGACACCTTTTAGGCCTCATCATCTTCATCTTCTCTTTCTCTCCAGATGCAGAACTATATACTGCAACATGTTAGCCCATTGGAGATAGTGTTCTATTGTTTCCAGTACTATGAAATATCTGGGAAACCAGGCCTGGTATTCATATCAGACTTTGAAAAGGTCTTTGATAAAGTACGATTGGAATTTATATATAAACGCCTGGACTATTTAATTTTGGAGAATCTCTTATACAATGGGTTACAGTTATGCTACTTCTAAGAAAGTATTAAACTGTCAAGATGAGTAATACAAGGTTGTCTACTATCAGCATATCTATTTATTATGGCCATCTAAATGTTAGCTATTAAAATCAGATCTAACAATAATAGCAAGGGGCTAGAAATCCAGGGTTTAAAAACAAAGGTGTCATTATATGCTGAACATTCATGTTTTCTTTTAAGTTTGCAATTTGGATCGGTACATGGCCTCAGAGGATCTAGATGATCTAACCTCTCTGGATCACAACAGAATTATGATAAATGCACCATATTACGTATTGGATCGCTAAGAAATACAACTTTACATTACTGTGTAGTTTACCAATAAAATGGTTTCTATTGCTATTTTTTAAATAAACCATAGAAAGCTGGTTACAATTTCAGTTTAATCTACCAGAAAATACAACAAATATTACAATATTATTGTTATTTCAAATATAATGGTTTAAGAAAAAAACATGATAAAAAAACAACAACAACAAAAAAAAAACGTCATTACCTTGTAAAATATCATGAATAGGACTGGTGGAGTTGTCACACATGCAGTAAAAAAAAAGGAAATGTCTGCTCTATCCAAAATGAAAACACTTGACAGAATACAGGCTGTAGTTATTCTCACGGCAGTCGCCGAAGGGACCGTAATTGAAGGAGATTATAGGCATGGGCCATGTTAGTAGTTATCAGGGGTTACTTTAGTAGTCTTGTATGGATATCAGTTTATGAGGATTTATGCCACATGGCTTGGTAACTTGGAGACTAATGGAGTACAGGGGAGGCAGTTATTGAACTTCTTAGGGAGCGGCAGCAGAGGTGACGGTTTTGGAGAGTCTGGTGTGCCCAAAGTAAAATGCCTGCCACTCAGGCCCAGAAAATAGGATATGCACATAATTAGTACTATTGGATAGGAAACACTCTGAAGTTTCTAAAAGTGTTAAAATAATGTATGTGAGTATAACAGAACTGATATAGCAGGCAAAAACCCAATAATATTTTTTTGTGACCTTTGCTCTGTTTGATACTCTCCCCTATTTATTTTAATGGTATCCAGCTCCGAGATTGCAGTACCTATGGCTTCCACTAGATGTCAACAGTCTTTATACAGAGTTTGGAAGCCCTGAGCAGAACGGATAGGAACAGGAAATAGTCAAGGGAGCTCAGATGTCAACAAGACTTCACGGGCGCGAGACCATGTGCGCCCCACTGTATTTTCCTTTTATAACGTTTAGGTTACCATCCGAGTGAAATATTATCGCTAATATTCATAAAAGGATAGCTAAGGATGCATTATAAATGATCTATGATTTGTTTAGGAAAAGTTGATAGGAATATGTGAACGCGTTCTCTTCACGTTTCAATGGGCGACTCAACGTTGGATTTTCGGAACATAACGCGCGAACCAAACTGAGATTTATGGATATAATAAATGACTTTTTCTAACAAAAGAACCATTGGATGTCTTCGTTGGACACTTGGGAAGCCCTCAGCAGAAGTTCTTCGAAAGGTAAGGGATTTATTTTAGTTCTGATATGGGTTTTGTGTGACCCACGCTGGATATGAATTTATGCTACTGCATAAATTATGGAGATGCTATCCTCAAACAATCAAATGTTGTGCTTTCGCGGTAAAGCCTTTTTGAAATCTGACAAAGCTGTGATATTGCCAAGAATCAGTGCTTTTGATGACTATGCAACACTTGTATATTGATGAATGTTTAATAATTCAACTTTTGGATTTTGAATTTGGCGCCTTACATTTCACCGGGTAGTGTCGGGAGTGGCCTGCTAGCGCACCACTACTCCCTATTAAACATCATAGTTGGGTTGAGTTAGCTGTTTTATTGGTTAATGCATCATATGAAGAGGATAAATGTTGGGGTAATTGTACTCAACATGTTGAAGGCATTGATGTGAAAGCATATACAGTGCTGAGTTACCTCAAGAGGATGTAATGTTAATTAGGGATACGCACTTGCATATCAGGTGACGTGCCTATCAGTTGAAATGGAGGAGAAGGGGAACAAATTGAAAACGACATGACTTGGGAACACCTCTCGGAACCTGGGGCAGAAAGGGGAAGACTGGGCGAAAGGATGAGGAAGCTTCTTTATGGCTTTTCTTTTTGTGGAGTCCAGCAGAAAAGTATCCTGAAGGCATAGTCAGGTGAAGAGAGAGTTGGAATTGTCATGGTCTCCGACTTAGATTTTCATGCATATATAATTATGCATAGCTTATCACATTGTTAATACTGTTATGTTTTATGTTTCTTGTTGCTTTGCAAGTCTTATGCTATCACTCTTGTAGGAACCAGAAGGAGAGGAGGTCGCCAGCTTCAGCTGGAATGTCATGTTGTTGTGGGATGAAAGATGGAAATAAGATGGTGTATGGTGTAATCATAGAGGCCATAAGTCTCTGAGTTTGAAAACCTCACGGAAGGAAGGAAAAAACCTGAACCAGGACCAGAGGTTCCACGTCCGGTGATCCCAGTGGACCAGGACTACATCCGAGTGTTCCGGAGGAATTGGAACGAGACACACGTGGTACCATCTAAACCACTGTATCAGAGTTCCGGAGGGGATCGGCGAGCGACCATAGGGCCATGAGGACGCAGAGGATGCTGATAAACCAGGTGGGTGTCCGGAGACAACAGGAGCAGAGGAGGTCGATGCGCCAGGCAGAAGCCAGGAAGAAGCCTAAGGAGAGGCGGATCAAGGAGCAACTTCCAACAGCCAACAGATGCACTCGCCTGAATATCCAGAGAGTCCAGGGATGGGGAGAAGTGACATGCCTGTTGTTTCTGATGACATACCTACTCTGGCAGATACCCCTGACGGAAGCGCTGTCTAAGGGGACGGAGAAACAACGACAGGAGAATTGGAAGGAGACTTTCTTACCATCAACTTCTCTGCCCTCGCATGGTCTTCCTAACAGACAGTGGTACATCAACTGAGACAATGGCAAAACCACAAGAAAGTGGGTTGATGCAGAAATTCTGGACATCTGTTACCAACTGGGGTAGACACAATGAATAAACTACCACAGAATCAAACATTGACCCAAAATGTAGAAAAGCAATAAAGAAATGGCTGGTATAAGTGGGCTCGGTGGGCCAGCCAAAAAGTATGCACATAGTATAACAGAATATAGCCATGTAACAACATAAATTATGTTAGACCTTCTGAATATCTGTTCACCTATACATGTATGTGACATAGGGCTTGTCCTCAGTCCTCTAACATGTTTTTCACTTATGTCAGAAATATTAGTTAGAGAGGTGTCTGTGAGGGAGGGCAATATGTTTATGTATTATATTGAGAATGACATTATAAGGGTTTAGGATGTTTATTGTTTTTTATTATTTTTCTTGTATTCAACACAACCTCGGCTGCACGTTTTAACACTTTATGTGTTAAAGGATGTTTGATCCTGACTCGTCCCGACACTACCAGGGAAAATGTAAAGCTCCAAATTCAAAATCTCAAAGTTGAATTATTAAACATCCACCAATATACAAGTGTTCCATACTCATCAAAAGCTCTGTTTCTTGGCAATATCACAGCGTTGTCAGATTTCAAAAAGGCTTTACGGCCAAAGCAGCACATTTCATTGTTTGAGAGTAGCACCTCACATATTTTTCCAATAGCCATGTATCGATTAGCCATCATGGCACACACATAACACATTTCACAGCGAAAACAAATCAATTACCTGTTGAAGAACTTCTGCTGAGGTCATCCTAAGTGTCCAACGAAGACAATCCATGGTTCTTTTGTTAGAAAAAGAAACGTATTTTATCCATAAATCCTCCATTTGGTTGTAGCGTTATAATCAGAAACGACAGCTTCCACTCCTCCATTAAAACGTGACGCGAACTCGTTCATCTTATACCTATAAACTTGTCCAATAACAATCAAACATAGTTTTAAATGTATCCTTAGGAACACTTTTACGTATATTTACTATTATAAATCAGCCGGGAATATAAACTGATTGATAACGACGGTAAAAAAGACACTCCGTGACTTCTCGTGCGCGCACGCTGGGTACTGTTGTCATCAAGAGGGGACTCACTTGTTTGGTCATTTTCTCTGGTCTAATTCATCCAAAATGGAAGAAAACACTGTCTCGAGACTGTTGACATCCAGAGGAAGCGATGGGTACTGCATTCATATGCCCTTATATGGGCATTTTCATAAGGGAAGGGTTCCAAATGAGGCACTCTGTCAAAACCACTTTTTCCAGGACAGAAATTCCAGGACAGAAAATGTGCATATCCTATTTTCTGGGCCTGAATGGGAGGCATTTTACTTTGGGCACGCCAGGCTCTTCAAAACGGTCACCTCGTGCGCCGATCCCTAAGAAGTTAAGCCACAACTTTGGAAGTATGCTTGGGGTCATTGTCCACTTGGAAGAACAATTTGTGACCAAGCTTTAACTTCCTGTCTGATGTCTTGAGATGTTGCTTTAATATATCCACATAATTTTCATCCTCATGATGCCATCTATTTTGTGAAGTAAACCAGTCCCTCCTGAAGCAAAGCACCCCCACAACATGATGCTGCCACCCCCGTGCTTCACGGTTGGGATGGTGTTCTTTGGCTTGCAAGCCTCCCCCTTTTTCCTCCAAACATATTGATGGTCATCAGACCAGAGGACATTTCTCCAAAAAAGTATGATCTTTGTCCCCATGTGCAGTTGCAAACCGTAGTCTGGCTTTTTATGGTGGTTTTGGAGCAGTGGCTTCTTCCTTGCTGAGCGGCCTTTCAGGTTATGCTGATATAGGACTTGTTTTACTGTGGAATAGATACTTTTGTACCTGTTTCCTCCAGCATCTTCACAAGGTCCTTTGCTGTTGTTCTGGGATTGATTTGCACTTTTCGCACCAAAGTACGTTCATCTATAGGAGACAGAACGCATCTCCTTCCTCAGCAGTATGACAGCTGCGTGGTCCCATGGTGTTTATACTTGCGTACTATTGTTTCTACAGATGAACGTGGTAGCTTCAGGTGTTTGGAAGTTGCTCCCAAGGATGAACCAGACTTGTGGAGGTCTACAATTATTATTATTTTTTAGGTCTACATTGTAGAATAATAGTGAAGACATCAAAACTATGAAATAACACACATGGAATCATGTAAAACAAATCAAAATATATTTTACAAAGTAGCCACCCTTTGCCTTGATGACAGCTTTGCACACTCTTGGCATTATCTCAACCAGCTTTACGAGGTAGTCACCTGGAATGCATTTCAATTAAGGTGTGTCTTGTTAAAAGTTAAATTTGTGGAATTTATTTCCTTCTCAATGCGTTTGAGCCAATCAGTTGTGTTGTGACAAGGTAGGTGTGGTATACAGAAGATAGCCCTGTTTGGTAAAAGACAAAGTCAATATTATGGCAAGAACAGCTCAAATAAGCAAAGAGAAATGACAGTGCATCATTACTTTAAGACATGAAGGTCAGTCAATCTGGATTATTAAGAACTTTCTTCAAGTGCAGTCGCAAAAACCATCAAACGCTATGATGAAATTGGCTCTCATGATGACTGCCACAGGAAAGGAAGACCCAGAGTTACCCCTGCAATCTGAGGATATGTTCTTAAGTCCAGCCTCAGAAATCAGCAATTAACTGCATCTCAGATTGCACCTCACAGAGTTCAAGTAACAGACACATCTCAACATCAACTGTTCAGAGGAGACCGTGAATCAGGCAAAGAAACCACAACTAAAAGAACCAATAATAAGAAGAGACTTGCTTGGGCCAAGAAGCACGAGCAATGGACATTAGACCGGTGAAAATCTGTCCTTTGTTCTGATGAGTCAAATTGAGATTTTTGGTTCCAACATTGTGAGACACAGACTAGGTGAACGGAGGATCTCCTCATGTGTGGTTCCCACCGTGAAGCATGGAGGAGGAGGTGTGATGGTGTGCTTTGCTGGTGACACAATCAGTGATTTATTTAGAATTCAAGGCACACTTAACCAACATGGCTACCACTGCATTCTGCAGCAAGACGTCATCTAATCTGGTTTGCGCTTAGTGGGACTATCATTTGTTTTTCAACAGGGCAAACACACCTCCAGGCTGTGTAAGGACTATTTGACCAAGAAGGAAAGTGATGGAGTGCTGCATCAGATGACCTGGCCTCCACAATCACCCAGCCTCAACCCAATTGAGATGGTTTGGGATGAGTTGGACCGCAGAGTGAACAAAAAGCAGACGTCAAGTGCTCAGCATATGTGGCATTCTTGATGAAGCTGGTTTAGAGAATAGGGATGGCCGGACTCTCATCGAGGAGGACACATATACTCCAGAATGTCATGAAGAGTGATCAAATGAATTGCAATTAATTGCAAAGTCCCTCTTTGCCATGCAAATGAACTGAATCCCCCAAAAACATTTCCACTGCATTTCAGCCCTGCCACAAAAGGACCAGCTGACATCATGTCAGTGATTTTCTCGTTAACACAGGTGTGAGTGTTGAAGAGGACAAGGCTGGAGATCACTCTGTCATGCTGATTGAGTTCGAATAACAGACTGGAAGCTTCAAAAGGAGGGTGGTGCTTAGAGTAATTGTTCTTCCGCTATCAAACATGGCTACTTGCAAGGAAACACGTGCCGTCATCATTGCGCTGCACAAAAAGAGCTTCACAGGCAAGGATTTTGCTGCCAGTAAGATTTCACCTAAATGAACCATTTATCGGATCATCAAGTACTTCAAGGAGAGCAGTTCAATTGTTGTGAAGAAGGCTTCAGGGCCCCCAAGAAAGTCCAGCAAGTGCCAGGACCGTCTCCTAAAGTTGAGTCAGCTGCGGGATTGGGGCACCACCAGTAGAGCTTGCTCAGGAATGGCAGCAGGCAGTTGTGAGTGCATCTGTACGCACAGTGAGGTGAAGACTTTTGGAGGATGGCCTGGTGTCAAGAAGGGCAGCAAAGAAGCCACTTCTCTCCAGGAAAAACATCAGGGACAGACTGATATTCTGCAAAAGGTACAGGGATTGGACTGCTGAGGACTGGGGTAAAGCCATTTTCCGATTGTTTGGGGCATCCGGAAAAAAAGCTTGTCCGGAGAAGACAAGGTGAGTGCTACCATCAGTCCTGTGTCATGCCAACAGTAAAGCATCCTGAGACCATTCATGTGTCGGGTTGCTTCTCAGCCAAGGGAGTGGGCTCACTCACAATTTTGCCTAAGAACACAGCCATGAATAAAGAATGCTACCAACACATCCTCCAAGAGCAACTTCTCCCAACCATCCAGGAACAGTCTGGTGACGAACAATGCCTTTTCCAGCATGATGGAGGACCTTGCCATAAGAAAAAAAGATGGCAATTTCATGCATGTTTAACTTAAGTGTTTTGAATATTGATACCTGGTTTATTCATATTCATTTAACAGGTGATGGCACTTTTAGCGGTGGCAGTGCAGTGTGTTTTAATCCATATGAAGCTTTAACAGTATAGCGACTTAGTTACTAATTTGTAATCTTTTCTCCCGGTGGATCATGAAGATGTGGGATTCTAAAGCATATCCCATATAATAGATGATCACTTTGGGACAAAAGAAACTGAGGGAACAGTCTTACTTCACAGTTTTAATAATGATTTCTAAATCAGTTGTAGTTGTACAACTGAAATTAGAAATTATACAGTCATCTCTGAATGTCAGTTTTAAATCTCATGTAACATCCCCTGGATGAAAAGTGAGGAAATCGACCGTTGCTTTTTATTTTCACTTTATTAACAAAAATCCTGAATTCCCACAGTTACTTTGATTGGAAAATAATTGGAAAGGCAACAGGCTTTAGAACCTTGAGGGAAAAGTCTACCACCGGGCAGCCCTGGGTTATGCAGCCTAGAGAGAGGATGTCCACATGGGGGGAGAGATACTGGGGCAGGGAGTCTGGGGTCACCCCTCCACTGGCCTCGATTAGCACAGACGGGAACTCCTCCTTCAGAAGCTGGGCTGCCGCATGGAGTTCCTGAGAGAGGAAGGGACAAGTGCGGGAAGAGACCGTGTAAGAAAGAAGAGACAACGAAATGCACAGCACTGACATACAGGAGGAAAATAATATTACATTACATTGATATTCCAATGTACATGAATGTCCAACGAAAATATGTCTTCTGCTTTATCACAAGCCCTCCAGTACGTCTCTACCTCTTCTACATTACTTCCCTGATGTCTTCGGGACGTCCATCAGTCTCACCTGTGGCTTAAAGTTGTCCAGCATGACGACGTCGGCTCCTGCCGTGGCCGCCTCACTGCCCTCCTCCCGGCTGCCGCACTCCACTTCGATCTTACTGCTGAAGCCACACACCGAGCGGGCGTCCCTCACCGCCTGGAAGACCCACAGGAAGACCAATCAAATCAGTTCTCTATCAGAATGCAAAATTCATCTCTCTTCAAAATGAGAGGGAAGACTTCAGCTCTCGTATTAGAAAAAGGCCAGATCTCATGGTACATCTTGGAATATGAAAGACATGTACTCTGATTTTCATGCAATTGTGAAATAATTTCAGAGGAATCGACAACCACATCATAGTATAGGTTGATGTCAAATGTTGTACAGTTTGAGACATCCACGCCTGCCTACCTGTGTGATACTCCCTGATGCCCATATATGATTGTCTTTCAGCATCACCATCCCACTCAGGTCCTGTCGGTGCATGGACACGCCGCCCACCAGCATGGCATACTTCTCCACCAGCCGGAACCCAGGGGTGGTTTTACGCGTGCCAGCAACATGGCCATGCCAGCCTGCATCCCTGGCGATGCTCTGTAGCTGGGAGCAGCGAGTGGCTATCCCCGAGGCCCGGGCCAGGCAGTTGAGGGCCGGTCTCTCCCCGAGGAGGACACACCTTGCTGGGCCTCTGACCACAGCAGTCTGGGCCACCGCATCTGGACCTGGTGAAGGTGAGGTCAAAGTAGAGTTTACCTAAAAATTGTGACCTGTATTTAATAGTTAGATTGTAATCAGTTGGAATCTATTCCAATGGAATTTTGTGAATGCCAAACTCAAAGCTTGTTTCACCAATACCTTAATTTGGCAGTGTGATCAGAGTTGGTGTATTGTCATCACATTTGTGAGGCATCTGTGAATTCCCTAAAACCTCCAGCATGCTTTTGACCAGGCTCATGGTCTCTTACCCAGCTGTGCTCCCTCTTTGTGTGCCCATTCCACAGTGCAGCTGAGCTCAGTGAAGACAGCAGTGAAGAAAGGCCTGCCCGCCAGCACGCTGCATGGCGTTTTACACAACAACCTGGCCTCAACCTCATGTGACCCCACACACAGCCCTGCAAGGTCAAAGTTCGGTGTGTCCTCTGCCAGCCAGTCCCGTGCCAGCGTGTGGGGAGGGAGGGTGTGTGACAGGTCATACTGTGGAGTCGTCATCTTGAGAGGTGAGGTAAAACGTGACGCCGGAAAGTTGTTCTGTTAAGAATGGAGAAAGGGGTTAGTTCCAGTGCTTTAAATCTGGCTATCCACTGATGATAGTTAATAGTACCCTACAAAATGTCCTGAGTTCTGGTATGAATGACTCCCTGCACTCAATGTGCTTTTTCGACCTGTTGCTTTGTAACAGTGTCAGTCTTCAGGTTAAGATTCACCACAAACAATGAAAGCTGGTGTGGTGGCCTCAAAGGGGCTGATGTGGTAGAAATGCCAGAGCAGATTTCTTATCCCAGTCTGCTCCTGCGGGTGTGGTAGTATAACTGGAGTACAAGTAACGAGTGCAGATTGCAAAGAGCACTCTGTAAGCCACACCCCAGTGGGCGAAGCTTGGCATGTTGTATATTATACGGAGATAGAATCTCATTTTACAATGGGTCTGCGGTGGTTCTGTGTAGTTATGCTAATACATGAGTCAAGTACATTGCAGTCAATTTGATCTATGACCTAATAAGTAAGATCTTAGGGATGCTCTCACTAACCCCTCTTTTTTATTTCTCTGCATCTCCCAGGACAACGGCTGAGGGCACCCTGGCCGACACCTGGACGTGCCTGGCCCCCCATATCTGCCTGTTGCTGCCTCCACTGCTTCAGTCTCCCCCTCAAGTCATAAACAAACGTACAGTCAATAACACAATAGAACAATCTATATACAGTGTGTGTGCAAATGTAGTAAGGTTAGGGAGGTAAGGCAATAAATAGGCAAATAGTGGCAAAATAATTACAATTTAGCATTAACACTGGAGTGATACATGTGCAGATGATGATGTGCAAGTAGAGATACTGGGGTGCAAAAGAGCAAAAAAATTAATAACAATATGGGGATGAGGTAGTTGGGTGTGCTATTTACAGATGGGCTGTGTACAGGTACAGTGATCAGTAAGCTGCTCTGACAGCTGACGCTTTAAGTTAGTGAGGGAGATATAAGACTCCAGCTTAAGTGATTTTTGCAATTCGTTCCAGTCATTGGCAGCAGAGAACTGGGAGGAAAGGCAGCCAAAGGAGGTGTTGGCTTTGGGGATAACCAGTCAAATATACCTGCTGGAGCACGTGCTACGGGTGGGTGTTGCTATGGTGACCAGAGTAGTGTGTTGGAGGCTATTTTGTAAATGACATCGCTGAAGTCAAGGATCGGTAGGATAGTCAGTTTTACGAGGGTATGTTTGGCAGCATGAGTGAAGGAGGCTTTGTTGTAAAATAGGAATCCGATTCTAGATTTAAATTTTGGATTGGAGATGCTTAATGTGAGTCTGGAAGGAGAGTTTACAGTCTAACCAGACACCTAGGTATTTGTAGTTGTCCACATATTCTAAGTAATAACCGTCCAGAGTAGTGGAGGTGGAGGTGCGGGCAGCAATCGGTTGAAGAGCATGCATTTAGTTTTACTAGCATTTAAGAACAGTTGGAGGCCACGGAAGGAGTGTTGTATTGCATTGAAGCTTGTTAACACAGTGTCCAAGGAAGGGCCAGATGTACACAGAACGATGTCATCAGCATAGAAGTGGATCAGAGAATCACCAGCAGTAAGAGCGACATCATTGATATATACAGAGAAAAGAGTCGGCCCGAGAATTGAACCCTGTGGCACCCCTATACAGACTGCCAGAAGTCACTCTGAACTCTGAGAAGTAGGTGGTGAGCCAGGCGAGGCAGTCATTTGAGAAACCAAGGCTATTGAGTCTGCCGATAAGAATGCGGTGATTGACAGAGTCAAAAGCCTTGGCCAGGTCGATGAAAACAGCTGCACAGTACTGTCCTTTATCTATGGCGGTTATGATATCGTTTAAGACCTTGAGCGTGGCTGAGATGCACCCATGACCAGCTCAGAAACCAGATTGCATAGTGGAGAAGGTACGGTGGGATTCGAAATTGTCGGTGATCTGTTCGTTAACTTGCCTCTCGAAGACTTTAGAAAGGCAGGGCAGGATGGATATACAGTGAGGGAAAAATGTATTTGATCCCCTGCTGATTTTGTACGTTTGCCCACTGACAAAGAAATGATCAGTCTATCATTTTAATGGTAGGTTTATTTGAACAGTGAGAGACAGAATAACAACAAAAAAATCCAGAAAAACGCATGTGAAAAATGTTATAAATGGAATTGCATTTTAATGAGGGAAATAAGTATTTGACCCCTCTGCAAAACATGACTTAGTACTTGGTGGCAAAACCCTTGTTGGCAATCACAGAGGTCAGACGTTTCTTGTAGTTGCCCACCAGGTTTGCACACATCTCAGGAGGGATTTTGTCCCACTCCTCCTTGCAGATCTTCTCCAAGTCATTAAGGTTGAGGCTGACGTTTGGCAACTCGAACCTTCAGCTCCCTCCACAGATTTTCTATGGGATTAAGGTCTGGAGACTGGCTAGGCCATTCCAGGACCTTAATGTGCTTCTTCTTGAGCCACTCCTTTGTTGCCTTGGCCATGTGTTTTGGGTCATTGTCATGCTGGAATACCCATCCACAACCCATTTTCAATGCCCTAGCTGAGGGAAGGAGGTTCTCACCCAAGATTTGACGGTACATGGCCCCGTTCATCGTCCCTTTGATGCGGTGAAGTTGTCCTGTCCCCTTAGCAGAAAAACAACCCCAAAGCATAATGTTTCCACCTCCATGTTTGGGCATGGTGTTCTTGGGGTCATCGGCAGCATTTCCTCTCCTCCAAACACGGCGAATTGAGTTGATGCCAAAGAGCTCCATTTTGGTCTCATCTGACCACAACACTTTCACCCAGATGTCCTCTGAATCATTCAGATGTTCATTGGAAAACTTCAGACGGGCATGTATATGTGCTTTCTTGAGCAGGGGGGACCTTGCGGACGCTGCAGGATTTCAGTCCTTCATGGCATAGTGTGTTACCAATTGTTTTCCTGGTGACTATGGTCCCAGCTGCCTTGAGATCATTGACAAGATCCTCCCCGTGTAGTTCTGGGCTGATTCCTCATTGTTCTCATGATCATTGCAACTCCACGAGGTGAGATCTTGTATGGAGCCCCAGGCCGAGGGAGATTGACAGTTCTTTTGTGTTTCTTCCATTTGCGAATAATCGTACCAACTGTTGTCACCTTCTCACCAAGCTGCTTGGCGATGGTCTTGTAGCCCATTCCAGCCTTGTGTAAGTCTACAATCTTGTCCCTGACATCCTTGGAGAGCTCTTTGGTCTTGGCCATGGTGGAGAGTTTGGAATCTGATTGATTGATTACTTCTGTGGACAGGTGTCTTTTATACAGGTAACGAACTGAGATTAGGAGCACTCCCTTTAAGAGTGTGCTCCTAATCTCAGCTCGTTACCTGTATAAAAGACACCTGGGAGCCAGAAATCTTTCTGATTGAGAGGGGGTCAAATACTTATTTCCCTCATTAAAATGCAATTCCATTTATAACATTTTTCACATGTGTTTTTCTGGAATTTTTTGTTGTTATTCTGTCTCTCACTGTTTAAATAAACCTACCATTAAAATTATAGACTGATCATTTCTTTGTCAGTGGGCAAACGTACAAAATCAGCAGGGGATCAAATACTTTTTTCCCCTCACTGTAGGTCTAACAGTTTGGGTCTAGAGTCTCCCCCTTTGAAGAGGGGGGATGACCGCGGCAGCTTTCCAATCTTTAGGTATCTCAGACGATACGAAAGAGGTTGAACAGGCTAGTAATAGGGGTTGCAACAATTTCGTCAGATAATTTTGGAAAGAGAGGATCCAGATTGTCTAGCCCAGCTGATTTGTAGGGATCCAGATTTTGCAGCTCATTCAGAATATCAGATATTTGGGTGAAGGAGAAGCAGGGGGCTTGCACAAGTTGCTGCGGGAGGTGCAGAGCTGTTGGCCGGGTAGGCAGGTGGAAAGCATGGCCAGCCGTAGAAAAATGCTTATTGAAATTCTCGATTATCGTGGATTTACCGGTGGTGACAGTATTTCCTAGCCTCAGTGCAGTGGGCAGCTTAGGAAGAGGTGCTCTTATTCACCATGGACTTTACAGTGTCCCAAAACTTTGGGGAATTAGTGCTACAGGATGCAAATTTCTGTTTGAAAAAGCTAGCCTTAGCTTTCGTAACTGACTGTGTATATTGGTTCCCGACTTCCCTGAAAAGTTTAATATCGCGGGGGCTATTCGATGCGAATGCAGTACGCCATAGGATGTTTTTGTGCTGGTCAAGGGCAGTCAAGTCTGGAGTAAACCAAGGGCTATATCTGTTCCTGGATCTACATTTCTTTTAAAGGGGCATGCTTATTTAAGATGGTGAGGAAGGCACTTTTAAAGAATGACCTGGCATCCTCTACTGACGGAATGAGGTCAATATCCTTCCAGGATACCCGGGCAAGGTCGATTAGAAAGGCCTGCTCGCTGAAGTGTTTTAGGGAACGTTTAACAGTAATGAGGGGAGATCGTTTGACCACAGACCCATTACCGATGCAGGCAATGAGGCAGTGATCGCTGAGATCTTGGTTGAAAACAGCAGAGGTGTATTTAGAGGGCAAGTTGGTTAGGATGATATCTATGAGGGTGCCTGTGTTTACTGATTTATGGTTGTACCTTTTGGGTTCATTGATCATTTGTGTGAGATTGAGGGCATCAAGCTTAGATTGTAGGGTGGCCGGGGTGTTAAGCATGTCCCAGTTTAGGTCACCTAGCAGCACAATGACTCAATTGTTCACATTTGAAATGACAGGCTGTGGTCTATCTTGGTTTAGTTATAAAAAAAATATTTGCTTCTTCTTATCAAATTCATGAAAATGTACAATTATATTTACTTCTACCTGAGCATTTATTTTCTTCATTCGAAAACCAGAAGGCATTGGTTAAAGGTAAATTAATCCATGAACACTAATATTATTTAACATTTCTTAAAATGTCCCCATTTTCAAGAATTTGATTATATAAGCTGAAAGCCCATTAAAAAAACAGTACTGGACTTGGACCAGGAAGAAGGCAGGTATGTGCTCATATGACCTTTTCAGTTCGCACACGTTGTTGCATATGCAAGTAAAAGGGTCGCACTCTAGAGCCCTGCAAGTGTCAAAATATGAAATGTTAAGAATTTGCATAATGGATAATCAGGGCCAATAAGAACATGGAAAAGTCTAATGGTGCATTCACGTGCTAGTGGGAACTAGGAAATGCCAACATTTCCGACTTGCTAATTGGTTGCACATACCAGCTGTTTGTTTTGTACCGCCTACTTCCTGGTCCAAGTCCTGTATAACTACAACCAGTTAGTAAGTCGGAAATGTCAGTTTCCAAGTTCAGAATAATATGTGTAGGTTAAAGGTTACCCCTAGCTCTCAAACTCTAGGCAGCATTCTGCCTTCTCCCTACAGTTCTCTGCCATTAGCTTCATCCATGACTGCCTTGTGAACTACAATCCTGACGCAGTATTTAATTTAGAAACGTCAGTAATCATCGCTTGCGATACGGATTTCGAAACATATGACCCTTATCTTTTATCCGCGAGAAAGAATCCTTCAAATAAACTGCTACAGTAAGTGTTTCACAGATCAATACAGCTATGGGTGCCTCCATCCAACAAAACTACACTTCCCGAGTTACGCTTACACACAGGTGTTCGCAGTGGTGTAAAGTACTTAAGTAAAAATATTTAAAGTACTACTTCAGTCGTTTTTTTTTTTCCGTATCTGTACTTTATTTATATTTGACAACTTTTACTTTACTACATTCTTAAAGAAAATGTACTTTTACATTTTCCCAGACACCCAAAAGTACTTGTTACATTTAGAATGTTTTATTTAACCAGGTAGGCCAGTTGAGAACAACAGGTCCACAGACAACACAATCGCCTGCACACTGCCCTCTCCCATCTGGACAAAAGGAATACCTATGTAAGTATGCTGTTCATTGACTACAGCTCAGCATTCAACACCATAGTACCCTCCAAGTTCATCATCAAGCTGTAGGCCCTGGGTCTCAACCCCGCCCTGTGCAATTGGGACCTGGACTTTGACGGGCCGCCCCCAGGTGGTGAAAGGTAGGAAACAACATCTCCACTTCGCTGACCCTCAACACTGAGGCCCCACAAGGGTGTGTGCTCAGCCCCCTCCTGTACTTCCTGTTCACCCACCACTGTGTGGCCATGCACGCCCCCAACTCAATCATCAAGTTTGCAGACGACACAACAGTAGTGGGCTTGACTACCAACAACAACGAGAAAGCCTACGGGGAGGTGGTGAGGGCGCTCGGAGTGTGGTGTCAGGAAAACAACCTCACACAACGTCAACAAAACAAAGGAAATGATCGTGGACTTCAGGAAACAGCAGAGAGAGCACCCCCCCTATCCACATCGAAGGGACAGCAGAGGAGAAGATGGAAAGTTCCTCGGCGTACACATCACAGACAATGAAATGGTCCACTCACACAGACAGTGTTGTGAAGAAGGCACAACAGCGCCTCTTCAACCTCAGGAGGCTGAAGAAATTTGGCTTGTCTCCCAAAACCCTGACACACGTTTACAGATGCACAATCGAGAGCATCCTGTCGGGCTGTATCACAGCCTGGTACGGCAACTGCACCGCCCTCAACCGCAAGGCTCTCCAGAGGGTGGCGCGGTCTGCACAACGCATCACCGGGGGCAAACTACCTGCCCTCGATATCACCTACAGCACCCGATGTCACAGGAAGCCCAAAAAAGATAAATTAAGGGCCTCAACCACCCGAGCCACTGCCTGTTCACACCGCTACCATCCAGAAGGCAAGGTCAGTACAGGTGCATCAAAGCTGGGACCGAGAGACTGAAGAACAGCTTCTATCTCAAGGCCATCAGACTGCTAAACAGCAATCATTAACTCAGGCTGCTGCCTACATTGAGACCCAATCACTGGCCACTTTAATAAATGGATCACTAGTCACTTTATACAATGCACTCTAAATAATGCCACTTTAATAATGTTTACATATCTTACATTACTCATATCACATTTATTTACTATATTTTATACCATCTATTGCACCTTGCCATTTCCGCTCGGCCATCGCTCATCCATATACTCACATGTACATATTCTCCTTCACCCCTTTAGATTTGTGTGTATTAGGTAGTTGTTGGGGGAATTGTTAGATTATTTGTTAGATATTACATTAACATCTGCTAAACATGTGTATGTGACAAATACAATTTGATTATCAAGAAAACCTAGCCATAGCTTCCCCAAGTTAGCTACCAAGCTAGACTGTTGGTTTATAAAAGCCAAAGAAAGAAACTTGTTTTTATGAATTTCTCATGCATTTAAATGGCTAGGCAAAAAGACCGCTATTAGCCATCTAGCCAGGCTAATGTTGCTAACTAACAAACCATGAGCTACCTAGCTAGGTGGCTACCGGGGCGGCAGGTAGCCTAGTGGTTAGAGTGTTGGACTAGTAACCGAAAGGTTGCAAGATCGAATCCCGAGCTGAAAAGGTAAAACATCTGTCATTCTGCCCCTGAACAAGGCAGTTAACCCACTGTTCCTAGGCTGTCATAGAAAATAAGAATGTGTTCTTAACTGACTTGTCTAGTTAAATAAAGGTTAAAAAAAAAGAAAATGGCATTTTCAATTAAAAACTTGCCCAAGACAGTTCATAGAATTGTCAATTTAACCAATTTATGAATTACTAAATTTAGCAGTTAATACAGAGATTCTTACCTTTGCCTCGATTCTGCAGTCTCCTCCAAATCATCATGACCCTGCTGGTCATCTATGAACATTAACATCTTGGCCATATTCTGTTATAATCACCCCTTGGCA
The DNA here is from genome assembly GCA_030435695.1 of Brachymystax lenok tsinlingensis. Classification (NCBI taxonomy): domain Eukaryota; kingdom Metazoa; phylum Chordata; class Actinopteri; order Salmoniformes; family Salmonidae; genus Brachymystax; species Brachymystax lenok. The sequence goes on along the minus strand of CM059812.1, from coordinate 6,941,614 downwards.
CAGCCAGAAGAGGACTGCCCCCCTCTAATAGCCTGGTTCCTCTCTAGGTTTCTTCCTAGGTTCTGGCCTTTCTAGGGAGTTTTTCTTAGCCACCGTGCTTCTACACCTGCATTGCTTGCTGTTTGGGGTTTTAGGCTGGGTTCCTATACAGCACTCTGACATCAGCTGATGTAAGAAGGGCTTTATAAATACATTTGATTGAAAATTGATCATGGCCCTGGTGAGACGTGAAGCTTCAGACAGACATTTGTAGTTCTGTGTGATTACAGATTAGCATTTCATTTTTGGCGGGTAAATACATGTGAATATATTGATAAGTCACCTTGTCCAGAGAGATTTGCACCATTTTCAAAACGTCACGCCAGGGTAAGTCTACACGAAACACAGCCCTTTTTTGAAGTGTTTCTAAAATCCATACGGGATAAAATGATCAAATAAAGTTTGATTTGATTGATGACATTACAGCTGTAGAATATTTAAAACTAATTTTCACGAGGACAAGTGCAGTTTTTCCATACACCTTTAAATTCATAACACCTGACATATCAATCATAGTGGGAAGGATCCTATAAATCAAGACTGAATGCATGTACCACTCCGAATAAATAATGCTTTTGAAGATTTGTCTCTGGTTATGAAATTACAATACACACTGGATGTCTAAACAATTCAATTCTGGATGTCAATAGATTTTTAATGACAACATTCTAGAACTGAGGTATCACTCATCTAAGTCTGGTATCCGGGGTAATCTGATGAGTGATTATACAGTGCATTTGGAAAGTATTCAGAGCCCTTGATTTTTACCACATTGTTACATTATAGCCTTATTCTAAAATTGATTAAATAGTTTTTTCCCCCTCATCAATCTACACACACAATACCACATAATGACAAAGCAAAAAAAGTATATTTCTGCAAATGTATATAAAAACAAGTATAAAAAATATACATTTACATAAGCATTCAGACCCTTTACTCAGTACTTTGTTGAAGCACCTTTGGCAGTGATTACAGTCTCAAGTATTTTTGGGTTTGATGCTACAATCTTGGCACACCTGTATTTGGGGAGTTTATCCCATTCTTTTCTGCAGATCCTCTCAAGCTCTGACAGGTTGGATGGGGACCGTCGCTGCACAGCTTTCTTCAGGTCTCTCCAGAGCGGTTTGATTGGGGTTCAAGTCCGGGCTCTGGCTGGGCCACTCAAGGACATTCAGAGACTTGTCCCGAAGCCACTCCTGCGCTGTCATGGTGTGTGCTTAGGGTCGTTGTTTTGTTGGAAGGTGAACCTTCAAACCAGTCTGAGGTCCTGAGCGCTCTGAAGCAAATTTTCATCAAGAATCTCTCTGTACTTTGCTCCGTTCATCTTTCCCTCAATCCTGACTAGTCTCCCAGTCCCTGCTGCTGAGAAGTGGCTTCAGTCTGGCCACTCTACCATAAAGGCCTGATTGGTGGAGTGCTGCAGAGATGGTTGTCCTTCTGGAAGGTTATACCATCTCCACAGAGGAACTCTGGAGCTCTGTCAGTGACCATCAGGTTTTTGGTTAGCTCTCTGACCAAGGTACTTCTCTCCCGATTGCTGTTTGGCTGGGCGGCCAGCTCTAGGAAGAGTCTAGGTGGATCCAAACTTATTCCATTTAAGAATGATGGAGGCCACTGTGTTCTCGGGGACCTTCAATGCTGTAGAAATGTTGTGTTACCCTTCCCCAGATCTGTGCCTCGACACAACTCTGTCTCGTAGCTCTACGGACAATTCCTTGAACCTCACGGCTTGGTTTTTGCTCTGACATGCACTGTCAACTGAGGGACCTTATATAGACAGGTGTGTGCCTTTCCATATCATGTCCAATCAATTGAATTTACCACAGGTGGACTCCAATCAAGTTGTAAAAACATTTCAAATATGATCAATGGAACAGGATGCACCTGAGATAAATTTCTAGTCTCTTAGCAAAGGGTCTGAGGACTTATGTAAATTTTGTTTTATAAAATTTACAAACATTTTTAAAAACCTGTTTTCACTCTGTCATTGTGGGTTATTGTGTGTAGATTGATCAGGAAAAACATTGATTAAATTAATTTTAGAATAAGGCTGTAATGTTACAAAATGTGGAAAGAGTCAAGCGGCCTGAATACTTTCCAAATGCAGTGTATAATTGATTAAGTAGCTCTTTACTTGTAGAATGTTGTATAAAACAGAAGTATAAAACATTTTGTATTGCTAAGATACTCAAACTTAACTCACCAACACAGGATAAACTTTATCCCTCATGGCCCTGACCAAACTGGTAAATTGCCCCTCACTCTGGCTGGACTTATAGTAGTCTTCTCCCCTTTTAATGCTCTTATGCTTATCCTTAAAATTCCATAAGGTCGGAAAAAGACACCAAAGTCGACATACTGTACAAACAATTATCTAGGCTAAGTAATACAAAATTTTATGATCTACTGCTCTGATAGCTGAACAATTATCTAACGGTAGGAAAAGTAATCCAAACATTTGTTCAGATCTACTGCTCTGCTAACTAACTAACGTGTAGTCAGTGGCTAACTAAGACCGAGAAAGGGGACGGAAGAAGTTCTACACTTTATTAAATTAATGTTAATGCAGCACATGGATTCATCTTGGATTGGATACAGGTCTCGGAACGCAATTGCTGAGGTCTTCTCTGCTGGTAACTAGCGTTTCGAATTTGTGAGAGTAAATTGAGGCAAATATATTGATAAAACTCACCTTGTCTGATAGAGAGTTAAACGGTTATCAAAACGTCACAGCAAGGTAAGGCTACACAGAACACTAAATTTAAAGTGTTTGTCAAATTCACAATGTGAAAAATGTCTGGAACCATTTCCATGTTTTACCGCTAGGTTTTATGTTGACTGTTGAGAAACAGACAGGGTTGGCTTAGATTGTTGACAACATGTAAACTATATTTTGTCTCCAATGTTTATTGAAAACATAAATACATTTGCACAATGAGCACTTGTCTCTCAAATACATAGTTACATTGTTCGTTAGTTAGCTAGTCAATTCTTGTTACATTAGCATAGACATTGCAGCAGTCAAAACACCCCAACACAACACATGGTATCAAGAACAAGATTAAACTAGCTGAAATTAGCCACCTACGATTCCCCCACATCGCAACAATGACAAGGAGCTGCTATCTGGCCATCCATAATCACAACAACACACGGACTTCTGCCTCCGTTGAAGCGTGCGCGGCGTTTTCGTTGTCAGCTAACCCGTCTATGGGAGAGCCTCTCCTTATGCAGACCGGAACTGTGACAATTGTTTTCAACGGTTAACGGCCTGAGTGGAACATCTTTATCTATGCACCATCTTTGGCTTCACACCCAGTGCTTTGAATAAGGAAGTGAAACTATACACATGGAGGGTGTCTTTTCTATCGAATATATATTTTATTAAATAAAGTCCTCGTCGGATAATAATGGGGGACACAGCAAAGGATAAACGGCAGGAGCAATTGAAGCGCTGGTCCGGTTCTAGCACCGACAGAGAACCGGCTGTGCCCAGGCGAAGGTGGCGGGGCGATGTCGAGGATGTAGGCGGCTCGGAGGCCGTAAACAACGCCGTTTCAAAGGACCATTCTCAGGATGTGGAGGGAAGCGGATCGACCACCGGGGAAGCCCATAGTATTTTACTCAAACGAAGGTACTGTATTGTCAGATTGATGCATTGCTAGCCAGCTAGCTAGGTTCTCGCTAGCTAGCTAGTACTAATACTATACCGGATGCTATTCAGGAATGCTGTGCGTGGGCTAGGCACTTGCTCACTAGCTTTGCTGATACTTGAATGGTTATCTCGATAACTAACTATGTCTGTAATCACAACAATGGCACATACACGTGCACTTGTCTGCTGTCTAGTAGTAGATTTAGTACTGTTCCGTACAATAATCGACAGGATATGTAGCTAACACACCCACATTGGCTGGCTAGTCATTTTGGAAAGCTAGCAGGCAGTTAACTAGTCAACCAGCAACATAGTTAAGTTAGCTAACTACATATCTAGTTAGCTACGTACCACCACTGTTGTTGACAACCACTTGGTTTAACATGGACTATTTGGAAGAGGGGCATATGATCTGCCGTTTATGTATGCAAATAAAGAGGTTTGAGTAGCTGCCATGGAGTGCTGGTAAAATATTCCCTTTAATATCCTGGGTAATGTCACTAAATGATGATCTCTACTGTAGGAGGCGAGTGCGGTTTGATACTGCTGCAGAGTTCCTGGCAGCGTGTGCCAGTGGGGACACAGATGAGGCCGAGGAGATGCTGAAAGATGCAAGAGAGACGGAAGGCAAGAATGGAGACTATCAGGGAGAGGTTGTGAATTGTGCCAATGCTGACGGAATCACAGCTCTTCACCAGGTAAGGACTTGTGGTAAATGAGTAGAATCTTGTGTCTGTGTATTGACTCTCCAACCTATAGTCATACTGGAGCTATGAATATCATCATCCTCTCTCCTCATTCACTGTAGGCTTGTATAGATGGGAGCATGGAGGTGATGGTCTTTCTCCTGGCTCAGGGTGCCAACATAAACCAGGTGGACAGTGAGGGCTGGACTCCGCTGCATGTGGCAGCCACCTGTGGGAACCTGGAGATCACTGAGTATGTACAGTACAGTATATCACTTCAACATCAGGCAATAGAATAGGGACTACCTATGAAAGCTTTCTACGTTCCTCTGTTATAATGTTGGGCAGTCGTTGCAATTGAGTTAACCAGATTTTGTAGCTTTAGTCTCCCTGTGCCAATGTTTCTCCATTCAACAGTGCTGTATTGTTGTCTGGTACAGCAGGGCCTGTAAAGCTGGTCAACTGCTTTTTGTTTACTCTTGGTTATGTGGCCTGTTTCTCTCTTGTGGATGGTTTCAAACTCTCTTTCTATATCAGTTTCCTTTTGCAGCAGGGTGCGTCTCTCACTGCTGTGAACTGCGATGGCGATGTCCCCCTAGATATAGCTGAAGACGAGGCCACTGAGTCGCTCCTGCACCAATACACGGTGAGACAAGGTGAGTACTGTGCTACCGACACAGGGAGGAATCAAAAGAGAGATGCAGGGTGATAGGTGTTGTGTCTGATTTATAAAGACTTACTTAGGTACTGACAAGGAAGGGAAAACAGGGCACACTTTTAGCCAATTTTTGGCTTGTGATGCTGTCACGTTCCATATCGAGCTAAACAAGAATAAGGCTCCCCCTTTTTCAATGGAGTTGAGAGAGGAAAAAGCTTCACGACTACCACACTTTCCACATTCTTGTTCAGTTGTTGATTATACATTTCATTCCCGTCTCTTTTCTCAGGTTTGGACGTAGAGGCAGCTAAGCGGGTGGAGGAGGAGCAGATCATGAAAGATGCCAGAGCCTGGCTAACAGAGGGGCCTCCCTCAGAACTACGGCACCCCAAAACTGGGGCTACTCCCCTGCATGTGGCTGCAGCTAAGGGCTACCTGGAAGCCATCAAGTGAGTGTCCATGACCGTGTCCCAATTCTCTCAAAAACCCTATTTTTCTTGTCTCTCCCTCACAGCCACTCTGACAAGCTCAATAACTCTTGAGTTTATGGAAAAGCAGGGCATTGATAAAAAACAAAGAGACAAAATGAATGAACTCAATTGCATAGGCTTTCTGCTTTGCTCTCTGTGCTAAGCCACTCTGTGTTGTTGTGGTTCAGACTGCTATGCCAGTGTGGTCTGGACGTGTCAGAGGTGGACTGTGATGGCTGGACGCCTCTCCACGCAGCCTCACACTGGGGGCAGGGAGATGCCTGCAGGATACTGGCTGAACAGCTCTGCGACATGGAGGCCTGCAGCAATGGGGTGAGACCAACAGACAGACTAGAGCCATAGGCATGTATACCAGTGGAGGCTGGTGGGAGGAGCTATAGGAGGACGAGCTCATTGTAATGACTGGAATGGAATTAATGGAATGGAGTCAAACGTGATTTCCATATGTTTGATTTGTTTGATTACTGTTCCGTTTATTCTATTCCAGCCAATTACAGTGTGCCCATCCCCCTCAAGACACTCAATGTACTGGGAAATATTGTCGACTGCTTGTATACCAGGTCTCTGTAATATTTATGTTACTACTTTTTGAAATGCTAGGCAAATATAGCTTCATCATGTGGTAGGAAGTGTGATGCCACATAATGTCTTGCTGCTTCCTTTGTGCTCTATTTTCATTTTGTAACGTCAACCCTGCAGGGTCAGACTCCGTTTGATGTCGCTGATGAGAGTGTTGTGTCACTGCTGGAGGAGCTGTCACAGAAACAAGCCAACGTGAGACTTCCCTTTTTTGTCACTGTTCATGTGTACAAAATATTTCTCTAGATGGCCAATACAAAACTGCCTGATTGTGAAATATTAATTGTAGATTTCACATCTTTTCAGAATAGTATCATCTGGCTTGTTGCCATATTTGCCATGTAATATTGGTCTGTTCTGCAAAAGGCAGTCTTCCTATGTTTCTCTTACTGATGAGTGATGCTTTCATGACTCTTGCTACTATATTTGCCTTGCAATATTATTATAATGTGTGTTATCTAATGACAGTGGTCATATTTCTGTCACTGATGACCGAGTGTCCCTTCACAGTGGCGTAATGAGCAGTCCATCATGGACAGACAGAACCCTGCAGGCTCTACTGCTGCAAAAGCTGATAACAAACGACGAAGGTCAGTATATGCCTTATTACTACTGTAACTTATTTTCTCCTGTTTCTTTTCCTCTTCTGATCTGTAGTATTTATTTTGCAGTTAGACTGTAGTTGGAGTAAATTTGCAGTTAGACTGTAGGAGTAAATGTGGTGGGCTTGGCCTCAAGTATCAAATATATATATATTATTTTCGTGCAGAAAGAGGGTTTTGCCTTCATAAGAAATGTATAATGTTTTAAATCTGAATGCAGCCTATTTCTGTGAAATGCTGATAATAATCATCTGTGTGTGTGTTTCAGGACCTCAGTGTGCAGGATGAGCAGTAGGGAAAAGATGAACGTGCAGGACCAGTCTAAAGAGAAGAGGTCTGAAGGCCTGGAGCTCAGCGAGGAGAAAGAGAGCAGCCCTGGTATATAATATGGCTGGTCACACACACACACATTTTGTATACCAATTTTTGAATACCCACTAACCAGAGTACACCTCCTGTCTGTCTTAGAAGGCTCCACTCTATCCAGTCCAGACACAGAGAGTGCCACCTCCACCATCAGCCCTGCTGAGAAGGTAATGTCTCAATGTATCTTAAGCTGTACTGTACTTGTTGTGTAGTCTACCTGGGTCTGTCGTGCTTTACACACTTAGTTATTCCTTATTTCGGATCTTAGCTGTTGATGTTCACAAAATGTCCTTTCCAATTGAACGTCAAAAAAAAAAATGGGAATCATCAGCTTAGCAACAGTGACTCAATTACTGTCAAGAGGGATGTTATTATTTCCCTGTATCAATGTGGTCCTGTCTTGCCTGTGGTCCAGCAGACTCCAGAGGAGAAGGATGTGGAGGAGCGGGACCAGGACAGAGCCAGTCGTACAGCCCGGGTCCAGCCCACCCCCCAGAGGAAAGACCCTGTGGCTGATAGTCCCAACAACACCAACCCAGACAGACGGAAGTAAGAGCCACACGACACACAGTAAACACACATTAAAGCTTAGTGGCCTGGCACAACTATAGGAGAGAGAAGTGAATAGTTTGTGTAACAGGAGGCAGGGTGTGGCACGTAAGAAGGAAGTGATGATGAGAGCAAATTAATGAAAGACTCAACACACTGGCAGTTGTTAAAGCACTATCAATGTGTTTTAGTAGAGGAGTGTGTGTCTTCTGCTGTAAATTAAGTTGATGTGCTTTTATGGAGCTGTGTGGAGGTGTTCTTATGGAGCATTCTGAATATATGACTTCTAATGGAGCTGTGTGGATGTGTTATTTTGGAGCATTCTGAAAAGTTTACATACACTTAGTTTGGAGTCATTAAAACTGGTTTTTCAACCACTCCGCAAATTTCTTGTTAACAAACTATAGTTTTGGCAAGTCGGTTAGGACATCTACTTTGTGCATGACACAAGTAATTTTTCCAACAATTGTTTACAGACAGATTATTTCACTTATAATTCACTGTATCACAATTCCAGTGGGTCAGAAGTTTACATACACGAAGTTGACTGTGCCTTTAAACAGCTTGGAAAATTCCAGAAAATTATGTCATGGCTTTACAAGCTTCTGATAGGCTAATTGACATAATTTGAGTCAATTGGAGGTGTACCTGTGGATGTATTTCAAGACCCAACTTCAAACTCAGTGCCTTTTTGCTTGACATCATGGGAAAATCAAAAGAAATCAGCCAAGAACTCCGATTTTTTTTTTTTTTGATCTCCACAAGTCTGGTTCATCATTGGGAGCAATTTCCAAACACCTGAAGGTACCACTTTCATCTGTACAAACAATAGTACGCAAATATAAACACCATGGGACCACTCAGACGTCATACCGCTCAGGATGGAGACGCGTTCTGTCTCCTAGAGATGAACGTACTTTTGTGCAAAAAGTGCAAATCAATCCCAGAACAACAGCAAAGGACCTTGTGAAGATGCTGGAGGAAACAGGTACAAAAGTATCTATATCCACAGTAAAACGAGTCCTATATCGACATAACCTGAAAGGCCGGTCAGCAAGGAAGAAGCCACTGCTCCAAAACCGCCATTAAAAAAAAGCCAGATTACGGTTTGCAACTGCACATGGGGACAAAGATTGTACTTTTTGGAGAAATGTCCTCTGGTCTGATGAAACAAAAATAGAACTGTTTGGCCGTAATGACCATCGTTATGTTTGGAGGAAAAAGAAGGAGGCTTGCAAGCCGAAGAACACCATCCCAACCGTGAAGCACAGGGGTGGCAGCATCATGTTGTGGGGGTGCTTTGCTTCAGGAGGGACTGGTGCACTTCACAAAATAGATGGCATCATGAGGGAGGGAAATTATGTGGATATATTGAAGCAACATCTCAAGACATCAGTCAGGAAGTTAAAGCTTGGTCGCAAATGGGCCTTCCAAATGGACAATGACCCCAAGCATACTTCCAAAGTTGTGGCAAATGGCTTAAGGACAACAAAGTCAAGGTATTGGAGTGGCCATCACAAAGCCCTGACCTCAATCCAATAGAAAATGTGTGGGCAGAACTGATAAGGCCTGTGCGAGCAAGGAGGCCTACAAACCTGATTCAGTTACACCAGCTCTGTCCGGAGGAATGGGTCAAAATTCACCCAAGTTATTGTGGGAAGCTTGTGGAAGGCTACCCAAAATGTTTGACCCAAGTTCAACAATTTAAAGGCAATGCTACTAAATAGTAATTGAGTGTATGTAAACTTCTGACCCACTGGGAATGTGATGAAAGAAATAAAACCTGGAATAAATCATTCTCTCTATTATTCTGACATTTTACATTTTTAAAATAAAGTGGTGATCCGAACTGACCTCAGACCGGGCATTTTTACTAGGATTAAATGTCAGGAATTGTGGAAAAACTGAGTTTAAATGTATTTGGCTAAGGTGTATGTAAACTTCCGACTTCAGCTGTATATTCAGAATGCTCTAAAAGAACACATCCACACAGTTCCATTAGAAGATATATTTATTTTTTACGTTTAATTTACTAGGCAAGTCAGTTAAGAACAAATTCTTATTTTCAATGACTGCCTAGGAACTTTCAGTTACTAGTCCAATGCTCTAACCACTAGGCTACCCTGCTGCACCATGTATATTCAGAATGCTCAAAAGAACACATCTTCTAATGGAGCTGTGTGGATGTGTTCTTTTGGAGCATTGTGCATCTAAGGGTTCTAATGGAGCTGTGTGGACGTGTTCCATTGGAGCATTGTGAATCTAAGGGTTCTAATGGAGCTGTGTGGATGTTTGCCCCTCAGGTTCCAGGCTCCTGTAAGAGACGAGGAGTCTGAGTCTCAGAGGAAAGCACGATCACGCCTCATGCGCCAGTCTCGCCGCTCCACACAGGTACTGGCCACACTAAACCATCTCTTTACGTCTCTTACAGAGGACTTCAAATGGATCTTGTCACCTTAGCTGACCACCTTTCAGCATAAATAATAAACATGATTTTGGCTTGTTTCCTGTGACAGGGTGTGACGCTCACGGACTTGAAGGAGGCAGAGAAGAGCGTAGCCAAACCATCTGATCCACCACTGAGCAACATCCTGCATGTCAGCACTATAGTCACCATAACACCTGCCGAGAGAGGTGAGTGGGACTGTGGTGGGAAACAATTATTAAATTATTAATAGTAATGTCATTCAGGAAGACTGGATTATGAATCCTAGTTTAAAAGTATTTTAGTGTCAAGAAAACATAAAGTTGGCAATATCAAATGCATCCTCTAGCCTTAGTGTCTGTTAAGGGCTCAAGATTGCAACCAAAACTTGTATTTGGGACTGTTTGACTTGGCAGTGCAACACACATTTTTAATTGGACGCTAGGGTGCCAGTGGCTCTTTTTTTTAATTATAAAGGTATGCAACAATGGGTATGCAGACCAGGTATTCATAAAGTTTGGTCCGAAGTCTTGGTTTAATCTTTGCAAAGCAAAATTGAGTAATGCGCTATTTGAATTAACATTCCTGAAGGCTTTCCCAAAAAACCCATTAAATACCTGGCCCGAATTATATCCTGATGATTTGTAACAATTGCAGGGCATTTGTTTATCAAACTCTGCCATCACATGTAGTCTACATTGTACAGTACAAAAACACCGCACACAACGGTCTCTTGCTAGGCGCACAATTGAATTGAAGGGCATCTACACCCTCCAATTTAGTTTTTTTATTGTTCCCAGATCTTAAAAGTAACACCCTTTTTTAAGATTGCTCAAAGATGATTATTTTTTTGATGGAGGGTAGGTCATTATAGGCCAGGGATTTCCAACCCTGTTCCTGGAGGTTTTCATTTCAACCCAAGTTGTAACTTTCCTGATTCAACTTACCAACCAGCTAATTATTAGAATCAGGTGCGCTAGATTATTATTGGAACGAAAACCTACAGGACGGTATCTCACGAGGAACAGGGTTGGAGAGCCCTGCTATAGGCTACTTACGCAGCCTGCACATGAAACATAACATTTGAATTGATGCGCGCATCATCTGCTTTCCTTGGCCAGCATTCTTTTCATTCGGGCCAGTAACTTTCAGTTGGCATTGGCTCAGTGTGCCACTGGCAAATTCATCTGAATGTCAAACCCTGCAAGGGCATGCTAATTTAAAAGACGGCTAGTCATTATTAGCCTGGTTCTGTATGGAATGCAGGCACATTATGAGACACAGGTCAGGTCATTATCAGCACGCAGCAGCAAAAAATTGGTGCGACCATATCATGTGCTGGTGCCGTCAACAGAAAACTTTGTGCCACCGGTGGAAAAAGTTAGTTTAGAGCCGTGCTGTTTAATGCATTTGTGATCTAGCAATGTCATTCTTTTCCTATTGTAGACACTGACCCAGTGAAGGAGGTCGGGTCCGAGGGAGAGACACGGCTAGGAGTGAGGGACCGACGGAGGGGAAGGAGAGAGAGACGCTCCACCGGGGTGGTTCAACTAGGGGTAAGCGGAGGAACCCCTTCATGCATATTCATAGTATTTGTACTACAGCTATTAATGTCTTTGTTCTAATCGTTTGACCATTTCCTCTTTGTATAAACTGATTGAACTTTAATTTGACTATCAACCAATATCACTCTTTCTTGTCCACATCCAACATGCCACAAGTACAAAATAAAAGTTATGTCCTACAAAGACAAAGAAGAAATGCAACAGTATGTCGTAACCTCATACTCAGAACAGGAACTCCATACCCCACCTGAAATGTTCTTTTCAGTTGTGTAATTGCTACATTTCTGTATTTTGACTGCTTTATAATGTAGGCCTGAAACATAGGACTTCCCCACACACAAAATGTTGGTCCATGTCAAACGTACCATTGTCAACGTGTTATTTGTTACAATGTTCATTATACACTGTATCTATTTTTTTTTTTATAAGAATGAACATTTAGATGCAATGGATGAAAACCAACAAGATGAAAACCACCGTCATAGTTCACCCAGGTAAGTGTTTTTTAATTTCTATACTACAGTAGACTGAATTACTAAACCTCTTAATATTGCATATATCATGTACTCTATGTCTTATCTTTGCAGTGAGCCTCAGGTGGGAGATTCTTCACCAGAATACAAAATGGTATGGTATTGACAACTCCCAGTGATTTAAATTACACACATTCTTCAGGCACTTGAAAGATGGAAGCTTAGGTTTTAATAAGTGAGAGAAAAACATGCTCTGAGGGGAATGAATGGATGCAGCTGACTAGCTGTGAAACAGGAGTTTAAACCTCTTAACTACTTAGGGAGCAGTGGGGCGCTAAACGTTATATAAGTCAAATAAAGTGGGGCGCGCAGCCAGCCTTGCGCACGAGAAAACTTGTTGACATCTGAGCTACCTTGGCCATATCCTTTCCCTATTCTTCCTGCTTCCTCCAATCTCTCTGAGGCTTTATATATAGACTGTTGACATCTAGTGGAAGCCATAGGTACTGAAATCTCGGAGCTGCTTGCCATAGAACTCAATAGAGAGACTGTCAACCAGAGCCAATGTGACAAAAAAACAGTAATTCCGGATAGATTTTTCTCGGGTTTTCGCCTGCTATTTCTGTTCTGTTACACTCACAGACATAATGTTAACACTTTTAGAAACTTCAGAGTGTTTCCTATCCAATAGTGCTAATTATGTGCATATCCTATTTTCTGGGCCTGAGTGGGAGACATTTTACTTTGGGCACACCAGACTCTCCAAAACCGTCACCTCGGGAACCGCTCCCTAAGAAGTTAAACTGAATGTATTTAGAACTGCAGAGGCTAGGCTATGACCGAATCCCTGTTTGGTGTCGCCCCCTAGCTGTACAGGTCGGTGCTGCAGGAGAATGGCCTGCTCAGAGACAAGCTGCAGGAGACGGCGCTGCTGCTCAGCCAGAGCAAAGTGGAGCTGGAGAGACTCCGACAGGTGAGGATATGATCCTGTCTGGATGTTGATGACCGTGGATAAAGATCCATGGTGTATCGCAAAGCCATGTGCCTTGAATCTTTTCCTTGTCTTCTCTCGCTCATAACTACAGATAGGGAACTACAAATAAGTCTGGATATGATTATCAGGTATTCCATATACAATATATTAGATCCACATAGCAGTGGAAAGGAGGGAGACGAAGAGTAAGTGCTGTCGCTGGTCATGTGACGGGACCTGACGGTGTTCTGTGTCCGCCTCTGACAGTGTGGAGGGAAGTTACGTTGTGCAAGACAAACAATACACAGTATTGTAGGAACACAAAGATGGATTCCAGATTATATCCCACAGAATGTGTCGGCATTATACTGCTCAGCTTCTGTGTTGAGCTGTGCATGTCAATCACTGGCCTTGTTGCAACTGTGTCTGTGTCTCAATTGCAGAGTCAAGAGAGCAACACAGAGAGGCCGGCCCTGCTGGAACTGGAGAGATTTGTGAGTCCCCTCTTAAACAGTCTGTATTCATGTTTTAGGGTCCATTTCACTTTTCGCTTCCCAATTCAGGATATTATTTAATTATTGGATAAATTGAGGTCAAATGGAATATAACCTAATGTCCTAAGTTATCAAATCAGTATCTGTTTTACTCGCAGGAGAAGAGAGCACTCCAGAGAAAAGCAATGGAACTGGAGGATGAGCTGAAGGTATAAGGGAATTGTTCAGTCACTGGGGCTAGCCTATTTAACTCGTATTTTGTTTGTTCAGTCCCTGGGGCTAGCCTGTTCAACTCATATTTTGAGTTGAACAGTACTAACTACCCAAAACAACCTCAAACAACCCAACATACTGACCGCATACTACCCCACCCCCCAAAAAACGACTGAAAACATTAACCACATAAAAGTACTCAAACCAACTCCAAATGACACAAACACTAATGACAATCTACCCCATGTAAAACAGTTTTATGTTTTTATTCTGTACTGTTCTACATTGCATTATCTGGAACATACAATAATCAATAGATTTCCATCAACTGATCATGATGATATATATATATTTTTTTTATATTTGTCCCTGATGTTGTCTATCCTCCCTTGTTATCGGGTATTTCCAGGTGTTGGTGGATCTCCGGGCAGACAACCAGAGGCTAAAGGACGAGAATGCCGCTCTCATCCGTGTCATCAGCAAACTTTCCAAATGAGCCTCGTCTCCCAAACCTCTATACGGAGAAAAGTGTTCAAAGTTCCTGTCTCTTGCAAAACTCACAAGGCACATACTGGGAACAAAACCCAGCATAAAAAAACTGCGTTCTGCTCCGATAGAAGACCAATGATGCATTTGTTCAATGACATTTTGGATTTATAACTGGAAAGAAGAGTTTTTGCAGGGTTATTATTCGCCTTTGGTTTGGCTTCACTCATTACTCAATCTACTGTACAACAAGCTGAACTGCACCACCTATGGATTCACAGGGTACTGTAGGGTGTTCCTGTTCAAATTCTTTAAAAGTATATATATATATATTTTTTTTTTTTTTACCTAAATATTTTGTGCTTCGCTTCTGCATTCCCTTGTTTAAGGATACATGTGTTTTTAAGATATATTTTAATAACCATGAAAAGTGCGCGCTTTGATAACAACATGATTTTACTTCAGAGTACATACCACTAGACACCTAAACAGGACTGGAAGGGGGGGCGATTCAAACGGAAGGTGCTTCAGTGCTGAGGAAAGGCGGAGAAGGTTGTTATTAGGTTTTGACATGCATATTCCACAAAAATGTGCCAAAAAAACACACCCCCATTTATGGCTTGTTTGGCATGTTGTTTGGGGAAAGGTGAAGTGATTGGTTTATCTCTCTCAGGATGAGTCTGGGTCAATAGTGTACTTGAGCTGACTACTGTTAAAGTTGGACCAAACTGTATGTGCATGTAAAAAAAAAAAAGAATGTATATTTATGTGTATATTTATGTACAGGGGCCCTCTCCTCATCCAGTGACGTCGTAGTAATGGTCTCTTATTTAAGAAAGGACGGAGATGCTGGGTGCTCATACTGTGATGGAGACCTGTTAGTTAGTAGACAGGCAAGATGGGTCAAGTCTTTTGAATGTTTACTGCGTTTTTTTAAAATGCATGCCAAATTGTATTTTGACAATGTGCCTTTATATATATTTGTAATTAATATTTACACAACGTCAAAAATAAAATACAGTATGGTAAATTAAGCTCGCCGTCTTGCCCCCCACAGTTCCTGGGAGATGAAGAGAATAAAACTCATGATCAGCACCTTACCTAATGGAGACAGTAGGGAAGCACTGCATGTGGAAGTCAATTCTCATTTTATTTATATTGTGCTTTTCATTCATTAAAGGTCCAATGCAGCTGTTTTTATCTCAACGTCAAATCATTTCCGGGTAACAAGTACCTTACTGTGATTGTTTTCAATTAAAATGGTCAAGAAACCGCTTCTTAGCAAAGAGCAATAATCAAGCAATAATTTTGCTAGGACTGTCTGGGAGTGGGGAGGGGGCAACTGAAAACAAAATGTTTAGAACTCTCTTTCTTATTGGTCTATTAACTAATTTAACCACCTGGTGATGTCACCAGGCAGGCCAAAAGTCCATCCCACCAAAACAGGCTGAAACTTTAGGCTTTTCACTAAAAGGGCATTATCATTTTTGCAATTTCACAGTATTATTCCAACCTCATAGTGTGGAAATATAACAGGAAAATCAAATCAATTTTTGACTGCACTGGACTTTTCAAGAGGAATCTTAGTAGGTAAAAAGAAAAAGTCAAGACCAAGATACATTAATAATTACATCACAATCAGTAATGACTCCACAGCTGAGTTCTGAGTTTCCTCTTTTTATGCAACACTTGCAAGTGTATAATTTTACAACAGACAACATATCCAATAGATCAAGGCTCTCCAACCCTGTTCCTGGAGAGCTACCGTCCTGTAGGTTTTCACTCCAACCCTGTTCCTGGAGAGCTACTGTCCTGTAGGTTTTCTCTCCAACCCTGTTCCTGGAGAGCTACCGTCCTGTAGGTTTTCACTCCAACCCTGTTCCTGGAGAGCTACCGTCCTGTAGGTTTTCACTCCAACCCTGTTCCTGGAGAGCTACCGTCCTGTAGGTTTTCTCTCCAACCCTGTTCCTGGAGAGCTACCGTCCTGTAGGTTTTCTCTCCAACCCTGTTCCTGGAGAGCTACCGTCCTGTAGGTTTTCTCTCCAACCCTGTTCCTGGAGAGCTACCGTCCTGTAGGTTTTCTCTCCAACCCTGTTCCTGGAGAGCTACTGTCCTGTAGGTTTTCACTCCAACCCTGTTCCTGGAGAGCTACCGCCCTGTACATTTTCACTCCAACCCTAATCTAGCGCACCTGATTCTAATAATTAGCTAGTTGATAAGCTCAATCAGGTTAGTCACAACTGGGGAAAACCTACAGGTGGGTAGCTTGGTCAGAGTCCTGCACTAGATCAACATATCCAGTTTCATAAAGTAGTCACATATCCACTATACGGCTTCACATGGAATATAGCATATAGAGCTTACTTTTCCCAAAATAATGTTGCTTGAATGTGTTACCAAATCTAAGTTCTTAACTAAAGTAACTGTTAAAGTGATCATTTGAAATAAATAATGAATAGCAAATAAACAGTTTCTTATAATACCCTTCGGTTCTTTCATTTATATCATGGTACTACTATGGTATTTTCACTTATACCATGGAAATGTACCATGGTTTTAGCCTTGAAGTATGATGGTCTACCATGGTACTGCACAAATTGTCAGAGACTGTCTCAGGGAAGCTCATCTGCGTGCTCGTCCTCACCAGGGTCTTGACATGACTGCGGTTCGGCGTCGTAACCGACTTGTGGGCCAATGCTCAGCTTCGATGGCCGCACACTGTAGAAGTATACTCTTCATGGATGAATCCTGGTTTCAAATGTACTGGGCAGATGGCAGACAGCGTGTAGGGTGCTGTCTGGACAAGCGGTTTGCTGATGTCAACGTTGTGAACAGAGTGCCTCATGGTGGCGGTGGGGTTATGGAATAGGCAGGCATAAGCTACGAACAGAGAAAACAATTGCATTTTATCGGTGGCAATTTGAATGCACAGAGATACCGTGACAAGCTCCTGAGGCCCATTGTGGTGCCATCCTCCACCATCACCTCATGTTTCAGCATGATAATGCACAGCCACAATTAAAATTGTTGCATGTTGTGTTCATATTTTTCATCAGCGTACATTCTATTTACACACGCTTAACTCAGGTCAGAATTGGGCCCTATTTTTATTTGTATGTATGATTAACTAGGCGACTACTTTCAGCATTTAGTTAGCATTATTTTGGTAAGACAGCTGTGTGTATGGCTCCATTCAAATAGGCGGTTTATAATAGGTGAATTACCCTATCTATCTTGTAGCCTATATTCATTACTATACCCCCCGGCACCAGGTCTGTAAAGAGGTGACTTAAAAGCCCAATCCTGGAGGGGCAAGTTATAACACAGTGGGGGAAAGTTGTAGAGCTAGAGAGAGGTTGTTAGAGTTCAGGATTCTCTTTCCTTTAGTTTGAGCCTCCCAGATGCTTCATTGATCCTCAAAGAGGCTCGTGACTTTGAATACAGTTGAAGTCTGAAGTTTATGTACACCTTAGCCAAATACATTTAAACTCAGTTTTTTACAATTCCTAACATTTAATTCTAGTAAAAATTCCCTGTCTTAGGTCAGTTAGGATCACCACTTTATTTTAAGAATGTGAAATGTCAGAATAATAGTAGAGAGAATTAGTTATTTCAGCTTTTATTTCTTTCATCACATTCCCAGTGGGTCAGAAGTTTACATACACTTAATTAGTATTTGGTAGCATTGTATTTAAATTGTTTAACTTGGGTCAAATGTTTCGGGTAGCCTTCCACAAGCTTCCCACAATAAGTTGGGTGAATTTTGACTCATTCCTCCTGACAGAGCTGGTTTAACTGAGTCAGGTTTGTAGGCCTACTTGCTCGCACACGCTTTTTCAGTTTTGCCCACACATTTTCTATAGGATTGAGGTCAGGGCTTTGTGATGGCCACAAGTTCTCATTTACAACTGCGACCTGTGCAAGATAAAGCAAAGCAGTGCGACAAAAACAACAACACAGAGTTACACATAAATAAACGTACATCAATAACACAAAATAAAATAAAAATTCACAATATTTTGTGAAGTGAACCAGTCCCTCCTGCAGCAAAGCACCCCCACAACATGATGCTGCCACCCCCGTACTTCACGGTTGGGATGGTGTTCTTCGGCTTGCAAGCCTCCCCCTTTTTCCTCCAAACATAACAATGGTCATTATGGCCAAGCAGTTCTATTTTTGTTTCATCAGACCAGAGGACATTTCTACAAAAAGTATGATCTTTGTCCCCATTTGCAGTTGCAAACCGTAATCTGTCTTTTTTATGGCGATTTTGGAGCAGTGGCTTCTTCCTTGCTGACCGGCCTTTCAGGTTATGTCGATATAGGAATCATTTTACTGTGGATATAGATACTTTTGTACCTGTTTCCTCCAGCATCTTCACAAGGTCCTTTGCTGTTGTTCTGGTATTGATTTGCACTTTTCGCACCAAAGTACATTCATCTCTAGGAGACAGAACGCTTCTCCTTCCTGAGCGGTATGATGGCTGAGTGGTCCCATGGTGTTTATACTTGCGTACTATTGTTTGTACAGATGAACGTGGTACCTTCAGGCGTTTGGAAATTGCTCCCAAGGATGAACCAGACTTGTGGAGGTCTATAATTATTTTTCTGAAGTCTTGGCTGATTTCTTTTGATTTTCCCACGATGTCAAGCAAAGAGGCACTGAGTTTGAAGGTAGGCCTTGAAATACATCCACAGGTACACCTCCAATTGACTCAAACGATGTCAATTAGCCTATCAGAAGATTCTAAAGCCATGATGTAATTTTCTGGAATTTTCCAAGCTGTTTAAAGGCACAGTCAACTTCGTGTATGTAAACTTCGAGACCCACTGGAATTGTGATACAGTGAATTATAAGTGAAATAATCTGTCTGTAAACAATTGTTGGAAAAATGACTTGTGTCATGCACAAAGTAGATGTCCTAACCAACTTGCCAAAACTAGTTTGTTAACAAGAAATTTGTGGAGTGGTAGAAAAACGAGTTTTAATGACTCCAACCTAAGTGTATGTAAACTTCCGACTTCAACTGTACTTGGTGTTGCCATGACAAGCAGTCTGCTGCCTTTTTTAAATGTTTATATAACCAGACAAAGGTGTTTGACTGTTTGACTGTTCCAAACATAGTTGAAGTACATAGAAATCGTTTTGAGTACAGGTCATAAGTACAGTACAAAAATAAAACAAAAGTCTAATTTAATACATGTACATATAAAAGGTAATAAAACTACCATTTCATGGTTATGCGGCAGCCATATTGGATTTGGAGTCAAATCTAGGGGGACCCCCTAAAGTAATTGCAAGAGTAGCGCCTAAACCTAAAATTCACAGAGGGACCTTTGACTGGAAATAAATTCAGTTTTCAGTGTCTGGCCACTATACATTTTTGTCAGATTGGACCATACAGAACTGAATGACAGCAAATTTGACTTGGAAAGTTGTCGATTGAACAGCTACCAAAAAGTGAAGTTTATTCATCATAAATATTAATGATTGACAAGTCGCCCTATTGTATCTGTGTGCTTATAGGTCTATTTCCTACATGTTTTAAGATATCCTAATGCTCTTGATTAGTCTACGAAGAGCAGACAATTGATTACTTGTATACCACATATTTGCAATATCAGAGCTTGCAATTTTGGGTTACATGAGCTTAGGTGGCCCACTGCCCCTCTAGACAGGCATTATTTTGCACTGTTATGAGTTGTGTCACCATATCTATCAATTTAACCACTTTTGCAATCCGATTTTTGTATACAACCATCCATATATGGGAGACCTTAGAGATATGGAAAAACATGGTTGTGCTTTGTTATACCCCAGGTAGGGTTCTCTCAAAAACTTAAGCCTTTTTAAAAGATTGGCCACTAGCCTAAAAAAGATAATGTGACTAGTAAAAATCTTTTGAGAAGATGTCAAATTAGATTTCTGAATAGATCAAGACTGGAAATAACGGTTTCACGTATTTTACCCACAAATAAACTTAACTACTTTGAAAACCAGACGCACTCTGTACACAACAGGCCAAGTTGAGCAACATCTTTATTGTCCAAGAAGAGCAATCACAAATGATCAAATATTTATACAACCCCACCAGCATGCCAGCATCTTCATTGAAACTGTACAATGTGTGAAGGAATGTATGGAAAAGCATAAGATCATTCACAATATCTGAAACACTTTTACATCCATATGCTTAGGGTACAGTACATGTCAATTCCACTTTCTGATCCAAAATCCCTCCCTCTTAACATACATGCACATCCTACTCTGTGCAAACTTTACAGTTTTTCCATCGTCGTCTCTTTTCGTCCATATGTCATTGGGCAAAGGCTGGGGCCTGACTGTGGAGGTGTGGATCTTAACCCTACCAGCTCCTGTTCCTAATGAGAGCTGAAACACCGTCAATGTCTCCAGCAGCAGACGGTGAGTCATTCTCTACTCCTGTGCTTTCTCTGGTACTTGTCATCACCTTTGACCTCCGACAGCAGGCTCTAAGGGTCGTAACAAAATGTGAGTGAGGGGATCTGACTTGGGATTGATGTACATTAAGGCAAATGAAATAAACCATGGTCTTTCTTTTTCGCGCAACCAAAGTCGACGATAAGGCCTCATGGCTAAGGAACACAAGAGTGTTATCAATACTGATGAAGTGGCTTGCTGGGGTGGGCACGGAAAAAAACACAATCGGTAAATTCTAGGTGGTGTATTCTCATTCTAACTACCATGTTTACTTGTGTTGACTGGTGGAGGTTGAGTTTAGACAAAACAGGCCGGGAGCAGCATGAGTATAAACACTACAGGGAGAATCACAACTAGCCAAGATATTAAGATGGTGAACAGATGATAGTACAATATGCCCTTGAGTGAGTCTACCTGATGGCAAGCACCACATAAAATACACAACATACAGCCCAAGGCATGCACCATCTGTTAACGCACCACCATGATAACTGCACAAGAGTAGTAAACTGATTACTGGAGAGTTAAACTGGATTATTTTGATATTTCGGTATAAGGCAGCACTGGGGGTCCACCCTTTTTTCCCCCCAATGTCATAATATCTTTCACTTCCTTGGCCATAGCCTCCGCCAAGTCCCCAACAACTGCAAGTTCCTGTTTTCAGGGAAAATGAACTTCCAGGGAAATGAACAAGGCGCCATGCCACCTTAACTCGTCCTCCACATACAACAGAAACCCAGAAGGCTGCGGACCTCGTAGGGTAAGAGTTGAATACCCCTTATGTAGGGGATCTAGTTTCAGGTGCTTATTTTTTTACATCTGCTACATTAGGTTACCTTGGCCCCAATCCCCATGTAAAAGGAAAGGGTTAATACATTTAAGGGGGGGTGGGAGGAGCTGAAGTAAAGTAGCTCATTATTAATTCACTGTTTAAAAGACATGCTCCAGAACTTTTCCCCCTATATTTCCCCCCACTTGGGCAAGCCCCTTAGTAATTCGAGTTTCAGCCAATGAGCTTCAGCCCCTCACCAGTGACGGCTAGCAAGACGCACACACAGGAGAGCGTGAGAGAGAGCAATGATGTGGTGCACATATCTGCACATTTCAGACACATGCAATTTTCGGGGACCACTATTGGCTTATGGGTGCTACTTTCAGAACTACTGGCAAAAAATAATAAAAAAGTTCAGGAGAATATCTTTAACAAGGCAGGTCTTGGTAAAATATTTGTAAAAAAACTAGCAAGGAGACAAGCAAAGGAATGCTAAAAGGGGGCAGAAAGAGACGGCGGGGGAGGAATGACCATAAAAGCTGATTAATATCAACAGTGACATGAACAAAGCCACAGTATACTAGTATTCATACAATTATATATATATATAAAAAAAAAGGCAAAATGAAAAGATTGTACACTTGCTTTTCCACATGTACTTCTTACTGACAGGAAGACCATTTAGGGAGCAAAGGCGGGTTTAATCTCTTCAAGCAGGAAAACCATGAGGGGTGGGGTTGGAGGATAGATCCTGCACAGTACAGCTACGGGAAACTTAAAAGGTCCAATGCAGCCGTTTTTATATATCCATTCATTTCTGGGTAACAATTAAGTACCTTACTGTGATTTTAATTGAAAACAATGGTCAAAAAGAAACAAATAGCTTCTTAGCAAAGAGCAATTTCTCAAGCAAGAATTTGGCTAGAACTGTCTGGGAGTGGCCTCAGTGGGGAAGGGAAAACTAGGTGTTATTGGCAAAGAGGTTAGGAACTATTCTTTATTGGTCTATTAACACATTTACCGACTGGTGATGTCACCAGGGGGGCCAAAACTCCATCCCACCAAGGCAGTCTTTTTAAACAGCTCCAACACTGAAAGGGCATTATCATAATTTTAAAAATCACATTTTTGACTGCACTGGGCCTTTAAGGTTGCATGGATGGCAGGTTGAGGACAGTGAATCAATGATGATGGACTTTGTGCAACCAATGAAAGCAGAGGATGGACGGACAGAGGGGGGGCCGTTGCTTCTGCTGCTGCTACTAACGGATAAACGGGGAGAAACGTGGGAGAGACGAGAGGGATAGAAGGGTCGGAAGTAGAAGAAAATAAACTAATGGAGAAATGGGGACATGGTTGTGGGGTTTGGTTTTGAAGGCCTCTTTCTTAGTCTTTCCAGTCTTTCTTGATGTTGAGGTTCCACTCCCAGGAAAGGTGGTCGTGCTTATCGTCGTCGGTGAACTTGGACTTGATGTTGTAGGTGCCGCGGGCCAGCATGCCTTTAGGAGCCTCTTCCAGCGGGGTCAGGAAGTCGTACTCGTTCGGCCTGGGCCCATAGCTCCCCACCATGTAGTCTGACTTGTCAACTACAGAGACAGAGAGAAAAGAAGGGCTGTTTGAATCACCAGGGAGTACAAGAAATACAGGGTGGTGTTCATTAGGCACTAAACAGAAAGCTGAATGAAACAGGGAGCAACTAGTAACTACTATACTAGCTCTCTGGGAAGAAAGTTATCAATAAACAGGACTAATGAAAAACATGACTGATGACTGTTTTGCTCCAATTTATAGCATTTTTTGTACTTTTACCCCTTTTTCTCCCCACTTTCATGATATCCAATTGGTAGTTACAGTCTTGTCCCATCGCTGCAACTCCCCTATGGACTCGGGAGAGGTGAAGGTCGAGAGCCATGCGTCCTCCGACACACGACCCTGCCAAGCCGCACTGCTTCTTGACACACAGCTTGCTTAACCTGGAAGCCAGCCGCACCAATGTGTCGTAGGAAACACTGTCCAGCCGGGGACTGGAGTCAGCAGGCAGGTGCCCGTCCCGCCATAAGGAGTCGCTAGAGCGCAATGGGACAAGGAAATCCCGGTCGGCCAAACCCTTCCCTATCCGGGACAACACTGGGCCAATTTCGCGCCGCCTCATGGGTCTCCCGGTCACGTCTCACTAATAATGCAACACGACTCGCTAATAAAGCAATTGACACAACAGGCTGTTTTGTGCCTCAACTTGCATCCAGTTTCAAACAAACATATATTTCACACCCTGACCCTCTGCCTTTCTCTTCTGCTCAGTAAAAATGTGAGATGAAAGCCTCAAAACAATTTCTCAATAATATCCCTATTGACAGTGTTCAGTCTGTTTTTCAGCCTTGACTTGTGCATCCGGTTTCAAACAATATCTCAATTTCAGGCCCTTCTCCCTGGCCCTTCTGCCCGTTTCTCTTGGCAGATTAAAAAGGCAGTGTGTGGGCCGGGGCTGTCTGTCAACGTCATTAAACAATGGTAGTCTCTACAGGCTGAGCGTGTAAAGAAGAAACAGCATTGATGTGGCGTCATGCCATTTATCTCTTCAATTCTGTTAGGACCAACATTTGGCAACCATGACAATGTATCACCTAGTACATTCCCATAACAGGGAAATCTGCAGAAACTTCAACGTTGATGTTAACATTTGCTTGAGTCTGGGGCATAATTTCCCACATTTACTATGGGAGGAAGGCCTGTGCGGTTGAGATGGAGGTCAGGAGGGCACAAACAAGAGGGATGGGAAGCAGCAAGCACTCACTTCTCACTCCTTTCCTGTGGGTCTGCTGGACATACTTGAGTCCCGAGACAATCTCCTTGTTCACCTGCAGAGACCGAGGCATTGTTAGTGGCATGGAAAAATCAATCTAGCTTATCGCAAACTCATCTCACAGAAATAGGCCATTTAAAGACCTAGTTAACCATAAAATTATGAAGAATACAATACCTACTGGTAAGCCAATATCATTAATGGCACAATCTGAGTGTTTGAATTCTAGTGGTGAGGGGAAGAAAAGTGTAGCCACCACCTTTTTAGGGGAAAGGGGGGTACCTAGTCAGTTGTACAACAATGCATTCAACTGAAATGTGTCTTCTGCATTTAACTGATGGGGTCTTTATACAAACAGCTTTCATTCGCGTAAATTGAACTACATTGATTCTCTTTTGTGATATTTCAGGTCACCTGAAATATAAAAGAGAATCAATGTAGTTCAATTTAATTGTTTTGTGGAATATCTTACATATTGTACAGGTAACTGCCAAAATAATGGAAACACTTGAGTAAATGAGCGATACAAAGTATATTGAAAGCAAGTGCTTCCACACAGGTATGGCTCCTGGGTTCAATAAGAAATTAACATCCCATCATGCTTAGGGGCATACCATGGCTATGCCCCTATAGGATGACAATGCTACGAGTGGTGACTGAATGGTTTGATGAGCATGAAAACTATGTAAACTATATGCCATGGCTGTCTCAGTCACCAGATCTCAAACCAATTGAACACTTCTGGGAGATTCTGGCGAGGCGCCTGAGACCGCGTTTTACTTCACCATCAACAAAACACCAAATGATGGAATTTCTCGTGGAAGAATGGTGTTGCATCCCTCCAATAGAATTCCAGAAACTTGTAGAATCTATGCCAAGGTGGATGGAAGCTGTTCTGCCTCGTGGTGGCCCAACGCCCTATTAAGACACTTTATGTTGGGGTTTCCTTTATTTTGGCTGTGCTCTCACTTTGAAGCTGATCTTTATTCTGTACTCCACTCCCTCCTTCAGGATAAAGGACTGCTTCTTAAAGGCCTCCAGATCTCCTGTTAGAAAGACAACGAGGGGAAAAAACAGTTAGGTTTCTCCAACACACACACTAACTAACTTCGAAATGCAGCAGGGGACTGCCATCCACAAGGCCCCAGTGTGGAGTGTGAAAGCAGGATGTCTTTAACAGTCATGTAGAGTCCTAGGCAACTCTGACACCTCAGCAGGGGTCATTTTCTCAGCCCAGCAGTGGCACTGCCTCATTAGCACACTTAATCAGGGGTTTTAATACTGCCTTCTAGCTGTGCTGCAGCACTCTCCCTCAACATCTCGCAGTGGAACAGACTGGACTGGGGAAACAGAAGCAAACAGTATACACCCTTTTTCTGTGTTAGTTTATGACCGCCAGTCATCACTACAAGTACATACACGAGTATGATGCACGCATTTTTACTGGCACTGGCCTGCCTCATTCAGGATGACTCGGGTCATTCTGTTCAGCAGCACGGTCTCTTGCTCACCTCAAGAGAGTCAGGTGACAGTAGTAGGTATTTTCTTAGAACATGGGCTAACAGATCAGTTTGTCAACGCCAGTTAGTTACACACTCGGAACCACTTCCCCCATGTTTTGAGATGCTCGTACGATAAGATGTCAATTTCTGGGGATTACAGTAAAACAAAGTACTACAGCATTATAGGTCACCTTGCAGGTCCAGGGTCAGTGGGTTCGGGGCAGTCTCACACATCAGTGTCAACCGTGTCACCTGGACGTTGGGAACGCTGGGATCTGTAACAAGACCAAACAAAGAACATTCATATGGATCATGTAACTGACCCACAGCAACCAAGACACAATTACACCCTACTTACTTAAACCATAGGTTTGCTGATATGTAATGTTTGTAAATGGTTGGTATCAGACCTTTAAACTTTGTAGGTCATTCAGTGTGAAAATACAAACTTATTTTATATTCTGACATTTAGCACAAAGACATCACTTCAATGTATTTTTACATAATTCTGCATTGGTGTCTGAATGGCAACTGAACTGAATACATCCAAGTAGGGATATATGTGAACTTCTGGCCCGTACCTAGACATCCATTTAAACATGACAACTTTTAATCGATTGTACAGACCAAGACTTCTCAGAGGCCCATTTCTTAGAGGCAACATTTAGGAACGAGAACTGCATGTATACTCTCAGTAATAACCAGCTGTCCAACGGTCTGCCCCAGATGAGAGCTGAAATCAGGACAGCTATCCATTAGTTGGAAGGGCCCCAACATTAAATAAACATTAGTTTATTCTGAGATAAACACTCCGGGTATTAGCTATAGCCTTTTCCCAGAGCTAAGCAGTGTCTTATTGATCCGTAAAGATACTAAGCAGGCGCCAGGCAGACATGCATACAAACAAACACACACGTATTGTTAGAGAAATGACAAACACACACCAGCGACAGCAGCAGCGCCGGCTCCTAGCAGAACCTCCTTGTACTTCCGGAGGCTCTCGTCATCCTGGTCCAGCTCCTGGATCTCCTGCAGGGTCTTCTGGGCCGGGGGCTTGTAGTTGACCGTCTCGCCCACGTCGTTTTCCGCAGCGATGGCTGCTAGCTGCTCCGGAGTCAAATCGTCCTCAGCCATGTCTGTGGCGAGAGAGAAAGAGAAGAAGTGACACAGAGAGAGAGAGCAGGGAAGAGGAAGAAGAGAGAGGAGGAATGTTACAACCAAGATTATTGGCAAATAAATAGTTCCACTAATCACTACTCCTCCCATGTGACTTCTTCTCAGAGGATGTGGTATATTCTACTCAAATAAAAGGATGACAGCATCTCATCAATTACTATGAAATGCTGCTATGACATCACACAAGGCAACAAACAAGGAACTAAAATGCAGAAAAGTTCCTTGATCAGATGAACCTAAAAGGTGCCGAATTAATTTAATAAAAAAATGTGTGATTAAAAAAAAGTGTTGATCATTGAGTGAGAAGTCCTCCTTTTCTACTGATGACTTAATCCAGGGTCAAATGTGAAAAATCTGGGCGCACTGAAACAGCGTCAGCAATGGTGGGAGACCATCACCATCGAATTAGATCATGTGTGAAAAGTCGCACGACATGGGCCCCTAACACATACACACACACACACACACACACACACACACACACACACACACACACACACACACACACACACGACTGAGGTCAGAGGAGCAGGGGCTGTGTTCCTTAGCATTGGGAGAACCACCAGAGGGGTTGTTCTGAATACAGACCAAATCAAACACAGTCAGTCTCTCACAACCATTGGTCTCCAGGTGGCCTCTTAGCCTGACTTTTCAAAACAAGCGCACACCAATCTCTTGCACCGACTGTTGTGTGTTAAAGAATGAAAGGAAGACATGACTGTTTCAAGTAAGTTCAACAACGCTGACAGATGTGGTCAAAACGATGTTGACATTCACATGCTCCTAAAACAGACCACATGAAGGCTACATTCTTTAGAGCAATGCAATCAATGAACATGGTCCTTAGATGTTGTTGCCCGTTTGCCCCAGATCTGTAATGGCCAACTCCTAAGGTCGTTGTCATGACAAAAGTTATGTTTGGATCTGGGCCGACTTCCAGGCTTAATTTGTGGGGCTTTCCTCAAGTAAAATCTGAATGAAACTGTTCTTGAAATTGCTTCTCTCAAAAACGACTCAAAATTCAACCTGCCCATCTCTGTCCTTTGAACTCCTGCTGACTTCAATTGATCCTCTCTTACCAACAACTAAAACCGTTTGTTGTGAATGCCATTAGGCTTGCTGGCAAACAAAATGTACAATAAAATCCACTCCAGATGAGTCATCCCCCATCTAGGGGTTATAATTGGAATGAGAAGCCTCTCCTCAATATACTCGAGTTACGACAACTGGAGGGGGCTCACAAAAGCAGGAAGAGCTGTGTTTATGCCAAGGAGCGTCCAACATTCCCAATAAGGCGTTCTCTCCCACAATAGCCTGATGATGAATCCTGAATCCTCTGTCTGTGTCTGCCACTACTACTGCAGAGCCAGTGCTCGGAATGGAGCTTCAGTTCCATCGACGTCCATGTGTTTTTAGACTAATAAAGTTATTTTCCACTTGATGTTGATCTATCATTCTTTGCTGGAGCTTGGGGAGGGAAAGTATTTCAATGTTGGAATTTAGTCTTAAGAGTTAAATGCACATCTGTATCAAAGAGTGTAAGAATGTGAAATGTCAGAATAATAGTAGAGAGAATTATATATTTCAGCTTTTATTTCTTTCATCACATTCCCAGTGGGTCAGAAGTTTACATACACTCAATTAGTATTTGGTAGAATTGCCTTTAAATTGTTTAACTTGGGTCAAATGTTTCTGGTAGCCTTCCACAAGCTTCCCACAATAAGTTGTGTGAATTTTGACAGAGCTGGTGTAACTGAGTCAGGTTTGTAGGCCTCCTTGCTCACACACACTTTTTCAGTTCTGCCCACAAATTTTCTATAGGATTGAGGTCAGGGCTTGACTTCGCTGTTCTTAACCTCTTGGGGATAATTAACTTCTTGGGGATTGCTGGGGCGCTAGCGCCCCAATCCCGACACTACCAGGTGAAATGCAAGGCACAAATTCAGAATCCTAAAGTTGAATTATTAAACATCCACCAATATACAATTGTTCCATACTCATCAAAAGCTCTATTTCTTGGCAATATCACAGCATTGTCAGATTTCAAAAAGGCTTCACGGCGAAAGCAGCACATTTGATTGTTTGAGGGTAGCACCTCACATATTTTCCCATAGCCATGAATCGATTAGCCATCATGACACACACATAACACATTTCACAGCGAAAACAAATCAATTACCTGTTGAAGAACTTCTGCTGAGGTCATCCTAAGTGTCCAACGAAGACAATCCATGGTTCTTTTGTTAGAAAAAGTAATGTATTTTATCCATAAATCTCCATTTGGTTCGCGCGTTATAAATCAGAAACGACAGCTTCCACTCCTCCATTGAAACGTGATGCAAACTCGTTCATCTTATACCTATAAACGTGTCCAAGAAGAATCAAACATAGTTTTAAATGTATCCTTAGGAACACTTTTACGTATATTTACTTTATAAATCAACCGGAATATAAACTGATCGATAAAGACGGTAAAAAAGACACTGCGCCTTTGTCGGGAACGCGCACTGGGTACTGTTTACATAAAAAGATCACTTCCTGATTTGCTCTTATTCTCTGGTCTAATTCATCCAAATTGAAAATTTACACTGTCTCGAGACTGTTGACATCTAAAGGAAGCGATGGGTACTGCATTCATATGCCCTTATATGGTAATTTTTATGAGGGAGGGGTTCCAAATGAGCAATGTGTCAAAATCACTTTTTCCAGGACAGAAATTCCTCAGGATTTCGCCTGCCATATGCGTTCTGTTTCACTCACAGACAAATGGTTAACACTTTTGGAAAATTCTGAGTGTTTCCTATCCAATGGTACTAAATATGTGCATATCCTATTTTCTGGGCCTGAATGCAAGGCATTTTACTTTGGGCATGCCAGGCTCTCCAAAACCGACCCCTCAGCTGCCACTCCCTAACAAGTTAACAAGACTCTAAGCTTTGCAACCATATGCAACACTTGTATATCCATGAATGTTAAATATTATGAATTTTTATTTAGAATTTGCCGCACGCTGTTTGCTCCGAAAACGAACCCGCTCACGGGATCGGATCCGTAAGAGGTTAACTTCCTGACTGATGTCTTGAGATGTTGCTTCAATATATCCACATAATTTCCCTTCCTCATGATGCCATCTATTTTGTGAAGTGCACCAGTCCCTCCTGCAGCAAAGCACCCCCACAACATGATGCTGCCACCAACCGCTTCACGGTTGGGATGGTGTTCTTCTGCTTGCAGGCCTCCCCCTTTTTCCTCCAAACATAACAACGGTCATTATGGCCAAACAGTTATATTTTTGTTAAAACGTATGATCTTTGTCCCCATGTGCAGTTGCAAACCGTAGTCTGGCTTTTTTATGGCGGTTTTGGAGCTGTGGCTTCTTCCTTGCTGAGCGGCCTTTCAGGTTATGTCAATATAGGACTCGTTTTACTGTGGATATAGATACTTTTGTACATGTTTCCTCCAGCATCTTCACAAGGTTCATTGCTGTTGTTCTGGGATTGATTTGCACTTTTCCCACCAAAGTTCGTGCATCTCTAGGAGACAGAACGCATCTCCTTCCTGAGCGGTATGACGGCTGCGTGGTCCCATGGTGTTTATACTTGCGTACTATTGTTTGTACAGATGAAAGTGGTACCTTCAGGCGTTTGGAAATTGCTCCCAATGATGAACCAGACTTGTGGAGGTCTATAATTATTTTTCTTAGGTCTTGGCTGATTTCTTTTGATTTTCCCATGATGTCAAGCAAAGAGGCACGCACTGAGTGTGAAGGTAGGCCTTGAAATACATCCACAGGTACTCCTCCAATTGACTCAAATGATGTCAATTAGCCTATCAGAAGCTTCTAAAGCCATGATTTTCCAAGCTTTCCAAGGCACAGTCAACTTAGCGCATGTAAACTTCTGACCCACTGGAATTGTGATACAGTGAAATAATCTGTCTGTAAACAATTGTTTGGAGAAATTACTTGTCTTGCACAAAGTAGATGTCCTAACCGACTTGCCAAAACTATAGTTTGTTAACAAGAAATGTGTGGAGTGGTAGAAAAACGAGTTTTAATGACTCCAACGTAAGTGTATGTAAACTTCCGACTTCAACTGTATATGGGGGCATCGGAATAAGGTAACATTGTTGCATCCTCGACTTGCATTTTCTGTTAAAATGAATTACCACAACCTAAACGGGATTTGTGTCTTACTGAGCACCGTGGGTGGACGCTCTAATTCGGTTAAGCACCCGATGCATATGGGTCCAGTAAATCAAAATGCTGCCGGTCAATACGTCTGGCACCACATTTTCCATCATAGACCTAATGCTTAGTCAGTACCTTACCACGGCCCATATACAAGAGCCAAACAATAAGCCGCTAGAAGAGGCTAATGGGCCGGTGTTTAAACAACGTCGAGGCAAACCGCCCAAGTCTGCAATTATGATTCAGGCCTAATATGAAAGGCGTGTCAACTTATCTTGAAGACAGCTTGGAACCTTGACAGCAAACACTACAACTAATTGGACGAATGCCCTTCCACGCAATAATTATCTATTTGGTGTTAGATTTCTGGCAGAGTTTGTAACATGAAAACTGTAGCCTATTTCACAAAATGCTCGTTTACCTTGGAAAAAACTGTACACAAAACATCATTAAAAGTTGGGAGAATGGGTATCCCCTTTGGCTAGAGAGAAGGTGTTAACACAAAATTGCTTGAAATAGATAATTGTGGCGAAGATGGAACATAAGCTCATCTATTCAGTTGCGCTCTCCAAACTCCTTGTTGTCTCAGCAAAAAAAAGAAACGTCCTCTCACTGTCAACTGCGTCTGTTTTCAGCATACTTAACACGTGTAAATATTTGTATGAACATAAGATTCAACAACTGAGACAAACTTAACAAGTACCACAGACATGTGACTAACAGAAATTGAATATTGTGTCCCTGAACAAAGGGGTCAAAATTACAAGTAACAGTCAGTATCTGGTGTGGCCACCAGCTGCATTAAGTACTGCAGTGCATCTCCTCCTCATGGACTGCACCAGATTTGCCAGTTCTTGCTGTGAGATGTTACCCCCTCTTCCACCAAGGCACCTGCAAGCTCCCAGACATTTCTGGGGGAATGGCCCTAGCCCTCACCCTCCGATCCAACAGGCCCCAGATGTGCTCAATGGGATTGAGATCCGGGCTCTTCGCTGGCCATGGCAGAACACTGACATTCATGTCATGCAGGAAATCACGCAGAGAACGAGCAGTATGGCTGGTGCCATTGTCATGCTGGAGGGTCATGTCAGGATGAGCCTGCAGGAAGGGTACCACATGAGGGAGGAGGATGGCTTCCCTGTAATGCACAGCGTTGAGATTGCCTGCAATGACAACAAGCTCAGTCCGATGATGCTGTGACACACCGCCCCAGACCATGATGGACCCTCCACCTCCAAAACGATCCCGCTCCAGAGTACAGGCCTCAGTGTAACGCTCATTCCTTCGACGATAAAACGCGAATCCGACCATCACCCCTGGTGACACAAAACCGCGACTAGTCAGTGAAGAGCACTTTTTGCCAGTCCTGTCTGGTCCAGCGACAGTGGGTTTGTGCCCATAGGAGACATGGGCACAAAGGCAGTAACTGACGTGAGTGATGGCAGATAGGTGCTTTTTCCTTGGTTTCACTAACATTTTTAGCAGTTACTGCAAACAAGACCCCCATTTTCTCCATAACACAACACAGTGGAGGCAGGATACATAATAAAGCATGTATTTAATGTTTAACATTTTTTTTAACCAAATGTGCAGTTACTCCTCTTTTGCTTGGTAGGGCAGTACAGATAACTAACTCATCCAGAGCTCTTTGAGAAAATCCATTATAAGAGATCTGATGGCAAACATTTAGTAGTGAATTGCTTACAAGTGTAACTTCATCAGCTCCACACAACAGAGACTCGACGCTAGATGTATAACCGGACTCACCAGTGGGCTTTTTCCAGTTGTGCTATACTCCAAGTTGATAT
Source organism: Brachymystax lenok tsinlingensis (assembly GCA_030435695.1). NCBI lineage: Eukaryota > Metazoa > Chordata > Actinopteri > Salmoniformes > Salmonidae > Brachymystax > Brachymystax lenok. The sequence continues at coordinate 6,908,648 of CM059812.1, read as the reverse complement.
TCACGTAATTAAAAAAATCTCCTCGACCACAAATTGGGGAAAACAAACATTGTTTCCCATTGATCCACATTGTAAAACACCCAACTTTATCAAAACATGCCAAAAATTTGCCATGTTGTTCAATTTACATGTAACCAGGTAAAAAAAAAATCACCACCTACGGTTCGCAATGGTCCCACGTGGGAAATAGGGCCTGCGAGAAGAGCCCTGTGGCTTCAGGCTATTCGGAGTGGGAAATGTGGTGACCCGGTGTCCAAGTAGGCTTGCGTAGCTAGATATGTGTGTGTAAGACATTTCACCACAGTTAAGACAACTACACTGCTCAAAAAAATAAAGGGAACACTTAAACAACACAATGTAACTCCAAGTCAATCACACTTCTGTGAAATCAAACTGTCCACTTAGGAAGCAACACTGATTGACAATAAATTTCACATGCTGTTGTGCAAATGGAATAGACAACAGGTGTAAATTATAGGCAATTGGCAAGACACCCCCAATAAAGGAGTGGTTCTGCAGGTGGTGACCACAGACCACTTCTCAGTTCCTATGCTTCCTGGCTGATGTTTTGGTGCTGAATGCTTTTGAATGCTGGCGGTGCTTTCACTCTAGAGCCCACACACGTGGCTCAGGTAGTGCAGCTCATCCAGGATGGCACATCAATGCGAGCTGTGGCAAGAAGGTTTGCTGTGTCTGTCAGCGTAGTGTCCAGAGCATGGAGGCGCTACCAGGAGACAGGCCAGTACATCAGGAGACGTGGAGGAGGCCGTAGGAGGGCAACAACCCAGCAGCAGGACCGCTACCTCCGCCTTTGTGCAAGGAGTAGCAGGAGGAGCACTGCCAGAGCCCTGCAAAATGACCTCCAGCAGGCCACAAATGTGCATGTGTCTGCTCAAACGGTCAGAAACAGACTCCATGAGGGTGGTATGAGGGCCCGACATCCACAGGTGGGGGTTGTGCTTACAGCCCAACACTGTGCAGGACGTTTGGCATTTGCCAGAGAACACCAAGATTGGCAAATTCGTCTGGAGACGCCGTGGAGAACGTTCTGCTGCCTGCAACATCCTCCAGCATGACCGGTTTGGCGGTGGGTCAGTCATGGTGTGGGGTGGCATTTCTTTGGGGGGCCGCACAGCCCTCCATGTGCTCGCCAGAGGTAGCCTGACTGCCATTAGGTACCGAGATGAGATCCTCAGACCCCTTGTGAGACCATATGCTGGTGCGGTTGGCCCTGGCTTCCTCCTAATGCAAGACAATGCTAGACCTCATGTGGCTGGAGTGTGTCAGCAGTTCCTGCAAGAGGAAGGCATTGATGCTATGGACTGGCCCGCCCGTTCCCCAGACCTGAATCCAATTGAGCACATCTGGGACATCATGTCTCGCTCCATCCACCAACGCCACGTTGCACCACAGACTGTCCAGGAGTTGGCGGATGCTTTAGTCCAGGTCTGGGAGGAGATCCCTCAGGAGACCATCCGCCACCTCATCAGGAGCATGCCCAGGCGTTGTAGGGAGGTCATTCAGGCACGTGGAGGCCACACACACTACTGAGCCTCATTTTGACTTGTTTTAAGGACATTACATCAAAGTTGGATCAGCCTGTAGTGTGGTTTTCCACTTTAATTTTGAGTGCGACTCCAAATCCAGACCTCCATGGGTTGATACATTTGATTTCCATTGATAATTTGTGTAATTTTGTTGTCAGCACATTCAACTATGCAAAGAAAAAAGTATTGAATAAGATTATTTCATTCATTCAGATCTAGGATGTGTTATTTTAGTGTTCCCTTTATTTTTTTGGGCAGTGTAGTTTAGTATAGTCTGTTTCTAACTCCATTCACTACTTATAGACCATTTGTTGTTGGTCTTGGCAAGCTTAATGTTCCGGTCTGTAACTAGAACTCACCTGGCTGCTAGCACCGTCATGAAAAGGGGCATGAGGGAAGCCCTACAATATTATGTTTTTCTAAGTAGTGAGAACGCTCGGGAGCAGGCCATGTTGAAAAGTAATGTTCAGGCATGTTGTACTTTTCTAATAATGTAGTTTTGTAATTTATAAAAACAAGACAAGAAAATGGTATTTGAAAAAGGTTGATTTCTTGCTGTGAGCTAATGGGGTAACCACACTGTTTTCCCCGTAGGCGGGAGGGGCCGCGACATTCTATCCAGCATGCTGACCAGACCACCCGCATGTTGATTTTGTCCCAACCACATGCAATCAGGACACGCAGGTTGAAATATACAAAACGAACTCGGAACCAACTATAGTAATTTGGGGACAGGTCGAAAAGCATGAAACATTTATGCCAATTTAGCTAGCTAGTGTGCTTTTTCTAGCTAATATGTCCTGGGATATAATCATTGGGTTGTTAATGGACCTGAAATGCATAAGGTCCTCTACTCCGGCAATTAATCCACAGATAATAAGGGTAAACTGAGTTCGTTTCAAGCTTCTTTGGACTTTATATGGCGGTTGGCAACCAATTTTAAGCTGCATTACCACCGACTGGAGTGTGGACCTCAGTGTATCTTTCAATCACCCACGTGGGTACATGCTTTTAAAAACCACCGAGGAGATGGGAGAGGCGGGACTTGCAGCGCATCACAAATAGAAGCAAGTTCTATTTTAGTGCCTGGCTGCACAGACACTCGTGAGCAATGTGGGTGCAATGATTGAATAATATGTGTACATTTATTTTTGCAACGTACGGTGTGGTCAGCATATAATACCAACGGAGTATTTACAAAAAAACATGTGATTGGCTCAACTGTTCTGGGGAACAACGGTAAGCTTCATAATGTAAAATAATGTGACAGGTCAAATGAAGAACGCAATCTGCTTCATCTCCTAACGTATTGCACACGTTTAATGCAGGTATTAACTTGACTACTTATGGATCAGCAGCAGTGGTGTCGGTTTTGGAGAGTTTGGCGTGCCCAAAGTAAAATGCCTGCCACTCAGGCCCAGACACTAGGATATGCACAATTAGTAAAAATAATGTCTAGTTAAAATAATGTCTGTGAGTATAACAGAACTGATATAGCAGGCGAAAACCAGAGGAAAATGCATCCGGATTTGCAGGTTTTTTTTTGTTGACCTTTTTCTCCTGTCTGCTTATTGGATTTGTTAGGGTTCGTTCCTTGTTTCCTTATCAGTCATTGGCTCATTGGTGAAATTAGCATTATGACAATATCTTTAATTAAATCATTCAAAGACGTTTATTAATGCAATTGCAGACAGAAGTTGACAAACAGGAACATAGCACGCATGTTTCCGAGTAAGTTCTGCACTTTAGGGAAAGTCTAAGTTGCTTTTATCATGCTTGGAGCCAACCCTCTGTGATGTCACTGCGTTCGTTTATTACTATCTACTTATCAGACCAAGCCCATGCATCCACAGCTGCACAAACATATAGTTTGGTGTTATCTAAACGCTAGGCAATAAATATCCACTCCCCAAAGTTGATTTATTGTGGAATGTCTTGACTAGTCTCTTATCTCCCCCACTCCTTTGCAAAGCTATGTCTCAGTCACACATTTCCCATAGGGCTTCTTTATAAGAAGCAGAGAGAGAGAGAGAACTAAAACAACTGTGGAACAATACTAAAACCTCTACGATTAATATATATTGTTAATCTGTAGTCTAGGAACCTATAAATGTAAGGGGGAAGGGGTCTTATAACCCCTCCCCTTCTATTAATATAACATTAGCATAATCAATTATTATAGTACATCAAACATTTAGTACAGCTTTATCATGACCCTTAGGTGATCTTCTAACAGATTCAATGTTATGTAGGATTTAGACTGCAGTACCTATGGCTTCCACTGGATGTCAACAGTCTTTAGACAGGGTTTGATGATGTTAGGTTGAATTAGAAGCGAATAGAAGAACTTAGACGTGGACACCGGAACTCAATAGAATGACATGCGCGTTCACGGTCTCGCGCGCTCTGTGTTTTTTTCCTTTTTTATTGTTCACGTTATCGTCCGGTTGAAATATTATAGTAAATATACATAAAAGGATACCTAAGGATACATAAAAAAAATTTATTTGTTTGGAGAAAGGTTATAGGTATAATTTGAGGGGTCAATGGGCGACTCGACGGTGGATTTTCTGAACATAACGCGCCAACCAAACTGAGATTTATGGATATAATAAATGACTTTTTCTAACAAAAGAACCATTGGATGTCTTCGTTGGACACTTGGGAAGCCCTCAGCAGAAGTTCTTTGATAGGTAAGTGATTTATTTTAGCTCTTATATGGGTGTTGTGTGACCCGCGCTGGATATGAATTTATGCTAATGTGGAAAATAGGAGAGGTGCTATCCTCAAACAATCAAATGTTGTGCTTTCACCGTAAAGCCTGACAACGCTGTGATATTGCCAAGAATCAGAGCTTTTGATGACTATGCAACACTTGTATATTGATGAATATTTAATAATTCAACTCTTTGATTTTGAATTTGGCGCCTTACATTTCACCGGGTAGTGTCGGGAACGAGGCGCTACATCCGTTAGTGACCATTTCCCCTTTGCCAAGATATGCCACACCTGTCAGGTGGATGAATTATCAAGAAGCTGTTAAACAACATGATCATTACAGAGGTGCACCTTGTGCTGGGGGCAATAAAAGGCCCCTAAAATGTGCAGTGTTGTCACAACACAGATGTCTCAAGTCGAGGGAGCGTGAAATTGGCATGCTGACTGCAGGAATGTCCAACAGAGCTGTTGCCAGAGAGAAATGGACATTCAATAATCATAAGCCGCCTCCAACGTCATTTGGCAGTACGTCCAATCGGCCTCACAACCGCAGACCATGTGTAACCACGCCAGCCCAGGACCTCCACATCCGGCTTCTTCGCCTGCGGGATGGTCTGAGACGAGCCACCCGGACAGCTGATGAAACTTTGGGTTTGAACAAACGAAGAATTTCTGCATTAACTGTCAGAAACCGTCTCAAGGAAGCTCATCTGCGTGCTTGTCGTCCTCACCAGGGTCTTAACCGGACTGCAGTACGACGTCGTGACCGGCTTCAGCTGGAAAATGCTCACCTTCTCTAGCGTGCCAGTGGCCATCGAAGTGTGCTCTTCAAGGATGAATCCCAGTTTGAACTGTACCGGGCAGATGGCGTTGTGTGGGCGAGCAGTTTGCTGATGTCAATGTTGTCAACAGTGCGCCCCATGGTGGCGGTGGGGTTATGATATGGGCAGGCATAAGCTACGGACAGCAAACACAAATGCATGTTATCAATGGCAATTTGAATGCACAGAGATACCATGACGAGATCCTGAGGCCCATTGTCGTGCCATTCATCTGCTGCCATGACCTCATGTTTCAGCATGATAATGCACAGCCCGATGTCGGAAAGATCTGTACACAATTCCTGGAAGCTGAAAATGTCCCAGTTCTTCCATGGCCTGCATATTTACCAGACATGTCACCCATTGAGTATGCATCCCGGAGTCACCTTTTCACTGTTGATGTTGAGACTGGTGTTTTGTGGGTACTATTTGATGAAGCTGCCAATTGAGGACTTGTGAGGGGTCTATTTCTCAAAGTAGGCACTAATGTACTTGTCCTCTTGCTCAGTTGTGCACCGGGGCCTCCCACTCTTTCTATTCTGGTTAGAGACAGTTTGCGCTGTTCTGTGAAGGGAGTAGTAAACAGCGTTGTACGAGATCTTCAGTTTCTTGGCAATAGCCTTCATTTCTCAGAACAAGAATAGACTGACGAGTTTCAGAAGAAAGTTCTTTGTTTCTGGCCATTTTGAGCCTGTAATCAAACCCACAAATGCTGATGCTCCAGATACTCAACTAGTCTAAGGGCCAGTTGTATTGCTTCTTTAATCAGGACAACAGTTTTCAGCTGTGCTAACATAATTGCAAAAGGGTTTTCTAATGATCAATTTAAAATGATAAACTTGGATCAGCTAACAACATGCCATTGGAACATCGGAGTGATGGTTGCTGATAATGGGCCTCTGTACACCTATGTAGATATTCCATAAAAGATGAGCCGTTTCCAGCTACAATAGTCATTTACAACATTAACAATGTCTACACTGTATTTATGATCAATTTGATGTTATTTTAATGGACTTTTTTTTTTTTTTCAAAAACATTAAGGACATTTCTAAGTGACCCCAAACTTTTGAACAGTAGTGTACGAGAGATTGTCAAGGATTGATTATTCATTGACAAATAATGAGAATATAAAGCAATTTCCAAGTAAATGCTTTATGGATGCTCTATTTAATGAGCTGTGATGTTCCATCGTACAGGGCTCAATCAACTTCATCCTGGCTTCTAGTCTGAAGGGTCCACTACACCCCGCCCAGTCTGAGAGGAAGATGTCAAATTTTTGTAGCAGACAGGATGTGGTACTTAAAATTCAGGTTGACAGAGGAAACAAGTCTAACTACACTAATGAATTTCCTTTCTCACATTCACCAACTAGAAATTGCATCAGTAAACATCAATGGATGAAATTACAGTTGAAATAATGACTAATCATTTATTCAAACTTGTGACCAAAATTAATTGTACTTTGCACAGGTGCAGAACAGTCTCTTTCCCCTGTGCAATCACTGACAATACTCTACACAGCCACAAGCTGTAAAATTATAATTTGTTTCAATGAAACTGGGCATGCAGTGTACACTACAGATCAATATAGTATGGAAAAACAATTATCTTATCAACACCGCTTTATGTACCGGAGTTAATTCCTGGAAGAGAAAAAGCTAACAAAGAAATCTCATTTCCATTCTTTTGTTGTCTGTAGGTGGCTAGATAGCGTTAGCTTGCTGCAAAGAACAACTGACCGGTTACTGTAGTTACTGACAGGGACAGGTGCCGACATGGGAGAATCCCAACGAAGAGCTAAATAATTGGCTAAACATGTGTTAAACTAACAACAAAAGGTTGCCTAATCGTCGAATTTAGCACTGTTTCCGGCGACAAAGTAACCAAACGTCAAAGACAGCCAAATAGCTAGCCAACTAGTCCCTGCCCGGCTCGACACTGCCGCAAGTCATCACGCTGCACGACGACTGCTAGCTGGCTAATTAGCATGGACTCCCTAGCTACCTGCCACCCTATTATACTAAACTACGCTGCAAATGTTCCGAGCTTTTACATCACATCTTGCTCTGCAGCAGTGGAACTTAACAGTAGACGACCTGCACTGCTGCAGCCAGGGTGTGAAGTATGGAGATATGCTAGCACAACTCAGCAAATTGCTAACTAGCAAAGTTGGGAGGAAATGACACCAGATACAAAGTACATCTAAAACATGATGAACCGTCATACGCTTGATTGTAAAACTATTGTATAGGTTGTGAAAGCAGGTCTTTACCGTCTTCCTGCTGTTTTTTTCCCCCCCAGGCGCTGGTAGAATAAGTGCTTCAGTAGCTCTTCCCGGTGCAAGTATGGCGAACAAGGACCGGCGCCGCCCCATACAACTCGTTTCCGGGAGCTATGCCGCGGCGCGCACGCTCTATGCAGGTGGCGCGCCCTGAAGAGATATTAGGTGGGGCTAGTTTGAAGCCCCACCTAGTGCTAGTGTATTTAACACTTCATTTTAATAGGTAACATTAAAACTTGATTTTTTAGGTCCCCATCCTTCATTGCTAACCATTTCAAATACTAATTCGAAGAACTCAGTGATGTTAGTTTGAAAATGAATGTAATTCCTTACATTGTAGTAAACAAAAGTAGTATGAAAAGGTATTAACATTACACATTAATTCGGTTTGACAATCTCACAAGTGTTGAGCATGTTATAAATTGCTTTAGCTTTTTACAAGCATTTGATATAGTAGCAGCAGTGAACTACCATTGAAAATCCAACAATTTCCACATATTTTACATGATACCCCCACACCCCTAGATGTCTAAAAGCCAATTAATGCGTGAGGTGAAAATGTGGTCAGAGGCACCATGTGGTGTGATGTAATTAGAGCCTCCACAGAGGCCAAATTGAGCACATCACCATGAGTCTCAATTTGTAATAATGCAGAGGGCTCTATATAACTTCTCATTGACATGATTGGTTGACAGTTAAGGGCCAGAGGTCCTGTATAAACCAACTCACTTCACAAGAGCTCTGCGCCACAAAGTGCAAGTAGAATGAATGCCCCAACTTCTGCAGAGGCTTTATCACCATAAACACTGCACTGCCAATGCAGACGTCATATTGACCAGTGTCTTTCAGGACCGGTTTCCTGGACCCAGACAAAGCCCAGTCCCGGACTAATGTAAGCTTGTTGGAGAATCAACAGCAAATTAGTTTAAGCCCATGTCTAAACTTCACATGTGGGAAACCAGCCCATAGTGTTGTACAGACCCTCAACAAGAGGCAGATGCACTGGAACAGCTTGTTTTGTAGGTTTATTACAACTATGCACAAGGAGAAGGGGAGGCAAAGGGCAAAAAAATAATAACTCCCCTCAAAATACCTACAATCATCCCAAAATAAAACAGTACAAAAAGTGTTCATAATATTAAAAAGGGAGTAAAGCAAGATCCATCCACACATTAAAATGGCAAATAACAGTAAGTGTAAAAGATCTGGTCCATTTCAGGTCCAAGTCCACAATAACAAGCTTCAGATCCGACAGGATGAAGATGGGTAGGGATGAGGATGTGGGAATCAAATCAGTGCTTCTGGGAATTCTAACTGGTCTCCATCTGCAACAAAAAGCAAGTGAAAATAAAACCATATTCCAGCTACAAAGATCAAGCCACTTACATTGAATTTATATTGCTATACTTTCATGGATTTGTCAATGCAAATAAGAACTTAAATGACTTGCCTAGTTAAAAAAAAAAATGTACCTTTGCATTGTAAGCATCCAACTGGGCATCCAGCTCTTCAGCAGACAACTGCTGCGGTTTGCCTCCACCACCACGTCCGCCTCTACCCCTGCCCCTGGAGCCTCCGCCGGCCCGCCTGTCTCCACCTCCCCGCCTGTCTGAGAAATTGGGGCGTCCAATTCTGTCTCTGTTGAATCCACCACTGCCTCCGTTTGAACTGCAAACAGATTCAAAGACAATGAGCTACAACTGGGATTCACTAGATTTAAAAAATATATCGTACATGACAAAATAAAGAAAGCTCTTAGAACCACATACCTCTGTGATGGTCGTCTCTGGTTATCGTCTCGGATTTGTGACGTGACGTGCTGAATGCTCATGGCGCGGCCTGTGAGCAATGGGAAAACAAGATTACACATCTTTGTTCAGAAGAGTTAATTAATTACTAAATTATTTGTTTTATGACGAACAAGCTTCAAAATGGTAATCAACTAAATCAAATTAAAGCTCACCATCGAGTGGTACATTGTTGTACTGTTTCATGGCTTTGAGTGCATCAGCCTTCCTCTCAAAGTGGACGTCAGCGGTTCCCTGGCTGCGGCCAGACCGGTCATAGTGAACAGCCGCTTTCTTCAATGTACCGAATTCTGCAAACAACTCCTGGAAAAAACATTACGAACACATTAAGAAACACGGCCGGTACAATTCATGTTTAACGTCAAAACAGTTTGGCGAAAAGGCCGACATCTGTAAAAATTACCTGGATATCAGCATCAGAGACACCGAAGTCAAGGTTTGAGACAAGGAGCTTGCCGCCAGTCTCCACACCGCCGCCGCCTGCTGCTCCCCCACCACGGCCAGCATTACCGCCGAAGCCACCTTCGAACATGTCGTGTTGCCATTTGTCCGGCAGCTCTCTGGGCTGTAAAGGTACAATGAGAAAATGCAGCTGCTGACTTCTGGTTCCCCTGCTGATCAGACTGAGCACATTTGAGTCAGTTGCTTAGGCAGGCAGGGGAATCTTGCTTCATTACTACCATTAGACACATTGGTCTATGGTGGATTCATGGTCAGTAACAGCACACATGATTTAAAAACAATTAAATTAATATAGGAAATAACTAAAACTAAGCTAGTAGGACAGATGGCAGGACTTCCAACTAAAAATGGCTCCTGCCCTACAGGTGGTTTGAAGGTTGTGTAGGTCATTAGAATGGCAGTGTAGGCACAACAACAAAAAAAAAACTGACTTGAGCTTGATGGCAAGGACAGCATCCAGACTCTGCTTTAACTCCAAGTGTAGAAAACGTCCATCCAAAAGAAAAATCCTTAATTCAAAAAGGTATGAAAGTCATTTTGACATCCTCCCTTAACCGACCATGGAAAGTTCAATACAGTTCTTTGGGCTGTTGTGCTTTGTAGTCTGGGTCAAAATATGAAGGAAAAAAAAAGAACCTCAGTTGACTGAACATCCATTTTGAGTGTCGCCATTTTGTTAGCTTCGTTGCAGAAAAACAGTCCAACTCTTGATAAGTTGACAAATCTGGAACTTAATTTAGGGTCAACAAAGGCGCCAGTCGACAAATGAGATATAGAATTTGTTGACTACTTAAAAAACAAACAAAAAAAACACGAGGTACACGTGCTACAGACGAAAGGTGAATATCTGGGCCAGCTCGCATTCACACTACAAACAGGTGTTAGCTAGCTAGCTAATGAATGCGGATCAGCTCCGGTTTGAAGTGGTCCACGAGGGTGAACATGTTGGCTAGCTAGTTAGGAGTAGGACATGGCCAGTAACATTCAATAGTGCTGGCTAGAAACGATTTGACCTGAAGCCGGGAAATGCAATGTAGACCATGGCCCCACAAACACGACTTTGTACGTCATTAAAAGGAATAAACGTTTCGGAACAGTGGTTTCTTCTTTGGGTTGTGCCCTATAGCGCACTCCCCGTTGATAATTCCACATCCATCAGCAACTTTGAACTACCTGGTACGTGTCGCAGCACATTTAACAAGATCAGATACATTATTTAACATTCGTCGTCGTCGCCTCTGCCATTCCTCCTTTTTTCAGTGATCCTCCGTGTTCCTACCCTGCTGTATGGCGTGGGTCTGCTGTCGCTTCTGTCTCCGCTGAAGTTCTGTCGACTCCTCATGGGTCCGGATCCGCCGGTCCGGCCTCCAGAGCCAGCGCCACCGGGTCGGCCTCCACTCCCACCTCGACCCGATGATCCTCGGCTGCGGCCTCCTCGATTTCCGCGGCCACCTCCACCTTTCTTACTTTGTTGAATAATGTCATCCAAAGACATATCCATCTTATCAGCCATGGTGGCACTTGTCGTGTTAGAGATCAACAAATAAATGGAAATTTTACTTTTAAGAATGATGCCTTTGGTAGCCAAATCTAACCGCGTTCCTCCGTGCTGATCAATGGCGAATAGCTCAAGTTTGAGTGACAAGAGTGGGCTTAAAAACAATTGTTGTAAGTGACGCAAGTGCATTCTTCCTACCATTTCCGTTCGAATTTGCGCTTCTTTCACCACCAACGTCCTCTCTGCTGCCATCTAGTGCCTCTATCAAGCATTGCAATCACAAAGCTACCTTTGCAAATAAACCAAAGGAAAATACGAGACAGCGGTCTAAGGAACTGCATCTCAGTGATAGAGGCGTCACTACAGACCCTGGTTCGATTCCAGGCTGTATCACAACCGGCCATGATTTGGAGTCCCATAGTTGGCCCAGCGTCGTCCGGGTTGGGCCGTCATTGAAAAGAAGATTTTGTTGTTAACTGACTTGCCTAGTTAAATAAACACCTCTGGGTGGCAGTTCTGTACCTCTTTTGAAATACCTATTTTTATCCTCCACAGGCATGGGTGGCGATATTTCCCCGATTCGAGGATGTGACGTTAAATGTGTCGGAACTCTCAGGAAACGTTTTGTGTCTTCATTTTAAAATCCAAGGTAGGATTTTAGAATTGTAATACATGTGCCATGTTACTTACTAACTAGGTATTCCAAATGTCAACAGCGAAGTAACATCATGTAGTGCACCTGCTTTCTACACGAGCAAACATTAAATTAACTACTATGTATAGCTAGCTAGCTACTGAGGTAACGTTAAAAGTTCTAACGTTAGTAGTTAGCTAGGCTAGCCACTTTGAACCTTCATACAACGCGTGCCCATCACGTACACGGGAGATGAAGGTTAAAATCAAGCAGTGGAACGGCGTGGCATCCTGGCTGTGGATGGCCAATGATGAGAACTGTGGGATCTGCAGAATGTCTTTTAATGGCTGCTGCCCAGACTGTGAGTTTCTATAAAAAGCTGCTTACTAACTAACTACTGAGTTATTCGACATGTCTCATCAACATGTTACTAACTCCCAGAAATGAATGTATGCACAAACTCAATATGCTTCTTAGTGCATGCACATTGCATTCGGAAAGTTTCCAGACCCCTTGACTTTTTCCACATTTTGTTACATTACAGCCTTATTCTAAAATGGATAAATACATGTAAAAAATCCTCAGCAATCTACACACAATACCCCATAATGACATCACAATACCCCATAATGACATCACAATACCCCATAATGACATCACAATATCCCATTGTCAGTATCAAGGCAAATATGAACGTAGTACAGAGGAGATCCTTGATGAAAACCTGCTCCAGAGACCTGACTGGGGAGAAAGTTCACCTTCCAACAGGACAACACAGGAGTGGGACAAGTCTCTGAATGTCCTTGAGTGGCCCAGCCAGAACCAGGACTTGAACCCGATCAAACATTTCTGGAGAGACCTGAAAATAGCTGTGCAGCAATGCTCCTCATCCAACCTGACAGAGCTTGAGAGGATCTGCAGAGAAGAATGGGAGAAACTCCCCAAATACAGGTGTGCCAAGCTTGTAGCATCAAACCCAAGAAGACTGGGCTGTAATCGACTCCGGGCTGTACTGAGTAAAGGGTCTGAATACTTATGTCGATGTGATATTTCAGTTTTTAAATGTTTAATAAATTAGCAAAAATGTATAACCTGTTTTTGCTTTGTCGTTTTGGGGTTTTGTGTTTAGATTTTAGAATAAGGCTGTAATGTAACAAGATATGGAAAAAGTCAAGGGGTCTGAATATTTTCCGAATGCACTGTATGTCTATCGATGCCTTCATATCTTAACGGTTATGCATAAATTGTCCTTTGATATCATGACGTGTTCAACATTGTGACAGCATGGACACTTATCCTGTATTGAGGGGAGACCTTTCAGCAACATAATGTCTACTTTCCAGGTAAGGTTCCTGGAGATGACTGCCCATTGGTCTGGGGCCAGTGCTCCCACTGCTTCCACATGCACTGCATCCTCAAATGGCTCAACTCCCAGCAGGTCCAGCAGCAGTGCCCCATGTGTCGGCAGGAGTGGAAGTTCAAAGAATGAGCTCACCCGGAGAACATCACTTGAATGCCTTTCAAAGACTGATGCGTCACAATCAGAGGATTGTAGTGTTTCGTAATACATATGCTTGTTTTTTGTTGTACATTTCCAGCTACTTTGTTTTTCTCTGAGGCTGTTTGTATTCTGTGGAGGGGTGTGTGAATAACAATGAATGTGAATAAATATGTGATTAGGATTTAATCTTGACCTGCTACTGATTAACATTTTATATAGTGGTTTTCTCAAACTCTCCTCTTTAACAAGCTGACCAATGATTCATCAATGCAAATTCATTGAATTGGCATCGATAGCCCCTGAGATTTACACCGAGTGTACAGAACATTAGGAACACCTGCTCTTTCCATGACAGACTGACCAGCTGAATCCAGGTGGCAGCTATGATCCCTTACTGATGTCACTAAATCCTCTTCAATCAGTGTAGATGAAGGGGAGGAGGCAGGTTAAAGAAGGATCTTTAAGCCTTGAGACATGGATTGTGTTTGCGTGCCATTCAGAGGGTGAAGGGGTAAGACAAAATATTTAAGTGCTTTTGAACGGGGTAGTGGGTGGCAGGCGCACCGGTTTGAGTGTGTCAAGAACTGCAATGCTGCAGAATTTTTCCCGTGTGTATCAAGAATAGTCCATCACCCAAAGGACATCCAGTCAACTTGTCACAACTGTAGGCCAGCATCCCTGTGGAACGCTTTCGACACCTTGTAGAGTCCATGCCTGACAAATTTAGGCATTTCAGAGGGCAAAAGGGGGTGCAACTCAATATTAGTAAGGTGTTCCTAATGTTTTGTACACTCAGTGTACATTTCCTATTGTTTTGACAGCCAGGACCACACAGAACAAACCAAAAGTGGAGCCCCACCCAAAGTACATAGAGACTTCTCTCAAACCACTCAACAGGATCATCTGCATACAGCCCACTAATACGTTAGGTGTATGATAGTTTGATGCTAGACATGTGGTGTACGGGAAACCTCCACTCTTAGTACTGACGGGTATTTTCTTGTGGCTAAAGCACAACCCTGACTTGGCTTCTACTTGTCTCTCTTAATCCATCAGAAACCAGCACCTCAGCCAATACTGTACAGTACTCATTGTGCAGAGGCGTGGATAATCACCTCCTGCAGAGAGCTGGTCCAATTAACAAGCGTTAACTTGATCCCTGGCCGGAGCCGTCCTACTTGGAAAGCCTACCGGGAACTGGACCTTGCTTCAATGTTAGAAAAGCTTCTCAGTCCACCAAGGTTAATTGGAACCAAGATTGGTTACTGTAGTTTGTCAAAAGAAGAATCCATTTTCTTTCCCTTCAAACAGTTTTGTCAAGTTCTACCAGTAGTTGATGAAGACCAAATATATCACCACTAAGCTGTTTTTGTATGAAACAATTTTAATGAAAAGAATTATAAAAAGGCAAATATTTACAAAGCTGTGTAACCACAATTGATTGCATACGGTTTCAGTTAAAAATTATTGTAAAAGCAATTGTCAACACACAATTAGCCATTTCAGTGGTGTTTGCAAAAGTATAGAGGTAAAGCGTTAGACTAACAACATTCATGTGGTACATTTTAGAGTACATACTGTACGCAGGGCACATATTCATGTGGTACATATGCAGGGTCTTTGTTTCAAATTGAAAAGTTGTATGATGTAAATAACAAATCTTGAACTATAAACACTGTCAGTAGATAGAGTTGACCTATCACATTGGTTTACTGCGGTGGGTAGTAGGCCCCAATTCAGTGGCCCAACGAGTCAGAGGACAAGGACAGATCCATGTTTCACACCTTCCAAAAAAGCTTTCACACATCAACTATATATAAAGTAATTAGAAAAGCTCATTACCAGACTGCTATCTAATTCATTTCAGTGCTGCGTTCACCCTGTATAAAAAAAAAGGTACAAAAGCTCAAACTAACTTATGCACCTGCAAACAGCATTACAAAGCGATGCCTGCTGAGATTGCCTGGGAGGAGCCCCTTTCCAGCAACAGTTCAGTTCACTCTCAAAGGCAGCCATCTACTGTTGGCTGTCCGCCTTCCTCCCACCAGACCAGATATGTCTCCAGGACCTCTACAAGGGAGGGAGGGCACAGAATGGCGATGTTCTACCGATCTGCCCATTTCATTCCGTTGTCGAGGGGCAACCGGGAGGCCTGGGCGAGGAAGGAGACTGAAGATTCAGTGGAGTTTTAAGGTTAGATGAGGAGAGCTCAGTCGTCCTCCACCCCAAGCAGCCCCTGCAGCTCCCGAACCCCCGTGCACTCTGGGTCGATGAGATCGGCAGGTGTCTCCCCACACTCGTTCTCCGCCTGAGGGTCGGCGCCAATAGAAAGCAGGTACCTAGTGGGAGAAGCAGGAAAAAAGCAGTCAGTCAGTAAAGAAAGTATCCAAATGGTATGTGCCGCGTTGAGATAGTTAAACGTGAGATTCTTCAGATGGTTAGAGGAAAGTGGCGGATCCTCAGTGTAGCTTACGTATGAGGGCTACTCAAAATTCAGCCAATGCGTGTTTTGGTTTGTCTTCCTTGTAGTGTGAGCTGCGTCCTAGTGGTAAAAAAATAGGAATCTTCACCTATCCTGAAGTGCATTGAATTCCTGAACTGCAGGGATGCTGTATTGACATGGTATGGCCAGCAGCATAAATACGAGTTAGTCAGAGCATTCAAGGCTTCAAGTTTATGTTAATAGTACATCGGCTGAAGTCCTACTTGTGCTAGACCACTGACCTCGCTTAATGTGTATGGATAAAAAAATAAAGCTAGTGACTGTAGATGTGTGGGTATGCTAGGTGCGTTGACTCACTTGGCTATGTCCGGGAATCCGTCGCTGCAAGCCATGTGGAGAGGTGTCCAGCCCTCCTCGTCTCTCTGGTGGATGTCTGCTCCGTGCTTCACCAGCAGCTTCACACACTCCAGGTTCCCAGAGAGGACAGCCTCATGGATCGCTGCCATACCTGCAGAGCAGTCAATGGGAATGGATGGCAAATAGCACCAGTACAGGTTAATTTTAGGGACATTGAAGGAACACTCAATGATCAGTTTATAGTGAGGCATTATTCCATTACTGCACGTGCTACAGAGACAAGTCATTGCATCAATACTGGAGGGATTACAAATGATCAAGTCTTTGGAACTAGTTGAAATCTCACCAGAGCCTGAAGATACTTCTGATGCTTCAAGCTCTTGAATGGATTAAAATGGTTTCCATTTTGTTCTGATTTCATGGTGACTCACCAGAGTGGTAGATGGTTTCCAAGCTGACCCTCCTCTTTCTGATGAAGAGTCCGATCCTGTCCAGCTCGCCCTGCCGGACGTAGTCCTGGAACACGATGTCGTTGGGGAAGTGGACGCTGCGGACTGGTTTGATCTGTGGAGAAGAGTGGGCGCAAGAAGAGCTGCTGGACTCTTTGGGGCCAGAAGCCTTGATGCCCATGGACTGGCAGACTGGGTCCTGGTAGTACTTCATCTTTATAAAAGTTTTCAGTCTCGCTCAAAGAAAAGAAATTCAGATAAAAATCCTCAAGACTTTTTCAATGGTAAAATTATAAACCAAAAGGTAGTGAAATTATTGAATTAAGATATTTCCTTCAAAAAAGCTTTTCCTCTTTTGTCAGGTGGCTCTCGTGGTGCAGTGTCCTGTATGTTTCAGACAGCGGGGCAAGTCCTGTTCTGAAATCCAGGGCCTGCGTATAAACCTCTATATACTCTCTGCGGGGCTATTTTAGGTTGTCACCTGACTGGTCAAGTTCTAGAATTGGATGAGTGACCCTAGGAGGTGGGACCCTCCTACCATCCTGTCACAAGCACTGGACGCAGCTCATATCGCCTACCATGACAGTAACCAAAGCTTCTTTTTTCACCCACAGCCTATTAAGACCCACTCTCCTCCCCCACTTTTGAACTTGACCCCTCCAGCTCCCAGATGCATGACATCCACTGGTCACGCACCACTGAAGGGGGGAGAACCTTCTCATACACAGGACATAGAAGCCAATGCTAGGCATCTGGACACGGGGGGGGGTCAAGTGTCATGACTGGGCTGTTGAAAATAGCAATGTTGATAGTTTCAATTAGACTTAATAAATGAATCTGTCAGTCATATACTATGTATACCCTTAACATTACAGAAAGGTAAATCAGTCACTATGGCTTTAGTTTGGTAGTCATGGGAGACTAATCTAGTAAGCATGACTTAACAATTGGCACTTTTTCTTAATTGAATCATAGTCCCGGACAGGAGTACTTACTGTCTGTGTGTTATGACCATTTGAAACATTGGGCCCTAGTTACAGCCCATTTCAAATAAAATGCATTTTTATTGGTTACATACACGTTATTGCGGGTGTAGCGAAACGCTTGTGGGAGCTAGAAGCACGGCTGCCCTATCTGTCATCGCCATCTTAATAGCACAAGTACTATTTACTGGCATACGTATGTTATCATGGTAGACAATCCAGTTTGGTAGTCTCCCTTTAAAACTCCACAGTAACAATATATTGAAACAAAGTTGTGCTGAAAAGTGCAAGGATCAAAGCAAACAGTCATTTTTTCATATTTTAATTTATTTATTTGGCCACCAGTTTTCACTTTTCCACGTCAAATTCAATGTGATGGAATGCGTTTGTTTCTAAGTCTTTTCCCCCCCACCCCCTTAAACAGCTGCTGTTGAACCTCGCAACCCTCAACCCGGTCTGCCCTACTCAACCCTCCCATCCAAACATCAAAAACATTCACAGCCTTGTCCCTGGATTAAAAAAAGAAAAAAAAAGCAGACTCACTCAATCACGTTTACACACCACCCACACACAACCAGGCACACAAACACCTCCATGGGGACAAGAGCATCAGGTAGAGCCGAAGCCAGAGGGATGGGGGCAGTACAGTAGTGGGGTAGGGCTGTTGCACTGTTCCCCACCTTCCCAAAGATAACCAAGACAGAGACCGCTCTCATGAGTCCCAAACACAGTTCCTTTAAAGTAACCACCTCTGCTCCTTCAGTAACCATGTGGAATCTTACGGCACACAGTAGCCTGGTCTCAGACCTATTTGTGTCGTCTGGTCAAGACTATAGGAGTTGGAGAGACTGCACAAACAGACCTGGGTCCAGACTATGAACACAGTGATACAAACAGAAACTGTCCTGGGCCACCCCACTAATCTAAGGTCTAACAGAGTCAGAGGGCCAACTCTACCCCAGCTTAAAATTTAGTTGGGCATCACTGGTATACACAGATTATTTAATGACAGATTTAAAAAATATATATTGAATGAAAATACAATTAAATAAAACAAGCTAATTCCAAAGTGTATATTTTTTCTTTCTTTAAAAAAAGTAAGTCAGTAGCCATGCTGAAATGAGGGAAACTGAACTGAAAAACATGATTTGCAGACTTAGAGGGAATGGAGAGAGAGAGAGAGAGAAATACAGCGACCCTCAAGATTAGTCTCGGCTACAGATGCATATATTGCTTTCCAGGGGCCTCTTTGCTACATGGAACACGTTGCTTCTTTATTTTGTTCCTCTTTACAAAAAAAGACAACAGGATGGCCCCAAGTCCCCTGAGAGATCAGTCCATACATCCCACCATATAACACCTCTGGCCCTCAGAAAGCCTAGCAGAGAAACAAGAACATGAGCAGCCCCCAAAAACTACACCTCACACTGCGGCAGACTGGGGGAAAGTCATTTGACAAGAAATGACAGGTACATAACCCAATTTGTGGATCCAACTGGATATATCAAGCACAGTATCTTAATGCCATTTTTAACATTTTGGCAATACAACTCCATGGTTTGATTGATGAGGAACGTTGGTAATGAAAAAAGCCGTTAAGACCACAAGGTGCCGTTCTGCTCTGTTGAGTTCCCATGACAAGGGGACAGACGAGTCCATCTGGTCCAGCGGGAGGGAGAAGGGGGATAGAGGTTGTCGAGGTGGCTGGCCGAGGGTCCTGCCACATCTGCTGACAGACTGAGGAGCAGTTAACGGAGAAGTATTAGTGTTCACAGAACAGGGGTGGAAGTGATGGTGGTTGGTTGGTAGAAGGGGTGGGGGTTCGTCTCTCCTCTCTCCTTCGCCAGGTCTTATAACTCGTCGTGGTCGCCGCCGTCGGAATCACTGTCCTGTTCGTCCAGGTCTTCCATATCCTGAGAGGAGGAGAGAGGAGGAGAGCGTTTTTAACACCTGCCTGGAGGAAGGCGCTCTCTGAGTCTGGCCTGACTGGGCATGCAGTTCTTGGGAGTAGAAAGCTTGGATGCTATAATGAACATTGTGGTGGGAGGATACTATGCAGCTCATTTTGTGTGGCTGTCCTGAAATAAACCAAATTCAAAAATGGGCAACACGACAGGCTTGGAAGGTTGTTGAAAAGACATGACCTGGCGAAACACATGTCCATCTATGGCGAAACATACGTACATATGAAAACAACCTAAGGACAAGACACGTGGGGTCCTGAGGACAAGACACGTGGGGTCCTGAGGTTTAACTGAAAAGCCCTCCATGCCCAGTCATCACTTTTGGCAGATCGCATGAACAAATAAGGCATGGTAACCCAAACAGTATGTCATTAATAATGAATAACGTTTACATACTGTTTTACTAACGTCGTATGTATATACTGTTTTGTAGACAAGGCCTATCCTATTTAACTACTGCTGTACATATATACTATTCTTCAGATATCTATCCAACTACACACAGTGCATTCAGAAAGTATTCAAACGCCTTGACTTTATCCATATTTTGTTACGTTACAGCCTTATTCTAAAATGGATTAAATTGTTAGTTTTTTTTTCCCCCAACAAAGAACTGAGTAAAGGGTCTGAATACTTACGTAAATGTGATTTCAGTTTTAATACACTTGCAAACCCGTTTTCTGCTTTGTCATTATGGGGGGAAAGAATGATGTAAATCTATTTTAGAATAAAGCAGTGACATAACAAAATGTGGACAAGTCAAGGGGTCTGAATTCTTTCCGAACGTACTGCACTACATATTCTATCCATGTTGTCTACGCATCACACGCACAAACCCTCCGGACTCAGACATTGCTTGTCCTAATATTAATAGATTTCTTAAATCAATTATTTTACTTGTTAGATGTGTGCATTGTTAGATATTACTGCACTGTTGGAGCTAGAAACACAAGCATTTTACTACATCCGCAATAGCATCTGCTAAATATGTGTACGCAACCCAAAGAAATGTGAAATGACAGTCTCGCAAAGAGGCCATTCAGTCACGGCTGCCGGGGGAGGGATACTGTTGACTGAGGATGTGGGGGTGAGGAAGGTGGGGTTGGGGATATTGACTTGCACGTTCGGACAGGAGGCCTGGTCCCAAGGGAGAGCCTGGTAAACAGCGGCAACAGCTGCAGTGGGCATTAGCGACCGCAGTCGGGGCATGGTCTGCAATTAGACTTCAGAGAAGGGGTTGTGGTAGGTGGGGTGTGTGGTAGTGGGATGAGGGCCTTCAACTAGTTTGAGCTGGATCTCCAGTGGGTTTTGGATGCAGGCCCTGGTCTTAGCACCCAGCTAGGTGCCAGGGAAACCCCAGCCGCATCTCAAAAAGTCATCAGGCTTTTTTTTTTAAGCATTAGAGCGAGGTTACCGGCTCTTGTCATTTGGCTTCGAAATGGAGAGAGAAAAATCCCATCATTCCCTTGTGCAAGTTCAGGTCAGGATTTTGAATGGGTAAGGTTTGTCATCTCCTTCATTGATGACAGACATGGGCTGCTGAACTAATGACTGGCTCTGCCTTAATGGGTCATGTAATGAGCACGTCTGTCTGGCTGGCTGCCTGCTGTGCTTGACCTACATCTCTACAAGACCCAGTTTCCTCCAGGTTGGATTGTGAAGTGAGATGGGGAAAGACACCATACTTCAACACTGACAAATAAATAACACCATGTAAATACCCATTACAATTGTTTCTGCATTGTCCGGAGGCAAAGAGGAGGCTTCACTTTTATTTATTTAACTAGGCAAGTCAGTTAAGAACAAATTCTTATTTACAATGACGGCCTAGGAACAGTGGGTTAACTGCCTTGTTCAGGGGTAGAACGACTGGTTTTTACCTTGTCAGCTCAGGGATTCGATCTAACAACCTTTCAGTTACTGGCCCAACGCTCTAACCACTAGGCTGCCTGCATCTTAAATCGACTTAAAAAAGGGAGGTAGGCTTGTGACCCAAATTAAAGTTACCAAGATCTTCAGGAGAGGTGGTCCTGTGGGCCAATTCTGGGTGACCTACAGGATACGGAGTATCCCCCCCAAAAGGCACCTGGTGTGATAAGAGGCCTTGCTTGCACATGCACAACTCTCGGGCCAGTTTCTGGGGAGAATTCAATTGATCAGGAGTTAAACCTTCTCCAACATTGCTGTATTCTCCTGCCCCGACCACTAATGCATTGCTCTTACTGGATAAGGTTTGGCTGTGATTCAAACTAATCATTTTTTGACAGTTTGAAAGCGGCCTTGAGCAACATTCACATTTCAGCGTGTACTCAGCATATGACCAAAAACAAGTCATTGTGAAAAAGGTGGGCGTTTTCAGATCAAAACTGCAAGTCAAAACGATTGGGCTTTGAAACGGTTTGCAAGATTCCGTTTTGACGTCATAGCAGTTTAATGCAATCTGTCTTGAAACATTATAGTGTCTGCTTAAGGATGAAGACACTGTTTTTCATACCAATCCCAGGGGTGTACTTACGTCAAGCCCCTCCTCCTCCTCCTCCCCTTCCTCTCCAGCCGGTGCTCCGCCATCCTTGCCTCCGCTCTCCAGGAACTTGGTGAAGCCCTCCAGTGTCCGCTCACCATTGTAATCGACTACCTGCATGGAAGAAAAACAC
The DNA here is from genome assembly GCA_030435695.1 of Brachymystax lenok tsinlingensis. Lineage (NCBI taxonomy): Eukaryota > Metazoa > Chordata > Actinopteri > Salmoniformes > Salmonidae > Brachymystax > Brachymystax lenok. The sequence continues at coordinate 6,886,525 of CM059812.1, read as the reverse complement.
ATGCATCAAATTTCTATAGGGATTTAAATACAAATTGATAATTTTCCTGTGCTTTTCCATGAGAAAAAAAATGCTCAAACCAAGCAAGACTGACTGCATCACCAACTGGAGCTATAAAACCCAGAGAAAGTCCAGCAGTCCATTTGTCAAAGAACTACTGAAATCTTATCCAAATGTCTAATTATTCAAATCAGCCTGTGGCATCACTCAACATGTGCTAATTTGAATCTGGAGCCAATAACCTTTAAGGCCTCTAGCCATCTTCAGATTTGTGCCAATGAGCAGTCAAGAGGAGATATACAACTATTGATGGATGAGAGAAGGTCAAAGGTGTTTTGTTTATGGCCCTTCTTGTTTATAGAACCAGTTACTATAAGGCTGCCCTTGAGATCGGTCTTGAGGACAGTTGCAGAGCTCTGCCTCCAGACCCATGTAGTCTCAGCCAGTCAGTTAATACATAGCATAGCGAGCCTACAGACAGGTGGAGCCTGGGGCTACTCGTGCAGCTGCATCCTTCCCTAGCCATCTCTGGCTCTGTCCCAAGGAGGAATGGCTCAGGGGTTAACCCCATGGCTCTTAGCAAGGATCCCAACACGCAGCTCCCAATTAGCAAAGGGGGGTTGAGTACCAGGGTGGTCTTTAAGAGCAGAATTGCATTTTGTTGTCTTGAATCTTGTTCTGAAGTGGTAAAATCTTAACCCTTCCCACACTGCTAAACCTATTGCCTAACCTTAAATAAAAAAGCATTTTTTTAATATAGACAATTTTGACATTGCAGCTGGCCTATTTAAGGGGAAATGCTCAGCTCCAAGACAAGACTCATGACAATAAATGCCATCCTGCTCTTTAAGAGCTGGGGTGAGGGTCTCAAGAGGATCCCAAGAGGGCGAGGGCATTATCGGGCAGCCATAAAAAGATGCGTTGGGTTTGGTAGAAGTGGTAAACACCACCACAATGTCAGTCACTCAGAGGGCCAACAGGCTTGGGTTTCTGCATGTATGGCTGGCGCTCCTAAATCAACCCTCCTGGTGAGTGTGGCAGCTACTTAACCTGATCATAATACCCGCACACCTACATGTAATGTTGTGAAATGAAAGATGATATTTCAGTAGGGTGGACAGATGGGTGTGGGTGGGTGGCCAAAAGCCATGCTTCTGAGATGTTTACCAAACGAGTCAAAGCCCAGAATGGGTTGTGCTACTAACCGACGGGGGATTCAATATTTCGCAAGGGCTTGGTTTTCAAAGTGAGATCCGTGCTCAAATGCCAGGCAATTTCCCGCTGGCTATGTTGGGGAAATTAAAATGCATGTTGTCATGTTATCCCAGAAGTGGAATAAGACCTTGGCCATTCCAAATGGGGTTGCACAGAGGACTTATAGTGATGCAATAATCTATAGCAGAGCCCCTCCGTCTCACCTCAAACTCCTTCCCCTAGCGTGGGACAGAGGAACTGACCAGCCGAGGACCATGGCAATGAAAACATTGTAATGATACATTTGGGAGTCAACTGCCAACAGGTACAAATGGCTGCTAACACTGACAGACATTCCACATCGTTTCAGTAGACTTACCTTGTGCTCATCGCCTGCGGGGAAGAACTTGAGCGTGGGGAAGCTGTGTACTTTGACTGTCTCAATCTCGTTGGCTGTGGAGTCCATCTTGGCCACGACGATATCGGCGCTGTCCTGGTACTTCTCTCCCAGTTTGGTCCAGATGGGGTCAAGCTGTTTGCAGTGGCCGCACCAGGGTGCATCTGCAGTGGGGAGAGCAGAGGAGCAGTCAGGGATAAGAGCATTTCCCTGTCCCATACAAGCTCATTGATCATCACCTGAATGCTTAGGCTGGTTATTGTATTCCATGATGTTACTTTGCCTTCCATTTGTATCCACAGTAGAAGCAGCATGACATTACATCAGCATGGATATAAATACTCACTGATGCACAGATACGCATGCATGGAAAACATAATGCATGGCTGTATAGGATCATTTATACAATGGAAAGTGACTGGAATAGGGGAATGGCTTGCCAGCGGCCCATTAATTCAAGCCTGTGGGCTGTAGTTGCCGAGGTTGGCAGTTCGGTTCACGACAGCTGTACCTCCCTACAATGCCATCCTGCCCCGGCAACCCAAACACTGGGACACTTCAAACATGCAGAGAGCATGGCACGTGCGCCCCCAGCTAATCGCCCTCGCTCCCCTCAACAGGCTAGGAAATACCCTCCACAGCCGTACGAGAATCTGACTACCACCCCCAGTCAGTGACCGTAAGCGACATTATATTAAAGCCCAGGGATGGAAAATTCCTCACTCCGGCTCACCACAACAGTGGAGGAAAGTTGAGTAGTTGTGAGCTATAAAAATATCTTCCAGCGACTAAATTTATCCCAATGTTTCCTTAGTCTAGGGTTACGCATCAATTCGTGTGGAGGGCTGATGGAATGATCTTAGGTCCCTGTCTCTTGTACATCTGCTGGGGCTTAGCGCAAAGGTGCAGGGGGCATCGCCAGGGCTAGGATAAAGACTCCAGTTTCAGACTCAGGATAGCTTCCCACCTCCCGTCCTCCCTCCACGTGGGCAGTGTAATCAAAAGAGCGCACCTCAAAATATATCAGGGCCATCAACCCCTGAGACGTGAGCCTGTCGACCACCTGGGGCTTACATATGGTATTGATGAGAGGGGGTAGTACTTACAAAACTCAACGAAGACGTTCTTTTTGGGGTCGAAGACGACCTCCTCAAAGTTCTTGCCGACCAGGACTCTGACGGGGTTCTTGTCCCAATCTTCAGGGATGTCCTGGCTCATGAGGTGGGGCTGGGTGGGGGAGACATGAAGAGGAGAGATTTACGATGGATTATATAACTTTTGCAAAGCGAAGAATGAGCTGAATTATGTTAGTTCCAAACGAAGCAACACTTGAATTATGGGTCGTTTCTCTGCTGAATGGTACATAAACATGATTCCTCAAGTCATGAGGAAATCTCTTATTGAATGGGAATGATGCAAAACTTGCACAGTGCAGATACTCCATCACACCACTAAAATAAATATGGAGTCTAACCAATACTAGCTAGTTCAGGATTGTGATGCAGGCCCACATTTGATTGTCTCCCTAAAAGTCCTAACAACTGGCACTAAACCTTATGACCTAACAATTGTCATTGGGAACACTTTCTGGCACAGCATGTTAGCCTACATTTGCACTTTCAATCCACTGCCATTGACGCCCCAGCCATCGAGGCATGATGACTGCACTGCAGTGACCTAACAGTAAGAGACTGGTTCATCAATGTCTACAGTAGGGCACGGCTGTTCTCACAGTCTAGGCTTGGCTGTGGCCTACTGTACTGAACTTATCAGCAGTCAGGGGCACCCCAATGATTTAGAAACCCCAGTAACAGATTAACCCTGCAATCTGAGTAACACTATGTTCTAAAACACACACACGAAGCACGTACACTTGGACTGTCTGTAGTCGTTATTAGGCCAACACACACCTTGAGTTTTCCCTCTGTGAAGAGTGTGCAGAAGGCGACGATGTTGTCAGCGGTGATGGCCTCGCTCTCGGGCCTGTACTTGGTCATCTCGTCCTCCAGCGTGATGAGGCGGATGGCAGGACACTCCTCCTTCTTCAGCCCAAAGAACTCCAGGATGCGCTGGTTGTCGTCCACCTCGCTGTCGATGAAGATGAACAGGATCTGGGAGAGGCGAGGAAGAGGATGAAATACGAGGCTTAAGCATCGGGCTTTTAGTCTAGGTAGGTACGCTATGTACACTCCAGTACAGTCTCAATAGTACATACAGACAGTGCTGCACATTACTTTAAAGGCACTGGATGAAAAATAACTCTGCCTTTCTCATAATAAATAGATCAGGAATAACGAGCACACTGCCGTTACTGGAGATGGGGTACAATGAATGAAGGTCGTCACTGAGTCGGGTCCACCCACCTTGCCCTTGAATCCCTCTGATGCTTTCTTGAACTCTGACATTTTGTCGTCGAAGTCAGGGGCAGCCTTGGGCACGAACATGAGGATGTGAGACTTGATTTCACCTCCGAAGATCTTGGGGGCGGTCTGCGGAGAAAACACGACGTTATGAAGCATGAATGTCATACACGGTGAACAAAGCTCAGGATATAAAACGCTATTAAAGTTGTGGGAACGGCACTGAAGGGTCTCGTGATAGCCGTCATAGGGCCCTGGTGGGGATGAGGCTGTCGATAGATTCTGTAGCTTAGTGTGACAGAGGAGAGAGAGTCCATCTGGATAAAGGTGTCTTTTCTGAGTGTGTGTGGATATTTTAGAGCACATCAGTTTCAGTATCAGCGGTACAAAGTACAGCCATTACCTGCTCGGTGAACTCGATGACCAGGGGCAGCTGGTTGGCCTTGATGAAGGCCAGCAGGTCAGCCTTGTTCAGCTCTCCATCAAAGGTGTTACGACCCTCATCGAACTGTAGAGGAGAAAACAGAAGGAAACAGTTGGAAGCCAAACCCGTTAATACGCCACCAACTTTCCAGTTTAGTCCTATTTTATTATATTCTGCCTGTGAACTCTCCACAACCCAACCAGATTTACCAAACAAGCTCATTTAAATCCCTTTGGTAACCCCAGACGAAGAAATCAACGTTGGGCTAAATGGGGTTTATTGAGTGTTATGAATAGCAGTACAGAGCCGGTCAGCCCTTACTGGTACCCAAAGGGAAAGTTGGGAAACCACAGGAGTGTGTGTGTCAAGGTTGGATTACACACACACACAGAGAGAGAGTAAGCAGACAATAGTGGGGTAGTATGATGACTGATGAGAGGGGGGCTTACCGGGCGATAAGATGGAGGAATCCCATCTATGTCTCATTAGAGATGGAGGGTTAAGCCTTTAAAATGACAGGCAGAAATCTAATGAATTGCGACATGTAAAGGCCTGCCGTTGAGCTGGCCCTCCCTGACCACTAAAGGGCAACGATTTCTAAGCAGATAGAGCGACGGAAACAGGTTGACTGACAAGTCTGGTCTGGTCTAGTTTAGTCTAGTCCAGCCACTAAAATCCAAAGGCTTATGGGTGGCATCTGTTTTTAAATGTCAGATGAAATCTTACTTCTGCTGAATAGGAGCCAAATCCTAACTTAAGATCTAACCTACATTTTCTCCCATAGACATCAGTGCATTATTCCTCAAGTTTGATAGTCAGCCCTATGCCTCACAGTGGAAGACTTTCAGACCATGTTTACAACTACTCAACACAAACCCCCACTAGCAGCTGGCTTCTTTCCTTGTTGACCAGTGATGGCTTAACAGGTGAAAGGGAGAATGTATTTGGCATAACATCTGATATCTATGGAAAGGCAGGAATGTGGCCATAACATGTCGCATAACATCTAATGGAAAGTCTATGTGGACTGTGACCCAGTTGAGCCCAGGTCAGTTTACTCTGACAAGATGTGGCTTTGAAATATGGAGATCCAATTACCACATCTGGTCCTTTTAAGGATCATTGTCATTTAAGGGAGGGGAGAGGGTAAGACCATTACATGTCGGAGCCAAATTTAATGACCAGTTGACCTTCCCTGGAAAATCTGAACGACGAGGAATCCCTCAAATTGCCATTACCGGGGAAATGCTTGTTCAAATGAGTGAATTCCCAGACAGAGCATTGAGTACGAAGGAAGAATCTCAGGAGGGCTGTATTAAAGAAGATAGCTTGCACCTTCTTTTGAACTGTAAAGCGTTGCACTGCACTTTAGACACCAGCCAATGAGACTAGCAGGGAAACCCTATGACCTAATACAGTGGCTGCCACTCTTCAAAGGCAGAACGCAGCAAAGAGCACAAAAGCAGGGAGAATGAGAGTCAGACGCAATCCCAGAGCAGGTCTACAGGTTAATATTAGCAGGCCAAGACCGGATACTGCTGTCGATAAGGGGTTGTGGGATGCCTATACCTAGCTGACACCGGGCAGTGTGGGTCATAAAACCATCAAACCTGTCAGCAGCTACCCTGCTTTAGTTGTCCAGATTGATGTATGGGTTACGCTCATGATATAATAAAATCTGATGACCAGGTCATTCATAATGCATTTATACTCCAGTTAAATACAAATAATTGGTAAAAACTGCCAATATTCACTACTAGACAGCAAATGAGAGACGGTCAAAAAAAAAGGGGTTCCCTGCTAAGCTATAGCTTCCAGGTAGCAAGCAGTCTACAGAGACAGATGGAACGAAGGAGTTACACCATGATCAGGGTAGTCATTTTCAAAGAGATGACAACAAATCTGGGTGATTAAGTCATACTGAATCAAAATAGTCGCTCCGTACCTTCTTGAAGAGGACGACTCCATCCTTGGACACCTCGAACTTGGAGAAGACGGCTTTTCGTTGGAGGTGATGCCGAATGGAACATCATCGACGGCCTCTGCAGCCTTCAGGAAAGCTTTGGCTCCCTCAGACTCGGCATCCTGGAGAACGAAGAGACGCTTAGCTTAGATGCAGTCATACATGAACCGTAAGACTCAGTAATGTAGGAAATTAATGATTAACACATGCCCATCTATGCCTTGATAACATATTTGAACTGTGAGAATGATTTGTATGTATTTTTATTGAAAATAAGCCAAAACTATTGATCAGTACTGAAAAAGTGTGAAACAACTAGCTGTCTAGTGTGAAATGGGACTTAGTTGTCAATAAACCTTCCTGCCAAAAAAAAAAAAAAAAAAATCACTAAAGCTTGACCTTGTAGTAGCAGTGACCTTGCGCAGCTAGGTCAGAGGTCATCGTCTCACCTTGAAGAAGCCGATGACTGCTACCTCATTATCGGCGATCATGGACTCCACCCCGGCGACCTCCCCCAGGGTGGTGGCGGCTGGTCCAGTGCGCTTCTTCAGCCAGTTGACGATGTCATCAGCCGTTCTGCCAGCTGCAGGAAGGGAACAACAGTTCTAGTAAGTCACTATGGCTGCGTTCAAACATTAATAATGTATGAGATTGATTCCCTACTTCCTTTGTTTGTTGTACTGTAATGTATTCACTGAGCAGACAAGGTTGGCCGTGGTAAACAACACAAGAGAATGGCAAGTCTGCCTTCATGTTTTCTAATCATGTACAGATCAGAGATGACGGCAAGGGCGGACACAAGGATGCATTTTGAAGTATAGGAACAGGGCCCAGGTCACATGAGCAGGGCTGGCTGAATTGAGACTAATAGTACGGGCCGCCACAGACAGATCAAACAATGCTTCAAGGGTGAACAGGCAGAAAAGCCCATTTACTCTGCCACGACTGTGGTGTACTTGAGTAATAACAGCTACAAGTGTTGCTGCCATTATTCTACTTGAATGGTCGTTGTGAGGGACAAAGGACAGTTTAAGACCTCTCATTTAATAAAGTATTTCTTATCTTATTTGGTCACACCAGCAATGTTACTGGCAGACTACCAACAGAGAAGACTTACGCTCTCTAGGAACCAACGTGTCCCAATGAAGTGGATGCATGTTATTCCAAAAAGAGACAATGACGCAACAGCGGAGAAACACCACTGAACGACGCTGTAGCCAGACAGAGACAGACAGACAGACACAGCTGGAGAAGGGATACTGCTGCCTGTGGCCTTGTGAGTGCTCTGCTTTTAGCCCAGAGAGAGCGAGTGCTGAACGTTAGGGCTGTCTCCCACCCACACACACACACACCCCCCATTAAAAAAACACAGCCAGTCACAGTGGGCAAACGTGAGGAACTGCACATTGCCTGGCTGGGGGGATGGGAGGGAGAGAGAGCATGGATAGAATGTGTGGAGGAGGGAAGGGCTCCTTCATTTAGTCACAGTTATATGGGGAAGAGTGAATGGGCCATTGGCTAACACACACTTGGCTGATAGGAGTCACATTACCAGCATAAGAGAAGGCATTGCTTAGTGTCTGAGCCATCCTTCAGAAAATAATTATCTGATCATACACATGATCTATGCCTGATGAGCATAACCGGACTACTACTTTGTTGGTAATAGTTGTCCCAGTCCCTGAGGTACTTAAGCATTGAGTAATTAGGTTGTTCTAGATTTAGTCATTGATATCACAATCATTTATAATAGAATAATTTGGCAGGTGACAATCTTATTTTATATAATTGGTTATTTGAAAATCAAAAGAAATGTAGGGTAGAGTCTTGTCCAATTGACTTGAGAAAGTGAAAAACTGGGAAAAATTTGGAACGGCTATCCAAGTACACAGAAATAGCCCAGTTCTGCCTATGGACTCAGTCCACGATCATGTCAAGCGCAGTATACGACAACTCTGAATAGTACTTTCTTTAGTTCACAGTTGACGGTTATAGGACAGCTGTGCCAGCCCTAGCTGTAACATACATCCCTCCACTCACCAGAGTACTCTTTGGGTGACTCCTTGTCTCCCCCCTTGAAGAACTTGATGGTAGGGTACCCCCGGACACCGTACTCCTGGGCCAGGTCTGCCTCCTCTGTGGCATCCACCTTGGCCAGGCGGATCTCTGAGCCCTCTGCCTTCAGCATGCTGGCAGCTTTGGCATACTCCGGGACCAGGGCCTTGCAGTGGCCGCACCACGGGGCATCTGGAACAAGAAGGAAACATAGAAATAGAATTAGACCACACAGCTTCAGAGTTGAGAGATTGTCACTGGCGGGTGAAGTAGATGCAAATACTGTAGTGACTGTTGATATACTACGTTAACATGCGAGTGTTGCTACATGTTTGGGCCGAAGGGATGACTTCTAATCACTAAACAAACACTAATATTGGTACAATGTTTGTAAGGAGGGAGACTTGCGTATTTAGAATTTCCAGTTAACTGAGCAAAACATTTTAATCTGGCAAGTTAGTTTTCAATGAGCTCACTGAAATGACTAGCCTTGGGCTATAACTAAGATTGTGAAACTGTTGCCTGGCTTTTATGGAGGACATAGAATGGCTTGTAAAGGTTCTGAATGCATGAACACTATGAAAAAAAAACCATGAACGTTTGAACAAACTTAACCTATTGACTGCCTGTGATGGTGTGATTAATGTGACTTGAGATGTCAAGATATCACCATAAGCTTGACACGTCTATTAAGCTTGGTTGTAAGTTGAAAGTCCAAAGGATATTATCTCAAGTTATAAAATAGTCCTACAGCAATTACTTTAACTAAATATTATGTTTATCATTGTTTCAAAACTTCAATAAAAAATGAGTTGGTGCGTTTTCATTGCAATGTTTCTTAGTTTCAGTGGAGAAAACCCCCAAGATCCATCAGCCAGGAGAGTTAAACAAAAGTTGAAGTACACGTCAACTGAGCATCTCATCCAACCCTGCAGGTCCAGCCCTTCTGTGAGATACGTGAGCAAACAGTATTTAGCCCTCCCCCACGTCGCTCATTGGAATGTCCAAGTCGTGGAGTTCTCCGATTGGTCTGCAGGCTTGTCAGCTAAAGGTGCAGAATACTTCAGTTTGACAGTTGTAGCAGGACCGGCCTGCTGGTAACATCAAAACTATTTATAACAGAAAGCCACTGCACTAAAAAAAAAGTGGAAACAACCAAACCACTGCAGCAACCTATGTGAATGTCAAGTAAATTTACATCAAAACAGCTCCTACCCGAAACCGGAGTAGAAAGTGTGCATGACCAGGAAACGATATCTAGCAATCGAAACTCAAGTGGTGAATGAATCAAACCCTACACGTCACTCTTGCAACTAATGGAGTCTGCTTGATGTATTCACACGACTGAATGATGTGATCATCAGACATCACTCAAGAGATGCTTTGCCAAAACTGTTGCACATAACCAGAGTACTCTAATTCGTGCATGAAGTACTGCCTCGAGGGTACACAGAAGCACAAGCCATCCCTTGTAAGCTAAACAAACATCAATAAGCTGTAGTCACGTTTATAAACTTCTAGATCTATATAGCAACCAAGGCTGGTAAAGAAACAGGCACTTGCACCAACAAGAGTGGTCACAGATGAATGTGACTGTCTTTTAGTTTTTTTACTTATCAGTCCTGTGAATGCTAGATCGGGATGCACTGAATGCTTATTTTGACTGTGTGCCAGGTATACTAGCTAGATAGTTAGTAAATGCAACTAAGTCCCGTACTAGTAAGGTTCATCAAATGTGCAGTAACTAGTTACCTAGTTACATTTAGCTAGCTAGCTAGCTGGGAATTACATTGCCTTAGATTCCTTCAAAATATATAACGTTACTACTTGCAATACAATGGCCAGCAGTGCAATCAACAGTTAATGTATGACACAGGCCTAACGTCAGATAGTTAGCGACCGATTTCAATAACTAACGTTTACCAAGAGAGGAAATCTATCTAGCTGACGTTGCTATGCCATTCCACCTTAGCGACAGCTGAGGTGAAGCTGATTAACGCCGCCGCCAGCGAACTCAGCTAGCTAGCATAGATGCGTGAACAAATTAGCAGGCAAGCTAAGTTAAGTCGTCTTAGCCTTTGTACGATCAGGTAGTTTACTTACAGAATTCAACAAGGATGTTCGGGTGAGCTTTCAAAGCCTCCTCGAAATTACTTTTCTTCAGCACCAGAACCTCATCTTCTTCGCCGATATCAGCCCGGCTTAAAACCGCCAGTGTGCATAGTAGGAAAAACTTCAACATAGTAGCTGTGGACTGCGGTTTGTAACAGAACATGTGTTCGTGCTACAAGCGAATGGGCTACCGACTGAAAAGTGGTGTATTTATGGGTTTTCTCCTCGCCTTACAGCTGGAAGTGGAGCTTGTATGTTGTGTCTGCCGCTACTACCGTCGTGGCATTACGCGCAGGAACCAGAGGGGTCAGCCGTAGTGCGCAGGCGCATTTATCCGCCTGAAAGCTGCTCGTGTTGAATTGTGACTGGACCGCAGCTGAACCTACCTGGAAGTGAATCCAATTTGCCTATGGATGTGAATTGAAATCGATTGAAATTCTTTGCAGTCACATTCTTGCTGATATTTCAGAATTGTTGACACAAATAACTAAAATGCCTTAGAATGAAGACCTAAGGTTTTCTGCAGAAAAGGTGTTGAAACAGTATACCAGTCTGGGAGGAGATGCCAGGTGGAATGGTGAATGATACCTTGCCGGTTATTAAAGACTGCAGTAAATTTGTTTTCAGTTCGCGTATTGTTTTGATATTCGGAGTTTGCTCGACAATACCTCTTCGACACAAGGTCCTGGGATGATTAGGGTGATATCTAGAATCAGATAGAGAGCAAGGTACAGACATTATTCAATATTAAAGGCGCTACATGGCCAATCTGTCATCTGCATTCGCCATGCAACATTTACAGTGATGCGGCCTCTGCAAAAGTCAGGACATTCCTACTTCTTGCGCTTCGCAGAGCAGCATGGAGCTGTTGTGAAGTAGTCAAGGAAGTGAGTGTCTTTATACAGGACCTCCCGCCCCCACCTACAGTCAACCAATCATGTCAATGCAGAGCTATATGGATCCCTTGCCATTGTTAAAACATTTGAGAGGCGCAATTTGTAGCTCAATTGGGCTTCTGCTTGCCTCTGGAGGCTCCGAATTGCGTCTCACCCTCCATATGGAGCCTCCAACCACATTTTTCAGATCAAGCAGAAATGTCACGTTGAGCATGAAGCCTATAAGGTGCCGTCTTGATAATGCATTCAGCCAAACTTGGTGTTTACAGAAACACTTAATTGTCTCAAATGATCTAGAGATCTTAAACAGACAGTTTTTCCCCCACAACAATTCGATTTTAAAATTATTTTACATGAATATTTATTGTGATAGGTCTAAATTTAAATTGCTCACTGTCCATATTAGCTATAGACCTAGACACATGTGGTGGGTTCCTTGGCACCTTTTATTTTTTCCCAAAGTACCTCCCCTTTGATTTTCGGTCATCCCCCTCTTCAAAGGGGGAGACACTAGACCCAAACTGCTACAGACCTATATCTATCCTACACTGCCTTAAGGTCTTCGAAAGCCAAGTGAACAAACATATCACCGACCATTTAGAATCTCACCGTACCTTCTCCACTATGCAATCTGGTTTCAGAGCTGGTCATGTGTGCACCTCAGCCACGCTCAAGGTCCTAAACGATATCATAACCGCCATCTATAAGCGACATTACTGTGCAGCCGTATTCATTGACCTGGCCAAGGCTTTCGACTCTGTCAATCACCGCATTCTTATCGGCAGACTCAATAGCCTTGGTTTCTCAAATGACTGCCTCGCCTGGCTCACCACCTACTTCTCAGATAGAGTTCAGAGTGACTTCTGGCAGTCTGTATGGGGGTGCCACAGGGTTCAATTCTCGGGCCGAATCTCTTCTCTGTATACATCAATGATGTCGCTCTTGCTGCTGGTGATTCTCTGATCCACCTCTACGCAGACGACACCATTCTGTATACCTCTGGGCCTTCTTTGGACACTGTTAACTAACTTCCAGATAAGCTTCAGTGCTATACAATTATCCTTCTGTGGCCTCCAACTGCTCTTAAATGCAAGTAAAACTAAATGCATGCTCTTCAACCGAACGCTGCCTGCACCTGCCTGCCTGTCCAGCATCACTATTCTGGACGGTTCTGACTTAGAATATGTGGACAACTACAAATACCTAGGTGTCTGGTTAGACTGTAAACTCTCCTTCCAGACTCACATTAAGCATCTCCAATCCAAAATTAAATCTAGAATCGGCTTCCTATTTTGTAACAAAGCATCCTTTACTCATGCTGCAAAACAGATCCTGGTAAAACTGACCATCCTACCGATCTTCGACTTCGGGCAATGTCATTTACAAAATAGCCTCCAACAATCTACTCAACAAATTGGATGCAGTCTAACACAGTGCCATCCGTTTTATCACCAAAGCCCCATATCCAACCACCACTGCGACCTGTAGGCTCTCATTGGCTGGCCCTCGCTTCATACTCGTCGCCAATCCCACTGGCTCCAGATCATCTACAAGTCTCTGCTAGGTAAAGCCCCGCCTTATCTCAGCTCACTGGTCACCATAGCATCACCCACCCGTAGCACGCGCTCCAGCAGGTATATCTCACTGGTCACCCCCAAAGCCAATTCTTCCTTTGGCCGCCTTTCCTTCCAGGTCTCTGCTGCCAATGACTGGAACGAACTGCAAAAATCACTGAAGCCGGAGACTCATATCTCCCTCTCTAGCTTTAAGCACCAGCTGTCAGAGCAGCTCACAGATCACTGCATCTGTACATAGCCCATCTGTAAATAGCCCATCCAACTACCTCATCCCCATACTATATTTATTTATTTATCTTGCTCCTTTGCACCCCAGTATCTCTACTTGCACATTCATCTTCTGCACATCTACCATTCCAGTGTTTAATTGCTATATTTTAATTACTTCGCCACCATGGCCTATTTATTTCCTTACCTCCCTTATCCTACCTCATTTGCACATACTGTATGTTGACTTTTTCTACTGTATTATTGACTGTATGTTTGTTTATTCCATGTGTAACTCTGTGTTGTTGTAAGTGTCGAACTGCTTTGCTTTATCTTGGCCAGGTCACAGTTGCAAATGAGAACTTGTTCTCAACTAGCCTATCCATTAATTCATGTAAAGATGTCATTTTCAATAGCTTCCAATCCATGTGACATATACATCTAACCACTTGATGTTAGGTCACTGACCTCCCTCCATAGTACACCCATTAGAATTACAATTTTTTGATCTAACTGATTTCACATTAATATTTCCTGTGATGTCTAATTTTCAGTACCTTCCTATCCATATGAGCTACGGTGGGTTCCTTGACCTTGCTTATCAATGGTACACTTAAAATAAATATTCCTGCCCTTGGTCCTATTGGAAATATTTTTTCAGATTACCGCTTTGGTTACTGTCACATACAGATCTAATTTTATGTCCAGATGGTTCTGAAATCTAACTGAAAATACTCTCTGATTCAGAGGGGTTTGGTTAAATGCAGAAGACACATTTCAGTTGAATGCATTCAGTTTTACAACTGACTAGGAATCCCCTTTCCAATATTATACATATTTAACATAGTCGCCAGTTTATTAGGTACACCCATCTAGTACCGGGTCTGACCCCCCTTTGTCACTAGAACAGCCTGAAATATTCGGAAACGTTCCACAGGGATGTTGGTTCATGCTGACGCGATGGCATCACGCAGTTGCTGCAGATTGGACAGCAGAACATTAATTCTGTCGAACAGCACCTTCCATCTCATCCCAAAGATGCTCCATTGGGCTGAGGTCTGGGGACTGTGCAGGCCACTCGAGTAAACTGAACTCGTTGTCATGTTCCAGTCTACGTTTTTCCACTCCTCAATTGTCCGGTGTTGGTGATCGTGTGCCCACTGGAACCCGGGGTGGTCATCTGCTGCAATAGCCCATCCGTGACAAGGATCAACAAGTTGTGCGTTCTGAGATGCCACACCACTGTTGTACTGCACTGTTATTTGTCTGTTTGTGGCCTGCCTGTAAGCTTACTCAATAATTGCCATTCTCCTTCGACCTCTCGCATCAACAAACTGTTTTGGCCCACAGGACTGCCGATGACTGGTTTGTCGGTAAACCCTAGATACTGTCGTGCGAGAAAAGCACAGGAGGGCAGACGTTTCTGAGATACTGGAACCGGTGCGCCTGGCACCGACGATCATACCACACTCAGAGTCACGTAGGTCACTAGTTTTGCCCATTCTAATGTTCAATTGAACAGTAACTGAATGCCTTGATGCCTGTCTGCCTGTTTATATATCAAGCTACGGCCACGTGACTTACTGTCTGTAGGAACGATCCATTTGTGAACAGGGTGGTGTACCTAATAAACTGGCCAGTGAGTGTATAGTGTATGCTAAAAGATTTGGGGAAATGTTCTTTGTATTCACACTGCCCTTGCCTTTGAATGAGGACTCAACACTTGCCAGTTCACCTATTACGTGGTCCGAGTCCTTTTTGCATTCACATTGCTACATTTAGAAAAGAACCAAGATCTTTTTCCAACATTCACTCAATGCACTCTGGGTATTTACAAAGTGCAGGACAAGCCATTCCATCAGAACGTGTTATCGGACAGCTAGATATGCTTACATATAACTAATAAATCACATTTAGTTAAAATATTACATAATAATACTATTAAAGTAAATATTATCGGTAACAGAATAAACCCAATGTAGGCTACTGGCCCTTTAAGAGCCATTTTGTACCCTATGTTGTGATTCTCACCAAATACATTGTCATCTTCTCACACTATTGAAACCCCACAATTCAATAAACAGCTTATGAAGCTCTCAGCCTATAGATCACATATTTCAAATAAATAATCTGAACTAAAAACTCCACACATATTTTGACATTTCTGTGCATCCTTAACAATCACTACTCAATATACAAAAACAGAACACGTTTTTTTCCGGGAAACGTGGATTACGGCAGGGGAAACGATGTTGCAGTAGTCTAATGTGTGGTGCGGGAATAATGAAGAGAGAACCTAGGGAGCTTTGTATTCACATTGCCCTAAAAAAGATAACCAGAACAGTTTGCTTCAGGGTCTGAGTTCCTTTGGAGTGTTTACGCTGCACAAAAAAACATTATGCAAACCGCACAGAGTACACAAAAAATGGCTGAAAGGGATTAAGTGTAGAAACACCCTTAGACCATTCCTCCATGCATAATCTTTCCATATCCTTGATATCCTCCATCTGCGCTTCAATTCAAACCACAAGTTTTCAATGAGGTTCAAGTCCGGAGACTGAGAGGGCCATTGCAAAATGTTTATTTTGTGGTCAATTTACCATATATTTGTGGATTTTGATGTGTGCTAGGGGTTATTGTCTTGCTGGAAGATCCACTTCTGGACAAGTTTCAGCCTCCTGGCAGAGGCAACCAGGTTTTTGGCTAAAATGTCCCGGTACTTGGCAAAGTTCATGATGCCGTTGATCCACACCATATTTTACAGTAGGTAGGAGGTACTTTTCTGACCATAGCACCAGTTCCAATTCAAGTGCCAATGCCGTTTAGCATACTCCAGCCGGTGCTATGGTCCGATGACCTAAAATAGAGCTCTTTGGTCACGCACACCAGTGATTACCTCATACCTACTGTAAAATATGGTGGTGGATCTTTGATGTTATGGGGCTATTTTGCTTCCACTGGTCCTGGGACCCTTGTTAAAGGGGAACTGATGCTGATTTGGCCTCGTTTCTTGGCTTACTCCTCAAGAAATCCTGGTGGCCATGACCAGTGGTGTAGTGCAATTAAAAAATGTAACCTTTATTTAACTAGTCAAATCAATTAAGAACAAATTCTTATTTACAATGACGGCCTACACAGGCCAAACCTGGACAACGCTGGGCCAATTGTGCGCCACCCTTTGAGACTCCCAATCACGGCCGGTTGTGATACAGCCTGGAATCGAACCAGGGTGTCTGCAGTGCCTTAGACCACTGCGCCACTCGGGAGCCTAAATGAGAGCAATACTTTTTTTTATGACCTCATAATTCCTCAAAGTTTGTATCAACAGATGTGGCCTATTGAATATCGTTGTAGAATAGGCATAAAATTGACGACCATTGGAAAGCAGGCACGAGGTGAGGTCTTTGCCAGCGCCCCATTGATGGGCATAGTAGCGTAGATCAGCTCCTGTCCCCTGAAACCTGGCCGCAAGTGGGTCTTCCAGCAAGACAATAACCCCAAGCACACATCAACATCCACAAATATATGGTACATTTTCCAGAAAATCAATATTTTGCAATGGCCAGCTCAGTCTCCTGTAGTTTGAATTGAAGAGGGCTGTCCATACACGCAGACGAAGGATATCAAGGATCTAGAAAGATTCTGTGTGGAGGAAAGGTCTATTGGGAAATAGCCATGACAACTGGTTATTCAACGTATTCAGTGCTTCGTCAGCATAGTGATAACCCTGAATAGGAAAGAATTATGATGCAATGTGCTGATGGCTCCTTGTTTGGGATGAGCTAGCTCCTGTGACCTAACCATTGCAGACTTTGTACAGTACTTCCTGAACACGTCACACAACACTTACTCATACCAGGTTGTTATTATGGCCAGCAATGTGGTAATTCATTAAATTCAACTCAACACTGTCAGTTTAGGGAATTAATATAAGTCAATTTCATGAATTGAAAATAATGAAACTTTTTCTAATTCATACATGGTGTTTCCATTCAGTAACCCTGACATTTGATGTTATACAGTACAATATAAAATTAGGTAACAAATAATATAGTATCATATTGTTTACATTTACAGTGAGCTAGCATAAAACATTTTACAAAAGTTTTGATACTGTCATTGTAAACATATTTCTTAGACTTCAAATCAAAGTTTATTTGTTGTCTACACAGATTTGCAGATGGTATAGCAGGTGCAGCGAAATGCTTGTGTTTCTAGCTCCAACAGTGCAGTAATACCTAGCAATGAAAAAAAATACAGAAAAATACACACATTAAAAACATTTAAATTAAGAAATATCAGAACGAACGATGTCAGAGACCAGAATATAAAAATAAAGTATATAATGGTGTGTATAGACAATATGGACAGTATATGAATAAAGAATTGACCCTGTATAGCTTCTTACTTTCTTGTGTTCTTATTTCCTAGTTTTGTTTTTGTTCTACCTTATGTTATTTTTAATGCTACATTATATTGATTACTGCATTGCTGGGTTTGGTGCTTGCAGGAAAGGCATTTCCCTGTACTTGTGCACGTGACATTCAAACTTGAAAAGGTGTACACAGCAGTAGTTCTATAGATGGTGTGTTCCGAGATGTGTCCCTTTTTATAAAATGATTAGTGACATTGGAGAACACATTGGGAGGGATCTTAGACCTAGATTGTCTTGTGATCTTTTAGGCATGATTGTAACAGTGTGCTGGTGATTACTAACAAAACCTCTGCAGCTAATTGGCTATGTATTGTCCTTGAGTGCACTAAAAGCTAGTCACAGTACTGGTCAATACTGAAACACTGATGACATACGTACTCTACAACCGAGTCAGTCATAAATTGTGCATTTTCAGTATATATTTAATAAATAAAGCTTAAACAAAGTAGATTTTAACAGTTGAGCTGAATAAATGCAAATAGACCAGATAAGGACGTGCAAACAATCTAACTGCCAGCATACCGCTGACAAACTGGTCTTCTTTCTCTGCCCTATGGGCTAGGGTAGACAGGACACTTCTTTCAGACAGGTTTCAGCCTGTTAAGTTATTGTATTCATTGCTATTGCCCACAGTTTTATTATGAACCCAGATGACAATACTTTTCATCGACTTTTCAAAGAAGTAATGTGCATGGATCTAAGAGGTGGAATTCACACCTGTCTATTAGTTACAGTGCACGATAGGCCGTTTAATTGCATTCCCTTGCTTAATTTCAGATAATAGAATTCTTAAATGTTCGGCACCATAATGCCGTTTAAATAGTGTTTTCCTTCCAAACAAAGACAGATACAAACTCACAACTTTTCTGCTTATGTGCAAATACTAGTAGGTGTCATGACTGACATCGCATTAAAGGATGCCAGCTCTTTTCACAGTCATCAAAACTGTTACACGATTGGCTGACGAACTGATTTGACAGTTGCTCTGCTCACACTTGGTTTGTCCACACCAATTTACAGTCAGGGAAAAAAGTATTTGATCCCCTGCTGATTTTGTACATGTGCCCACTGACAAAGAAATGATCAGTCTATCATTGTAATGGTAGGTTTATTTGAACAGTGAGAGACAGAATAACAACAAAAAAATCCAGAATAACGCATGTGAAAAATGTTATGAATGGAATTGCATTTTAAATGAGGGAAATAAGTATTTGAGCCCTCTGCAAAACATGACTTAGTACTTGGTGGCAAAACCCTTGTTGGCAAACAGAGGTCAGACATTTCTTGTAGTTGGCCACCAGGTTAGCACACATCTCAGGAGGGACTTTGTCCCACTCCTCTTTGCAGATCTTCTCCAAGTCATTAAGGTTTCGAGGCTGACGTGTGGCAACTCGAACCTTCAGCTCCCTCCACAGATTTTCTATGGGATTAAGGTCTGGAGACTGGCTAGGCCACTCCAGGACCTTAATGTGCTTCTTCTTGAGCCACTCTTTGTTGCCTTGGCCATGTGTTTTGGTCATTGTCATGCTGGAATACCCATCCACAACCCATTTTCAATGCCCTGGCTGAGGGAAGGAGGTTCTCACCCAAGATTTGACGGTACATGGCCCCGTCCATCGTCCCTTTGATGCGGTGAAGTTGTCCTGTCTCCTTAGCAGAAAAACACCCCCAAAGCATAATATTTCTACCTCATAGGCAGCATTCCTCCTCCTCCAAACACTGCGAGTTGAGTTGATGCCAAAGAGATCCATTTTGGTCTCATCTGACCACAACACTTTCACCCAGTTGTCCTCTGAATCATTCAGATGTTCATTGGCAAACTTCAGATGGGCATGTATATGTGCTTTCTTGAGCAGGGGGACCTTGCGGGCGCTGCAGGATTTCAGTCCTTCACGGCGTAGTATGTTACCAATTGTTTTCTTGGTGACTATGGTCCCAGCTGCCTTGAGATCATTGACAAGATCCTCCCGTGTCGTTCTGGGCTGATTCCTCTTGTTCTTGCATGGAGCCCCAGGCCGAGGGAGATTGACAGTTCTTTTGTGTTTCTTCCATTTGCGAATAATCGCAACAACTGTTGTCACCTTCTCACCAAGCTGCTTGGCGATGGTCTTGTAGCCTATTCCAGCCTTGTGTAGATCTACAATCTTGTCCCTGACATCCTTGGAGAGCTCTTTGGTCTTGGCCATGGTGGAGTGTTTGGAATCTGATTGATTGATTGCTTCTGTGGACAGGTGTCTTTTATACAGGTAACAAACTCAGATTAGGAGCACTCCCTTTAAGAGTGTGCTCCTAATCTCAGCTCGTTACCTGTATAAAAGACACCTGGTAGACAGAAATCTTTCTGATTGAGAGGGGGTCAAATACTTATTTCCCTCATTAAAATGCAAATCAATTTATAACATTTTTCACATGCGTTTTTCTGGATTTTTTTTGTTGTTATTCTGTCTCTCACTGTTCAAATAAACCTACCATTAAAATTATACACTGATCATTTCTTTGTCAGTGGGCAAACGTACAAAATCATCAGGGGATCAAATACTTTTTTCCCTCACTGTAACTACTGTCATGTGAGTTAATTCTTTTCTGCACTGTTTTCACAGTCAGTCCAATCTACTTCCACTAATGCAAACACACTGTAAGTACTAAGTAGGCTACTCTGTAATGACAGATAGACAAAACAAATAGAGAGGTTTCTCTCCATTCACCACATGCCAGTATTGGCAACACTCCCAGTGCCTGCAGGGCAGGAACAATAGTACTGGGCGTGAAGGGTGGCAGGATGTTTATCTATTGTTTTATTTTATCTGTAAGTCAATATTCAAATTATATTTCAAATAGAAGATGTATGAGCACTGTAACTGTTCTAAGTTACCCTGTCCCCTGCCGTTTCATTAGGCTAATGATGCTACATGTTTGAGCTATAAAACAATGCTATTTGGCTACATAACAGTTATATTACTATCATATTATAGGCTATTCTCATCTTGTCTGATCCAGCAAAACATATTATTCTACTTCTCATTATAGATGTGAAAAATGGTGCGCACAAATTAACCGAATTTATTCATCCAAAAGCACCGCGTCATGATTCCATTAACACAGGTCAACTATCGGTGCACTCAAGCGATGTTATGGCCATTCTGGTAATGTCCTTTAATTAGTCTTTAACAGGCTTCTGACCACGATGTGTGTGTGTGAGTGAGTGAGTGAGTGAGTGAGTGAGTGAGTGAGTGAGTGAGTGAGTGAGTGAGTGAGTGAGTGAGTGAGTGAGTGAGTGAGTGAGTGAGTGAGAGAGAGAGAGAGAGAGAGAGAGAACTGGGGACATTATGTAAATGGACCTTAGATTGAAGAGGGTTTATTTGTGGTTGCCATGCCAATGCTGCCATTGCAGTTCCCCAATGGCCATGAGGTTATCAAAGAGAGAAAATTACAATTTAGATAGATAATTGATGTAGGTTCTGTTGTCGAGACTATGAGAGATGATTACGAGAGTATGTCTGGGTGTTTTCTGACATGTTCATAAACAATGCAGGATAGACATTATGCACCGCACTCGAGGAAGCAAAACTCAGTGGAGGGAGGGCTACGAAGATGTCACAATTGTATGAACGTGTTTTTAAGGTGTGAAAATTGTGTTTATCTGTTTCTAAGAAGACAGAGTTACTCTGCAAGTGCTCTTAGTTTAAGATGCCATAGGCCTACATATATTATAGTTTCACAAAAACAACCAAATAGGATAGGATTCTCCTCTCCAAAATAAACAAAAACAGAATCAGGGTTATGTATTTGAAACGCGTCTCAGAGTAGGAGTGCTGTCTGATCTAGGATCAGTTATAGCTTTTTTAAATCATAATAAATAATATTATGGACACCCTAGACCACTGAGAATTGTCGCTCTTATGATTAGAAACTGATACATACGACTTTTGGTCACAAGATGGCGGAGTCCACCCAACAATAACTCCCCACAGAGACTGTCTGTGTGGAGGATAAGGCAGCAGTAACATTCTTGTACACACCACTGTATTTTTAAGAGGATGCTGCTCTCTACTGGCCATATTGAATATTACAATAATGATAGACCACTATACTAGATATTGGTTACTTTTTTATTTGACCTTTATTTAACTAGGCAAGACAGTTAAGAACACATTCTTATTTCCAATGACGTCCTACCCCAGCTAAACCCTAACCCGGACAGCGCTGGGCCAATTGTGAGCCGCCCTATGGGACTCCCAATCACAGCCGGTTGTGATACAGGGCAGTCGGGAGCCCTTACAATGGTGTTGTAATTTACAGGACGATTGTAATTATTCTCTATTAATATAACGTATTGCACAACACACCGTAATAACTTAATATACGACACTCAAAGTTTAGAAAGATAGATTTTACCTCGACTACTTGGATCATTTTGTGTGTGACCTTACAAAAACAGTAAGAAGGTAATTTAAAACCATGTACAATACTGCATGTCTGAGTCACTTCAAGCCTGATACTTTTCTCCCTCCAACTTTAGACACACTTGGACAGCCTGGCAGGATGTGACATCACAAACACCATATACCATCAGGCTGAGCAGCTGGAGACAGGCAGATCCTCTGTTTACATTCATTATTTTTCCCCCACAGTTATTTCCATAGCGTGATTCAGGGATGGCCCTACTGGAGTGTGAACTGGTTTGTGTGTGGACTCAGTCTAGTGACAGTAGGGAGGTTATCAGTTCACTGACACTGCCCTGCAACGGAAGTCTGAAAGGAGGATTTTTTTTACAGTCATGCTGTCCATTTAGGAGATCAAAGAGAACTGTGTTGGAGGGAGGGGCCAGGCTAACTGAACTCTGGACCACCCTCTATGGTTATGAGACATGATGACAAGGTAAACAAACATAAGAATCTACAAGGTATGACAGAACTATACAGTAAGTCCTAATTAGGATTTGTGATTTTATTTGGCTATAAAATTATGCAAAATATCTACAGCTTACATGAGTCAACAATTTTCCTTATTGGGAAAATGTAAAGAATACAAGAACAATATGGAAATAAGGTCGGGGGCAGAGGTGGGGATAATTGAGTTTGTGGTTCTAGTGTGAGGGGTCGCGAGGAATCAGAGGTAACCTTTACTCCACAGGCACTGGGAGGTCCTGGTGATTGACCTCCAGCAGGTCCTGGTTGACCTCCGGTTGGTCACCGTTGAGATTGGCGTACTCCACTGAACCCTGCTGAGACAAAAGAGATCCTACTGAATATTGACACACTGCACTGCTCAACAGTGTCAATTATGTAAACACTGTCACAACGAAAGTCAACAGCGTAACTAACCTCAACACCATCACAAACAGAAAAGTCCACACCATAACGCAACCCAAATAAACTGTTACAGCACAACTCTATACCATCACATTGGAACACAATCAGATTCTCTCAAGGCAGGCGAAAAATCCATCAACAACTGTTGAAAGTGGTCCTCACAGAATACAACACTGTATTTCACCAAGGCTTCACAGAATACTACACTGTATTTCAGCAAGGCTTCACAGAATACGAAACGATATTTCTCCAGGGGTAGCTGCACACATTCAAAAACACACAATGAAATTCCTTTATCACTAAAAACCACCTCAAAACAATCTTGGCTGCTTCTCCTTTTCCATCAAGGAGTGAATTAACTGTCTTAAGTTTAGACCATCATGTCATATCCTGACTCATTATGTCAAATTCCCCTTCAAAACAGATAACCCGGCCTTAGATCCTCAGCTCCAAGTAAGGGAAAACAGTGTGGACTGTAAAAGGCTGTCTGTCAATCACTGATGGGTCTTGGTGAGTAGCCAGAGGAGGACAGTGTGGTGGTTGAGGTTTAGCTGTGCATGGAGGCATAATTTGACAGAGTGACTGGGGGTTGGTTGGGAGAGGGAAGGGAGGGAGGGCAAGAGGGAGAGAGGGAAGGAGAAGGTGTGCCCTGTGGCCTTGATTCTGTCACTCCTCACCCATTTTGTCGGCTGGAGGAAAGGTCAGTTGTTGTTCCTGCGTGTGTTAGCCGTGTGCGTTTGTTTTCACAGCGCCTCAGTCACAGACAGTAAAATGGAAGACACTGAGACTCAATCTGTACTTACAGAGTCATAATGGTCACCAGGTGCACCTGGGAACACAAGACACAGGACCAGGGACGAAGGACAACCTCTAGTCCATTACAGAGATGACATACTGTATAACCTGTGCCTCTGTACTCTTTCATTTGATAAAGGAATGAGGGACTACTACTCCCCAGTGTGTTAGAGGGCCTCTCATTCCTTTGTGTGTACTATTTCTTAGCCCAGCACCAGTATTCTCAAGTTCAGGACGTGCATATCACCCTCCCTTTCCTCTTTCATTAGACCACATTCTGAGGGCATTGAATAATCATCATTCTCTGAATGTATTCATCACGATGACAGTTATGACGACCAGGCCTAGTTGCTGACTCATTGGTTCCCTTGAAGCAGAGCCCATTGTTTTATCACAGCAGGGGTATAACTATGCCAAAAAGCAACAAGTGCAGTCCCTGCCCTCTTCCTAAACACCCACCTTTATCATAAACACTCACCCTTATCCTTAACACTCACCAATTCACCAGAGATGAGAGAGTGGGGCGGCAGCTAGCCTAGAGGTTAGAGCGTTGGACTAGTAACCAAAAGGTTGCAAGATCGAATCCCCGAGCTGACAATGTAAAAATCTGTCGTTCTGCCTCTGAACAAGGCAGTTAACCCAACGTTCCTAGGTTGTCATTGAAAATAAGAATGTGTTCTTAACTGACTTGCCTAGTTAAATAAAGGTTAAATAAAATAAATAAAAGAGTTACAAACAAAGGTATGTTACGTGTTTTATGTTAAACTTGGGTTGATAAAAGGTACATTTCCCCATGGACTGCTTCACTGACAAATTCAACTTGGATCGTGACTAAAAACAGGAACTTCCTTGCTAGCAGCAATAGGAAATAGTCACCTTCATCCAGACCACGCAGGTCCGGCTACAATAATAAATACCTCACCTTCCTCCTCCTTTTACTCCCCGGTGGTGGATGGGGTGGGCCAGTTTTATTATTGGTATGCGATTCAAAAAGAGGCAACGGTGTGCTTTAGGACCATGCGGACGCCTCCGAGCGGTCACGTAGGCTGTTTAGTGTTGATCCAACTGTATAATAATAAAATAAATATGATGTCCCCCCACTTCTAAAACCAAAGTTGCGCCCCTGCTTAAGGATAAGCCCAACCAACTGCCATAGCAAACCCATGGGGGCCAACAGTATACTAATCGAGGGGGGTTGGTACCATAGAGAGTAGCCTGGCAATTAGTTCAGCCCCTCCTGTTTATTCGCCAGAAGATGTTTCTGGAAGCCTGATCACCATGGTTATCACACAGGTTACTGTGGAGACGGCTTAATTCTGGCCAATTAGACCCCCCCAGGAAATGGCGCTGAGTCTTATAAGCTGGAATGATGACAGCAAAGCAAACCCTCTTGTGATGATTCGATATGAGTGAAGGGACAGAATGAGAGAGGGAAGAGGTAGAGAAAGAGCTATGAGAGGGAGAGCTGTTGTAGAAAAAGGGGAAGATAAAGGGAATAAGGGGGAGAGGTAGCCGGAGTGAAAAACTGGTGTGTGTGTGTGAAAGAGAGAGAGGGAGTGTGTGTGGTCACCTCTGGCAGGGTCCACAGGTTGACGGTGTACCACTTCAGTGTACTCCACATCAGGCTCATTATTAGACGCTGCACTGCTCTCCCAGTCACTGCCTGCACCAGGACAAGATACACATACATTCCATCACACAAAACAGCCCAAGAAGACAGAGGCAGACTTTAGACAACACAGCTTGAACTCTATATGCAACTTAGGTTATAACCCTCTTTATGAACCCTCTATGAACCCTCTCTGTTGGTCTCACCTGGGTCTACCGGCCTCTCGCTCCAGACACTTACAGCAGCATCCCCTCCAACTACAAGACACAAACACATAGACGCACACAGACATAAAGCAATGCTCCCCGACACAAGCTAGGAGATCTAATGATCCAAGATTCCCAGTGAAGTTACTGCCCAGTGAAGTCCAATGACTGTTAGGTGTAACAGGAAATTGAGACTTAGGGTCCTATTAAGTTAAAACCGCCAACCGGAAAGTTCTGAGGCGAGGTAAAACATTTAGTAGACAGTTAAGTCTTATTGTTTCACAAGTTGAACATTATTCCCCCACAAATGTTTTACGGAATTGACTGGAGCTTTTAGTCGTGACATTTTAACAGGCTGCTGAGTGATTAGAACACCTCAAGAGAACATACTGTAACAAACCAGGAGTGGATAACAGGCCTCCATTTTGATGTCCACAGAGCTGTTCCGGTGCCTTATGCACACTGGCTACTGTTTGGTAAACAACAGGAACACAATAGCTCCCTGCAAAAACAACTTCCCGTTCGTTAATGCGATCCCAGATTCTATTGAACCTCAGTGGGCCTAAGAGATTCATTTCCTACAACTGCTGCCTGCGTTCAAACTCAACTGGCCTGAAACAAACAGTCTGCCCCCAAGTCCACTATATAACAAACGCCCTTTTATAAATGGTTGGTGCCAACAGAGGACATTCCACACAGACGCTATTGTTTTAGTATTCCTTCAAGGCAGCCTTAACTAGTAAACTCCTTTAAGGGTGTTGCGTCGTAAAGTACTTTAGCCAACATATTAAGATGGTTGATAAAGCATCAAAGATGGCATACATATACTGGCTAAGTGCACAAAACATTAAGAACAGCTTCCTAATTTGAGTTGCATTCCCCCCTTTTGCCCTCGGAACAGCCTCAATTCATCTGGGCATTAACTTTACAAGGTGTTGGAAGCATTCCACAGGGATGCTGGCCCATGTTGACTCCAATGCTTCCCACAGCTGTGTCAAGTTGGCTGGATGTCCTTTGGGTGGTGGACCATTCTTGATATACACAGGAAACTGCTCAGCATAAAAAACCCAGCAGCGCTGCAGTCCTTGACTCAAACCGGTGCTCTTGGCACCTACAACCATACCCTGTTCAAAGGCACTTCAATATTTTGTCTTGCCCAATCCACCTCAATGGCACGCATTCACAATCCATGTCTCAACTGTCTCAAGGCTTAGACATCCTTCTTTAACCTGTCTCCTTCCCCTTCATCCACACATCTACATACTTTCTTAAAGTATGGGTCGCGACGTGTCAGTATAAATGTATAATTGTTTCATTAATTACTGGAATTGATTTGACCAAGTGCATCTGAGCTCTCGGTTCAGTGCGCTCTCTGCTTGGCAGCGGTCTCTGCTCAGTGTGGCAGCTGCGCCAGTGGGAGATGGAGATGCCCGTGTGCTTCGCGGTTTACCGGATATTTTTTCTGCAGTCTTCTTGAAGATCACTCCACGACCCACACGATGCAGAGCTGTGGTTCAGGCAGCAGATGATGCGCTGTCAGCCACTGACTTGTTATTCCCACTCGCCATCACTCACCGCTGTCATCAAATGGACTCATGGTAGGCACAAGTTCTGACTGAGCTCAATCGTCATGAAACGGATGAACAACGATGAGTTTCTCTCTTTCATACAAACCTATAACGAGGAGCGCCCACAATGTGTTCTATGTGGGGAAGTGCTTAGTAATGAGTCTCTCAAAACGAACAAATTAATAAAACGACACGTCCTGACCAAACATCCAGGCACAACATGATGGTAAACCCAGGGAGTTCTTTCAGAACAGGGCAGAATGCTTCAGGAAACAGTGCTTTGACAGTGGAAAAGTAATTAAACTAGCAAGGCATTGTTTTCATTTTATAACAGGTGATGATAAGCAGAAATAAGGGAGTACTAACTCTCATAAAGATGTGAGTTTCTCTTTCAAACAATCCCTTGGCCTTGTACACAGCTAATAGCTAACATTCGCCAAAGTAAGCTACCTACTGATAGTACAACCCTAAGAAGCAGTAACGTTACAGATGAAGATGAAAAATGATCAGGTCTACTGTACATCTTACTGTAGAAATTATTGTTGAAAACAAGTCTAGGTTGGAACTGTTGCTGTTATAATACAATAATAATTGTTATTCTGAACTGGAATAAACTGATTGAAGCATGAACGAACTGCAAAAATCAATCACTGAAGCTGGAGACTCATATCTCCCTCACCAGCTTTAAGCATCAGCTGTCAGAGCAGCTCACAGATCACTGCACCTGTATATAGCCCATCTGTAAATAGCCCATCCAACTACCCCATCCCCATACTATATTTATTTATCTTGCTCCTTTGCACTCCAGTATCTCCACGTGCACATTAATCTACTGCACATCTACCATTCCAGTGTCTAATTGCTATATTGTAATTACTTACAATATGGCCTATTTATTGCCCTACCTCCCTTATCTTACCTCATTTGCACTCACTGTATATATACTTTTGGTTTTTTTTCTACTTATTGACTGTATGTTTTGTTGATTCCATGTGTAACTCTGTGTTGTTGTATGTCAAACTGCTGTGCTTTATCTTGGCCAGGTCGCAGTTGTAAATGAGAACTTGTTCTCAACTAGCCTACCTGGTTAAATAAAGGTGAAATAAAATAAAATAAATACAAATGATGCTTTTTGAGGCAAACACACTCACACAGTTCTGGGTTGCTCATCTACAGCAGGAAGCGGTCTCCTGCCTGGTGGAGAAAGCAGTAGATGTTCTGGTCCAGTTTGGCACCACATACCTATGAGAGTCAGGGTTCTCAACGCTGACGTATTTAAAAAACAAGTACAGAAACAGTTTCAAGCCTGAGCATGACCTCAGTGTTAAACTGTCAAAAACAGAGCCCAGAATAGACATGCTCTCATTAGGACTGTGTGTGTGTTTTCTGGTCTACAGATGTGATCAATCAGTTTATTCCAGTTCAGAATAAAAAAGATGTATTGTATTTTAACAGCAACAGTTCCAACCTTGACTTTCTTTCAACAATAATTTCTACAGTAAGATGTACAGTACAACCTGATCATTCTTCATCTGTACTGTTACTTAGGTTTGCACTATCAAGAAGCCTGTGTGTTCTGTTATTCATCTGTGTGATGTGATCAATCCATTTATTCCAGGTCAGAATTAAAATGATTTATTGTATTTTAACAGCAACTGTTCCAACCTAGACAGATATGTAAGAGTGTTTTAACGAGGGAAATAAACATTAATACACATTTATATGGATATTTAATTTTATTGTTATTTGTTTTTGTCTATATTGCATTTGTTTTAGGCATAAGGGCAATGACATGTACCAATATTTATGTATAGTTGCATATTTTAATAAGCTTGGGTCTCAAGAAAACACAGAATTTCTAATTTGGGTCCCAGGCTGAAAAAAATGTAAGAACCCATGATCTACTCTGATTTGAAGTGGATCATAGCTTTCACCATGATTCACCTAGTCAGTCTATGTCATGGAAAGAACAGGTGGTAATATTTGGTATACTCAGTGTAGCTACACAGCATTATAGACATTCATTGGTACCTCATGGTATCTCTATCCTTCCTTTTCATCCCGTATATCCTTTTATTCAACCAAGTGGTGCAAAATGTTTGTTCTTTTTTGTTCAAACCAAAAATTCTCTCCCTCTGTGGGGTTTCACTACACTGTGGCTGGGAGACTGTAGATGCTCCTGATGCCAGTAGGAAGTGATGCCACACTATCTGGCGTCCCATTGGTCGCTCTCCCCTCCATGTCGTCAAAGGGTGGCGCTGCGTCTGCAATAAGATGATACGGCCACTCTCAACAAACACTCAACACCTGACACAATCACTACTGAACACAGCTGCCCTGTAGCTAGCTACAGCCTGCAGAATCTGCACATCTAACGAGGCATGTTCGCTGAAGTAAAACATCATCAACATCAAGACCTGTATCGATTTGTATATAAGGAACTAAGCTACTTTTCCTGTCTAAACACACACACACACCACACACCAAGCTTCTCTGCCATGTCCTCATGCATTCTAAGTTGCACAGGATGTCTACAGCTGGACGGTAAGACGATGCATTTCCGTTCCTCTAACAGGAAAACATGAGGAGAGGAGATGCAGAGAGTTAAGGTCACCTCAGAGACCCCTACATGCACACAGTATGGGTGTCATGGTATGGACTGACGTTAGGATGACAAGTTCTGACACCAACATGGTACAAGCAGCTAGCATGCTAACGGCTAGCATGAAATGGAACACACAAATGGGGGGTGAGACAGACGTGGGTAGTTTAATGTCGGTTATGGTTCGAAGCATGACGATAGGTCAAGACGGAACACACAGGAGAGAGTAGGGAAAACGGGCAACCTTTGGGCGGGTTATATACCTCCATAGTGCTGTGGGTAAGACTCACTGTTAGAGAGTCATCTGATTTAGGGCTCAAAGGCTTTCTCAGAAATGGTGAACATAAAGTCAACGTTGGCAGTGACACAACAATAGATCATTTCTTAATTCTAGGACCCTTAAAGCTTACTAAAGGGATAGTTAATTCATTATAAAATCAAAGGTTGTTAAATGTTTTCAGATCATGCCTAAAATTAAATGGTGCTTATCGTTCACATTTATTTGGGATTGAGGCATATGGCCGGATCTACATAACAGATACCATGGGACATGGATTAATCTCATCAATATACCACTTTCAAGATCTGAAAACATCTGACAAACTTTTCATTTGGGAGTGAACTATCCCTTTAAGGCCCATTGGCCGTGTGCTATGTGGCAACATGGTGCTAAGCACTGACCAAAAACCATTGGCGCCAGCTAATGCTATCATCCTAGATAGCCACTATCACAGAAAACTACTTAGGAAATAGGCAAGCCAACTCACACTGACAGTTCAGCTGCGTTCTCTCTTTTACCTATACAATAAAGAGAATGGGATGAGAGAGATAAGAGGCTGTTCATACATAGTCAGACACCAGCAAAAGCCTGTGTTGCTGGGGGACTGTAGGTCTCTCTACCGGTCTTGGAATTGTAGCGCAGCACGCAGGCGAGGACTAGGACAGCCACCACTAGCAGACAGTAGGCCACGATCAAATATTTCTTCCACATTGCCATCTTCACTGTAGAGCGAGAGAGGAAGGGAGGAGGAGTGGGAGAGGTAGGGAGAGAGATGCAGGGAGAGAAAGTTAGGGCGGGTGGAGATGAGGACAGAGTGGAGAGAGGGGACAGAGAAGGGTGGATGAAAGAGAGAGAAAGTCTATCTTAAAGTTCAGAGTCAAACATCCATCTGCTTCCTCGTCTTGGGGTCTGAACTTAAGTGTCGCCTTCATTCCCCCTCTCCTCCTCATCCCCCTATCCTCTGCCTTGCCACTGTAGCTGCCGCAGTGCCAATATGGGGGGAAGCAGGGTGGATCTAATTGCTCTGGCTAATGAGTGCTAGCCACGTCGTGCTGAGGAGTCACAACCCATGGGAGCCTAGCGCGTCGCCACTAGCATC
Organism: Brachymystax lenok tsinlingensis; assembly: GCA_030435695.1. Classification (NCBI taxonomy): domain Eukaryota; kingdom Metazoa; phylum Chordata; class Actinopteri; order Salmoniformes; family Salmonidae; genus Brachymystax; species Brachymystax lenok. The sequence goes on along the minus strand of CM059812.1, from coordinate 6,855,434 downwards.
CGGATTGACTGTGCTCCCGCGTTAGCCGTCGGCGCTAACCACACCACAGGACAGAGGGCAGAGCGGCTACGGGCCAAGGTTAGCTTAGCGGCGGGGAATTTAGTGTGGCTCATGCTAATCAACGCCACAGCAGAGGAGCTCATTTGGGTTTGTTAATAGTGGGGTCAGATAACACTGCTGGCAGGCACTGGGGTGGAGGGATCAGATCAAATGGAAGTAAACTTGTCAGTTGTCACTGACGCAGCCCCTGAAGAGTGTTGTGAGAAGAGCAGAACTGTCGCTGCTGGTCCAAAGAGGAGGGTCTTTCGTTTTTACACAAGTGGTACTGTGAACGCAAATGAATCTAGACTTCTGCATCCAGTAAGAGTAGTAAATAAATGTGTGTCTCTATGGTGTTGTGTGTGGACTCCCGCTGTGTGTGGTCTTTGCCTGTCTCTCAACCTATTGTGATAAGTACAGCAGGGCCTTGCTCCATCTTCTCAGAGTGTGTGTGTGTGTGTGTGTGTGTGTAACTCTCACCATCTACGGTGACAGGCTGACTCTGGACCATGTTAGCGTAGTTGATGGCCTTGCAGTAGTAGGTGCCACCGTGCTCATTCCCCACTCCCTTGATCCGGTGGGACGCGCTGGATTAGGTTGAGGTGGTGGTGAACAGCGGCTGGACGTTCCCACTTCGGTACCACTTAAAGGTGACGGGCGGGGAACCTTCCACCCCACAGATCAGGTACATCTCATCTCCCTCTGCGACCCCCGACAGGTCTGGGGTGCTGATAAAATGCACAGTCCTGGATTGGACAGAGGCACTGGGAGAGGGTATTTCTGATGATTAAATAAGAAGTGTGCAATATTGCTACAATCCAAGGGGTGGAAAGTTCCCCGCCCGTCACCTTTAAGTGGTACAGAAGTGGGAACGTCCAGCCGCTGTTCACCACCACCTCAAACCCAATCCAGTGCGTCCCACCGGATCAAGGGAGTGGGGAATGAGCACGGTGGCACCTACTACTGCAAGGCCATCAACTACGCTAACATGGTCCAGATTGTCCCCTTCGATGATCATTGATACGTGTGGTCGGACAGAGATTACATTTGTGATGAACAGCTCTGGGGGACAAAACAAGGAAAATTGGTCTGGAAGCTGAAAGTTAAAACCAAGAGACTTTTCCCAGACACATTCTATTAAGTTTCGGACATAATTAAAATGAGATTAATTGATATTGAGAACAACAGTAGAGTCCTGGACTAAAAAGGTATTTCAACTGAGAATCTCCACTGAATGTGTGTTTCAGTCCAAGACTAGGTTTAACCTGTGTCTTGGAAACCTGCCCTAGATGTCTACCACCATGTTCTGTTTTTGGGCTCCACTCACCTTCTGTAGTGACCACCACATTGTTGCTGGCATTGGATCGGACCGAGTCTGGCAGCAGTATGACCCTGTAGTCACAGAGTAACTTGTGGACGCCAGCGTTGTTGAATCACAGTCTAGTCTCCACCTGGTTGGTCATAATAATATAACAATGTTAACTAGAAAAGGACAATTCCTGAAGTAAACGTGTGTGCTTGCTACTTGAAGTATTGATGTTTGTGAAATAAGTTGTAGTGCTTGCTAAAAAAAACTCAGCAAGCACACACAATATTAACACACATGGTTGGCGTTGACCATCTCCTCATAGAGGTCCTTGGAGTCCTTGTAGAAGTAGAAGACGATAGCGCCGGACTCCTCAGGGGCCCTTACACCAAACGGTCACCTCCTCTCCCTCGCTGAACACACGCTTGTCCACGCTGAGGACTGGCGTCTGCAGGCCTGGATGGACACGAGTATGTGTGAAAGCACGTGGACACACACAGATAAAAATCACATGCCATAGACACAGAGTTAGAAGAGACTACATTCATGCAGGATACCAGTATTTTTGTCACATGCGCAGGACACAGCAGGTGTAAAACAGTACAGCGAAATGCTTAACTTGCAAGCTTTTCAGTCCACAACAGAGAGGAGTTGACAGAGTACTAACCTGTCAGAGTCAGTTTGATGCTTAGCTCCTTGCCTTGTATGTTCACCTTGCATTTGTACTTCCCAGTGTTGGCCACTCTGGCCATGCGCAGAGAGTAGAGGAGGTCCTCTGTGGTGGTGCTGCTCTTCGTGTACACCACGGTGTTGTCCTTGTAGATGGTGTATTCACGGTTCAGGAACCCAGAGCTGCTGGCTAAGGCATGGCAGCGTACCGTCACGTTGGTACCTTGGGAGACGGCGTTGCTGGGCTCGAGAGTCAGGGTGACACTTCGGATTGTGAACACTGGAGAAAGAACTCAACGTCAATGCTCTGACTGATCAAACATTCTGTATAACAAAAGTCCTAGAAAACAAGCCTTTGTGATCTTGTACCGAAGCACATTATTTAGTGAATTCACGCACTTGGTAGTGGCATGAATCTGTTCACTGAGGCCAAAAAATACATCTCCATAGTAAGAGAACAATGCAATAAATCACAGTTCTATATAGCTAGTCATCTTCCAGCTCCAAGATACTCAGGAGATGAAATCACGCACACCAACGAATTGGACATAAACACAGACCCTCAACAAAAGCCAGATGCTGATAGCGAACTGTTTTCCCACGTTTGTCCTCCACAGTGTGCTTCTTTAGATAAAGGGACCTCCCAGTGGGTTCTAGTGCGGAGCGGACAGTTCTGTCAGGTTGAGACCGCCAGTCCGGGGGGCTCCCGTACCAAAGGGGGACGTCCCAGTAAACAGGCCCCCGCCAACCAGAGGAAGGAAAGGCATTTTGTTAAACAGGCAAACAGATGCCCTCCCAGGGGACCCATCGCTATTTTAGACACTGCCGTCCCCATCCAATGTCACTCAGCGCCACCGAGGGGAAAACCACTGACAGGGGGGCAGAGGGTATGGGCAGTGCCAACCAGGGCACGAGCCATAGCGGACCCCCATAGAAAGGGTGTATGAACCCTGACCAGTCTTGGCGAAGCCAATGAGTCAACTTTCCTGAATAGAATAGTGGTATTCTGCTATTTCAAGCACAGAATTGCTAATCACGGTATGGTCAGGATAAGGCGTCCATCAACCACTGGCTAGCTGGACTCATTCCTCTGCCCAGTGCCTGGTCCCCCCCCCACCATCCTAACAGGAGGAGGAGGTGTGACACACTGCTAACACGAATTCCCAAAGCCTTCCACAACTTTTCCACAGTCTCGGACTCCGAAAGAGTGAAAACACTGATAAGACAACAAGATCCAGGAACCATTCTCATAGAATTTCCAGTGTGTCAACACAGCTTTACCTGTGTTAATACTACGATTAGGGTATATCAGTCACCTCTCAGTAGAAATATGTTTCAGTAAAACACGTCCATAGCGTTAGAAAGACGTAGATAAGCAAGAACGTCCTGTCCCAAAGCACACCATCTACGAAAACACAAACTTTCACAGAAAGGAGAAACAAAACAATAGCTGAATACATACCACTCCAAAAGAAAAACCTGAAACACCCAGAGTTTCCAAGTTTTGAAAACTGCATTCACAGCACTCTTGACTATCCTATTTTAAGAAACTCCTCAAGAACACTTTAATACTTACATGCCTGCGATTCCTCCACTTGGCCTGGACGGAACAGGAGGGAAAAAATAAAAGAAAATCCATACTTCCTTATTTCCCCACCAAACCCAAAACCCTCCCAGAGGTAGATTATTATCAAGCTTCCTTCCTTACAGGTGGAGAGGAGTACGGAGGTTAGCAGTAGTAGTCGGGTGGCCATCCTGACTGAGGGCTGCTGGGGCTCCCGCATTGGTGGTGGCTGTCCTGGGCTGATGCGACTGGAGGTTAGGAGGCTGAGGACTGACTGGGGGGCCAGTGGTGGGAGGGGAGGAGGGAGAGGACAGGGGAGGTGCTCTACCTCGGTCACAGAGTGGGCCGCTGGTTGTCACAGCGAGCAGAGCCCTCGACTTGGCTTAATTTTCCAGGAAGTGACTGTTGTTTCCTCAGGATGTGTGAGCTGCTGGTACTTTGCTGTTTTGGAATGTTTTCTTTCTGGGCTGTGTGTGTAGTCATAGACACTGCTCAGCATGCTTAGGGTGCAGTAGGCAGGAGCTAACCTTTGCCTGCCCCCCCAGTGTCTCGGTCTCTGCAGTTACTATGGAGCAACATGGAGTGGGGAACCCTTGCTTCTGTGCTCAGGAGAGCCTGTTTCCTGAGGGTAGGATATCACATTGTGCTCGTTCGTTAGTTTACACCGTCGTAAATCACAGCATGCCCTTCAAAGCTGTCAAACTACTGTTAACTTCAGCTCCTAGTTGTTATAACTACTACTGAGCTACCTACCGCCAGACATATTATACCTTACTAGAACAAAATAAACAGTTTTACTACGATATACCACTCTTACCTTCACACCAATATGAAATAAAAAATAATACATATGAAAATGTATGCACTCACTACTGTAAGTTGCTCTGGTTAAGAGCATCTGCTAAATGACAAACATTTCAAAGTACATTTCTTAAGGGCATGGTAAGTTACTTTCTAAATGTAATCCGTTACGGTTACTAGTAACCTGTCGAAAATTGTAAAAAGTAACTAAAATTTTGGATTACAATAACTAACGTAATCTGATTACTTACTTTTGGATTACTTTCCCCTTAAGAGGCACTAGAAGACAAAAAGGATCCGTCAAACGCATTTGGTGTGTCATCATAGTGGGCTCTGACTTGTGGTCAGACTCGCTCAGGTGGAACAAACTAGTTTTCAATGACGACTTGAATGTCATTAAGAAAACAGAAAGGTGTCCATGTATTTTTTCACTGAAGAACCAGGAACCTCTTTATACCCCCTTAAGCAGGGTTGGGGACTAACTGATTACATGTAATCTGATTACAAAACAAATGTATCTTTTACACTACCAGCAAAATTATTATAATCAGATTACAGATACTTTTGAAAAACTAGATGATTACTTCTTGAATTACTTTTAAATTCAATTTAAGAATTTTGCCTGAGATCCAATTGGACAAGACAGTGTGAGACTGGACTTATCTTAGCTCCTGCCCCGGCTCCAGTTAAGGCAAACTTCTGTACTTCCAGTAGGATTCTATTCCATGTCTGAACTCAGATAGGGGACTGCTAGTTGGCAAAAATCATTGGTTGTTATCAATTAAACGGTCTCTCTTTATACTGAGGCTTTCTTGACCTTTAACCAATGTCACGGCAAACAGAGAAAGTTAAAGTTAAGGCCTCTATTCAACGTGTCTCGCTGAAGTGTTACAGATTGTACGATAGACATGTGAAGGTCATTTCCCATTGTGCCGAGATATGCAGCATTTAAAGTAGAAACATTGCCATATAATTTCCGCGATACGGATTGAATAGAGCCCTAAATCTGATTTTATTCAGAATATTCATTAAATACCAAACAAAGAATAAATACAAGGATTCAGAATTAAAAAAAACGAAAACCTGATGTAACAAGCAGCACCTGGAATCTCAGGCTTAATTAAGTCCATAAGATAACATGGTGCACACCCAGAACAAAGTTTGTGTGGAGGTGCTGACCAACGACGAATAAACTATACACTATCAAAATAAAGTCGCACACTACATATATACACTCTCCCAACAATTTAATGGGTATTCACCAACGTGAATACCCATTCCTCACCCTGAGGAAGGCACAGTGATGCTGAAACGTTGGTAAATACCCATTAAATTGTTGGGAGAGTATATATGTAGTGTGTGACTTTATTTTGGTAGTGTATTAATTAAGTCCATGAAAAATATTTGAATCATCTCTTTGCTATGAAATTCATACCAGGACTGATTTTCACATCACACACACTCCTCAGGGGATGTTTTTTTTTTGAAGCAGTCTGGTGAGAAGGATAATATGCCTGATAAAACAAGTGTAATATATGTATATATATATTCCAGATCAACTGATATGGTAATTATTACATGAATATTGTGACACAATAGCAGACACATTTGTCTTACACAATACATGTAGAACTTCATAACGAGAGCATGAACACGAACATGAAAACACACACCAAAAACACCAGGAAAACCAGCGTTGTGTATTTGGTTTATTTTACTGACTTCATCTCCTGTCTTATTAACCAGTCAGCAAAGCAGTCTTCCGTCACAGAGAAACACCTGATTGCTTTCATTTCTACTAAGTATTCAAAGTTTATTTTGTTTCCATATCTAAAATGTTAAAACTCAAAGCAGGATATCTAGAGATGTGATTCTGAGCATGGCTGACAGACAGCGTTGTGGGGTTTTGTTGTAGTTGTCAGTGAAAGCAGAGGAGGCTGCAGTACCTCCTCCGTACCCTAGAGGGTGAGCTACTGAGCAGAGTGGGGCATGGTTATGACTGCGAGTGCAGCCGCTTATACAGAATGCATGGCATGTGTTACCGGTTACCCTGCCCGGGTCAGTCCACAGGCAAAGCATTATTGTCCATTCCTTTCTAGGGTGATAGCCAAGCTGAGGACTTAAGAGGCAAAAGGTGAGGGTAGCGTCCATGGGGGAGTACTGTATGAGAAGAGACACCGTGTGGGCGAGAGCGTCTGTGAAAGGAGAAACAGTCCTCTCCCATCTCTCCATCCCACTGAGGTCCAAGGCAAACAAACACCAGCAAATTAAAAATATTAAATGACAAAAAAGCGACTTCTAATAGAGGCACATTAATGGCGATACCGTACTTGGAGCGAGTGTTGACCAGAGGGGTAACCCTTCTTAGTTCATCACATCAAGAGTAACACCAGACCTTGTGGCAGTCAGACCTCTGTGTCTACCATGCAGAGACGTTGTGGTATTATGTGGTATATTGTGGCTCATGAGGTACCTGAGCTAGAGTTGGAGGTTGACAGGAGAGCTGTGGCTTTTGACAACAAGGAGTGCTATGGAGCGTTACTGTGTATTTACCAGTGGTGTGCACTGTATTACACCAAGGTCTGAAGTCACTCCTGTTTTTCGACCCAATTTCTCTATCCCAATCTTCTTGAAACTCCCTTTCTGCTAAAGAAACCAAACAAGGCTGGCAAATAAAATTATTGTAAAAAAACAAAAAACAAAGGTAGAAGAAAATTGCTGCATACTTTCCTCCTAAAAGGGTAGCGGATAGCAGGGTGGAGGTTGGTGGTTGGCACACAGGGGAGAGGGCTGCCTAGGGCTGGTGTGTGTGTTTCTGGGGACAGTCCTCATAAGCCTGGGTGCGAGGATGCAGCAAAGTAGCAGCAGAACCCCACCCTCGGGGATGCAGGGGGCGTTGTGTTTCTTCTCGTCCAGCCTCGAGGTGCTTCTGGCTGGGGTTAGGTCTGTAGGAAAGACTGGGGATGGGCGAGCCTCAGCCAGAGCTCTGGAACTGATACTTCAGGACCCCAGCAAACCGCTCTGTCTCCCCCAGTGCTGGGGCTCCTCAGGCGGGTATGGCTCAGCCAAAGAGTGGGGGGGTCTGGAGCTGGAGCAGCAGAAGCTTAGAGGCTGTAGAGAGCTCCTAGCTAATTCATTATTGCTTTGCAGGTAGGGCAGACAAGTAGCATCAGTCTTGGGATTAGAGCTGAGCAGTAGTCACCCATTGCGCTACGGACATGGAGTAAGCCCTTGGGCAAAAGACAATGGAGATGAATGGCAAAGGTTGGTGAGTTTAGCACAATTGGGTGAGGGCGCATGGATGCAAGGAGGTCTGGTTAGTCCTACAGTATAGCATGGTAGTGGACATCTGTATGGGCATCGGTTTGTGTCCAAGGCTGTGGGCCCACTTTGGGCTCTGTTCTACATTTCACTTTCTCACACACCAGATGTACCCCGTCTGTCAAAGTGCCTGGCCGTTTCAGGGGACAAGCCTGTGGTCCACCATCTTGTACGCGAACAGTGAGAGAAACTCTGTTAGCTACGGGGGCTTTCAATAAGAGGTCGTGCGGGCGTCCAGAGTCGTGTGTGAGAGAGGGAATTGTCCATCTCTCAATAGCCTCTTGACCCCGATGCATAGAGGTCATAGAAAGGTAATGTAGAGGTCATTCTGAGTTCATTCAGGTAGCGACACCGCCTGTCTCCGCCAGCCAAGGCTGGAACCGTTAAAATAGACCTATTATTCATCTCTGTATACACGCAATTAAATATACACGCTCCTCAGCACTGCCAAGTCTACAATCAATAGCTTCATAATAAGAATATGAATAAAACGATCAAGAATAATAATATAAGTCATCATCGCAACACGAGTTTGTCAGCAGCCATCACTATAGAACATTCAGGGGTGGGAACATTTGCATATGTACATTATAAGTCATTTACATCCTGGCTCCGAGGGGAGAGAGGTCAGGGGTCAAAGGTAAAGTTCGAGAGGGGGGGGGGTTATCTGAGCCTCTTCTCCGCTGAGTAGATGGACATGTAGTAGTCGTTGCTGCCCACCGCCAGGTGGGGCTGTTGGGAGACAGGGAGAGAGAAAGATAATTAATATAACAAACTCATAAAGACAGGTGTAAAATAAAAAAAGATAATTTTCCAAACCATTTCGCGTAATTAGGTGTGATGAAATGACATGTACAGTTTAGTAGGTTTTGCAGAGTATAGTTTAAGAGGGATAACTCCAACTTATTCACTTTAATGCATTATTCACCAGAAATCGTAGTTCCCATGTTACGCTATCTAGTTGGGATTCAGACTACTGTGACGAGAGTAAGAATGCCATAGTACCCAGTAGGGATGGAAGGCCAAACAGCTGATAGCCCCAATCCTTTGGCCCATGAAACCGTCATAATACTTGATGTTGCTGATCACGTCACCGCTGGAGTTGTACACTGCTATGAACTGGTTCATCGATCCACTGGGAGAGGATGGAGAGAACGAGAGAATGAAGGAAAGAGTGAGAAATTCTTAGCTGCTATACCAAATGTAGCAAACGTTGAAATGGTCAGACTGGCCCCCACCTGTCACCTGCTGATATAGTATTGACCACATTTAATTCCTCAAAGTGAGTTTAGACCATAGAGTTTGATAGAACGGGTTATATCCATCTGGAGTCCTCTATCGAACTCTATGGGTCAGACCAATTATAAATGCCCTTCCTGCCGCGTGCCGTAAACCTGTGAACTCACCAGGCGAACAGGTTGGCCTGTGGATGGATGTCCAGCGCTGTTAACCCCTTCACCGTCTGCAGCACGTTCACAGAGTCCGGCGACCGCAGCTCGAAGAACCGCACGTCTCCATCGACACTGGGGAGGAGGATGAAGGAGTCCAAACAGTACATGACATGTCATCACATTCATTTAGATCTACAGGAAGTAGGGCGCTGGTCTTGGACCGGGCCACAGACAGCGAGAGAACTAGAGCGCGTGAGAGAGTCAAGAATAGTAGTATGACCAAATCTGGACACCCGACCGTCACAGAAATAATCCAATCGATAAATCAACCCTTCAATCACTCAGCAACGAGCACTACCTGACACTAATGACTTTGCCATCCGTCTGCTTCTGCAGGTGGGCCTTGACCACCCAGGACGAGTGCTCCCGGTACGTCATCACACGACTGTGGGGAGACAGAGGAAAAGCATCATAAAGTTTAGTCCACCTACAACCATGTTGTTGTTCACAGGAGAGACAGAGAGATGTGAAAAGTAAGCAGCGTGGGTAGACGGACTCCCACACAGTTCATCAACATGCAAGACGCCACACAGTGTAAAAGTGACCAGTGTTTGAGAATTTAAAGCAGTGCCGTTGATTGATAAGATAGACTCCGTTCAACACAATCAATCAATGTATTGATAAAGCCCTTTTTACATCAGCAGATGTCACAAAGTGCTTATACAGAAACCCAGCCTAAAACCCCAAACAGTAAGCAAGGCTGTATTGTGTGTATATGGCCACTGGGTGTCGCCATAAGTACATGGGTATGAGCACTATTGGACAGCCCATCTCCATGGTAACAGCATCCTTGAGTGACAAGACACTGTGATTGAAGATTGAGGAGGAAGTTACCCCTAAGCACAGATCTAGGCTCTAAATGACCTAACCCCCAAATCCTAGCTTTAAGAAGCAGAAAACAAATCTGACCCTGGGCCAGCAGTAAGAAGCAATCAGAAAGCCACAGTGAGGACCAAAACCTATCCCTGTTCCCTTGGCGAAAATAGTTACAAACTCTGTGTAAGAGTGTGCATGATTGTGTGTTCGCCTGAGTGTGTATGCGATGCGTGTGTTTGCTTAGCCCTCTACTGGTTTTAAAGGAGAGCACATAGGGAACGGGTTCTACAGTCTTAGTGCCTGAGGGGAAGCTCTTAAATTAACATCAGTTAACGATTTACGGGACACTATGGCTTAATTGCCCTGTCTTCTCTTTGGGGGACTAAAATAATGTTTGGCTGTGTGTGTGGGGGACGACATTTGAAGACGCACACAACCATGTGGACACAGGATGTGGCAGGAGAGCTGGGAGCTCCCAGGTGAGAATACAGCAGAAATCAGTGATATGAGTCATCAAATAAACAGCCAGTTTATTAGGTACACCACCAAGTTCATGAAAATGGATCGCTCCTACAGACAGTCAGTCACGTGACTTGCTATATAAAGCAGGCACACAGGGATCAAGGCATTCAGTTACTGTTCGGTTGAACGTTAGAATGGTAAAAATGAGTGACCTAAGCGACTTTAAGGATGTTATGATCGTCGGTGCCAGACGCTCCTGTATCTCAGAAACAGCCGCCTTCCTGGGCTTCTCACACACAACAGTGTCTAGGGTTTACTGAGAACGGTGCAACAAACAAAACACATCCATTCTGCGGCAGTCCTGTGGGCGAAAACAGCTTGTTGATGAGAGAGTTGGAATGAGAACGGCAAGAATCGTGCAAGCTAACAGGCAGGCCACAGACAGACACATAATGGCGCAGAACGGCATCTCGGAAACATACAACTCGTCGATCCTTGTCATGGATGGGCTATTGCAGCAGACGACCACCAGGATCCACTCTTATCAGCTAAAAACAAGAAGAAGCGGTTCCAGTGGCCATCACCAACACTGGACAACTGAGAAGTGGAAAAACGTTGCCTGAAACATGATAGCGAGTTCAGTTTACTTGAGTGGCCTGCGTAGACCCAAACCTCAACCCAATACAGCATCAGAATTTACGTTTTCCGACACCTTGGTGAATGCCCAGAATAATTTAGGTTGTTTTGGAAGCAAAGGAGAGTCCGACCCGGTACTAGATTGGTGTACCTAATAAACGGTCCGGTAAGTGTATATGAGATGACCAAGAAATAAATGATTAACAGCTTTACCTATTTGGCTTTGCTCATATGATTTTACATTGTGTCTTGATGATAATTAAGGGGATAAAATATATCTGATCCTAACGAGAGTTTCATAAAACATTAAGACACAGCTTCTCTTTGTGCTACTGGGAATAAGAAACCCTATGATAAGTAATGAATTAGGAAGATTAGAAGCCCATTGCCGTTTACCTCCAGTCACATTTTAGACAGAATAATGTGATGAGGTACGTGCAGGGATGATTCTCATTGTTGAAGCCTTTATGAAAGGCAAGGTGTGGGGGCCGCTTTTAAAGTGTGTGTCTGCGTTTGTGTGTGCGCGCGAGACCACTCACCACTCGTTGGCGCCCATCCTCCTGTCATAGAGGCGGACAGAGCCGTCGCCCAGCCCAGCTGCGATGAGAGACCGCTGGGAGTCACATGATAGGCAAGTCACACAGCTGTCTGCCCCCGTTGGGATGTCCTGGTAGACACACACACACACACACACACACACACACACACACACACACACACACACACACACACACACACACACACACACAATTAGTTCAAGCAATGTGGCGGGGAAAAAAAACTTAATTACATAGTCGTTTCTGTGACATAACGAACGTTATGGTTGTCACGGTGCTCATTAAACATTGAGTAACTAACTGGCTAACAACTCAATCAATCACGTCTACAGCTGACTGATGGAGAACGTTGTCTGGGCTCTGCCGTCAATACAGCCAGAGACAGGGCATACTTCACATACTACTACTGTCAAATAAAGGGTTAACAGGTTGAATGGAAATCCAACCGATAATGTTGAGCCAGGTGCTGAATACCAGGATGCATACAGTGCATTCAGAAAGTATTCATACCCCTGGACTTATTATGTGACTTGTTGAGCACATCTTTACTCCTGGACTTATTATGTGACTTGTTGAGCACATCTTTACCCCTGGACTTATTATGTGACTTGTTGAGCACATCTTTACCCCTGGACTTATTATGTGACTTGTTGAGCACATCTTTACTCCTGGACTTATGTGACTTGTTGAGCACATCTTTACTCCTGGACTTATTATGTGACTTGTTGAGCACATCTTTACCCCTGGACTTATTATGTGACTTGTTGAGCACATCTTTACTCCTGGACTTATTATGTGACTTGTTGAGCACATCTTTACCCCTGGACTTATTATGTGACTTGTTGAGCACATCTTTACTCCTGGACTTATTATGTGACTTGTTGAGCACATCTTTACCCCTGGACTTATTATGTGACTTGTTGAGCACATCTTTACTCCTGGACTTATGTGACTTGTTGAGCACATCTTTACTCCTGGACTTATTATGTGACTTGTTGAGCACATCTGGACTTATGTGACTTGTTGAGCACATCTTTACTCCTGGACTTATTATGTGACTTGTTGAGCACATCTTTACCCCTGGACTTATTATGTGACTTGTTGAGCACATCTTTACTCCTGGACTTATTATGTGACTTGTTGAGCACATCTTTACTCCTGGACTTATTATGTGACTTGTTGAGCACATCTTTACTCCTGGACTTATTATGTGACTTGTTGAGCACATTTTCACTCCTGAACTTATTTAGGCTTGCCATAACAAAGGGGTTATGGCAAGCCTAACTTTTCATTTTTATAAAGTAAAAAATTCTAAAAACATAATTCCACTTTGACATTGGCCCACAAAATCTCAATTTAATCCATTTTAAATTCAGGCTGTAACAACAAAATGTGGAAAGAATCTAGGGTGTGAATACTTTCTGTAGACACCGATATGTCGGTAAACCGATATGAAAGAAAGAAGGGAAAAGTATCCACACTTCCAAAGACTGTCATAATGCTCCCAATGGACCTAATGGTCAAAACTTGTAGAAAGGATTCGAGTTTTGTCACCTGAGAAATCATGGATGTGCAGAGGCAACTGTGACATTTCAAAACAATGTCATTGATAAACAGGTTAGTTATGATCAGTGTGTTTTTCTCTACCTGGACCTTCATCTCCCTCTCCGTGTCCCAGATCCTGATGACCCTCACGTCTCCAGACGTCATCAGCAGCCCCGTCTCCTGCTCCCAGTCCACCACCATGCCTGAACCTAAGAGAGGACACTGGTTAGTAACGCACACAGACAGAAAGATACAAGGGAACACACACAGGCGGAAACACCAAAGACCCAGCTGTCAATGCCTGGGACTCGGACGCATGATCTACCAGTTGAGCATGGGTTCTGACGGCATCTGCCAAAAGTTCTGACATACTCAGACTGGCGGATGTAAACAGGAAACACACCATCTGAGTCAACTGTGGGTCAAATGAAAGGTCACAGACATCAGCCATCAGGATATCACTAATACCTATCCAACCCTAAGGTTAGGGGGCTAGGGGTTGACTCAGAAGTGGACAAAAGCCTTTGAGATGGTTGCCAACCCTGTGACAACATGCTGAGGTTAAAAGACCAACTCCTCTAGGGCGGCGCACCATTGGCCCAGCATCGTCCGGGTTAGGGAAGGGTTTGTCCGGCGGAGGGCTTTACTTGGCTCATCGCACGCTACCGTCTCCTTGTGGCAGGCCGGGCGCCTGCAGGCTGACCTCGGTCGTTAGGTGAACAGTGTTTCCTCCTCGACACATTGGTGCGGCTGGCTTTCGGGTTAAGCAGGCGGGTGTTAAGGAGCGCGGTTTGATGGGTCAGGTTTCAGAGGACGCATGACTCGACCTTCGCCTCCCGAGCCCGTTGGGGAGTTGCAGCGATGAGACAAGATCGGAATTGGAGAGGGGAAAAAGGGGGTCAAAAAACAAACAAACAAAAAGACCAACTCCTCTACCAGATGTTACTACTGGCAGGCTGCAGTGACAGGGTGTCACAGCCAGAGAGAGAGAGAGAGAGAGAGAGAGAGAGAGATTAGAAAGAGAAAGACAGAGATGAGAGAGAAAGAGAGGGAGATTAGAGAGAGAGATTAGAGAGATAGAAAGAAAGACAGAGATTAGAGAGAGAAAGAGAGATTAGAGGGGGAGAGAGACAGAAAGACAGAGATTAGAGAGAAAGAGAGATTAGAGAGGGAGAGAGACAGAGAAAGACAGATTATAGAGAGATGAGAGAGAGAGACAGAGGCAGATTAGAGCGAGAAAGAGAGATTAGAGAGAAAGAAAAAGAAAGAGAGATGAGAGAGATTGGAGAGAGAGACAGAAATACAGAGATGAGAGAGAGAGAGAGAGAGAGACCGAGAGAGAGACCGAGAGAGAGACCGAGAGAGAGACCGAAAGATTAGATAGAGATTAGAGAGAGAGAGAGAAAGAGAGCAAGACAGATTAGAGAGAGAGAGATATGAGAGAGAGTGACAGAGAGAGAGAGTAGAGAGAGAGAGATTAGAGAGAGGTTAAAGAGAGAGATGAGAGAGAGGTTAAAGAGAGAGAGGTTAAAGAGAGATTAGAGAGAGAGAGAGAGAGAGACAGACAGACAGACAGAGAGAGACAGACAGAGAGAGAGAGAGAGGGCTGTGTGATAGACCGGTGTGGAGAGGAACAGGGGATAACTCTGAAAGCGGCTATGGGCTTTGCAACACACTGTAAAGACACACTTTCTCTAAGTGAATCGCACACAGCTTCTCTTCCTACTTTTCCTCCTCCTACATGTCATGATCTCTTTCCTCTTCCCCATCGTCAACAAACCCAACCCTGTTCTATCTGTCTGGTCCCTCACAGTCCTGTTTCAAAGCCCCAGTGTGGCTAGCTCTTGCGTCACAGCTACGGGGCCTGTTCGCTAGCTCTGGCGTCACAGCTACAGGGCCTGTTCGCTAGCTCTTGCGTCACAGCTACAGGGCCTGTTCGCTAGCTCTGGTGTCACAGCTACAGGGCATGTTCGCTAGCTCTTGCGTCACAGCTACGGGGCCTGTTCGCTAGCTCTTGCGTCACAGCTACGGGGCCTGTTCGCTAGCTCTTGCGTCACAGCTACAGGGCCTGTTCGCTAGCTCTGGCATCACAGCTACGCGGGCTGTTAGCTAGCTCTGACGTCACAGCTACGCGGGCTGTTAGCTAGCTCTGACGTCACAGCTACGCGGGCTGTTAGCTAGCTCTGACGTCACAGCTACGCGGGCTGTTAGCTAGCTCAGGCTCACATGCAGAAGCGTGGGGGAACACTTCACAGAGTGTACTCAGCCACAGACAGAGCTGGGACCCTCACACACACACAAACATCTGTGATTCCCCCGTTACACACACGCGTGCACACACACACACACACACACACACACACACACACACACACACACACACACACACACACACACACAGAACGATTGGCCCCATTCAGAGACCAGAGACTGAGGGAGATGAGGAGGCATTCCTTTGAAGTCTGGAGCTCTGTGTTAGTGAGAAATTCCCATCTCTGGTTGATGAGGAGAGAGGGAGAGGAAGAGAGTGCAGCAGAGAAACCCTAATCTTGCTTATTCTAACTTTAACTATTCCAGGCAGGTAGTACTAAAGTCAATGCTTACAAGCAAGGGTTGGAAACCCCAAATATTTCAATCGTTTCGTTCTGAACAGAAGCACAATTATTTTTGGCTCCATTCCAATGTTTTGACCAGGATAATAAAGTTCTGAACCGGTTCGAACCAGAAGAAAGTACCGGTTTAGATATACTGAACAAAAATATAAACTCAACATGTAAAGTGTTGGTCCCATGTTTCAAGAGCTGAAATAAACGATCCCATTAATTTTCCATACGCACAAAAAGCTTATTTCTCTCAAATGTTGTGCACAAATTTTACATCCCTGTTAGTGAGCATTTCTCTTTTGCCAAGATAATCCATCCACCTGACAGATGCGGCATATCAAGAAGCTGATTAAACAGCATGATCATTACACAGGTGCACCTTGTGCTGGGGACAATAAAAGGCCACTAGAATTTGAAGTTTTGTCACACAACACAATACCACAGATGTCTCAAGTGTTGAGGAAGTGTGCAATTGGCAAGCTGACTGCAGGAATGTCCACCAGAGTGGTTTCCAGATAATTTAATGTTCATCCCTCTACCATAAGCCGCCTCCAATGTCATTTTAGAGAATTTGGCAGTACTTCAAACCGGCCTCACAACCTAACCTAGAAAACTAGCTGGCAGGCAGACACTGGAAGGAGAAGTGTCTGTGTGACAGAGTGAGTGGTTTGCATAAGGGCTTTGATGGCGCTTTTTGTGGGACAAAAAAAGAGAACGTTGTTAACCGGTTCCCATGCTTTTAAAAATAATGGTTATGTTCCTGAGCACTAGAGATCACTTTCATCATTTTACTTTCGTAAAACTGTAATTCTTTCCAGTTTTCGGTTTTGTTCCCTGAACCGGTTCCAACCCTGCTTACAAGTCAACACACTGACTGAACCCAATGCCAGGAAAATAAGAGAATAAAACAGTCCACCCCATCTCTCTTTCTTTCCATCCCATCTTTTTTCTACTCCTTCACCACCTCAGGTTTTCCTCCACCCTCTCTTCTTTCTTCACTCCCTCCATACAGTTCATCCCTAACCAACTCCAATCAAAAACATGTCTCAGGCCTTGAAAGATTTCCCTTGCTTTAGGTCACATCAGGGTCAATGCATTGAGTTCTTACACAGACTCTATATGCTACTAGTCAAGTTCCCTAAAACGAGAGAATCAGCAGCCTAACCAGTGAGGCAGGGATCTTCGAAGTCCACACATAAATCAATAGCGACATTATAAATGGAGATGCGTGACTGAGGGAGTGCAGCCTGAGCATTGCCGCCTCGTCACAATCGGATTCTCAAGGTTCTCCTTATACACAGGGGGATACCTCCTCCAATATATACTCTACCTCTCTCCCTCATTCTCACACTATCTATCCCTCTATCTCAAATTCCCTCCCAACTGGAGGCCCATTGTTCTCCTTAATAGCGTCTACAAAGGCGGTTAGCGATAAAGTTAGCATTAGCATACTGTATAATGGAATGGATATTCAGGGCTGCCTGTGCGTGGGTGTTGCTGGTGCGTATAGGTGCTAGCTGCTAGCGCAATTAGGTTAGCCCTATAGCTAGCATTTGCATAAACTAGCGTTAGAGGTCTCCAGTGGCTACGATAGCCCCATTCCACTACTCATTCTGCCCCTGGCTCTCTTCCCTAATCCCCTTCTCTCTATAGCTCTCCTTACATATCCCCTCAGTCTCACTTTTTATTCTCATCACTCATTCTTTTTCTCTAGGAGACTAGCACTGCCTCGGCATTCTCATTCCACACCATTATCACCTGTTGATGGGCTGGCTCTCACACACGCCGCAGTTTATTAAAGACTGCTCGCCGACTTCACACTTCCCTCCTCTCTCTATTTTATTGCCTTAATCGTGTTTGCTTTGAAAGTGTCCTCCAGGACCCAGGTGATGGAAGAATTAACTAGAACTACGCTGCACAAGCCTGTAGTTAACGATGAGGGCGTCACCATGGATGGGGCTGGTTTGATGGACACTGACACCGGTAGTTTATGAGGCTTCTGGCGCTAGGCTAGTTGACCTGTGAGCTGACGAGAGCTGTAAAGCTCTAGAGTGGAGCGGGTCCTGTATTTAACCTGTATTACAGGCTAAGGGAGTCTGAGTATTAGAGCAGTGATGACTAAAAACTTTGGCACCGTTATTTGGGTTGGGTCCAGAGTCGCTGAGCCATCTGAGCCTTCTCTCATATTCAGTCTCTGTTTTAGTTTCTGTTTGTCCCTCTCTGTATGTTCCTCTCCTAGTCCCTCTCTCTGTCGATCTGTCCGCCCCCCTCTGTTCCTCTCGCTCTGTGTATGTATCCTTTTTTAGTCCTACATCTCCCAGCCACTACCTCCCAGAGGCCTTTTTAACAAGCCTCCAGCCATCCAGTGTATGTGGAGTAGGACAGCCCCAGGACTGCCCTACTTTCACTCAAACTTCCCCAGTCTAGTCAGAATGAAAACTTCCTCAAGCTGCTGCAGGAGAATAAGAGAGAGAGTTGAGGGGAGCGATAGACGAGAGAGAGTGAGAGTTGAGGGGAGCGATAGAAGAGAGAGAGTGAGAGAGAGTGAGAGAGAGTGAGACAGCGCAAGATGTTATAAACAACATCTGCATGAGAACTTAATTAGGTCTGCGCTCTGTCTGTGTGGACGGGAAGTCGATGTGAGTCTCCCTCTCCGAATGCTAAACAAACACTCATGATAACTCCATAGGGTGTAATGAGGGCTGAGGGGGAGACGGCGCTGCTCCACAACAGATAGAAAATAAACAGCACCCAAACAGGCAGGCAGTCTCTCCCATCTCTCTCCCCCCTCTCTCACTTTCCTCCTCTCTTGGTCAATCCATCACTTCCTCTCCTCTTTCTCTCTCCCATCTTTCTGTCCCTATCCCTTCCATCTCCCTACCCTCCTTCCCAATCTCTATGGTATTCTCTCCGACACACTTTGCATGCCAATTCAGCTGCAGAGGAAAAACCCAAGTCTGGATGAAGACAGTTTTAAGGCCCCTTGCTTGGCTGTGGAGGGAACAAATCATGGGTACTGTAGAGTCTGGAGTAAGGGCCTCAGGGCTAGAGGAAGGAGGTCCATTATTTCTACTATCAACATCCCACATTACCAGCAAGCCTCGAATTATACACTGTAGATGATTGAGGATGTCCTAAAAAAGAGTATGTTATAACACATATGGGAGTGCCGTGTTGACAGTTCTAAGACTAATTGGGGTTCCCTGATTAGTGCACTAGTCCCACTGAAACTCCCGTTATTCCAACCCTGCAACCATATTGGGCCGATAGAACCAGAAACGGCACGTTCACATTGGAAACGGCACGTTCGCAACTACGTCGACAAAAACTGTTTTTATGATCATCTATTCATCAGGGTAAAACAAGTAAACAATTCCTAAAAACTAAAATGACACGTTTTTGTTTTTAATATATCTGCATTTAAACTTGCGTGTGAAAGCTTACAGTTAAAACTAGAGAGTTGTCTGGGCAGAGTTTGTCCCCCTTCATGTCTGTTTTGTACATGACCACTGGTAGAAAGACACGGTAGCAGCTTTGACCTGTGGATAGAGGGATACTGAAGAAAGGGTGGACGGGGAGGAGGGACGGGGGGAGGGCCGGGGGAAGTGAGGAAGCATCGTCCAATGGAGGGATGGACGGGTCAGGTTACAGGAGGAAGAAGCAGTGCAGGGGCAGACTGCTGGAGTTTGTGCAGAACACTGAGTCAGACGAGAGGAAAAGACGACGGCAGCACTCACCTCCCTGTCCCTTACTCCTGTCAAGAGAGATGGAGACCCGCCTGGCCAGACCTGCGAGGGGAGGAGCAGAAAGGAGGGGGCAGGGAGATGGGGGAAGGAGGGTCAGAAGCACATCAGCCCCAGCACATCACACTGTTATAGCAAGGACCCCCGCATGCACGGACACACACACACTCCCTGACGCATACACGCACTCTCTCTGTGCATTCGTTTGTGCGAGTCTGACTCACACACAGACAGATAGACACATAAGCGCACACAGCCACACACACAATGAGCAGCGGAAGAACAAGGCCGCAGTTTCCCCAGCATGACATCTTCCAAATGAATACCGCTGATCTCAAACTATGAGAGAGAGATATTCCACTACTCAACTACTGGCTGTGCATTTAAAACAGGCTCACGACAGCTACACTCCATCTTAAATCATATATGCACCCTATGGCCTTGGCCAAAAGTAGTGCACTATATAGGGAATAGGGTGCCATTTGGGATGCAGCTGAACTGATCTAAAAGCCTGTAGGGCAGAGGTCTCTAAATCCCCTGTACCACAGGGAAGACGAGTGTGTGTGTGTGTGTGTGTGTGTGTATACCGAGTGTACAAAACATTAGGAACACCTTCCAAATATTGAGTTTCACTCCCTTTTGCCCTCGGAACAGCCTAAATTCGTCAGGGCATGGACTCTACAAGGTGTCGGAAGCGTTCCACAGGGATGCTGGCCCATGTTGACTCCAATGCTTCCCACTGTTGTGTCAAGTTGGCTGGATGTCCTTTGGGTGGTGGACCATTCTTGATATACATGGGAAACTGTTGGGCGTGAAAACCCCAGCAGCGTTGCAGTTCTTGACACACTCAAACCGGTGCGCCTGGCACCTACTACCATACCCCGTTCAAAGGCACTTATATATTTTGTCTTGTCCATTGACCCTCTGAATGGCACGCAAACACAATTCATGTCTCAACTGCCTCGAGGCTTAAAAATCCTTCTTTAACCTGTCTCCTCCCCTTCATCTACACTGATTGAAGTGGATTTAACAAGTGACATCAGTAAGGGATCATAGCTTTCAACTGGATTCACCTGGTATGTCTATGTGGTGGGAAGAGCATGTTTTGTACACAATGTATAAGTGTGAATGTTCTGCAATACAACAGGACTAACTGCATAAAGCAAAGTGACACAATTAACACCAACTATTACAGTGTGGGGGAGCTGGCAGCCTTGTTCTGATAGAGGAAGATGAACCAACCAGGAGTCAACGTAGCAGCAAAGTAGCAAGGATCTCAATGAAATGAGGCAAACTGAAGAGGAATAGCACCCGACACAAGCTGTTACTGGATGGACAGGAGAGCTTGTGTTATGGAGATGGGGGAGATTTGGAAAGTGTGTGTGTGCTTCTGAAGCAGTTACAATCGGTGCCAACGATGATCTCACGATGGCATCTGTTCATTTGAACTGTGCTAGCTGTATCGACGCAAGCTTGAGCTGTGCAGACCATCTTTACCCCTCCCTACCCCCCTCTCACCCTCCTTACCCCCCTCTGCCCCTCCCTACCCCCCTCCCACTCTCAACCCCTCCCTACCCCACTCTAGCCCTCCCTACCCCCACTCAACCCCTCCCCACCGCCTCTCTACCCCTCCCTACTCCCCCACTAAACCCCCCTACTCCCCACTCCCTACCCTCCTCCCTACCACCCCTCAACCCCTCCCTCCTACCCCCTCAACCCCTCCCTACCCCCTCAACCTCCCTACCCCCACTCAACCCCTCCCTACCCCCACTCAACCTCCCTACCCCTCACCCCCTCAACCCCTCCCTACCCCTGCCCTCTACTCCCTCCCTACCCCCACTCCAACCCCTCCCTACCCCCACTCAACCCCTCCTACCACCCCCCTCAACCCTCCCCCTCCCCCACTCTACCCCTCCCTACCCCCACTCAACCCCTCCCTACCCCCACTCAACCTCCTCCTACCACCCCTCAACCCCTCCCTACCCCCATCAACCCCTCCCTACCCCACTCTAGCCCTCCCTACCCCCACTCTAACCCCTCCCTACCCTCAACCCCTCCCTACCCCCACTAAACCCCTCCCTACCACCCCTCAACCCCTCCTACCACCCCTCAACCCCTCCCTACCACCCCTCAACCCCTCCCTACCCCCACTCCAACCCCTCCCTACCCCCACTCAACCCCTCCTCCCCTACCACCCCTCAACCCCTCCCTGCCCCCCTCCCCTCCTGCCCCTCCCTCCCTGCCCCCCACTCAACCCCTCCCTACCCCTCAGCCTAACCCCTCCCTACCCCCACTCAACCCCTCCCTACCCCCACTCAACCCCTCCCTGCCCCACTCTAGCCCTCCCTACCCCCACTCAACCCTCCTCCCCACCGCCTCTAACCCCTCCCTACCCCCTCTCCCCTCCCTACCTCCCTAGCCCTCCCTACCCTCAACCCCTCCCTACCCCCTCTGCTCCCTACCACTCAACCCTCCCTACCCCACTCAGCCCCTCCCTACCCCCACTCCTCCCTCCCCTACTCCTGCCCTCAACCCCTCCTCCTACCCCCTCAATCTCAGCCTCCCTCACCTCTCCTACCCTCAGCCTCCTCCCTCTCCTCCTCCCCTCCCTCTACCCCCACTCTCTCTGCCTCCTACCCTCACCTCTGCCTCCCTCTACCTCCCTACTCTCCAACCCTCACTGCCCTACCTCTACTCCCTCTACTCCTCCTCTCTCCCTACCCCTCCTACTCCCTCCCTACCACCTCTCCAACCCCTCCTACCACCCCACTCCCACCCCTCCCTACCACCCCTCTCAACCCCTCCTACCCCCACTCAACCCCTCCCTACCCCCACTCTGCCTCCCTACTCCCCCACTCAGCCTCCCTACCCCCACTCAACCCCTCCCTGCCCCCACTCAGCCCCTCCCTACCACCCCTCAACCCCTCCCTGCACTCAACCCCTCCCTACCCCACTCAACCCCTCCCTACCACCCCCCTCACCCCCTCCCTACCCCCACTCAACCCCTCCCTACCCCACTCTGCCTCCCTACCACCCTCAACCCTCCCTACCCCCTCAGCCCCTCCCTACCCCACCCTCTCCTCCCTACCCCTCACTCTCCCCCTCCTCCCTCCCTACCACCCTCAACCCCTCCCTACCCCCACTCTGCCCCTCCCTACCCTCCCCCTACCCCTCCCCACTGCCCTCACTGCCCACTGCCCCTCCCTACTCCCCACTCAACCCTCCCTACCACCCCTCAGCCCTCCCCCCCCTCAGCCCCTCCCTACCCTCACTCCTACCCCTCTCCCTCCCTCCCTCAGCCTCCCTACCCCCTCACCCCTCCCTACCACCCCTCAACCCCTCCTACCCCCTCAGCCCCTCCCTGCCCCACCCTCCCTCCCTACCCCCACTCTCAACCCTCCCTACCCTGCCCTCCCTACCC